>CM044552.2:20151883-20751883 GCA_024416835.2 Perccottus glenii | reverse complement strand
GGTGAAGACGTCCATACACGTGCGAACAAACAGACTAATTGTAAAAGAAGATGGAGTGTGAGGAGAACACTGCAAACTGAACAGGAGCCAGGCCCATTTCTAATCTCTGGCTGGCTGTCTCTCTCTGGGGCTGCTTGTCCACTGCTGCTTGAGTGTTGAGCTCTTCTCATCTGGAGGCTTTACATGAATACCTGGCATATGCTGGGAAATAATGGTAGTTTCAGTAGGAAAAGATGGCTGTGTCCCACTTTGCGTACTTCTGCACTCATGCTCTGAGGCACTGCAAAATTTACTGTTTCCATATACGTACAGCTTCACTATGTTTATGCTGCATCCATGTGGACCAGTGTTCAGCTTTGGTTAAAAAAGAAAAGAAGAGCTAACATTAAACCTGACTTATTTGTTATCACCCCAACTTCTTAAATTGAGAGTACATAAACACAAAGTTGTAAAAACAACTTTGTAACCGTGCCAACAATATAGTGAGACTAAGGCAATCATTTAAATCTCCGATCAACACTTTACAAACTTAACAGTCGGCATCATTACAACCTAATAGGGGTGCAACAGTACACAAAAGTCACATTTCGGTTTGGTTTCGGTTCTTGGATGTTTTGATTCGGTACAATGTCTTCACACAAATTTCAACTTATCCACTTGTCTTTGCCTGTTATTGTTTTTGGCGGGGAAGGCAAAATGTTTCCAAGAGATCTTAATGATGTGGGAGAGTCTGGCTTCATGTTGAGCACATATAGTTTATTAAGAAGAAAAAATAATAATGTTTAGTACCTTCTTGCATGTAGTCTATTATATTTTTATTTATATACTGGCATTTTGATTCAATGTACAAATCTTTTCTTGTGATTGTTTTTCTCTCATTGTGCTCCAAAGGAGAGCGCACACCAGACAGAAATGAAATGTGCTGAGATGTAGATCTACCTCATGATGATTTACTATAGGTTTTATATTATGTAGTTATATTTATATAAGCCTACTATGCTCACAAACATCCCATAGTACAGAGTGAGCAGTGAAGAGTGCAGTTCAGTAATAAATAACTTAAGATATAGCCAAAGAGCCTTGAACCTGACAGAGGTGACACCTCTCTAGAGTTTTGTATACAAACACAACGGTTACCAATGACCTGCGGCATCTATCACGAGTCTACCCCAGCCAAGCTCACATTTCCTCATCTTTCCACTGAAGCTTTACGTCAACCTTTACAACACCTGTGAGCTCCAGCTGTGGTGTTTATGAGCTACAACGTCACTCCGTTTACTGTTGCCAAAATCCAGTCTGAATAATTACCGTGTTGACCGTTAAACATGTGCACCAAAGCAACCTTGACATGTTACCGACTACTGAAACATTTTTGCTGACACACCACTCTGGGGTCATAACAAACTTGATGAGAAACTACAAAATGCAGCCCAAGGCAAACTGTAATTATAAGTGTGAGGAAGACAAAGGAGAAAGAACAAGAGGCTTGTGCTTCCACAATGCTTTGTCATCAAAAGGAAAACAAAGATTCCCTTTGAGTCTTAACTCCTCTGGATAAAAAAAAAAAAACAACTTGTGGTGGTCACACTTTTCTGTCTGCACTGCTACAAATATATATGCTGCCTCAGGCTCTTTCTTATCTTCAATAAGCGCTTGTGTGTGCGGACAAGTCGGATAGAATAACAGCCTCCTCCTCTTTCCGCTTTCTCGCTCCTTTCTTCCTTTCAGGCCAACTGTCCAAAGGCTGGAACCGCTTCTCTCTGGCTGAAATTTCAAATCAATAGAGCCACAGTGTGTAATGAGCTGATTAGCCGGGGTCCAGATTAGAAAACTCCGGTTTTACACAAAAAACCTCATCACTAGGACTCAACAAATTTAGGTCAGTGTTAGTGTTTAAAGTTTCATGCTTTAGCTAAAAAGGTCATGTACAACAACAGACACAGTAATAGAAGTTAGAAAACTCAAAGGCAGTGGAAAGTAGGACAATCAGTCAATGGAGACACTTTTGGATAACGTTTAAAGCGTATTATGATTGCAATGTGCTAACTTTGCATTTCCAAATAGTGCTTTAAAACAACACAGAATGAACATTTATTTTTAGCAGCACAACTACGGTTTCCAGTAACACAGCATGGACTACAATAGACATTCACTGCATAAAAGAAAAGGGTCAACAGTAATTATTTTCAGTTAATGGTGAACATTTCCTGAAGCCTGAACTACTTTGCTGAAGAAACCCCTCAAAGACATTTCTCAAGAGGGTTGTTGGTGCTACTGTACAGCAACTAAAAGAGCACCCTGCCCTTCCAAACAGCTGACTGTGATTCACCCCACTGCTACCAACAACAAGCTACATAGACTTGCAATTGTGCCAATAAACATCTCATTATCAGCTTACAAGTCTGCATGTGACATTCCTTAACTAATTTCCTTAACTCTTGGAATCAGCGTTTTGCATATGAATGGGTCTCTGGAGCAACTTTTGTCTCCCTCGCTCCATTCACACATCTTGGACTGGAGGCATTTCCGCCGCTGACACCTAAAGTAGCTGCCTGCTGGCTCAGGAGGCTTGCAGATACAAAGTTTCCCTCCAGAAACTTTAACCTGAGAGGGAAAACATGCACAGTTCATTTGCACTCACCCTTTCGAGAGCCCTGCATCGCTGCTTCCACTTGTCTCCTCTGAGAAAATAGAACAAAAGTCCAAGAGTGTGAGTATGTATCCGTTCAGATTGTGTGCTGTTCCCTGCCGTGTGTCTCGTCTCTGAAGCACTTCCTGTCACTGCTGGACTTCATATCCTGACGCTTTTCCACCTTCAGCCGCCCTCATGCGTTTCCACTCCTGCTCGCTCTTCTCACCGCTCTCCACTGTTTCCTCTCCTGCCTCTCCTTCCCCGCTGTCTCCCTAAGCACCGCCTCCCCCTCCTCTCCCTGTCCCTCCCCTACCTCACTTTTGTCTGCCTCTGCTTGCTCCTCTCCTCCCCCTTCTCCTCTCTTTCTGCACTGTCCATCCATGCCTTTTTTCCCCCAGAACTGTCACCTTTTCTTTTATGCCTTTCCAAATCCTCCGTCTCAACATCTGCCACAATGCGCTGGGTGATTAGCAAACAACACGGGCTGCATCACAAGCTGCGGCGGAGAAAAATGAGAGGGAGGGGGCGGGTCAATTAACCCAGATGGGGTAAATTACATAACAGGTTCATCTGTGCACAGTCCTCGTGTGAGCCTGTGCAAAGCAGCAAAGCAGGGAGTGAACCAAAGAGAATGAAATTAATGAGGGGTTATTCTACTCTGTGATTCTTTAACAACATTCCACAATTAATTTACATTTCTTGGTTTTGAATCAGAAATAGTTTCTCGATTAGATTAAGGTCCGGGGATTGGGCTGGCCACTCCATAACATTATTTTTGTTGGTTTGGAACCAAGACTTTGCTTGTTTACTCGTGTGGTCATTGGGTCATTGTCTTGTTGAAACAAACATTTCAAGGGCAGGTCGTCTTCAGCGTAAGGCAACATGACCTCTTCAAGTATTTTGACAAATGCAAACTGATCCATGATCCCTGGTATGTAATAAACTTGTTTGCCACTTATCAATAAAAAATATACTAAAAACCTGGATTATTCTGGTTAGTCACATTGTACTGCTATTATTTTGAACAATACTGTACATGCAGTCACCATCTTCTGGATTTTATCTTGACTTCATCAAGAGTGCAAACTCCAGATGGGCATCATGTACGAATAAAGTCCCCACATGCAAAGAGTAGGTTTCTTCTATTGAGGTGCGTGTTGGTGACATTTACAATAAATAACTCCCACTTCAGCAGTTTCTACAGGGACTGTGTTTACATCACTTTCCTCTTAAGGAATATGTCACCTTTATCTTTCAACAGACATAGTATCCATATTGGCACATTGGCGGTCACTGCGATGGCATCAGCTCTTTTATTTACCAGTTTTGTTTTGTAAACTCAAAGATTTGGGGCGTGTTAGCTGCATCATATCCTGTTTTAAACACTACCCAATGCCCACACCTCAGTAAAACCTGAAATCCTGAAATGTATGATGGAACGACACGTAGAATAGAGGCTATGGAATAGAGTAGGAATTCTAACCTGGGTCACTTCACTTTATCTAATATGAGCTTTATCAAATGAGCTATCAAGCGCCCCACCTATCTATTTCAAAATCTACCACGAACAACACCCTTACTAAACCACACTTTGCTTAACATCACACTGTAGTGAACTTAAGCAAACTATGTATGCAAACTGTTTTAGACACTCTAGTATCTTAAAATCCTAGTTTTGTATGCCCATCCACCACCCCAACCTACCTCCTTATGGGGAAAAAGCTCATAAATCACCACATTTGATGAAAAAATAAAGAAATGTACACTCTGTACCTTGTTTGTGGATTGCAAGATTACTTGTTACAAATATGCATGCCACAAACCTAAAAATAAAAACGTGGTAGCAAAAAATCAGAATTGTGATGTACATTGTAATATTTTGGGGAGAAAACTTCTACAGATTAATACTAGCCTATGTGATGCCACAAGTGTTGGACTGGAAACAAACATGACCACATTCGAGCTCCTTCAGTTTACCTAAGTGGAAAAAGAAGTTTCCTCTCTGACATGGCACTTTCCTGCCATTAATGGAGTCCCATCTCATGCTCAACACCAGAAAGCTTTTGAGTCATCTCTTTGCTTTGTGTGAGTCAGCACCAAGCTTTTATTTCAGCCCTTTAACAGGTAATAATACTGCCCCAGAGTGAGCACTCTCAGGGTCATGTGCACGACCATCATACAAGTCAGCACAAAGCCAAAGATGTGACATTAAACAAAAGCTATAGAATGTTACAACATAACTTATTAACATTATCACTGCTTTTTAATTGAGACAATTAAAAAGTCTTAGGTCAGGGGTCTGTTCAGAGGTTGTGCTAGACTTTCTCACTTTCTATCATTTTCATGGACGGAGTCGTAAAATCTCTGTAATAATCAATTATTACCTGTCATTTTTAATTTTCATACTTTAATTATATTTATTGTAGCTTTTTGTTTTACTCACATTTTAAGAAATTACATTACAAGACGAGCAAAAGGGAACAGATTATTTGTTGAATTTATGAGCAACAGATGAACAAACACGGCATTTCATGTTCAACACACCATGTTTCTGCACAGGTATAGAATGAAATATATTTCACAATTTGATCTGTTTTGTAGATCTGTCTGCCCTGTTTAGTGTTGTCTGTTTGTCCTCCTTCATCCTCCTCTGCATCATGTCTTCTTTTTTCACCTTTATTAACATCAGAACTATTTGGCAGTTTGAAGAAACTACTTACACTCAGCTGCCGTGACATTTTTGAAAGCAACTGACAAGCAACTACAACTGAAAGCAAAGACAAGAAGATTCAAGATAATTGCTAATTAATATGTACTTTTGCCACCAACTGAGTTGGTCACACAAGAATTATATTGTTCCAAAACAAAAGAAACAAATGTCGCACCACTAATGTACAATTTTCACAATGACACTTATGAATATGAGCGTTCTGGTGATGGTAAAATATATAATATGTATTTAGGTAGATATTTATTTGAATGCTCTGAAATATCCCAAAACACCAGTTTAATGTTATTGAAATGGCACTTGTTGTTGTGAGCTACTTCAACAGCATTACCACATTACTTTCCCGAGTTAAGTGAGCAAAGCAGCAACTGAATGTGATTAGTCGGTACAGAACATATGTGAGGAACTGACTGAGCTCTCTGTACATTGAATATACAGAGAGCTCACGTCTTCTGCTACGCTTTTAGGCTTTAGCTTCTTTGATGTTTCTTTTATCTTTGACATAATAATAATAATAATCAAATTTATATAGTGTTTTTCAGGGGACGCTTTACATACATACCTACAATACATACACAGGACAAATAAAACAAACAAAACAACATATTGCAGCAGGAGATTATGACAGGTTGAAACATTACTTGAAAAGGTGAGTTTTTAATTAACTAACTAAATTATTTAGTGTTTATTAAATGTTTCCAGTGAGTCAGAGGTTTGGATATATGGGGGGAGGGAGTTCCAGAGGGCAGGGTAAAATTTCGCTGAAGGTGTTCTGAGAGGTAAGGCCCCCCCATACCTCTCAGAACTCCTTCAGATTATTGAGAAAGTTTGTGGTCATCCAAGATTTAATTTCACCGAGGCAGTTTGAGTGTGGAGACCGTGCCCTGGGGGACTCCATGTGTTACAGGGACGGTACGAGATGTGCAGTTGTTAATGGAGATGTAGTGGAATCTGTCAGAGGTAGGATTTGAACCAGGAGAGTGCTGAACCAGACCTTAGATGATGGAGGAGGATGGAATGGTCTACGGTGACAAAGGCAGCACTAAGGTCGAGGAGCAGGAGTATGGAGAGAAAACCGGAGTCAGAGCTGAGGTTATGTCCTTCAGCTGCAATTCAAACACATTCGGGACATCATGTCCCTTTTCATGCTAATCTAAACATAGACATAGACATAGACATAACTACCCACCGTCTACATTCTGCATCCTGGGAACCTGAACAATATACACCTCTCAAAAAGGTATAAAAAAAAGGTATAAAATCTCATATATTGTATTTCTTTGTAAGCAATTTATCCTGTTCCATTGTTACTGTGTATGAATTGTTTTATTCTTGCAAGAATTAAACCGGACTATTCATACCAAATTATATCTGCTGTCTCCAGGATCTCACTTATTGATCCGAACAAGAAATTGTTTTAACAAGGAGAAACAGTGAATGTGGTAATTTTATACTGAAAGAACGACAGGAAGTTGCTTTTCTTTGTGGTGAATGAATGAGAGATACTGTCCATTGGGTTAAGGAGTATATTTGTTGTAGAGAACAGAGTGTGTGAATTGGAAGAACCAGAGTGTATGATACCAGAATAGAAAACAGAATGGGCTTTACTGTGAGCTGATTGTACAGGTGGGTGAGGTCTTTGTAGGCTTGAGCGTACTGTTAGTTTGGGTTTCTTGTAGAGGCGTTACAGTTGTCTGCATTGTTTTTTGAGTGCATGTAGGTCTGGGGGTACCAGGGGCGAAGTGTGTGAATGTACATTTTATTTATTTTATTTATTTTTTTAACAGCTGCAAGTTGATTGAGGCAAGTGGAGCGTGTATCTACCCTCTGATGTCTGTTTTGTTGTTCAGGGAGAATAGATGCAGCTAATGTATCAGATATCCAGGTGGAGAGTGAGATGGGACAAAGGAACTTAATATTTTTGAAGGTTATGGTACAATTCTGATTAGATTTGGGGGATGGGTATGTCAATTGCCATACTTATAGCCAGATGATCCGAGATTGTTAGGTCAAAGTGTGTGATTGTTTTAATATGAAGGCCAGTGGAGCAAACAAAACCAGGGTGTGTCCACAACTGTGGGTGGGAAAATTAACATGTTGGGAGAAGTTAAAACAGAATGTCCAGAAAGAACTTGCAGTGTTACAATTTGGGGAGTCAGTGTGAATGTTGAAGTCTCTCACGGGGAGTATGGAGGGACACTCACTCTTAACTCAGGATAAGTGAGTAATGAATTAAAAAAAGGAAGGATTTGTTGGGTTTGTGAGGTTGATAGATTATTGAAATGGTTAGGGAATTGGAACTGGGGATATTAAAAAGTTCAAAAGATAGTACAGAAGGAATAGAGAGTGTCTTGTTTAATGAGAGGTAATCCAGTTGTTTCTAAGTTTCGGTCCAGCAGAGTAGGTCCAGTTTTGTCATGTCTCGCCTTGCCCTAAAAAGTGCTATCCCACATTAGAAGTCTGAAGTGGTCCTGTGTGTATAGCAACTGAAAGCATTAACAGGTGTGTCACAGAGATAAGAAGGAATAAAAAGGGTTGAGTAAAAATGGGATAGTTAGGTGATAAGTCGATGATGCATTATGTATGCACATAGCAGTATAAAAAAACAAGATGTGCATGTTTAATACAACACAAATGACAAGGACTTTTCGTTTCTCCTTGTGTTTTACTTGTGTCATGTGTGTGTCATGTACATAATATATCATGCTAGAAGTTGTTTTGATTTGTGTATTAGAATGATAGAAGGAGCAGCCAGTCTTTCTTAGTGAAGTGATGTGGGTTTGGAACCCAAGCCAAAAATCTTTTGTTTTTGCAATTGGTTGGTTGCATTGGTCCAGAGGAAAGTTTATTTTGCATATGTTGGTACTGACCAGGTTAGCATTAAAAAGAAGAGTGGCTAACCTTTGGCACAAGGTAAATGAAGTTAGGATATAGAAAATCCCACCAATATTACAAACTGACTATAAAAGGGGTTCAGTTTGACTGTTTAGGGTGCACTACTCCCCCTGCTGCCAATTGATTGTAATTTATTTTTCAAATCAAAACCACATACAGTACATACCTTTTAAAACTTTACTGCACTGAGCAATGAGTGCGCACATAGTAAGTTTTGTGCTTTTTGGAAAGTGACCTTGCCAGTGCTGGTAGCGTGCAGCTTTGTGCTATTGAGGGAAAGGGACAGCTGGCCTGGGATGGGCTCACACTGACCAGAGGAAGGAAGGAGAACAATCCTGTAATGGAGACTATGGACAGAGCAGGGAAAGACAGCTGCTTGTGTGTTATCATCACTGCACATATCCTACAGGGCTTTATTGTGAAGCCTTCAGCCGATCGAAAAGATAAGGCCCTATTTCAAGGATTTACTGCTATAAGTGTGGACAACATGAAGGTTTAGAGGAAGGGAGCAAACTGTTCAGAGGAAATTATAGTATGGCAAAAAATAAGAAGACAAACACACCTGCTGTCACTCCATTCCCATTTGGGACAGCACTGAGCCAGTCATGAAATTCCTGACCCTTAACCCTTAACTTTAACTTCTATCTCCCACCCCCCTCCTCTGTGTCACACTCCAACTGCCATCTATCTCCCAAAGCAATCCCTAAACAGACACTTCAAAGACACAGGCCTGGACCAAGATCTCCATAAATCTGACTACGCTGAGCCTGTAGCGTGTCACAGCCTAGGATGGGGGACTAGAGGGGTAGTAGTAGAAGGAGAGGGCTGCAGTCAGCAATTATTGAAGGTCAGCGTGGGCTGAGATGGGTTTTGTCTGTTTGGAGCTGTTGTTTACCTCAGAGTGTCACCCAGTGTGCTCCTCCTGGAGGTCTGGGGGGAACGGGGAGGGGGAGATGGACTTTCATCACAGGAATCCTTACTCCAGTCTGGGCCGTCAGTTCTTGCTTTCACTCTTGTCTGAAGGAAAGAAAACCAGACATTTGAGTTATTGAGACTAATATATGACGCTGTACTTTTGCACCCAATGTGTTCCGGTGTCCTTTATGAAGATTTACAGCCAGCTAAACTCTCTCTTGCATCTCTTCTTCCAAGGAACAGGCAAGTGTTGTATTTGACCAGCGTGTCAAATTAGCATTAGCAATTAGGAAGACCTTCTAAATTTACTTCAATAATCAGAAATATTGTGTCTAATATGGTGTCAAACGTTTATTTTAAACTCAGAAACTTACTTATATTGCAACTCAATGGGCTAAAACGAGCAGAGGGCTTTAGAGGGAGTGTAAAACGCACCACCATGTACTTAACATACTAGAAACACCTTTCCTTCTTTTGCCACCTAGTGGCTAAACAACTACTATGGAAACAAATGCCCTCTAGAAGACTGGATGAACAACAATATATTAACAGCTTCAGTACAGGTGCCAATATTGATTTTGGACGATGTGGATTTTTTTTATTCATTGGCCCGATGAGAAAGATTTGCCCAATATGTAGAGCGAATATTATATTGTGTTGACTAGTTTGATTGTGGCTGTGACACCGTAGTGCAACTGAAAGCAGTGCCAATTAAGTTTAAGTAATGGTAATGAGGTGCTACACTGCCGACCACTTAGAGACCTTAAACACAAACAAAACTTCAAACACTGATGGGAGACAGTAGTCATTTAGAGTTTGTTGACATATGCAGCTTTAAAGGTAAACATGCTAGTTTTGCACAGATCTACCAGTAAGAAAAGGATTAAGCTGTATTCTGTATTCTCTAAATCTCTCTGTAAGATTATAATCCACAGTAAACTTCTGTTTGTTAAGGCTAAGATTGTTAATAAGGTTCTATTGTATTTTTAAGCTAACACAGGGATTCTTTTATGTCTTATCGCCTCATCTCTGCTCTTTTCTCTTTGCTTCCATCTCTGAGCCCCCTACACGCCGATGAGGTAATCCTTCAGCTTGTTACAGTCTGATAAGTGATACCATACAGCTATAGATTTTGGCCCGAGTGTCCCGGTGCAGGGATCAGTCCTTGCCTGAATGCTGCTTTTGGGTACCGGGAACAGATGCTGACGGCGCTCTTTTGACAGATAATGTTACACAGGAGTTGAGTAATAGAGTCACACTAATAGTTTAGAGGTGTCATGTATGTGCAAAAATAATAATCATGTCAACAACAAAGTGACAGGATAAAAACATCATAAGGCTGTGACATAGGGTTACAACTAGAGTGAATGACAAAAAACTAAATAGATAACGTTATTTTTATAAATGTGAGGGTTTTACGCTGGGATTTCTTCCATTAGATGATTATTCTGTTTGCGATTCAAGCTATCGAGATGATTTGATGGCAGAGCTTTAATCTGTATGTGCCTCAAAGCTGCAACTGCGAGACATTATCCAGTTATCTGACCCATAGTATGAAACAGTGGGCTTTGAAGGATGGGGTAAGGATGTTAAAAGGCCTCATGAGAGCTCCCCCAAAAACCAGATGGTCAAGGTCGGCCCAGAGGGACACTGAGGTCAAACTGATGGGGTACACGAACAGACATGAGTGGGTTTATTTAGATGGTATGAATTAAAGGAATTGATTATCTTAGTTGGTAATGCAGAAACCTGACATTAGTGTATGAAAGCTGCAATCAATAAATGGATCAAATGACCAGAGTGAAATGAAAGATTATTAGTTACATTTGTATTTTAAATTTTGTTTTTCTTAAACTATCTATTACTTTCTATTATTTTCGTTCCATGTAATGACTTTTCATTAGGATATTAAGGACATTTCACTATTGTGTTACCTTGGCAAGATTTGGGATTTTTTATGGCAATTTTTCAGAGAATATGAAGGATAACACAAAAACGTTTCTTTCACTCATAGTTAGTGGTTTGTTAAAGCCATTTATTCTCAAACAATTGTGTTTACTCTTTTTAAATCACAATAACAACAGAAACTACCCAAAACTGGGTGGGTGGGTAGAGTGGGTAGAGCAGCCGTCCTTCGACCGGCGGGTGGGCGGTTCGATCCCGGCTCGAAACATCCCAAAACATCATAACATCCCGCTCTCCCCACAATTCATACTGTCGTTGTGTCCTTGGGCAAGACACTGATCCTACATTGCCTCCAGTGAGTGTTCTGTAACACTGGTAAATAGCTTAATGTGTGTAAAGCGCTTTGAGTGCCTACTACAGTAGGTGGAAAAGCGCTATATTAAAAAATATATATATTATTATTATTATCAAAAGTCAAAGTTTACAGACAATCTTTACATTCTTTCCTTTTTACAATAATAATATTAATAATAATAATAAATATTATTATTGTAAAAAATAATGGATGAAAAATGGCATGTCACTCTCCGCAATGATCTTATATGAACCCATAGGTGCAGATTAGATGGAGATTATTAATCTGTTAGATCGGTGCTGGATAGATGACATAGCTAAAGCAGCATATGTCCTCGCTGCAGGGAGCACCTTTAATGTGAGAGTAATGGCACTTTTGATTCAGGGCTGTCGCAGTATTAACTTCTTCTACCCGGGGTATTATGGAGGCTTGTCAGCTGGCTCAATCGCCTGGGTGCTTTAGGGTCACTATAATAATTTTTATTTTATTTTACTATTAATCACAGTGGTTCTATGGCTACATTCATTGGGTAACTCAAGATGTTTTTATCCTTTCGTTGGAAAGAGCAAATGCAGTAGTGAAGAGAGGGGACTGAAAGAGAAAGGACAAGGCGTCACAGTGAAGGTGTGGCTAATTTGGGTGAAGGTGACTCTTGCAGAATGAAACAAGAGCACAAACACTATACAATGACCTGCTTGAGATGACAGCTTTTGTTTTCTTCACGTCTCTTGGTTTAAAGAGACATTGCACCAAAAAAGCTATTTTTATTACTCCAAGGTGCAGCAGGAGCATATAAAATTGTGAATTGTGCTCCTATTAAAGTTTACTGACCTAAAAATTGGAGCTGTTCTTTCTGTGTTATGTCAGAATAAGTCCTTTATTTCATCATGTACAAAATGGAGAAGGTATTGGAACTACTTGGCCTTTGGGCTGTTTTTAAGACCTTTCTAATGATTCGACAAAAGGGTGTAGCTATGCAAGGAGTGATAAAAGGAGTGTCTAAAACTCAATATTGCTCATGCAGATACCAACAAAAGTGACCACAACAAGTATTAAATACGCTGGAAAATACTGTATATTGCGATAATTGATTTGCAATATTTGAGTGCCTCCTTTGGTTTAGCAAAAGACAGTTGTATTAGGCACAAGACTAACTTCCATTACTGCAACTGACATTGGACTTTAGTAATTTGAAGGTTTTAATTGGACAGTTATTTTGACATGCAAAGTCTGTCACATAGAGAGTACAATATTATTAAATAGTCTGTCATACTTTTTGAGGGTAGACTGGTTGCAGAGTTAGGGTGTGTCTGGTGCAGTTAAAACAAACTCAGTTTGCCTACTACTGAACTCTGAAATGGTTAGATTAAAATGTAAATAATTGTAAATTGTAAATTATCTGCTGCCTTAAGAATAAAAAAAGTGTTAAAACTAAAGCGGGAAACAGCATCTTTATCGGTCAATTTAGTGGTATCTGCAAAAAGCATGCAAGTGTCAGCAATTTACAAAATAGCACTAACATCACATATTGATGCCAAATCCATTGGTCAATGACAATAGTGTAAAAATAAATGCAGGAAATGAATAATGTACTAACCTTTTGATGAACAAAAAAGCTTTTACATTACATAAATATAATATCAGTCAGGTAATCTGTAATCCACTGATTTATATATGCAATGAAATATCTTTGGATTTGTGCATCATGGTAAATCCACTGTCACCAGAACTTGTTTGATCAAAGACAAGTTTATTGAACAGAGCACAGCTGTCAAGTTTTCAGTCTCTCACATTGTATTTCCACAAAGCCTAATCCTTATTATATCAACAAAGCAATAGAGTCTAGTAAAGAACAGCTACAGTATTGTTCAAAAATAATAGCAGTACAATGTGACTAACCAGAATAATCCAGGTTTTTAGTATATTTTTTATTGCTAAGTGGCAAACAAGTTACCAGTAGGTGCAGTAGATTCTCAGAAAACAAACAAGACCCAGCATTCATGATATGCACGCTCTTAAGACTGTGCATTTGGCAATTAGTTGAAAGGGGTGTGTTTAAAAAAATAGAAGTGTGGCATTCAATCACTGAGGTCATCAATTTTTGTGAAAAAACAGGTGTGAATCAGGTGGCCCCTATTAAAGGATGAAGCCACCAGCACTTGCTGAACATGCAATCCAAAGAATGAGGAAAATGGTTAGTTTAAGACATTGTTCAGACAAAACGCGTACTTTGAAAAGTTGATTGGAGAGGGGAAAACCTATAAAGGTGTAAAATATTATAGGCTGTTCAGCTAAAATGATTTCCAATGCCTTAAAATGGAGATGGATCTATCAAAATGGATCGAAGAATAACCAGAATGGCAAAGGCTCAGCCAATGATCATCTCCAGGATGATCAAAGACAGTCTAGAGTTACCTGTAAGTACTGTGACAGTTAGAAGACGTCTGTGTGAAGCTAATCTAATTTCAAGATTCCCCCGCAAAGTCCCTCTGTTTAAAAAAAAGGCATGTGCAGAAGAGGTTAGAATTTGTTAAAGAACACATCAACTGTCCTAAAGAGAAATGGAGGAACATTTTGTGACTGAGGAGAGTAAAATTGTTCTTTTTGGTTCCAAGGGCCACAGACAGTTTGTGAGACGACCCCCAAACTCTGAATTCAAGCCACAGTGTAGACAGTGAAGCAAGCATCATGATATGGGCATGTTTCTCCTACTATGGTGTTGGGTCTATTTATCACATACCAAGGATCATGGATCAGTTTGCATTTGTCAAAATACTTGAAGAGGTCATGTTGCCTTATGCTGCTGAGGACATGCCCTTGAAATGTTTGTTTCAACAAGACAATGACCCCAAACACACAAGTAAACAAGTAAAGTCTTGGATCCAAACCAACAAAATAATGTTATGGAGTGGCCAGCCCAATCCCCGGACCTTAATCCAATCGAGAAGCTGTCTCTGAAGCAAAACCAAGAAATGTAAGTGAATTGTGGAATGTTGTTAAAGAATCATGGAGTGGAAGAACAGCTGAGAGGTGCCACAAGTTGGTGCCACACAGATGTGAAGCAGTTTTAAGAAACTGTGATCATACAACTAAATATTAGTTTAGTGATTTACAGGATTGCTAAATCCTAGAAACAAAAATGTTTGTACAAAAGACGTTTTTAGTTTGTACAGTCAACGGCAGACACTGCTATTTTTTTAACACACCCCTTAAGAGCCTTGAGAGCGTGCATATCATGAATGCTGTTTGTTTTATGAGAATCTACTGCACCTACAGGTAACTTGTTTGCCACTTAGCAATAAAAAAATATACTAAAAACCTGGATTATTCTGGTTAGTCACATTGTACTGCTATT
Source organism: Perccottus glenii (assembly GCA_024416835.2). NCBI lineage: Eukaryota > Metazoa > Chordata > Actinopteri > Gobiiformes > Odontobutidae > Perccottus > Perccottus glenii. The sequence continues at coordinate 20,737,098 of CM044552.2, read as the reverse complement.
TTTTGAACAATACTGTATCATTTTATTTCCTGCCCTGTAATAGTAGAGTCAGGTCTATATGTCTTTCTATTTTCACTCACTGAATACTCCTAACTTTGAGCCTCCCACTACCATTACTCCAAGAAAAGGAAAGCTGCTTAGTTACCATAATATCCCTCTGTCTGATGCTTGGCCCACTTTTCCGAGCCTTGCTTTCAGTGTAAGCTACACATACATAAAACATGATTTGCTGCTTGAGTTTGACTTTTACTTAGCTCGGATTATGGTCGCAGACAACATCAGAGCCAGTGAGAAAGTGTGACTGTGTTTCTGACGTGCCTTGTGCGAGAGAGAGGGGGAGCGCAGGGAATGTGGAGTTGCAAGCTGGCCACGTTACAGAGGTTTAATCACTGACCTCTAGACTCACAACTGAAGACAAATGGCTGTGATTAATGAGGGCTATTCATTGTATAGATAAAGAAAAAAAAAAAAAAATAGAAGCGGTCTGTGGTAATAGATCTATCTGCTGTATATATTTATTAAACTCCAGAACAGTTTGTTCTGATAAAGAAGCTCAGGTCACTGTAGTTCTCCTTGACTCCACATGAGGGAGCTGATCTGACAGCAGCAGGGATGGCTGCTTGTAATAAGAGCTGATTAGATTTTCAGACCAGAGAGAAACACAAAGCACGTGTTATTAAATCATTTTCCTGTAACAGAAATGTGTGAATTCATAAGAACATTGTTTAAATTGTTGTTAACCTTCGTTTTAAATCTTAAAACAAAGAAACACAGCACTGTGGATTGATGACAGCGTACAGTCCTTGTTCCTCCCCAAAGAGAAAAAGCTAATCAAAACAACACTGAACCTCAATGACAGTATGTAATGTCTCTGTGCGGAGCCCAGATCCTCGTTGGCCAGATTAGATAAGATAACAGGAGATCAGAAAGGCATGCAGCCGCAGTGGGCCTGTGCTGATCTCAGAAACTGATCTTAAAGCCCTCCTCTACATGTCTTTTTTTCCTCCAATTGAATGCTACTGTGCAGAATTGTGTCAAAGCATGGCTGACACAAAGACACCAGTACATAACAATTTCATCTACAGCAGTGCTCAGATTATTTATGATCAGTGCTGGTGATATTGCAATAAATTACTACAACTACTTGACTGGAACTGTATCCGTCTACCACCAGCAGAGGAATACATGAAAATATATATAGTTTGTTCACAAGATACTGCACTGTTAAAAAATCTCCATGTAGCATACTTGTGTTAATATGCACCTTTTTCCTGCTATAAAAGATGAACTGTGCATTTTTGTGCCTTTGTTTGATAGTAGATAGAAAACAGGGTGACACAGAGGGGATTAAGATTGGATAATGTCCTTAGCTAGAATCGAAGTAGGGTCTGCTGAGTATGCGCTTTACCGGGTGGCATTTGTGTGTGTGCTTCTCTTCCAGCAGTGCTCAGTTTGTCCGGTCTGGGCAGCTATAAATAATGAAACTTCTACTGAATTCTATGGATTTTTAAAGGTCTGTTCTCCAAGAAAAAGAGTGCTATTTTAGAAGGTGATAATACAAAAAACATAGTTTGGACAGAAGTGTTCTTTTTTGTTCAACTTTAGATTAGCGCTGGGCTTATACTCATTACAGTGGCTGCACTGAGAATTCTAATCTAGAGCAGAACTATTTAACTGACACAAACCCCCCTTATTCAAAATAAAGGTGTTTGCTTTCTACTATGTTTGAATTGTCTAACTGTACAATAGTGATGCAACAATTCCTAATACAGTATTGAACTGATAGATACGACTGTCACGGTTCAATTTATGTTGGTAAATTTTGGTTCGTTTGCCATTGCATAAAATTAATAGTCCCCGTCTTTTTATGCAGCGTATTTCTCTTGGGATGGCTGTGTATGTGACTGGGGCTTTAAATTATTTAGGATTAAGAAACGCCTCTGTGAGTGAACAACCAATCACAACACTCTTTGGGCTGATGAAGACAAACAATATGAACGCCAGTGTTTCCCCGGCGCTAAACACTGGTGTTCATATTGCTGGGAAAACCTGCCCCTCGCCAAGACTAGTGAATACACGCTTGTTTAAATGGGGATCAGCGGTGAAAATCCAAAGCATACCACCTCATCAGTGAAGCATGGTGGTGGTAGTGTCATGGCGTGGGCATGTATGGCTGCCAGTGACTGCTGACAAAAGCAGCAGGATGAATTCTGAAATGTTTCGGGCAATATTACAGTATCTGCTCATATTCAGCCAAATGCTTCAGAACCCATTGGACGGTGCTTCACAGTGCAGATGGACAATGACCCGAAGCATACTGCGAAGGCAACCAAAGAGTTTAAGGGAAAGAAGTGGAATGTTATACAGTACAATGGCCAAGTCAATCACCTGACCTGAATCCAATTGATCATGTATTTCACTCGCTGAAGACAAGACTGAAGAGAAAATGCCTCAAGAACAAGCAGGAACTGAAGACAGTTGCAGTAGAGGCCTGGCAGAGCATCACCAGGGATGAAACCCATCGTCTGGTGATGTCTATGCGTTCCAGACATTAAGGCTGTAAAGTGTAAGACTCAAGGTTTTTCTATCAGCATTTTCTGTGTTTATTAGTAAAATGGGAGATTGTTTTGAAAATACTGAAAATGCTTGTGACTTCAGCAACAGCCAATGGACTAATTGCATAAATGTAATGTTTGTACACAATAAGACTAAGACCAATGACAGTCAAAGAATATTAAATAAGTAGAACTATTTACCAAGGTTATAAAACAATAAATATACAACTATACAAGTTCTGAAGTTGCAAAGTCATCATTACTTTTTAGTGAGTATTGTGCCTCCAACTTTAAATGAATGTGCATTGGCTTGAACTGGGCCTTGGTGCAATAAGAAACTGCATTTCACAAACAGTCACTCCATCATCAAGTTTGTGAGAGCATGTAATTAGACAGAAAAAAGAGAAAGGTTACCACAGAGTAAAATTGCACTCACAGTGGAAATTAACAACTGAGAAACTACGGGTCTATGGGAAAGTTTTCATTTGCCTTTTCAGCACTTTATCTGCTGCCAGAACCAAAAGCTTTTGTCTGTTTCTGCTGCTCCTGTTGTAACACCTTGTCGTCTGTCGGGAGGATGTGAATCATCTCCTTTCATTCACACACATTGTCTAATTATTCTAGCTTCCGTTCAGGTCTTTCAAATACATTTCCATGGTCTGATTTCCTCTCACATCTCAAGCTCAAAGTGGTGTAAATGTGCCCTGCTTGGTAAAGCTCCCACAGGGCAAAGAGCCGAGTGCTGCCACTCTGCAGATCTGCACATATTTCACACAAGTGCATTTGAGCACCTGTCAGCATCTGGCTCCACTGCTTCAACTCTGTCAGAAAAGCACAGCACTGCATCGTCAAAGTGAGACAAATGGCGTAAGAGTGCAGCAGTCACACTTCACACAGGCGTGGAAAATTGAAGAGATTTCCATACATATTGTGTTTCATGGCATTTTGGTCCCGTCACAAAGGTACATAGGAGCACCAGTGGCATACCAGACTTAAAACTGGAGTAGGTGCTAAGGGATGTTAGCTTTGCGGCTAATGGATAATGGCTTCAATCCCAATCAGAAAATAATAACTATTTTGATCTGCTGTGGCTCTAACTCTAATAGCATTTAGACATATGAGCGAAAGGGAAGAGGTACAGTTAAACGTGACTTGTTTGTAGCAATAATAAAGGCTGGTTGAAGCAGTGGAGCAACAGACACATAACAGGACGGATGGTATACTCCCTTACATGGACCATCCCATACATTGGACTTTAGTAAAACATACCTAACAACTGAATATTCCCCTAGTGATTAATAAAGTTGAACTTAGGGCTGCCCCCAAATAGTCGACTAAACGTTAGTCGATATGAAGAGGGCTTGGTCGAATACATTTTCATTAGGTGGTTAGTCGCAAAAAAGAAAAAAAAAAAGAAAAAATCACGTGTGGTTGCGCAGTGCTATTGTTGTAAATTGGTGAACTAAGTAAAAACCCAAGATGGCCGAACGTAACATCTTGACGGTTACGAATTGCTCATGTTGAAAGTTGAAGTTCCCTTAAAATATGTTGTTGCCTTGGACTATATTTGTCCGTGAGTATTGTGATGTAACAAATGTTTGTTTTTTATTATGTTTTTTATTTACGTTAGTTGAAATGCTTAAATGATATGTTAGCACAAAATTAGCAATCATTAGCATATGTTACGTGAGCTATGTATTAATGTCCAGCTAACATGACATTTTGTATTATTTCAGTTTTACGGTTGGTCGAAGAGGACAATGGTTGAATGCCATTCTCTAATAAATCAGCAAAAAGTAACAAAGTCTGTTTATTGGAGCGCCGTTATCTCGCAGTCTAGCCTTGCAAAGACAATAGCTTGGGGCGAGGACAGCACAGGATATAAACACATTTGCGCTGTTAACTTAATGCTTTACTATTTTGTTTTAAGCGCTTAATTTTCATTGTGAACGCGCTAATATCATGCTTTAGCATTTTCTGTCATATGGAAGTGTTAAACTTCAACTTGGACTATACCTTTCCTTGTATATACGCAAGTTTTTATATTAATATCATAAATGAACGATTATTCGACTAATCGCTAAAATGCAGGAGTGTTAGTCGACTAGGAATATCTTTAGTCGGGGGCAGCCCTAGTTGAACTGAATATAAAAAAGTAGCTGCTTTACTTCTAATTTAGTCACTTATCAACATCTCTTATTATAAGCTACAGTAGACGTAAATTTTTGCAATAACAGTGAAAGACCCTGATCAAAGCTTACATACCCCAGTACCTAATACAGTGTATAGCCACCTTTAACATTAATGACAGCTTGAAGTCTTTTGTGGTAGTTGTGGGTGAGGCTCTTTATTTTCTCAGATGGTAAAGCTGCCCATTCTTTTTGGCAAAAAGCCTCCAGTTCCTGTAAATTCTTGGGCTGTCTTGCATGAACTGCACATTGGAGATCTCCCAAAGTGGCTCAATGATATTGAGGTCAGGAGAAGGAGATGGCCAGTCCAGAATAGGGATCGACCAATATGGATTTTTTTAGTGCCAATAACGTTTTTTCATTCAGACGATACTGCCGACGATACTTTTCTGCCTTAATTTACAGCAATGACACAATGGTCATAAGCGTAACAAATGTTACAATTTCCATTTGGTTAGGTTTTCCATTTGGACGCACAAACTTGCTTGGGTATAGTTCATACCTGCTAACTCAGATTGGCTGAAAAAGGGGACTATTACAAAATAAGGGAAATACTGTATGTTCAAATCTCCTGTGGTAGAGGTAGAGGATTTATGGAATGGGCAATCAACAAAACACGCAACAACAGCGGCCAACCAGAGAAGGCACACATAATATAGATGGGATTTAGGTCTCTTTGAAGGGAGATCGGATCTTGTGGTTTAGTTCCTTTTCAAAGAGCCGTTCAAAAGACTGGCTCATTTGGCTCAAATAACATTTTTATTAAATGAAACATTATGTACCTCGTTACAATTTATCTGCTGACTGCAGTACAACTTTGCATTACTATTATATGTAGCCTATTGCCACAAATGAATGTGATTTTATTTAAAAGGGACACATATTCATCACCTTTTAGGCATATTATTTTAACTGATTGAACATAATTAGTACCTGAGCTACAGGTTATTCTTTGCGGCTGAAAGGACTCTAGTGACTACTGTGCTGGGGTCATGTCTCTGTCTCTCCTCCTCCGTTCATCTTTTGTGCAGCTTGTTGTTTTTCTTTGATGCCATATTCTATGAGTTTGTGTGAGTTTATCATGTTATCACAGAAGCAGATCTACACAGATCCCAACTGGCAGTGTATTTGTTAACTGCTGTAAAATAACTCCACACACGGCGCTCGTGCGTCTTGTCACTGCTCTGTTCTGCCGCTGAGTCACGTGACGACACAGCGACACAAACAGAGCAGGAGAGGACTGCCTACTGTTTAAATGACCCGCCCAGCCCTACTCAGTGCAGTAGCAAAGGAGAAAAAAAAAAGACTCGTTCAGCTGATTTGGTTCTTTTGTGAACTTCACCACTCTATAGCCACACTCGTTTGCTTCATCCGTGGAAAAAACATAACACCGAAGTTAATGTAGATTACGCTTGGAACTATAAAGACTTAAACAACGACGTTTCTGATTTACGGATCTAACTGCAGAAGTAATGGGAGGATAAATAAGCCTTTAGTCAGTCAGGCAGTTATTTATTTACATTTAAAAAGGTCAATATTCATTATTTGAATTTGTCTTGTGCATGTTTACTTCAAAGAAATCAAAAACAACTGAATTCTTTTGACTTTTAGGTGTTTTGACAGATAAGAAGGAAGGATGAAGTAAATCTAAAGAATCAGTAACACAAACCCAGTCAAATAGCAAGAAACACCTTGATATCCTCTGAAAGCAACCCTTCCTTGTTTTGTTGACTCAAAGAAATAACTATAAATACAGTGCACTGTGACAGCAGTGTGCATGTGTGAATGCTGGTATTTGTGCCCGTGAATGTGTGTCCTCTGCTAGTCACAGTATGTGTGTTATTGGAGCAGTGCGAGCCAGGGGGAGAAAGATCCCGAACAAACGAGGGCCTGTGTAACCCCGGGACTGTTCCATGAATCATCCAGGAACTTGTACAGTAACTGGCCAGTCCACACTGACTTCAGCCAACAGCCAGTAATGTCCTGCGCAACACTTCCCACAGAAACACACATTCTGACATGAAAACAAATAAACTGCATCAGGGCAAATTTAGAATATACATGGACCCATTGTAACAAATAAGAGCTGCTTTCAAATCAGAGTTCTGGGATCAAGTTGGTGTAAAAGACTAAAATAAACCATTAATGATACTTTCTGGGCTTTTCTGCATGCACAACAAAAATCAGGTACACTCAGCGCTCTAAACTAACGCCAAATTAGCCAAGCCTGAACTTGCCTTTGGGGTGATCTAATCCCACAAAAGCCAGTGGTGATAGTATACACTGTGTGCCCAATTATTAGGCAAGTTGTATTTTTGAGGATTCATTTTGTTATTGTACAACTACAGTGCTCTTGGTCAATCCAAAATGTTAACAAACCCTCAAACCTGAACATTTAAGTAGTAAAAGTGAAGTTTTGGATTTCTTAAGAGAATATCTACATGTACACCATTATTAGGCCTTCTATTCACGGATTCAGTCAGTTTCTTGATCTGGTCAGAATCAACTTTTTTTTGGCCTATTTTTCCTGAGAAGAAGAATCTGCCTAATAATTATGCACACCTTGAGGGTGTTGATCTCCTTAGCGACTTACATTAAGCTTCAATTCACCAGTGTTATAGCTGGAACACCACGGGAGATAAGGTGGGTTAAGTGTCTTGCCCAAGAACACAACGACAGTATGAACTGTGGGGAGACAGTGAATCGAACCACACCAGATGGTTACTGGACTGTTCGCCGACTTTTCCACTTGAGCTACAATGGCATTACTCCTATTGTGCCAGTGGTGCCAGTCGACCATGATAGCATATCCAGAGGTTTTCTATTATGCTTGTTCTAGCTCAATGTTATACATGAGGAGAACAAGGCTGACTTTCTGCAGGCAGTTGTGTTTATACATGGGGCACGTATCAGGAGAATGTCCGCAAGACTCATGTTCATACATGTCAAGAGATATTTTTATTCAGCAAGGACAATGTACATTAATCAACAACTGTAAATGTACCAGAGTTAGCCTAATGGTTATTTTTCTTCTGCTGTTTCTGGACTGATGTTGATAGCCCTGGTTTTACTGAGGGGCTCAGTCTGTCAACAAAACCCCTGCTCCTCTGGGTGATCGGCATAGTTTTATTCATACATCATTTTTTATATATTTATTTTTAATTACCCAGTAAAGTACCACTGAGATTACAACTCTCTGTTGCAAGGGAGTCCTGGCCCCAATAGGACTATTGTATATGGTTTAAGTGGTAGGGGATACCGGAGCACCCAGAGGAAACCTACGCAGACATGCAAACTCCACACAGCAAGGCCCTGCCCTGGCCAGGGATCCAATCCAGAACCTTCTTGCTGTGAAGCAGGAGTGCTAACCACTCTACCACCGTGCAGAGGGCCAGAGGTTGTAAAAATCTAAATTTTATTGTCAGTAAAAAAATGAGTGGATTTCTTTTATACAGCCTCTCCAGATCATCTCCCAAGAATAGTGTATATATGAATGTCATGTATTTTTTGGTAGGAAGTTGTATAGTGTTAATTTAACTGCATCAATATTAGCGTTAGGTATCGTTTTAATTTTATCAATTCCGATTCTGCTTAACAAATCCGGTTCTTATCGATTCTCTCTTCCGGTTCCAATCATTTTTTGGGGGGGGGGAGAGAAAAAGAAATAGCATATACTTCAAGAAAGAAGTTTTTACCTTTTATTCTTGACACATTTAGGGCGTACTCACACTAGCCAGTTTGAAACGTGCCCGAGCGCGTTTGACCACCATAGCGCGGTTCGTTTGACTAGTGTGAGTGCTCCGAACCGTGCCCGGCGCGCTCGATTAACCGCCCCTGGCCCGCTTGGAAGAGGTGGGCCAGAGCACGGTTAGTTGGGCTCGGGCGCGGTTCGCATGTAGTGTGAGCGCCAACCGTGCTGGAGCATGGAACAGGACGCATGACGTCACGGGTTTGCGACGCTCCAAAACAACTTGAATCTGTACTTGAGTGGATTATTTATAGCTGTGCTGACATTTACACTAGTCTGGTGTGGAAAACTCAAGTCTACACTCTCTTTGATTCTGGCAATACTAGTGTTTTTCACGACAGGAAATGTCACTCTTTGGATTCTTAATGTACCTACCTGTTATTTTCTCTAAATGCTAGTCTGCAGACCGTTCATTTTATGCATGTTGCAATGTGGTAATGCACTTAGACTTGATTTAGGCTTTACCTAAGTTGTAAATTTAACTTTTGCTTCCAAAGTGTAAATCATCTGTGCCTGTTCTCCTTGGTTTAAAAGTGTACTTTAATGACAACATATTACATCTTTATCATTGGGCTACAGTAAAGTCATTACAATACATTCATTCCCTTGGCATGTTAAAAGAATTGACAAAGTTGACAATTCTGTTCATGATTATTCTTTGCTATTATGTGTTGGAGAAAAAGTGAAGTGAAAATGTAAATGAAAAATGTATTTTAATCATAACATTTCATCATGTAACACCCAGTCTTGCAGTGTCTATGCACCAGGGCAGGTTTCTCTCAGGCATATGGGACTGAGGTCTTGTCCAAACAAACTCATGAATCTAACGTCTTCTGTGCGGGGTATTTGAAGCCAGGATGAGGCTGTTGTTGTTGTTAATACTCTTATTTGCTTTCAGAAGTTGTTTAATATACCGTAGCATATATTTACTATGCACTTTAACCTAACACTACCTCAAACCTCTACACTTTATAATTCGACCTCAAACCTCTACAATATATACCACACACTTCCATAAATTATACACCACACACAAGGTAGCCTATTTTGTTTCACCACTGCATATGGTTGTGTTATGTGAAATACTGTTTTTTTTTTTTTTTTTTGTGAGAAGTGCTGACCAATCCCAAATAAATGGGAGATGGTTCTGAACTCTACATTTGTGGCCAGTCTCCATATGCATATTGCAACACGTTGGTCCAAGGGCACTGGTTTTCTGAATGAAGTGGTCTGTCTTTGAAGGTGCGGCTGCAGGCTGTTGCACAACTGCAAGAATGATGTCCTTCTCATTCTGAAATTAGCCTTCCACTCACAGTCTGTCCAGCTGCTGAGAACATGCTGCCACCACACAGCAGATCTCTGCCGAATCCATATGGTCCTGCAGCAGAATGGAAAAATATTGTTAACTGTATATAGTTTATGCATACACAATTACCTTACAGCACTTTGAAGTGAAATTAAATAAACAACAAACTACTACTCCAGTGCATACATAACAGTTATGTGTCCCGTTGAATACGGTGTCTTAATACAAGAATGTAGCTAATATTAACCAGCAAATTATATTAAGTTACATGATTATTACCTTTAGAACGCTAATGTCGTAATTACAAAAAAACATTATACACATATTGTATTTCAAATTTCACAATACACTTTTCAATTGTATTCAATGACATTTCATTATATTAATTCTTACCATGTCGATGTACGGGAACTGTAGTCCGTAATCAAAGCTGCAAAGTCCTTGCTGCACTTCAGCTGGTACCTTGCAAACCTCCTCATACGAGCAGCACGATTACGTGAAAAATTTCGCGCCACTAAGGCGACAAATTTGTTTAACAACAGGCTGTGAGAGGGCTGTGGACCACCGTGTACCAAACGACACAAAATTATCCACAAATAAAACAGAGCGATGGACTCCGTTGTGTTCAGAGAGCGCCGCTCTTCCTGTTTATCCCGAAACCGTCGCACCATAATGGCGTGCGTGCTCGCACGAATGCTGAAAGCCTATGTGAGTGCAGGCCAGCGGGGGAGTGGGGAGGGGGGACAATCGTACTCGGGCCCGGTTCATGGCAACCGTGCCTAGTGTGAGTACGCCCTTAGGCTTCAACCAGAAGGCTGTAACTGTTAACTGTGACAATTTGTCAAATAATAAAATAAAAAACACTTCCATTAAGGAATAATCAGAGGCAATTACAAACCAAAAATATTTAAGTATAACACAAAAACACAACATAAAATATATAACATGCAGTTGCTATTGGAGGCAGTAACATAGAGCTAAATATAAGTCAGCAGATCTTTTATAGAAAGAGCAGCAGCATCTAACTTCTCCGGAAGGGTGCGTGATCTCTCTGGGCTTATTGTATCCCCATATGCCTGTATCTGTATTTTGTACCTGAGTGTGAGACGCTGCTATTGCTGCTAATATTAGCATCTGGTGCGTTGTAGCAGGACTCCCAGGGTTTAACCAAACCTGTGAACGTTTGCTGTTATTAGTCAGAGCCGATTATAATGAACTGCACATGTGCGCAATGAGATGAGGTCCTGGAAGACTGATACAACCGTACAATGCTCACTACAGTTCGCAGTGCGGGAGTGACTATAGAAGTCAGGAATTGATAAACAAAACCAAAATGTGCGCATTCTATCAAATCTACAGTTATCTGAAGTTTGTAATTGGTTCAAAAATTAAACGATACCCAACACTAATCATTATACATACACCCACATCCCAATTAATCATTACCTGCTAAGCGGCACACAATTTCACCTTTATTTGGTCTGGCAGCATATTGTTGACTCTGCTTACACACACACACCGTCAGTCACATCAGTCAGTGTGTAATTTTCTCTCGACTCATACCTGAGTGGCAAAGCTCGTGGGCATGCTTGTGTGAAAGCGTTTCACCCTCTAGACGTGTGTGAGTGTGCAGCTAATGGAGACTGACATACAGAGTGACAGGGATGCTGAGCTTTGCTGCGCTGGGCCAGGCGGTCTTACCCGACAGCCTGGGATAAACTATAAATAGTCTATCTCCTAAACACTTCCCCCATCCACTATTTTTTTCCCTCTCATTTCCTCTTTTGCTTCATCTGCAGACATTTCACAACTGTTTTAGCTTCACTACGTCCCATTTGCCTTCTTCGCATCCTTTTTGTTCCTTCCAAAAAATGTTAATTTTTGGTGCACTGTGCATCATCACTTTTATCGTTTCTGAAGATGAAGATCAGCTCAGACAAAGATACTAGAGTAATGATATGGAACGAGGAGGGGGTTGAGCTAGTTTCAAAAGGGGGGAGACATGGGAGAGTTACATAAGTAATCCCCTCCCAACCCGCATAGTAAATGAGACGGGATGACACTGGCCTGGTTTTTCCTACAATCATCTGCAGACCGCTCCATTTCCTTCTTAAATCTATCTTTTTATCTTTGACAGCTGCGTTTTAAACTCTGAAAACCCAGCTTTGAGATACAACAGATGTATTATGTAATTTATATTTCACTCATTTGCCCAGAAAATCCTTTTGTTTTTTTTCCACACAGTACCTTCTGATTTAGAAAAAAAAAAAACAAGGTCTCTTATATAATGCAAAAGAAGCAGGCAACAAGGAACAATCAAGGGCAATGGGGCGTTTCTATTTAGCCAATGTGACAACTACAAATATTCAACATCCTTTCTTTGAGAGTTAAGGAACAATATGTTCTAAAACAGGATCTATGGAAGCCATAGAACGTTCTGTAGTTATTCTGCAAAACCAAGTCATAGGTTTAGGTTTAACAAAATAAAGAGCACCACAGTGACTCCGATGACCCTCGGTTTTGAACTCTAACCCTGCAGACTGACCCCCCTTACTTTGATCCTTTCACAAGACACACAGTCACCCAAACAACCTCATCTGTATGGTATGTGCAGCTCCAAGTCCTGACAGGGCTTACAGAACCAGGTCTGAAACAGTACACTGAAATATGGATAAAGAACATAAACATTATGCCTTCACAATTCTAAAATAGGCAGTTTTAACTGTACTGAAAGCGACAGCTGTGATACGCTGGTTGCAATCCGGACTCTAGAATCTTTAATAAGTTCATGGGTGGTTCTTTAATAAATGTTAATAAGATGTGTCAACACTGATGGACAGCTACAGTTCTCAGCTGTTGGTTGGTGTGTCCTGGTTAACGCACAGCATGAGCTAATGTATTCATCTGCCTGATCATTAGAGAATGTATGGCCAGTTCTGACCATGCAAAGATTAAAGCTATTAAAAAGTCAAAGCAGTAACACAAAGCATATGCATTTAAGTGAATAGCGTTGTTACAAAGCAAGAAAGGTCATATTAGGAACTTGTAAAGGACAATTGAGTCTAAAGCATGGACTTAGAAGAACATTGTTTATCTTCCTGTATCAAACGATAAGTCATTGTTCAGTTATTTTAAAAGGCCATTACATAACGCCTTTCTTTGTACTCAACAAAATACATGAGCCCACTACTTTGTCATGTGCAAACATTAAAGCTGCCAGGAACAGAAAATTATTTCACTCACGTTTCCAACCCATTACCACCCACAACAGCAAAGCAAACTGCCTGCTTTTATTTTAAAAAAGGTAAACTGAACCAATCCCCCCACCGCAAAATGCTAATATGTTGTCTCAAGTTGAAGTTTAGAGCTTACCTTGAGTTCAGAGTTCATAAACTTCATAAACTTATTTTTGTGTAAATGGCAATATTTATTTTTAATATTTATCCATGCTTCCCTTTTCTTTATGTTTTATTCTGTTGCGTTGTTTGCTGTATGTGTAAGTAGCCAGTGCTGAAATAGACAGCCATTACATCAGTGTGTACAATCAGAGTAGACCAACAGCCAATGGGAAGGTGCTTAAATTCAAATCCAAATACATTATCTGATCTTAAAACATACAGTATATTAAGTTTTACTTACACGTGTACAAGCATGTGTCTAGCATTGAAGGGCATGCTCATGCTCATTATCAACATATTCTTGTTATGACAACTAAGCTCATACAACAGTAATCAGACTAGGGCATAAACGATTCAAATAAATCGAGTAATTTGATTAGAAAAATCCCTTGATTATCTTTATTTTGCTTCAATGATTTAAGTGCATGTCCATCCATGCCTGTGGCATTTAAAGCCACTTTCACACATTGTATCCGTGTGCCCTGGTTGTATGAACAAAATTCCTGTCTCATTGAAATAGTGGATAAAAGCCACTCTGATAATTCAGTGTGCAGCGTCGTCAGGCTGCGTGGGGTGCGAGATAAAGAGGGGAAAAGTGCGTCACCAGAGATTGCAGAGCAAGTCTCTTTATTTTGGTGTGATATAAAATGAGGCAAACACCTAATTATCTAAAAGGAATTGCCCCCAAAAGCCAAATAGTCTGCTGATTGAGTGTGCAGCTGTGTTAAGTCGCGTCACCAGAGTTTGTGAAGTGTCTCTTTGGTCGTGGCCAGTTTGGTGTCTGGTGCACAAAACTCCTCATACTTAGTCGGGCAGAGGCTGTGAAAGAGCGGGGAGCTCTTTTTTGTTATTAATACCTTCTCATCTAGGATGTATGCTCCAATCAAACACTAACAAAAAGGTTAACACACTCACCTGAAACTCTTCTCATTTTGTCTGCTCCTCATCTCTCTGCCTCCTTTTTTCATCATCCTTTGCATAAAAATGTTTACCGTTTTATTTAGATTCTAGAGAACTACACTAGTTTAAGGCTAATTACAAAGTGTTTGATTATAGCTACAGAAATATGATCACATCGCTTATACAACTATATATTGTCACAAATAATGTCACAAATATTACAAGAAAGTAAAGATCACTTTAGAAGGAGGGGTCCTGCCCACCCGTCCCCCCTGGTAAATCTGCCCATGTGCAAATGCAAGTAAAATCTAAAAGGCAGCTTTTGGATTAACCTTTATTTTATTTTAAATGTGTATTTAATGCAATGCTTTAGGCTGAGCCTGAGATTTTTTTTTTAAGGCATTTTAAAGTCATTGAAACATACTGAGTTACATTTCAATAATAATGGATGTTCAATATCATACACTGTAAAAAAAAAATCCTAATTTTACAGAAAATAACTGTAAATTTTTTAGAGTATTTTTCTGTTATTTTTAATTACATTCAAAACTCTGTAAAATTACAAACAATATCTGTAAATAAATTAATTGTCTGTTAATTTAAGGATTATATCAGTAATGTCAAATTACAGTAATGTTTATTTTTTTATACAGTACAATTACTGTATTATTTATACAGTATTTTTCTGTTTTCTTAAATTACGTATAAAGTAGTGTAAAATTACAATAATAAAGTGTAATTAAATGTAGCTCATTATATTAAAGGTTTATATCCATACTAATAATCTAACATATTTCCTTGTTATTTTAAAGTAAATATTTTTTTTATACAGTACAATTACTGTATTATTTATACAGTGTTTTTCTGTTTTCTTAAATTACATACAAAGTTGTGTAAAATTAGAATAAAAATGTGTAGCTCATTATATTAAAGGTTTATATCCAGTTTAGATTAAGACAGGATTAGACCTTAGTTTAATTAGGGCATGCGATTAGATTTTAAAAATGTGCCTTAGATAAAAAAAAATACATTATGTGTGCATCTTGAGACAAAACAATGGCACTGACATATTTTAAGACATGTCAGTGCAAGTTGCTTTCAGGTAAAACAGCTGAAACATGCATTTTAGTCTGAGACTACAGGCTTAATGATTGGTTATTCTGAGTGTGATCCAGGAATCTGGCCAATAACAACTATGCGCGCCTTTACAGTTCAAATTTGAATACGTCAGTTGGAGTGAGTGAGTGAGTGAGGGCGGGCGCTGCTGCTCGGGATATTCAGTATTAACTTACTTCTGTTCTGTGGCTTTTTATATTGTTTAAACATGGATTGGTTTACATCGGACTGCTACATTTTTATTTTGAGCGAGTTGCAGGATGTAAATGAAGAACAAACACGGAAGATGGACAACTATTTTTTTTAACAATGTAAAGGACATAATGCAATCTGCGGAAGGTAACGTTAAATAACTTTTTATTTCATAAAAATCTGCTAGCGTTACATCAAAATATAGTGTGTTAAGTTGATAATCTAAACGCGATTACATATTTCAATGTAGTATGCTAATATTATGTGTTGTTTACATGTGTAAATATTGTCAGCTAACAGTTATTTAGATTAGCATAGGAGCTTTACAATGAGTGAAATGAGAACATTGTCTTTTTAGACAGAGAGGAACTCGAACCATAATGTTACTCCTTGACTCTAGAAGAATCTGCAAACTAGGTTTTTGAATCTACTGTTGATGGCGGGATATAGGCCCATATAGTTGCATGTGTGTGACGCGCTAGCCTAGCCGGTGCTAGGCTAGCGCGAGTCAATAGATCCCTGTAGCCTGCCATTAAAACAGTTTTACCCACTCCACAGTACACCAAAAGCAAATCGATTATAACGCCAGACTACCGATGTAAATGTCTGTTGAGAGAATAATGTTAGAACTCAAACTACACTTGCATCTCAATGTTTGCATTACATTTACTGGAACTAGTTTCTCAGCAGCGGAATTATACTTTGCTCGGTTAGTACTGCGCCGAAAGTAAACAGAACAGAAGCGCACTACAGTCGGGACGGTAGGTTGCCTAGGTAACTTAATATCACTCCTCCGCTGCTGTAGACTGTGCTAATAAATACAGGGAACAAAGTCTAACTATTACATGTGATGCAAGGTTACACTGGCCCTCCAGGAGTTTGGCACATTCTCCCAAATAATTTACTCACCCTCATGTTATTCCAAACATTTATGCATTTTGATTGCCAACATTCTTCAAAAATATCTACTTTTAATGCTTGACAAAATAGAAATTTCAGGTTTGAAAAGACATGATGGTGAGTAAATTATGACAGAATATACATTTTTGGGTGAACTATCTCCAGTACTTTAATAATCGCACTCAAGGAGATTAGACCTTTTTTTTTTTAACGCATAATCATCATCAATCCTTTATTGAGAAAATTGAGAGAAATAATCCATTGTTGTTGTGAATCTACATGTTTCTTCTTTTGGTGATGCACATTTTTTGTCACATCAGACACAAGTTTTAAATACCAGACAAAACAGAAGACAAACAGACAATTTAAATACAATTTATTAAGCCTGTTTAAAGGAAACAAAAATAATTTAAATCATCCTTTTAAGAGAATCATAGTGTGTTTTTTTCCTCCCAGATGCACCAAAGATCCAGTTGATTACTGGCCGTTTGCAGGATTGCTGTGACGCTGCTGAGTCTTGAACGCGGATTGACAACAGACCCGGAAGAGAATACAATGCTGAATAACGTTTTTTTTTGGACAAAACTTTATTTTCGATGCTTCAAAAAATTCTAACTAACCCACTGATGTCACATGGACTACTTTGATGATGTCTTATTACCTTTCTGGACATGGACAGTATACCGTACATACATTTTCAATGGAGGGACAGAAAACTCTCGGACTAAATCTAAAATATCTTAAACTGTGTTCCAAAGATGAACGGAGGTCTTACGGGCTTGGAACGACATGAGGGTGAGTCATTAATGACATAATTTTCATTTTTGGGTGAACTAACCCTTTAATGTTTAGAATCAATAGTGGTGTGAAATCTTGTATGTATCAGTTTTGTGTAGAGTATGTTTAGAAAATTTCACTTTAATCCTAAAGTTTGAGAATTTGATAACTGTTCTATAACTACTAGTTAAAACGTTGTATTTAATTTAAGATATATACTGTAATTTATCAACTGAATCATTCCATTTAATTTAGATTATATGTTTACGGAAATGATTTAAATCCGTTTTATACAGTTTTTTTTTACAGACTTATTTTGTCTTCCAAAAATAAAACTGTTAATGTCAACCTTGAGCACGTCTTGACAAGTTATTGAATGTGTATGATCGTTATAATTTAGCAAAGGTCTGTTAAATAACAGTGTTTGTCATTAGAACCTTTTGTGCTGTCACTTTATTGAAGGTGTTTGATTGTAATAATTTAGGAAATACCTGTAAAATAACAGTGTTTTCCCATAAAACTATTAGTGCATCACTTTATTGAAGGTGTTTGACTGTAATAATTTAGGAAATACCTGTAAAATAACAGTGTTTTCCCATAAAACTATTAGTGCATCACTTTATTGAAGGTGTTTGACTGTAATAATTTAGGAAATACCTGTAAAATAACAGTGTTTTCCCATAAAACTATTAGTGCATCACTTTATTGAAGGTGTTTGGTCATTACAATTTAGGAAAAATCCATAAAATAACAGCAGTCAAATGACTGAGAAGCTGGGTTGCCAAACAAAAACCGTAAAATTAAAGTATTTGCACTTAATTGGATTTAAGATATTTTACTTTAATTTTACGGTTTTTGTTTGGCAGCCGTAGCTGCCAGTCATTTGACCGTTTTTTTACGTTTTTTTTTTTTTACAGTGTACTTCATTAGACAGCATTTTTGTTTATATATTTTGTTATTTATTTAATAGCCTTTTAGTCTCAGGTATTTATTTTATTTTTGCATTTATAATGCACATATAATGTAAAATGGAAGTGCCACCAGCGTAAATTATTAAAAAAATAAACTATTTATTGTACTGAAACTACATCTACGTGTACCGTTACACCATTAATAAATACATGTTAATATTATTTCAAACAGAAAATCTTATGCGTCATTATAATATGTGTTTATTTGTGTTGCTGACTTTTAGAAAATATGCAAACCAAATAATCAACAGATTACTCAATTATTAAAATAATTAAAGCCGCAAGCGGCGATAAAGGCCCTCGCCTCCCTTGAGACCGCGGGGACACATATATTCGAAGGATTGCATGTCGTGCTTTAAAGCAAATTTGGAGCTGTTTAGATGAAAACCCTTTAGCACAAAGTGTACGATTTAGGTGGTCATGTATTCCACCCAACATAGTAGATTTTCTGTTGAGTTTACGGTATGGCTGTAATAAACTTTTCTGTTTGCCCTAAGGTGTCCTATGGATGTAACAAGTTTTGTATTTCTACATTGGAAAAATTTACTTTCATTTTCCATAGAACCAATGTATTTTGACTTTTCTAGGGTCGCCACTGAGTCATTTTTCATATTTTTTTCGGGACTTCAAATACATAAATTTTTGCCGGGCTTGAAGTCTGGGACCAATAAAAATGACTTTTAGTTGCACGTTTACTGGGTCAAATTGAAAATCATTTTTCAGAAAAATTATAATAAAATTAAAGCATAAGCGGCGATAAAGGCCCTCGCCTCCCTTGAGACCGCGGGGACACATGCACTCGGAGGATAAGTTCCAAAGGATTCTGAGGAGTTTTCTAAGACTCTAGCCTTGGCTCTGGATGGGCCTCCTCTAAAGGAAGGATCCTGGCAATTGGGAAATGGCATTTATTTCCGAAGAAATGGCTGCCTCTTCACAGATTCATTACGCCACAGCCACAAATGTATCAAAAACAAATTGATAACTTTTTGGCACATGTGTCTAGATGATACTCACCAAATTTGGAGCTGTTTAGATGAAAAGCCTTTAGCACAAGGGGTGAGATTTAGGTGGTCATGTATTCCACCCAACATAGTAGATTTCCTGTTGAGTTTACGGTATGGCTGTAATAAACTTTTCTGTTTGACCTGAGGTGTCCTATGGATGTACCAAGTTTTGTATTTCTACAATGGAAAAATTTACTTTCATTTTCCATAGGCCCAATGTATTTTGACTATTCTAGGGGTCGCCACTGAGTCATTTTTCGTATTTTTTTTTCGGGGACTTCAAATACATAAATTTTTTGCCCGGCTTGAAGTCTGGGACCAATAAAATTGACTTTTAGTTCCACGTTTACTGGGTCAAATTGAGGATCATTTTGCAGAAAAATTATAATAAAAAAATATATACCAAATTATAATAAAAAAATATATAACTCGAGCAAAAAAGTCTAGAAAAACGCTTGTCTATTTTACATACATGTGTTTAGCTCATTTTGCCCAAGTTTGGTGTCTGTGGAATGAAGCAGCTATTTTCTGTGTTCTTTTAAAAGAGGTGTCTTTTAAGTCGGTTCACATTTTCAATTCAAAATGGCCGCCTTCCCGTGTGTGATAAGGTGTGGTCCCTTTGGCTTTTTTGTTCATAAGCCCATACTGGATGTGTGTACCAAGGTTCATTTGCCTACGACAAACTAAAATTTTCCCTTCCCATTGACTTTTCCACATATTTGGGACGTTGCTATAGCAACACATTTATAGATAGGGGGTGGTTGTCATTGGCTTTTATGCTCGTCATGACATAAGAGATGTGTGTACAAAATTTTATGTCTCTATGACAAACTAAATTCTTGGGTCCATTATAAGTTTGTAGGGGGCGCTGGAGAGCCATTTCTAAAGATAACCCTTTTATTTACATATTTTTGTGTTCAGGTCATGAATGTGCACAAACGCCTTTTGGGTCCAACTCGATCCGAGAAGGCGTTTGAGAGTTAAGAGACGTTTATTTTCACAAAATGGCCACCTCGTTACAGGCTTGCCACACCCATACCCGATAAGATATCAACAACAAAGTCACAACTTTGGTTGGCACACGTGTCTAGATGATACTCAC
Source organism: Perccottus glenii (assembly GCA_024416835.2). Classification (NCBI taxonomy): domain Eukaryota; kingdom Metazoa; phylum Chordata; class Actinopteri; order Gobiiformes; family Odontobutidae; genus Perccottus; species Perccottus glenii. The sequence goes on along the minus strand of CM044552.2, from coordinate 20,716,940 downwards.
CAAATTTGGGGCCATTTAGATTAAAACACAATGATTTGCATCTTTCTGCGCAAGGGGTGCGATTTTAGTGGCCGCGCGTTTCACCCCACATGGCGGACTTCCTGTTAAGTTTAGGGTGTGACTGTCATTGACTTTTCTGTTTGCCTGAGGAGTCCTATGGATATACCAAGTTTCATTTTTCTACGTTGGAAAAAGTTACTTTCACTTTCCATAGGCCCAATGTATTTTGACTTTGTAGGGTCGCCACTGAGTCATTTTTCGTATTTTTTCGCGACTTCAAATACATAAATTTTTGCCAGGCTTGAAGTCTGGGACCAATAAAAATGACTTTTAGTTGTTCGTTTACTGGGTTAAATTGAGGATCATTTTACAGAAAAATTATAATAAAAAAATATATACCGAATTATAATAAAAAAAAATATAACTCGAGCAAAAAAGTCTAGAAAAACACTTGTCTCATTTACATACATGTGTTTAGCTCATTTTGCCCAAGTTTGGTGTCTGTGAAATGAAGCAGCTTTTTCTGTGTACTTTTAAAAAGAGGTGTATTTTAAGTCGGTTCACATTTTCAATTCAAAATGGCCGCCTTCCTGTGTGTGATAGGGTGTGGTCCCCATTGGCTTTTTGTTCATAAGCCCATGGTGGATGTGTGTACCAAGTTTTATTTGCCTACAACAAACTAAAAATTTCACTTCCCATTGACTTTTTCACATTTTTGGGACGTTGCTATGGCAACACATTTATAGATAGGGGTGGTTGTCATTGGCTTTTATGCTCATGACATAAGAGATGTGTGTACAAAATTTTATGTCTCTATGACAAACTAAATTCTTGGGTCCATTATAAGTTTGTAGGGGCGCTGGAGAGCCATTTCTAAAGATAACCCTTTTATTTACATATTTTTGTGTTCAGGTCATGAATGTGCACAAACGCCTTTTTGGGTCCAACTCGATCCGAGAAGGCGTTTGAGAGTTAAGAGACGTTTATTTTCACAAAAATGGCCACCTCGTTACAGGCTTGCCACACCCATACCCGATAAGATATCAACAACAAAGTCACAACTTTGGTTGGCACACGTGTCTAGATGATACTCACCAAATTTGGGGCCATTTAGATTAAAACACAATGATTTGCATCTTTCTGCTCAAGGGGTGCGATTTTAGTGGCCGCGTTTCACCCCACATGGCGGACTTCCTGTTAAGTTTAGGTGTGACTGTCATTGACTTTTCTGTTTGCCCTGAGGTGTCCTATGGATATACCAAGTTTCATTTTTCTACGTTGGAAAAAAGTTACTTTCACTTTCCATAGGCCCAATGTATTTTGATTTTGTAGGGGTCGCCACTGAGTCATTTTTCGTATTTTTTTTTCGGCGTCTTCAAATACATACCATTTTTGCCGAGCTTGAAGTCTGGGACCAATATAATGACTTTTTGTGCATGTTCACTGGGTCAAATTTAGGATCATTTGGTCACAATAAAGATAAAAAAAAAAAAAAAAAAAAAAAAAAAATCCGAGCAAAAACAATAGGCCCTCCCGGCCATCACCGGCTCGGGCCTAAATATATACCAAATTATAATAAAAAAAATATAACTCGAGCAAAAACAACAAGAATTAAAGCCGCAAGCGGCGATAAAGGCCCTCGCCTCCCTTGAGACCGCGGGGACACATATATTCGGAGGATTGCATGTCGTGCTTTAAAGCAAATTTGGAGCTGTTTAGATGAAAACCCTTTAGCACAAAGTGTACGATTTAGGTGGTCATGTATTCCACCCAACATTTTCTGTTGAGAAGGATCCTGGCAATTGGGAAATGGCATTTATTTCCCAATAGTTGCCTCTTCACAGACTCATTACGACCACAGCCACAAATGTATCAAAAAACAAATTGATAACTTTTTTTGCACACGTGTCTAGATGATACTCACCAAATTTGGAGCTGTTTAGATGAAAAGCCTTTAGACACAAGGGGTGCAATTTAGGTGGTCACGCATACACCCAACATAGTAAATTTCCTTTTGAGTTTACGATATGGCTGTAATACATTTTTCTGTTCGCCCTGAGGTGTCCTATGGATGTACCAAGTTTCATTTTTCTACGTTGGAAAAAAGTTACTTTCACTTTCCATAGGCCCAATGTATTTTGACTTTTGTAGGGTCGCCACTGAGTCATTTTTCATATTTTTTCGACTTCAAATACATAAATTTTTCACGAGCTTGAAGTCTGGGACCAATAAAAATGACTTTTAGTTGCACGTTTACTGGGTCAAATTGAGGATCATTTTGCAGAAAAATTATAATAAAAAAAAATATACCAAATTATAATAAAATAAAATATAACTCGAGCAAAAAAGTCTAGAAAAACGCTTGTCTATTTTACATACATGTGTTTAGCTCATTTTGCCCAAGTTTGGTGTCTGTGGAATGAAGCAGCTATTTTCTGAGTTCTTTTAAAAAAGAGGTGTATTTTAAGTCGGTTCACATTTTCAATTCAAAATGGCCGCCTTCCCGTGTGTGATAGGGTGTGGTCCCCATTGGCTTTTTGTTCATAAGCCCATGCTGGATGTGTGTACCAAGTTTCATTTGCCTACGACAAACTAAAATTTTCACTTCCCATTGACTTTTTCCACATATTTGGGACGTTGCTATGGCAACACATTTATAGATAGGGGGTGGTTGTCATTGGCTTTTATGCTCGTCATGACATAAGAGATGTGTACCAAATTTTATGTCTCTATGACAAACTAAATTCTTGGGTCCCATTATAAGTTTGTAGGGGCGCTGGAGAGCCATTTCTAAAGATAACCCTTTTATTTACATATCTTTGTGTTCAGGTCATGAATGTGCACAAACGCCTTTTTGGGTCCAACTCGATCCGAGAAGCCGTTTGAGAGTTAAGAGACGTTTTATTTTCACAAAAATGGCCAACTCGTTACAGGCTTGCCACACCCATACCCGATAAGATATCAACAACAAAGTCACAACTTTGGTTGGCACATGTGTCTAGATGATACTCACCAAATTTGGGGCCATTTAGATTAAAACACAATGATTTGCATCTTTCTGCGCAAGGTGCGAATTTAGTGGCGCCTTTCACCCCACATGGCGGACTTCCTGTTAAGTTTAGGGTGTGACTGTCATTGACTTTTCTGTTTGCCCTGAGGTGTCCTATGGATATACCAAGTTTCATTTTTCTACGTTGGAAAAAGTTACTTTCACTTTCCATAGGCCCAATGTATTTTGACTTTTCTAGGGGCCGCCACTGAGTCATTTTTCGTATTTTTTTCATGACTTCAAATACATAAATTTTTGCCAGGCTTGAAGTCTGGGACCAATAAAATGACTTTTAGTTGTTCGTTTACTGGGTTAAATTGAGGATCATTTTACAGAAAAATTATAATAAAAAATATATACCGAATTATAATAAAAAAATATAACTCGAGCAAAAAGTCTAGAAAAACACTTGTCTCATTTACATACATGTGTTTAGCTCATTTTGCCCAAGTTTGGTGTCTGTGGAATGAAGCAGCTTTTTTCTGTGTACTTTTAAAAAGAGGTGTATTTTAAGTCGGTTCACATTTTCAATTCAAAATGGCCGCCTTCCTGTGTGTGATAGGGTGTGGTCCCCATTGGCTTTTTGTTCATAAGCCCATGGTGGATGTGTGTACCAATTTTTATTTGCCTACAACAAACTAAAAATTTCACTTCCCATTGACTTTTTCACATTTTTGGGACGTTGCTATGGCAACACATTTATAGATAGGGGTGGTTGTCATTGGCTTTTATGCTCGTCATGACATAAGAGATGTGTGTACAAAATTTTATGTCTCTATGACAAACTAAATTCTTGGGTCCATTATAAGTTTGTAGGGGCGCTGGAGAGCCATTTCCAAAGATAACCCTTTTATTTACATATTTTTGTGTTCAGGTCATGAATGTGCACAAACGCCTTTGGGTCCAACTCGATCCGAGAAGGCGTTTGAGAGTTAAGAGACGCTTTATTTTCACAAAAATGGCCACCTCGTTACAGGCTTGCCACACCCATACCCGATAAGATATCAACAACAAAGTCACAACTTTGGTTGGCACACGTGTCTAGATGATACTCACCAAATTTGGGGCCATTTAGATTAAAACACAATGATTTGCATCTTTCTGCGCAAGGTGCGATTTTAGTGGCGCGTTTCACCCCACATGGCGGACTTCCTGTTAAGTTTAGGGTGTGACTGTCATTGACTTTTCTGTTTGCCCTGAGGTGTCCTATGGATATACCAAGTTTCATTTTTCTACGTTGGAAAAAGTTACTTTCACTTTCCATAGGCCCAATGTATTTTGACTTTTGTAGGGTCGCCACTGAGTCATTTTTCGTATTTTTTTCGCGACTTCAAATACATAAATTTTTGCCAGGCTTGAAGTCTGGGACCAATAAAAATGACTTTTAGTTGTTCGTTTACTGGGTTAAATTGAGGATCATTTTACAGAAAAATTATAATAAAAAAATATATACGAATTATAATTAAAAAAATATAACTCGAGCAAAAAATACTAGAAAAACACTTGTCTCATTTACATACATGTGTTTAGCTCATTTTGCCCAAGTTTGGTGTCTGTGGAATGAAGCAGCTTTTTCTGTGTACTTTTAAAAAGAGGTGTATTTTAAGTCGGTTCACATTTTCAATTCAAAATGGCCGCCTTCCTGTGTGTGATAGGGTGTGGTCCCCATTGGCTTTTTGTTCATAAGCCCATGGTGGATGTGTGTACCAAGTTTTATTTGCCTACAACAAACTAAAAATTTCACTTCCCATTGACTTTTTTCACATTTTTTGGGACGTTGCTATGGCAACACATTTATAGATAGGGGGTGGTTGTCATTGGCTTTTATGCTCGTCATGACATAAGAGATGTGTGTACAAAATTTTATGTCTCTATGACAAACTAAATTCTTGGGTCCATTATAAGTTTGTAGGGGCGCTGGAGAGCCATTTCTAAAGATAACCCTTTTATTTACATATTTTTGTGTTCAGGTCATGAATGTGCACAAACGCCTTTTGGGTCCAACTCGATCCGAGAAGGCGTTTGAGAGTTAAGAGACGTTTATTTTCACAAAAATGGCCACCTCGTTACAGGCTTGCCACACCCATACCCGATAAGATATCAACAACAAAGTCACAACTTTGGTTGGCACACGTGTCTAGATGATACTCACCAAATTTGGGGCCATTTAGATTAAAACACAATGATTTGCATCTTTCTGCGCAAGTGCGATTTTAGTGGTCTATGCGTTTCACCCCACATGGCGGACTTCCTGTTAAGTTTAGGTGTGACTGTCATTGACTTTTCTGTTTGCCCTGAGGTCTCCTATGGATATACCAAGTTTCATTTTTCTACGTTGGAAAAAAGTTACTTTCACTTTCCATAGGCCCAATGTATTTTGATTTTGTAGGGGTCGCCACTGAGTCATTTTTCGTATTTTTTTCGGCGACTTCAAATACATACCATTTTGCCGAGCTTGAAGTCTGGGACCAATATAATGACTTTTGTGCATGTTCACTGGGTCAAATTTAGGATCATTTGGTCACAATAAAGATAAAAAAAAAAAAAAAAAAAAAAAAAAATCCGAGCAAAAACAATAGGCCCTCCCGGTCATCACCGGCTCGGGCCTAAAAACGCCTGTCTATTTTACACACATGTGTTTAGCTCATTTTGCCCAAGTTTGGTGTCTGTGGAATGAAGCAGCTATTTTCTGTTGTTTTTTAAAAAAGAGGTGTATTCTAAGTCGGTTCACATCTTCAATTTAAAATGGCCGCCTTCCCGTGTGTGATAAGGTGTGGTCCCCTTTTTTTGATCATAAGCCCATACTGGATGTGTGTACCAAGTTTCATTTGCCTACGACAAACTAAAATTTTCACTTCCCATTGACTTTTTCCACATATTTGGGACGTTGCTATGGCAACACATTTATAGATAGAGGGTGGTTGTCATTGGCTTTTATGCTCCTCATGACATAGGAAATGTGTGTACCAAATTATATGTCTCTATGACAAACGAAATTCTTGGGTCCCATTATAAGTTTGTAGGGGGCGCTGGAGAGCCATTTCTAAAGATAACCCTTTTATTTACATATTTTTGTGTTCAGGTCATGAATGTGCACAAACGCCTTTTTGGGTCCAACTCGATCCGAGAAGGCGTTTGAGAGTTAAGAGACGTTTTATTTTCACAAAAATGGCCACCTCGTTACAGGCTTGCCACACCCATACCCGATAAGATATCATAAACAAAGTCACAACTTTGGTTGGCACATGTGTCTAGATGATACTCACCAAATTTGGGGCCATTTAGATTAAAACACAATGATTTGGATGTTTTTTGCGCAAGGTGCGAATTTAGTGGCCGCGCTTTCACCCCACATGGCGGACTTCCTGTTGAGTTTAGAGTGTGGCTGTCATTGACTTTTCTGTTTGCCCTGAGGTGTCCTATGGATGTATCAAGTTTCATTTTTCTACATTGGAATAAAGTTACTTTCACTTTCCATAGGCTCGATGTATTTTGACTTTTCTAGGGGTCGCCACTGAGTCATTTTTCGTATTTTTTTCGGGACTTCAAATACATAAATTTTTCGCTGGGCTTGAAATCTGGGACCAATAAAATGACTTTTAGTTGTACGTTTACTGGGTTAAAATGAGGATCATTTTGCAGAAAAATATGATAAAAAATATATACCGAATTATAATAAAAAAAAATATAACTCGAGCAAAAAAGTCTAGAAAAACGCTTGTCTATTTTACATACATGTGTTTAGCTCATTTTGCCCAAGTTTGGTGTCTGTGGAATGAAGCAGCTATTGTCTGTGTACTTTTAAAAAGAGGTGTATTTTAAGTCGGTTCACATTTTCAATTCAAAATGGCCGCCTTCCCGTGTGTGATAGGGTGTGGTCCCCATTGGCTTTTTGTTCATAAGCCCATGGTGGATGTGTGTACCAAGTTTCATTTGCCTACAACAAACTAAAAATTTCACTTCCCATTGACTTTTTCACATTTTTGGGACGTTGCTATGGCAACACATTTATAGATAGGGGTGGTTGTCATTGGCTTTTATGCTCGTCATGACATAAGAGATGTGTGTACCAAATTTTATGTCTCTATGACAAACTAAATTCTTGGGTCCCATTATAAGTTTGTAGGGGGCGCTGGAGAGCCATTTCTAAAGATAACCCTTTTATTTACATATTTTTGTGTTCAGGTCATGAATGTGCACAAACGCCTTTTTGGGTCCAACTCGATCCGAGAAGGCGTTTGAGAGTTAAGAGACGTTTTATTTTCACAAAATGGCCACCTCGTTACAGGCTTGCCACACCCATACCCGATAAGATATCATAAACAAAGTCACAACTTTGGTTGGCACATGTGTCTAGATGATACTCACCAAATTTGGGGCCATTTAGATTAAAACACAATGATTTGGATGTTTTTGCGCAAGGGGTGCGATTTTAGTGGCCGCGCCTTTCACCCCACATGGCGGACTTCCTGTTGAGTTTAGAGTGTGGCTGTCATTGACTTTTCTGTTTGCCCTGAGGTGTCCTATGGATGTATCAAGTTTCATTTTTCTACATTGAAAAAAACTTACTTTCACTTTCCATAGGCCCAATGTATTTTGATTTTGTAGGGGTCGCCACTGAGTCATTTTTCTTTTTTTTTTTTCGGCGACTTCAAAAACATAACATTTTCGCCGAGCTTGAAGTCTGGGACCAATAAAAATGACTTTTTGTGCATGTTCACTGGGTCAAATTTAGGATCATTTGGTCACAATAAAAATAAAAAAAATCCGAGCAAAAACAATAGGCCCTCCCGGTCATCACCGGCTCGGGCCTAATTAATAGCTGTAGCACTAATCCAGACAATGCATGAACCAACCTATTTCTTTTAATGTAGCTTCAAGTATTATTAATGAAGTAGTTTCAATTAGTGTGTGTGTTTTGATATATAGCATGGCCCCTGACCCCTGTACCAGCCGCCGTCCCACCCCCCTGCACCTCTCCAATCCTCCTGCTCAGACGGGACGCTCCACTAAACTTTGACCTACTTCTGTCTGGTCTCAGTCTGGACCTGGTGAAGGGGGGGCATGTCCAGACCCTAAACTCTGTGAACCTCACACTGGTGCAGCTTGGTTTTTAATAAGAATATCAAAGGCTTATGTGGACAATGCGTCTTTAGAATGTGAAGCTGAGGGAGGCGTGAGGACGCGTGCATGTGACGAAGAAAGAGCACACACTGCTGAGAATATGGTTTCATTTTATCCACAACACAAGCCTCATTCCTTTTTATTGTATAATGATGGTTTCTAAGAAATCTCACTTAGCAGATGGGACCAAATCCTCTATAACCAATTCTCTGTAGGATAGAAAAGACAATGACACAATGAAGCAAAGAAAAACTGTCAGTGACTGAGCTCTATCTTCAGACTACGAGTCCCACTTAAAGTGTCACAACACAACTAGGTTTAAATCAGCCAAAAGGTTTCTGAAATTGTGGGCATTAGCAGAAAGACGATATGAGCAGTTGTGGACAAGAAAGCTCATTGTTTGTTGAGGGTTGTTTCCAAAAAGTCAAATAGTCTCTGTAGCTTTCTTAACTGTAGCTGTTGTTAACTAAGGATGCTACTCGTTAACTTATACTAAGGTATTAATCACTTTAGCCAGCAGATGTGTTGGTAATATTTGATCATCAAACCATTAGAGAGCTTGAAAAGTGAACAATGACAGAAGGAACAAAGTTGTACTGAGGGCTTCAACAGTTGATCAACAATGGTAACTCAAACAAGAAGAAGGGCAGTATTGTACAAGTTCACACGGGCCAGGCTCCATGCCAATTATGCTTCTGGCCCTGGTTCAGTTCTGGAGAATCAGAAACTGTCTGTGTCCAAGGCAGTTTAAGCAGAACCAATATACCACTGTACGTCATCAAAGGGAGGCAATGCTAAAAGCACAGTGGATGTGAACAATAGCTGACACATAGTGCAGCCCATACTACAACATACATATTTTGGACTTTAACATGTTTTACCATCAATGTAACCATCAACTACAAATGACAAAATTATGGCAACGACGTTTATGGCAAAAGCCAATGGTATGTAAAACAACCAAATGTTAACATATGTTAAGTCAGTCAGGTCTACAATGCCATTAACCGTATATTAAAGCTCTTCATAAAAACAATTTAATGGCTAGAAAACAAGATGCCATAGTTTATTCGGGTTTGAGCTGGAAGTTTTTCAGGTTCTGTAATAACTTTTGGTCTGAACACATTGATCACAATTTGGATATTAGTGTATAAGCCCTGTTTTAGAAGAAGCATGTGTATTATTTGCATTTCAAGCAGAACATAAGCAGGACAAGAGGAAGAATGTCAGGTGTGACAACAAAACACAGAGCAGAAGTCTATGGTCTCAAATGCTCATTTGTGACTTCATACTTTCGGAACTTTCGGAACTCCACAAACTCTGGCAACTTCTTTTCAGGCTCAGTGTCGGGAGAGCTCACAGACCACATTCACACAGTATTGCGGTATTACAGTAAGTATTCTGCCGAATGCTTTTGTTGTTGCAGAACTGCATTGAGGCAAGAGGGTGGAGGGATAATGTTAGCAAGACCACAGCTGGGGCCCAATCTCTGAGGTACCAAGAAGAACATGAGGAACACCAGGACTCGACATGTGAGAAAACAACTGAGATAGAGCTGCGACATCTGTGTGCTATTACAGGAGGGATCACCAGAGTTTCAACTTTGGATACAGTAGAAGAAAGGGGGAGGGGAGTACAAGGATGTGATGTAAACTTTCTCATGCTTTCGATGCCAGAGGCTTCTTTCCTCACTCAAACAAACCAAACACACAAAACCCAAGCCAGTCAGCTGACGCAAAGGGGGGTGGGGGCTGGGGGGTGTACTCAGCCAAGGAGTCAGATACATCCTCCTCTCACATTGGAACACACTGAAGCACAAGAGAAACTAATAAATCAGACTGATGTTTAAACAACCCATCCATGCTCCAATCCACAACCGAGTCCTGCACATATCACAGACAGGAAATAAACTTTCTATAAACATTCTTAGCATTTCTGCTTCAAAACCACAGAAGAATGTGGGGATAAGTTCTTACAGCAGGAATGCATGATTTGCTTCACTTGTTGCTCCAAATCAGATTTCCAATACAGGAAAATCCACAAACAACCTAATCAATGCTTTTCACGCCTGTATGAAGGCTCAGAGCAGATAATCACATGTCTGAAAAAGAACTTCCAACTAAAAAGAAGATATGTCTAGGATAGGGCTGCCCCCAAATAGTCGACTAAACGTTAGTCGATATGAAGAGGGCTTGGTCGAATACATTTTCATTAGTTGGTTAGTCGCAAAAAAAATAAATAAATAAATAAATCACGTGAAAAAATGATGCAATTGTGGTATTTGGGTGGTGCGGGTTTGTACTTTGGCTTGCAGCGCCCTCGTGTGGTTGCGCAGTGCTATTGTTGTAAATTGGTGAACTAAGTAAAAACCCAAGATGGCCGAACGTAACATCTTGACGGTTACGACTTGCTCATGTTGAAAGTTCCCTTAAAATATGTTGTTGCCTTGGACTATATTTGTCCGTGAGTATTGTGATGTAACAAACGTTTGTTTTTTATGAGATTTACGTTAGTTGAAATGCTTAAATGATATGTTAGCACAAAATTAGCAATCATTAGCATATGTTACGTGAGCTATGTATTAATGTTCAGCTAATATGACATTTTGTATTATTTCAGTTTTACGGTTGGTCGAAGAGGACAATGGTTGAATGCCATTCTCTAATAAATCAGCAAAAAGTAACAAAGTCTGTTTATTGGAGCGCCGTTATCTCGCAGTCTAGCCTTGCAAAGACAGTAGCTTGGGGCGAGGACAGCACAGGATATAAACACATTTGCGCTGTTAACTTAATGCTTTACTATTTTGTTTTAAGCGCTAAATTTTCATTGTGAACGCGCTAATATCATGCTTTAGCATTTTCTGTCATATGGAAGTGTTAAACTTCAACTTGGACTATACCTTTCCTTGTATATACGCAAGTTTTTATATTAATATCATAAATGAACGATTATTCGACTAATCGCTAAAATGCAGGAGTGTTAGTCGACTAGGAATATCTTTAGTCGGGGGCAGCCCTAGTCTAGGAGAAGGTTTTAAAAGATACTACAAAGATATGTCAAAGAAAAAAGACAGAAATAACAAAACGACCAAGGTCACATTTTGAGAGTTCCTTCTTGATCTGCTTTACATCCCTCCTGCAAAACATGTAAAAGTGAGCTCTAGTGAAACAAGTGATGAACAAGAATGTAACATCAACACTGATCATGCTACTGAAGTTCTGCAGCTATGTCTGATATTGTTTTTTCAATTCACAGGCACTTAGCATTCATTTTGGATCAAATTCTAGTGTCATCCATTAATCCATCCATCTATCAGTGTGTGTGTGGTCCACTGTTTCAGCACTGGCCATCTCTCATAAATCAACATCCTGACAGCAGTCGAGTGACACTTTGTGACATACAAAGCTACTTTAGCTGCTCCCAAAAGAGAAAACATTGGAGGAGGAAAGGAGTAGGGTGTTTGTGCAGGGTGATGGATGGACAGATGGACAAACAGTTTCCATATGTCATGACTGTGCTTTCACTGTATCTGTTGGCAGGTTATTTAATAGTGACAAGACAGTGAAGCTCAAATTGCAGTAGAAGCAACATAAAATCAGTTTGTGTACGATATCTTTTGGCTTGAGTGAAGAATTACCGTTGAGCAAATACAGTTTGATGAGCTGACTAATGTTTGGAGCAGTTGGCAGACCTCAGCACTCCTGGTTAATGTGCTCTGTGCCAAAACTCTGCCCACTAATGCCCATTAAACACTAACGTACTCCACTGTGAACTGATTCTTACAGACTGGGGGAGCATTTCAGAGCCCATCTCGGTTTGCCGTCATAGCGATCAGATTCCAACAGTTAATTAACCTGCCATATACTTGCAACGAGGACAGACACATTTAAGTGTTCTGTGGTGTGGAGGGCGTAAAAGACAGGGTGCAAGTTTTGCCAGTAAAACTACAAACCTGTAGTTTTACCGGCAGCTTTTTTTGTGTTTTCAAGTCAAAGTGGGTAATGACAGACCAAAGGCAGTAGAGGTTGACTCCCAACTGCACAGCCACACCTACAACTGGAGAGAGGAGAGACCGCGATTGTTGTTAAGTCTTGTTATTAAGGCGTTCAGGCCAAAAACAGCTTGGCTAAAAAGGGCAGCAGTGAAGTGGGACCATTGTTTCAGGTCCTGCTCAGAACACTCAGCCACAGTTGTGGACATTTAAATTAAACAACTGTCAAAAGTGTAAAACAAATGCCAACTTTCATTCTTCAGAATCTCAGAATACACATTTAGATAAACTAAAAACCATTTGACAGAAATCCTATTACAAGACTTACCTATGACAATTTAATAGCAGAATAGACTCTTTAAAACTATGTCAGACTTTTTTACATTTTCTAACTTATCTTTAATGACCAGGCATTCAAAGACAGCAAAAAAGTAGAGGGTTTTACAGGTTTACTTCTTTAAATTAAACTTAAACTTTAAATTTAAGATTAAATTTCTGTTAACTTGCAGAAAGACTAATCCCTCCGCAGTCAGAGAGCGTCACAGTTATCAAACTAAATTAGTTTTCATTTAGGCATCACAATTTCCTCAACCCATTTCTGTCATCGCTTTCCTCTAATGTTTGCTTCTTCCAATCATGTCACAAATGATGCATTTAAATGTGATTGCATGACACAAACTTGGAAATTACAATCATAGAAATATTCATGACCACATCATTACAATCACTCATCTCAATAAAAAAAGCTTTAAAGAGAAAAACAGTCTGCATTTTGTTCAAGTCTAAGTAGAAGTAGATCGAGCTTTCAATAGAAAAAAAAACAATTTTAACAGCCCCTTCCAAAAATTACGTCGACTACACCACACCACACATCGTTTAAGGAAATACTAGCCTTCTACATACATTTTAACAAGCAAACAAAAAATTTAAAATAAAAAGTTTCTAGACAACAAACCCAACTGGTTGTGGTGCATGTGGTTAATGAGAAACAAAGAAGTTGCAACTTCACAGAAAACCATTGCAGGGGGTTCAGTGTTTAGCCACAGCAGAACCAGCTCCACACCGAGCCAGTTGCACGTCTTTGAGCTCCCGAGGCCAGCCTCGACGAAACACGGAGTCTGAGAGGATTTAGTGAGACAGAACGAGATGTGTTGGATATGGACCACTGTCTACTTTTAATATTGTGTTTGAGAAAAAATGTTGGATCAGCCTAGTTTTCACAGCGCACTGTCTCCGCCTCACAGCACCGGGATGAGCGAGTGTGGACCACAGCCCGGACCCGGTCTGTGCAGCCGGAGAGACACAGACAGTGAGCGAGTGAACCCATTTGCTAAAGTAGATTTAAATTGCTATTTCCATTGTGAACATCCACCTGCTGAACTAACTCTGACAGCGACAGAAGGAAGGTGTATGTTTCCCCTTGAAGAGCATCGTGGACCATCCCCAGGACACGTTAGTTTCGAGTCCTGGCTGGGGAGCCAGATGAAAAGCTGTAGGGGGCCGGATGTGGTGTACATTGACAAACTATTGCGGTACACTAGCCTTTGTGCTTGTCAAACATAAATGATTTCAGTAAATCTTAGCATTTAGCCCTTTGATAATGTACGTGTTAAATATGGAGCCAGTTTCTAATGTTTTCTGCCAGGACACTGACTTTAAACACATACAGTCTGTTGGTTAAAGCAGCTTACGTAATCTAGTGTCATATACAATTTACACTGTGTGCACAATTATTAGGCAAGTCATTATTTGCCTAATAATTGGGCGGCAGTAGCTCAGTGGTAGAGCGGCCGTCCTTCAACCGGAAGGTAGTAGGATCGATTCCCGCTCTCCCCACAGTTCATACTGTCGTTGTGTCCTTGGGCAAGACACTTAACCCACCTTGCCTCGTATGAATGTGTAAGAATGTTGAAGGTGTTGGTCGGAGAGTCCGTAGGCGCGGAATGGCTGCCACGTCTCTGTCAGTCTGCCCCAGGGCAGCTGTGGCTACAGATGTAGCTTACCTCCACCAGTGTGTGACTGTGGAGTGAATGAATAATTGATATGTAAAGCGTCCTTGAGCTCTGGAAAGGCGCTATATAAATGTAACAATTATTATTATTATTATTATTATTATTATTTTGACCATATTATTCATAATTTCCAACTCCAAGCTGTATAAACTTGAATCCTTATTGGATTTAATGCATATCAGGTGATGTGTATTTGTGTAACAAGGGAGGGTGTGGCCTAAGGAGATCAACACCTTATATCAAGGTGTGCATAATTATTAGGCAGATTCTTCTCCTCAGGAAAAAAGGGCCAAAAAGAGATTTAACTGACTCTGAAAAGTAATAAAATTTATGTTTCACAGAGATGCAGCAGTCTTGAAATATCTAAGATATTGGGGCGTGATCACAAAACCATCAAACGTTTTGTAGCAAATATTCAACAGGGTCGCAAGAAACGAGAAGAAAAGACGCAAATTAACCACCAAAGATTTGCGAAGAATTAAACGTTAAGCTACCAGGAACCCATTATCTTCCAGTGCTGCCATATTCCACAACTGCAACCTGCCTGGAGTGTCAAGAAGTACGAGGTGTTCAGTTCTCAGAGACATGGCCAAGGTAAGAAAGGCTGAACCCGACCACCTCTGAACTAAGACACATAAGTTAAACGTCAAGAATGGGCCAAGAAATATCTGAAGACAGATTTTTCAAAGGTTTTGTGGACTGATGAGATGAGAGTGACTCTTGACGGACCAGATGGATGGACCCGTGGTTGGATCAGTAACAGACACAGAGCTCCATTTCGACTCAGACGCCAGGTAGAGGTAGGGTACTGGTATGGGCAGGTATTATTAAAGATGATCTAGTTGGACATTTTTTGGTTGAAAATGGACTCAAAATCAACTCTCAGACCTACTGCCAATTTTTAGAAGACGCTTTCTTCAAGCAGTGGTCCAGGAAAAAGTCTGCATCTTTCAATAAGACTTTGATTTTTATACAAGACAACGCTCCATCACATGCATCGAATTCCAGTAAAGGCCTTAAAGAAGAAAAACTAATGACATGGCTCCCTTCTTCACCTGACTTACACTTTTGGGCCCTTCTTAAGCAGGACATTTACAGTGAAGGTAAACAGTACACCTCTCTGAACAGTGTCTGGGAGGCTGTGGTTGCGGCTGCACAAAAAGTTGATTCTGACCAGATCAAGAAACTGACTGACTCCGTAAATGTAAGGCTTGTGACTGTTATCAAAAAGAAGGGTGGCTATATTGGTCACTGATTTATTTTTATTTTTTTATTTCAGAAATGCTTATTTGTAAATTTTGAGTTTGTTTATTTTTCTCACTTTAACAGGTGAAAATAAAAATGGGAAAATCTTTTTTTCATTTAGTTGCATAATAATTCTGCTCACTAATAGTTGCCTAATAATGGTGTACATGTAGATATTCTATTAAGAAAGCCAAAACTTCACTTTTACTACTTAAATGTTTAGGTTTGAGGGTTTGTTAACATTTTGGATTGACCAAAAGCACTGTAGCTGTACAATAACAAAATGAATCCTCAAAAATACAACTTGCCTAATAATTGTGCACACAGTGTATATATGACTAGGTAAAACATGTATGTACTAAGGTGCCAGTAATTGTGTGCAGCATTACATGAACACACTGTGAATCATTAGCTTCTAGTACAGACTTGGCTGAAAATGTAAACTTTGGATGGTGCCTATAATTAATGTGCTGTGAAAAACCCTGATGATTTGAAAATAAATCTGCACAAACATCCAAAAGCACTGATGCAGTTGCTGGAAATTCAAAAGGTTACTGTGAAGCCAGCTGGTAAATAATAAGCGTTATACATACTGTGCGTGTGTGAGTCTGACTGACAGCTTGTCTCTCCCCCGCTGTGCTCCTGCTCTTGTCCCACTTTAATGGGCTGACAGGCGAGGATGAACTTTCACCGCCTCACCCAATGTCAGATACCTTACAGCTGCACAGGAGAATAATGCACTTAAAAAACTTTAAAAAATAAACCCGAACATTGATAAAACCAATAAACTGACAGCATTGGAGACAAACAACAGATCAAGTTGCTGTAACAGGAAACTGTAGACTTACGGATCACTGCTTGCTAATGCTAGCTTGCTATTGCTAGATTGCCATCGCTAGCTTGTTATTTTCAAACAAGTGACAACCTTAACTATAGCTTCGCCATTGCATATTTCAATCCGTCTGTCTTTTTTTGGCACTACAAAATACGTACAGACGGCAGACAAGGCAACTCCAGCATTGAACTTTCATACCTTTCCTCTGCATTGGCAAAGTGCTAACAGTGTTGCCAACTCCTCAGTAAGGAAAGTAGTAATTGGCTGTCCTAAATGACGTTATTGCCTAATTTGCATAATTGTGCATGCAATTGGAATGGACAATGTAGGAGAGAGGAATACATTTGTGTGTTTGTTTTTTAACTATAAATGGAAGCATTGTTTTTAGGCTTTGCCTTTTCATTAGATATTGAGCTGCCATTTGTTATTTTACATCCCTAAGTTTGGCACAGAAATCAGCTTTACAATACAGGCAGTCTGCCCGTGTATCATCTCCAATGAGATTGGCTTCAACCAACGGCTTTGAGTGTAGCCTACAGTCTGAGACGTGGTGAGCCAGCCAACTAGATGTTTAGCTTATACCTTCTGTCACAGAGTTGCACACACAGTGTACAAGGTGAGTAAGTGACTGGGGCTGAGTGTCTCTGTGCTCATGATATATCTATGCTCTGGACAAGGAGAGGTGAACATCTCCTGCTCTGACTGCAGCTTTGGAGGGACTGCTGGGTGCGGATTGGTTCGTCTGTGAGTGCTTTGGGACAGGGGAGGGGCCCACGGCAGCACCTGCTGCTCATTGGGAAGAGTAAAAACGAATATCCAAAAGTCTCCAATAACACCAGGAAAAGTTACTAGATTAGGCACTTTTTAAAAAGAGTTGCTAGGAGGGTCTGAAAAGTCGTTAAATATAGTGACAAAGTGGCTAAGTTGGCAACACTGAGTGCTAATCCATAATACTAGTTGACAGAATATAATATTGGCTCTACACAATGGCTCTACACATTTTTACCTCATTGGGCCGATGCCAATTAGTAAAAGAAACACACATATCGGCCAATAACAATATTAGCACCAATATGTTGTCCATCCCTAATCTAAACGTCCACTGTTAACCTCAACATGCACACACAACATATTCCACACCGCTCCCATGATTTCAATTACACTTGTGGCCTAACGTGCTCATGGCGGCTGCAGCAGAATGAGATGGCGCTTTGTCGTGATGTTTAAGGCCAGATGGCTGAAGCAGCACTTTACTAATTGAACATCATAGGTGTAGACCTTCCACATGACACTTTAATGTGGGATATTCAAGCACACGCTGTTACGTAAGCATACACAGATGTGTTCTACGTGCACATCTAGGCGTGTTATTTTTCAGAGATTTTCTATTGAGCAAATTACACTGGAGCTGCCAGTTTTCTGCAGCAGGCGGGCCTTTAATGTAGTGTGCTGCTCTGTGATCTGCAGAGCGAGCGCTGGCAGATGCAGGTCAGCTGTGACTGCCTCTGGTTCTGTTCTAGTTTTACTCACTCTCACCTGCTCACTGAGCAGGGCTTGAATAGAGACAGCACACTGATTTGTTGCAATTAAGTGTGGAAGTATGGAAATGTACTGTATGATATTAGCTGTCAGTGAGGTTTTCAAAAAATATGAACAGATGACTGTTACATCATCAGTAGTGAGCTTCTGACCCACAGTCAAACATCTTAACCCGAACTATGCGTAACTTTAAAAAAAGCTTAACAGTTACTGACCCCAATGGCCATTAGCGGCACTGCAGTTAGAGTCCTGCTCACTCTCGCAGTGAAATAAGCCTTCAGCCTACAGGCTCATAGAGACAACAGTTTTGAACAGTGAAGGTCTCAGTTGTCTTATCTCATTATGGTCGGCTCATATATGGGCCGGCCATAATAGTCTCTTTAACATACATATGTAACAATGCATTTTATCAGTGATATAATTGATTCAAAAGCAATAGTGAGGAAACCCTGGATGTAGTTCCACTCTGTAGTAGATGAGACAAACTTGTTCAAACACTATGTAACGTGTCCAAAATATATCCAGGCTCTGGACTCAATTGATGTAGTTCATAGGATTAAAAAAATGGATAAATACTAGAGGTATCATAAAACATGATACTTTACATTTGCGTTTATAGAAGACCTGCATGTTTTTTTTATTTTATAATTCAACTAAATTAATTGGGCTAACTTATATGAGCCATATGTCAATGGTCATGTATAGTCTATTATCATGTTACCTTGCATAGCTAAACTTCCCCTTTTACATAATTCACTAATAAAACTGTAATAATACAAATATTTGTAATAATACAAACATGGGAAGGTACCTTAATGAATTTTATATTGGAAATGCGGCACATGAATGGCATTCTTAACTACAGGGACTATTGCAATGGAATGCATTGCTATCAAGAAATTTAATTTCCTGTTTTAGGGCTGAGCATTTTAGGCATATTAAAAATTGTATATTACCTTGCAAAGTAAGTACCCTAAATTCTAGCTGTATGGTACTCTTATATAACAGATAGGAGCAAAATATGTCTCTAAAAACTCTGTCTTTTGCCTGTGTTTGACTGTATTTTAGTTATACAGGGACATATTTGGATTATAGCACTCACCCAATCAGTCCTCACAGACGTTTCAATAAAGAAAATCTAAATTACAACTGTCTCAAATTATTTTACACTGAACAACTAAATAAACCTTGTGTGCACTGAAGGTTACGTTATTAAGGTCCAGATCCCCTGCAAATTCTGCATAGTGCCTTTAAAAATCACACAACTTTGGCTCTAACGTCCCAAAACTCTAACCACTTCTGGTTTCTCACCCCGCTAACCCTTAACATATGATCAGACAAATCTGTATATTCTCGCAGACAAGGTGCTGAAATAGTAGTTTTGCTCCAGAGCTTAATGGTCTATCACACAGCATCTATTGGATAAGCTGTGGAAGATTTAGGAAAAATACTGCTCAGTGTCAGCAGCACATTGAGCGTGACTTCGCTCGTGTTCAGGGCTCATGAGCTTTTGAAGCAGCATGTGAAAGAGTGACAACACCTCTTCTTTATCCTGTACCTGCACTGTGCCTCTTTAGCTGCTCATACACTGACAGCGTGGCTGTGTGTGTACTCTATGTCCTGTAACACCTCCCTCCTCTTGAGTGGCGCTGTGGTGACATTGCAGTGATGTAGGGGTTCCCAGGGAGCTCAAGTCAACATCATGAAGCAATGACTCAACACCAGTGGCCCTTACAAGAGTCGGCACACTCCCCAGGCTTCATTGCTTACTGCATGTTTCCTTTGCAATCTGCTAAAGTCGAGGCTGTGAAAACATGAACTTGTAGCAATCAATCACACGGCTCCTTGAGTGTTTCTATCTGTGCCTGGGAGGTTTATTTATGGTCCAATCAGACCCTGGACATATCCAACTCTAAACTGATCCATATATTAAAGTAGAGCCTTGGGAGCATAAAACAAGCTGCTGTGTGACCTTTTCACAAGCTACCATACTTGTAGTGTTTATCGCAAGAATAAAACAAGTTGGGAAGTGCATAACAGAGAGGCATGCAAGAAGGATTTGTGTGTGTATGAGGCTCCAGCAGAGGAACAGCTGGATGGAGATACAAAGGAATGTCTTTCCTGTCTCCTCTCTCCCTCTCTGCAAACACAGCATTCTGTATTTACTGATAGAAAACACATGTATTGGATTCAAGGATCAAGCAAATTGTAATTACAGTGCACTCAAGTGGATCAAAGACAGGTTAAAGGCTTAATTACTCAGACAAGTCAAACTATCAATAACCAATTAATCTTGTATGAGCTGTACAGGCTGCACTGAAGCACTAATAGTAAATACAACTTAACACTACAGGCTTCTTTATAACAGTAATGGCATAGCTTTTAAAGTACTGTTGTATTCGGTAGAAGTAATGTGCCAAAACAAAAGGAAACCCTCAAAACAACGGAAAATGAGACGCTACGTCACCCACAAAGTAACTTCATGAGTTTTCTTCATAAATCCCAAGCATTTACTGTCATTTTCAAAAATCACTGTTCACAGCACTTACCTTAAACAAGCTCCTCTTTACGTGCGGTCAGTTGTGCTGCGGTGTTCCCAAAAGTGCGTGTCTTGTTCCTAAATCCGTTCTGCTCTCCTGTAAACTTTTTTGGAAACCCATACGTGAAGCGTCTCCTCTCCTGAATGAGCTCGTCCTGCTTCAGTCCGTACAGTCCCCTCTCGAAGCAGCAGCAGTAGTAGCAGTCCGTCAGAGGCTGAGGTCTGGAGCTGAGCCGCTCTCACCGTGGTGCGTTGGGTTTGTTCATCAACACAGCCCGGATAAGAAGCGTGGCGGGGGCCAGGGCATCATCAATCGCAACAAAAACGCGTTAAAAGACTAATTTA
This sequence comes from Perccottus glenii, assembly GCA_024416835.2. Classification (NCBI taxonomy): domain Eukaryota; kingdom Metazoa; phylum Chordata; class Actinopteri; order Gobiiformes; family Odontobutidae; genus Perccottus; species Perccottus glenii. Next base: position 20,696,261 of record CM044552.2, on the reverse strand, counting down.
TAAAGTATTTCACAAGGCAAGTACTTGAAATCACTTATTTGTCAAAGAGGGTGCGTTAAAAAATCGCGGAAAGTCTAAAAATATTGCATGACAGTAAATTGCAGTTTGAAACAGTAATTGTTATTCTTTTAATTAATTCCATTATAACAAACTAGGTTAGCACTGGTGAATTAGGCTGATTAACATAGGCTACCTTATTGTTTGGTTGAATTATTTTTCCCTCGTGTTCTCCTCTGACCAGTGACCACCACTTGAGGTTTAACTCAAATATATGTCCAATTTCATTTTGTGTAATTGGAGCAATAGTTTTCGTAGCCTAGCTAATTATTAGTCGTTGATAGAAAGCACGTGTGCAGCGGAGTGATACATCTTCAGTGATGAGGAAGACTACAGTGAAATGTTGAAGGCTATGGTTGGAATGTAGTCCAATCAAATTGCTTGGCCAGAACTCACTTTTATATAGTAACGTACATGTTGCAAATATTTTTAGTCACATTATTTGGCAGTAATTCAATATGTTGGTTCAGCCTAGATGAAAAATATTTTTTGTTTTGTTTTTTTGTTTTTCATCACCAGCATGCACATATTTCCAAAAAATGGAAAATATGTATTTGCAGCAGTGCAGTTAAAGAGAGAGTCCTTCATGTTAGCTTTAAAAGTCACAGTCACCCTTGCATCCTAAAGATGTAATAATCAATTAATTCAGTTCAGAATAATTAGTAAATGGTGACCACTTTCTCGTTTTTGTTAAAGCTAAGAAGTTTCCTTGTACTATTACCTCATACCACATGTACTCTGACAGTGTGCATCTGTCTTATTCCACTTTGAACTGTGATGAAGCACGTTTTTTCCGCCCATTGCCTCCTGTCCATGCTCACGCCCTGGAAACACAATCCGGGGTCTTTCCCTTGGACACAATGGAGTGCCACCTGTCTGATTCATCTATGAAAGAGGAGCTCTATGAATGCTCCAATTACCTAATTTGTAGAAACGATTTTTGGATTGATTACCACCAAGACCCTAAGTACAAAATCCCTGCCTGTTAAAATGAACAGCTGCCACGGTATAACGTTAATCCCAGGAGAAAAATCACAATATGCTGTTTACTTCTTAGAACTATTGTAATGGGAACACATTGTAAAGTTGATTTCACAGAAACTTTTAGGGTTTGTAGAGAACACGAGCTGCGCATGCAAAATGCAATTAGCCGCCATAAGCAGCAAATTCTGCAAAAAAAAAAAACAAGATAGCTCCAGCAAATGGCAACTGACTGACAATGTGTGTTCTGTCAGTGAGTTGGTAGCAAACACTAGCAAGTAACTTAATGTTCATCAGCTTTATTTATATAAGGAGGTCCCATAGTTATAGGCGGATGCTTTAAGGACCTGTGCGTCCTCATCAAAGACTGTTAAACTTCTGACGTGAATAGCATATGCACAGCTAAAACCTAAGGTGAATACGTACATCCTGATTTTGAGCCCCGTGTCCCGGTGAATATCCACAAAATCACTAAAATGTCCCGGTTTGACCCTCTCCCTGATCTCTATTTTAACCAATGCTAGAGCCAAAGCAGCGCTTTGTTTGCAACTTTTTTGTCTGAGCGTCAATCACAGAGTTACCATGGCGATGGCAATATTGACCAATTTAAAAAGAGTGTTCCGCATCTGTAGCTCAATAATGATTGGTTCCTAAACCCGAGGCTATTGCTTTCCTTCTCCAGCGTTCACTGTTTAACCATCAGCAAAAAGAAAGGAACAATACAATACAGCTGTCTGAGAAAAGTGTGGTATTGAATATGCTGCGTTTTGTAGACTGTTTGCTAAACTGTTCAACACTAATCAATGCACTCAGTTCATTGTTTTTTGTTGTTTTCTGACGTACTGATTTTCAGCAACACAATGTTTAATTGGTAAAGATGCTGTCGTTGAACTTGCAGTCAAATTAAAGTGTCTCGGTTTTTAGGTTTGAAAATATGATAACCTACTAAATCCGCAAAACCTAAATGAAGATAAAATAGAGGCCAACATTGTTGACATAGACAAATGCCCAATCCCAATTCTACCCCGTTTGCAGAACTTTCAAAACTTTTTATCATCTAGCATAAAGTTGTCTGTTTTTCCATTTGTATAAATTGATATGTCGTAAACAAACATTTTTGTGTTGGTAGTAACATCCTTTAGTGTCTTGTGTCTGGGACAGGGACTGAGGAAACATCAGCGGAGACTGTTCAGAGCAAGACTCAAATACTCACAATAAACCTTTCATACTCTTATAATAATGATGGATGTATTTTTAGACCATATCGTAATATGTTATGTATTAAAATATATAAAAAACGATATGAGATTATACTTTGCCTATTATAAAGATTTGTACAGTACATACGTTATGTTATATACGTTACGTTATGTTATATAATATATATAAAATTGTATTATTATCTTATTATACATTTGTGCCCCTACAGGTGTGCTGTCCCAATTCATCAGGGGTAGCCTATAATTTTAGCACTACCCCTTACCCCCAAAGTAGGAGGTTCTATTTTAATTATCAATATCAACACTGTTGCTATAACGATTTCTGTCTAATCAAGGTTGTTGCATGTACAAAAGGATAATCAACAGATTGCAGTATCTCAAACATCCAGAGGCGTGTTTAAAACCCCTGTCTGCTCTCTCCACAGCATCACCTTGCACGTTTGAAGTCGAGCCGGCTCTGCTGCCTGCGGAGAACGAGATTCACCAGCCGTCACTGTTGAACTCTCCCTGACCTCTCCGTCTCTGCGTACAACATACCAATTTATTTGCTGCAATGATGCCAAGTATTTATCTAGCACCTACTCCTCTTGTGCCCTATGTTTCTCCACTCTTCTGTTCATCTTTCCATTTCCCTCCAGATCTTCCACCACACCTCTGCTCTTTTCTCTTTTCATTCTTTGTTGCTTCTGAATCCACAGCTCTCCTTTCTTTTCAGATATTTTTCTTTTAAATAATCCATGGTTCATTTCGACTTGAGGCTTCACAGACTGCAATGCTAATATGAATTCCAGCTGAAATGAAACATGCAAATGGTCTGCAGCTTCTCCTTATCCCCACTAGGTTTTCATTGGAGTCATTAGAAGGAGTCTTTTTTTTAAGCTGCAAAAAGATTAAAGTTGAAAATTCTCAAGGCTTTACCAAAGTGCACAGAGTAGCACTTACTTCTTTGTAATCTCCAGAGCACTAGCTGTTGTTTACTACACACAGTATGCAAATGCAGTGTGCAGCCTTGTGTGTTCATGTGTATGTTCCATAAAAAGACCTTGCCCTTGGCCGTCTGTAGTTTGAGACTTTGTGTATTCATAATGTCTGGCAGGAGGTGGATGCAGGTGCTGGTGAATAATGGAGAAAATCCAGCCTTATTTACAGGAATCTTTTTTTTTTAGAGATGGAAGAATATAAGCCATGACCCTGCAAAGGATTAGCAGTACATAGTAGATGGATTTGAAATAGTATTAGTAATTATATTTTTATTATTCTGTAATCACATGTAAAGTAGAGTGATGCTGCCAAGAAATGTTGTGTAAGAAAACTTTTGACTAAAGAACTCAGGATATGGGCCATAATTCTGGCCTTGTGTGTGAAAGGTCCTGGGTTTAAGGCCCAGACAAGCACCCATTGAACTCTTTCATCACTAGGAGCCACTTCACAACATGATTCAATTTTTACAAATTGTATAATGTATAATAAAAGGGCACAACCAACCCTCACAACTGGGCACTTCTGAACTTCTGGTATTTAGACACAGAGGTCCTGTCTCTAAATACCAGTCGAGCCCCCAACATACTCTTTCACCATCATATTTGTGAGCCATGCTTTTTGACTAGGTTTGTGGCTCGTTGGTCTGTGATTCTAGATTTGGGTGCAAGACCAAGACCTGGGACCAAATCCCACATGAGCCATGCTATATCTCTTTTTTCAAGCACTTTAATTTTTTAATTCAAATCCTTGGCAAGCACAATAGTTACACAACCTTTTTGGCTTAAAAACTCAGGGCATTTTTCAGATTTTGAGTGTGAGCGACCCTGGGTTTAACTGTATCTAAATCCTACACAGTGCATATTTTATTTATTCACTTTGCACTAGCATCAGCATGAAATGAATACAGAAGGAAAGGAAATGGCAATCAATTGGCAGAGCCAGTGGCAGACAATACAATTTTATTTATATTTAATATTTTTAAAGGGTGGTTTAATGTAAATAAACACTTAAAATAACTTAAATAAACGATTCTGATTAGTTTCTGATTTTGAATTCAAACGGTCTTGGAGACTTGTGTCACATTAAGCAGAGGTCCATACACTTCAACATTTGCTTGAAGTAAGCTCTTTTTCTTGTTTCTTAAAGAGGACCGTGAACAAATATGTTCCACTAATATTCCATTTGAATTGATTGAAAGTCATGTGTGGCCCTCAAGTGCTGTAACATATGCCCATACTGGTATGTATGAGGTATTTTTCTCCCTCTGAACTCCATCTCTGACTACATTTTCCTCTCCACACAGCTGCAGTATACTATATACAGTACGCATGCTGCATTAGTGAAGCCCACATATGCCGCAGCAGCTCACATGGGGCTGTGTGTTCGCTCTCTCGGACACAGGGTTCTCACAGGGGGGACTCTGAGACGTCGCTGAAAAACACTGTTTCGAGTGGAACAGCTTCTTAAAACACGATGAAACAGATTAATAGAGCATTCCTCACGCCTTATGGCTCCATGAGAATAATACAGCGCCGGTCTTTGTTTTCAATCCTCTTTGCTCTGTCTGCGGACTCTTAAAGCTGGGATCATATGACTCACACACGGGCTGTCCCCTTGGGGTCTTCATCCAGGGCCAGACACCTGACCAGACAGAAACAGACTTAACATGATTCATGCAACATGATTTTATTGACCATTTCTCTTTTCAGCAAATATTGTGCTCCATAAGCTTTAATTTGTGTTTATTTAAAATCATAAAGCAAATGTGAAATAATGTTTTCAACTTAAAGCAAGAACATGGAGAGTCTAAGAACAGGGGACGTTGTCTGGTGCAGTCTGTGAAGCCCTTTGAGGCAGCTGTTGTGATATTGGGCTATACAAAAATAAATGTCATTTAAAAGGCATAGTATGTACAGCTTCCAAAGTCTGCAAAATGTTTGTAAAAACATACTTTCTATATTCTCTCATTTATCTAGCAGTACCTAGTCCACACAGCTTTTTCAGTGGCTTTTGAATGAATATTTGCTACTCGTATGTTCTGCTGCATTTTCTTTCAGTTCTTCCAGCTCTACAAGCATAAACAAGATGGTTTCGGCAAAGGGCAAGTGACTGTTGAATGTGTGTGCTGTCGGTGAGACAGTAGAGAACATTGGTTAGAAGATCAATATTATAGCTGCTCTGTATATACACAAGCATTTAGGATACCCCAGCTAAAGGCTGCAGTCTACAAGTCACTTCATGCATGACTATGTTACCCTGACTTGTACAGATCACCAAATAACACCATTTGTAGATCACAGAGATATACACAGGTTAGTTTAGTACCTGTGCTTCCTCATCAAAGACTGAGGACACTTTCACACCTGCACTGTTTGGTCCAGACTTTTGGACTTTCCCATTTGATTCAAACCAAATCTGGACCATGGGTCAAAAGAGGTGGTCTCGGTCCGGACCAAACTCAACCAAGGTCTGGTTTGTTTGTAGTGTAAAAGCATGTTTCAAATCACTTAAACAGGACTTTCCCGAAAAAGGCTGTGTCCGAATCCACACACTATACAGTATAATGCACTTTATATTTCCAGTCAGTTTTGGTTGTTAATAGGACAAGAGTTATTGAATAAAATGTGCGAGTTTGTTTATAATAAAACTTATATCACTAAAGTCTTGTGATTTATTACAAAAGTCCATTATCAGCTGAGCTTTTTTAAACATGTATGCTAGAGTCACGTGACTAACGGCGAGTGTAGTGTCTGAAACTGTTCATTAACTGAGTGCACTATATAGTGATTGAGGGGTTAGGAACTAAGTTGCATTTGGACACAGCCAAAGTAAATTAGACAAAAAGATCCTTAAAAGCTAGACATCATGCCGAGATCCAAAGAAATCTAGGAACAAATGAGAAAGAAAGTAATTAAGATCTATGAGTCTGGAAAAGGTAAAAAATAATAATTTCTAACACTTTGGAACTCCAGCGAACCACAGTGAGGGCCATTATCCCCAAATGGCAAAACATAGAACAGTGGTGAACCTACTCAGGAGTGGCCAGCCAGACAAAATTACCCGGAGAGCGCAGCAATGACTTATTCAAGAGGTCACAAAAGACCACAGAACAACATCCAAAGAACTGCAGGCCTCACTTGCCTCAGTTACGGTCAGTGTTCACAACTCCATTTCCGTTTCAAGACAAAAACCACTGCTGAGCAAAAAGAACATAAAGGCTTGTCTCAGTTTGGCCAGAACACATCTTGATGGTCCCCAAGACTTTTGGGAAAAAACTCTGTGGACTGACGAGACAAAAGATCTTTTTGGAAGGTGTCTGACGTAGTAACACTGCATTACAGAAAAAGAACATCATACCAGCAGTAAACTGTAGTGGTGGAGGTGGTGTGATGGTCTGGGGCTGTTTTGCTGCTTCACAACCTGAAAGACTTGCTGTGATAAAAGGAAACATGAATTCTGCTGTCTACCAAAAAATCCTGGAGGAGAATGTCCGGCCCTCTGTGACCTCCAGCTGAAGCAAACTTAGGATCTGCAGCAGGACAATGATCCAAAACACACCAGCAAATCCACCTCTGATTAATCCTGTGGCAGAAATCAGGAAGGGGGACGACACGTTTTCACATCACTGTAGCTGCCTATCATTTTCTGCTCTATCTGATAATAGTAAACAACCCAGCATCAGTACATTATTGAGGTCAAGTTTTTTTGCTGCCTCTAAAACATTCAAGTTAGTGTCTTTAACTTGTTTGCTCATATAAATGAATGGAAAATACAGCCGCTTCTGTTGTTGCAGCAAAAGATTCCCCTCTCACGTGAGATAAAACCTTTTGCAATATTTTTGGAGTTGCAACAAATTTTCCATAAACAACCTCTGGTGCAATACCAATTCTTCTTGCCTCATTTCCATTGGATGCATTTTCACTATTCAATAAACAATAAAACCCCGGAATGCATTTAGGAACAATCTGAGGAACAAAACAACTCTGCACTTTCTGAATCATGCACTGTTCTAAAAATCCCAATTGTTTCGACATCACTGCTCTGTCCTACAGCTCCATGGCTATCCCTCATTTACATGTCTCTACAAAGGTCAGATCAGAGGCAGTGCGTAGCATAAAGCATTTTTTCCCCTGAGATTCTAGTTCTCTGTGTTTTCCCATATTAAATTCTTTGTGCCGGGTTGAATGGGTGCATCTGGAGAGCGGAGAAGTGGGCCAGAAAACAGCTTCATCTCGTGTTTGGACACCACTGTCTCTTATTCTTTCCATGTTTTAGTCGCTCTTGTAAACTGACGTGACAAGCCATGTTTCTGTGTGGTTTCCAGCATTCAAATGGAATATTAGTAGAACATATTTGTTCACGGTCCTCTTTAAGAAGAGAAAGAAAAAGAGCTTACTTCAAGCAAATGTTAAAGTGTATGGACCTCTGCTTAATGTGACACAGAAATAACCGCTCTGATCATTTATTCAGGCACGGCCCTCACTTTGATCTTCTTGAACTCCTCATACAGCAGTGTGTTTCATACATTTTTGTAAGTTCCTCCACTCGCTGTGACTCCATGAGAACTCTGCATGCACCAAGTACATGAATTAAATGAACAATAACCAGCATTAAAGTCATATAATTCTGTTAAATACGGAGTTCTATAATAGTAGAATGCATGCGTTCAGGCTGACTGCTTTTAATAGAAGTATACTCAACTTTATGTGGATACAGTGTCTGTTACCCTTGCCTGTCTCTGTAAATGTGAAACAAGTCTACTGTGACTGCTGGATGGAACAGCTGGAGATGTTGCAAAACAATTTTAAAGGTGTTCCAGAGCAGTTTTGAAGCGTCAAACCTGCACTGCCCAGATTTAAATGCAGCCCAGGGACAATAACAGATAGTATGAGATGTTCCTTTTTGATAATGTTCCTAAATGTCTTTGGTCTTAAATTGTTTCAGCAGTTCTTTTTCCCCAGTCATTTTTGCAGATAGAATATTATATCCTCAAAGGATATATAATAATAGTACAATCTATTCTTTGTTATGCAGACTTGCCCAACTCACAATAGCTCAAAGACTGTGCATCTTTCCTTGTGAATTGCATTGGCCTTTCCATAACATTGGCGTTCAGACTGGAACCTGCCCAATAGCGGCTGCATGTGTGAACGCAATCTACTCAAATTTCAATCAATAGATGGATGGATAGATTATCTTGAAAGGGCTCTACTATCTATGAAGGGATGTGTCTTGTGAACAATGACAGAAGATCCTCCACTGGATTTCCCAAAGCTGATGACAGGAATAGTGTGCACAGAGCTTGGACGTCTCAAACTCACTGCAGCTGTTTGAAGTTTACTTTTAGGGTTGGTTCATTTTCTTTGAGGAGTAATTCCAGCCTCAGTTTCTGTGCCGGTCCCAAGCCCAGGTAAATGGAGGGGGTTGCATAAAGAAGGGTGTAAAAACACATGCTAAACTAAACATGCGTATTACTCCACTGTGGGGAGCGGCCAAAATACAGTTACTCTACTTTTCAGTGTTTGGTGTTGCTTACATGGTCAAATTAATGAATTGGCGTCACTGCAAAAGAAGCTGGCCCATTTGTTCCCCAGCATTGTGGTGGGAACGGTAGTGGCGATGTCTTACTTGTGACGCTTGACACTCAAGAAGTGTTGGAAGTACTGTTATTTTACTTAAGAACAGTTTTCACCTATCTGTACTTTACTTAAATAGATTTACTGGGCGGGGGAAATCTGACTTTTACTCCAGTACATTTTTGAGCTAATATCTATACCTCCTACTTCACTACATGTTAACTTTGGTCTGCATTACATTTTACTTTGAGTTTCAAATAGTTTTGTGACAAGCAGAAGTACACTGTCTCTGTCGGTCAGTAAAACTATCTCCTGACATGTATAAACTCAAAGGCTGCAGACATCTTCCAGACGTCTTGTGCCTGTGAATGCATTTGTCAAGAAGAATGAAAGACTGTATGGAGGCAATTTGAAAAAGATTAATAAAGGTTTGGGTAATCTAGGTAGGATACCAAAAATGAAAACATGAAGAATAATTAGGGTCTTGTATGGATAAACATTAAACAAAAGTGTATGTATAGCACCTATATAAGTGTCAGTGTACAATCCTTTGATACATGTGCTACATTTATCAAGCAGTATTTTTTAGAAAGTCTTGTGCTTCAATGCAATTTGTACAGTAAATCAGGAGGCTTAATAATCTTCCCCCTGGACACCACAGATCAATCCTGTTCCCCTCGGGTTATTTACCACCTTCCAACGTCCTCCTGATCGCACACCTCGTGTTGACAACACCACAGGCAGCAATCACAGCTTTACAGAGCCACAGATTAGAGCTAACTACCTCCAGAAGAGCTCTTCCTCCTCATCTTCTACATTCATCCTTCCTCTCCACTTTTTTTTTTTTTTTCACAGCGGCTGATATTTTCTGGCTGAGCTGAAAATGGGATGCCAGAAGTAAACCTCTCTGGATTATTTAAACAGCCACTTCAAAGGGGACCAATTATAATCCTACATTATTGATATGGGAAAAATGACTGGGTAAATGTCAGAGTGACTAGAAAGAAGCTGCCGGAGAGGGCTGTGAACGTGCACGACGTGAGGGGCTTTCAGATGGGACGTCTCATGTCTTCACTTAATCCCCCGCTCTTTAGAACACACTTATGCAGTTTTAAACCGTACTCCACCACATTCACTCACCTCTTACTCTGTGCACATATTCTTGTAATGCTGTTGCATTTGTTAGCAGTGAAAGTAAGAACTTATTCAATTAAATGTATTGATTACTTTGTAACTGTCGAAGCACCATTTGGTCAAATATATCTTTTGCAAGTCTTTATTACGTTTTATTTCATTCCAAAGACATTGGACGTTTGTTGAGGTGTTACGGCAGGAGAAGAACTTGTTGTGTGTAATATAAATGAAGATTCAGTTTGTTTTGTCTTTAGACTCTGTTTGGCATATTCATTATGAACGGCTCACTTGAGATGTTGAATTTATGCGCAGTGCAACAACAACCCGACTGTAACACTGACCACCAGTGATCCTATCATCAAACGTAATAACATCACATTCTGTACGGCAACTGAGTGTCTTTTCAAAAGCTTTTAATACACAGGGAGTAGGAGCGCTACAGTTACTAATACTTAACGTCAAATGTGTTAAATGCATCTTAAAACAATCTGATGACTTAAAACTGCACATGATCCCTTCCCATTTGTACATCCAGTATATGGCACTACATGCACTGCTTTAAGGCATTATGTATGTCGTGTACGTAGCCTCCTGAAGTGTTTGTTCACAGATAACGCAGCTGTCCGACAAATGAATATAAATGCCTTGACCTTTCCATATGAAGATTTCCTTAATGTCACCGGTGTCACAGTTACTTATATTCACTGAAGACACATACAACACACTGTTATCTAATGACGATTCTCCTTTCAAAACTATACCACATTCAGTTTTTCTGCCTCATAGTGTGACCCAGATAAGAGTTGACTGTGCATGTGATGTGGCAGGATGTGTGTGTGTCCATGTTTGGAGTCAGTAGTAGTAGTACAACTGTGGTGCATTCTGCAGCACGTGTCTCTGTGAGCGCAAATGCTTATTTTAGTCGGAAAAGACTGCAGGCAGCTTGCTGTCACGTTGTGTTAATCAGGGCTGAAGGAAAAAAGGCCTGTCCTCGTGGAGTAACGATGAGAGTGTAGAGGACATTTGAGAAGGGATGAATGGTAACAAGAAGGCAAAATCAAAAGAGTGTAATGGTTATGTCAAATGAAGGCAAAGATGTATATAAGTGAGAGAGAATAGGGGCAGATGGACTGTATATGACTCCAGCATTGACCTTTCAAATAATTGTAAACTGACAAGATTTATTTGGTAAATCAGTGCAATACGCCTGTTTATAAAGTTATTTCTATGCTGGTTGCTCTCTGTCTGATTTGTCTACACAGCATGTTATCATCAAGGAAAAGCATTGATTTAGAACTCCATAGAGCCCTTGTCTAACGTTTCATTTTGAGCCCACATAGATTTGAAAGTTTAGTATTGGTTCATAGACAACAGGAATGTTCCTGGAGGGCAATAATAGCTGCTCAAATGCTCTAAAATGAAAGACCATTGGTGTGGAATATCTGTAATCTTGCCACCAGATGTCGTCAAAGTTGCCAAAAACTATACACCTTACCTTTAAACTAGCAGACTAAATGGCTGCCCAGTGAGGTGCAGTTCATTTGAAGGACCCAAACAGCTCATGGCTTTCAGACTAACGCTAGAATTGTTGGGGCTGAAAAATATGCAAAAACAAAATAAAATAAAAAAATTCAGACATTTTACAATATATTCCTGAGAGTTGGAAACAGTCACCTAAAAAAATCCCTAAATAGGGCTAAATATGTGGACCAAATTATAGACCAGCTATTCTACCTTGTTTGTTCCCTGTTTATCTGGGCTGTTGTTTTAGAACATGGTGCAGCACAAACAGCTTGTAGCACTTGTTTTTGTTGAACATAGTTTTGAAACCTGCTCACCCCGAGCCACCCCATAACATGTAAAAAACTGTAGGAAAATTGCTTAATGTCATCTTCATTGTTTTTGTGCAGAGTTTTATAAATATTCTTTGAACCAAAATAAAATAAAATAAAAAGATGAGGCCAAAAACAAAAGGTTTATTTGATTCAGCGTCAGATCCATGTGACTTTGCTCACATCTGATTGGTCCATTTTGTTTTTGCGGACTCTAAACCAAAACCAAACCACCTTCTGAAGCCAGAAAACCCAGTGTTTGCTCAAACTACACCTGAACTTACCTAATCTAGCTTTGAGCAACAGGCCTCAGATCACAAGTCAGACCGTTGTGTAGCGGGAACAATGAAGTGATCTGACACCTTTCAAAATGGTGCAGTCTGAACATGGCTTAAATGAGTAGACCCTTTGTTCCTCATTTTAATGTTGTGTATCCGTTCTGTGTGTTGAAGGTCAGACAGTAGGCTAACACATTGTGATGGCGTGACCTATAGTTTATAACACCTGGAGTCAGAGCAGGGTCCTCTCATCACCGCACAGCTTGACACACTCGACACTGGCCCAGTTTCACAAAGGGTTCAAAACCTAACTCAGAGTTTCCGGTTTCAGAAGAACGGTTTTAGAGTTAGTTTAGGCAACTCCGAGATTAGCTGAGGAAAAAAAAGTCATTATCAATGAAGAGAAAAGCAAGAAAAGACAACAGTAATCAAATGGAAAACAGTATTAGAGGAGAGTAAAGTTGTGACTATAGAGAGACTATATTCAGGTTTAAAATATTTTTTACGCGTATTAGTAGCAACTCAGGCTAAAGCTTGAAAGATTATTGTTACAATACAAATCATTGACTATTAAACTTAACGCTGACTAATAATTTAATTTTATTAAATCTTTATTGGCCTACATTTATACGAATGTGACTTCTAATCTTGCATTTCTGGGCAAATCTCAGTAAATTGAATACTTCAGTAACAGTGTAAATCGGCTGAATTATGAATAACCCAACATTAGTTAAATGTGTCCTGCAGTCACAGAACTGAAGCATGTTTTATAGAGTGATTGTCATCTACTAATGCAAGGATCAAGATTATTAGTTCAGTATCTGTTATAGAGTTATTTTCTCAACAGAGACTATAAATATATAAATAAGTAATAATTCCCTGTTGGCCTCAGTACTGTTGCACCTTTGGGCGAAGCAAAAGAAGAGACTGAGAAATAAAACCTGCCACAGACCAGGTTAGGTTTACAGAGTTCCTTCAGTAAATGACTCAGTTCAGATTAACTCCTCGTAAAAACTGAAAACATAGAGTTTCCTTTTTTTAAAGTTAACATACTGAGTTTGGACTAAACCTGCTTCTTGAAACAGGCCCAGTGTCTCACTAAGACTTGATGTGTGGTCGTGACTCAAGCCCCTCCTCCAACGAGAGTCAAAGCCTTTCATTTGTATTCTGCACCACCATGACCTTTGCTGGGTCAAAAGGTTTTTAACCTCGAGGATCCAAATGATCTTGTATAAAAGATGTTATCAGCTTGCGTATGCATTAAGGTCTAATCACATTAGATGGTATGAAAATGTTTTGAAATTTACATTCTCAGATTTATTAACTAAACATTTTCCTGGCTTTCACTGAAATCCTTTGCAGCTTTCAGTTGCCATGTTGATTTAGGACAAGGACTAAACATTTAAAACCAAATTGATATTTCTGAATTTAATTTTTATAGAGCAGGTAAAGGGATAAAACCAGTTCAGCTATTTTTTTTTTTACTAATTTGACACAATCCAATAAGATTGTACAAGATTAATACAAAACACAAATGTAGTGTTTTCCAAATTGCGTGTGAGAGTTCAAAAAGCGTCATGGAAAATTAACCTGGCGTTTTGTGACCATATGGCAAATTACATATGTAAATGGTCAAAACCCAACAATCCTGGTCTGGAGAAGTGGTATCATAAAGCAGTTACCAACCTGGTGAGTTAACCCTGGGTTTTGTCTGCGGAGCTGTGAGCGTGTTTATGTGAAATAGACGGAGTTAACCATTCACAGCGACATGTTGGAGAGAGTTAACATCATTTGAGCACCCTGCCATTCCGCACCTGTTTAAATCTCTAAGTTATAATATGATATCATTTTACAGTGTTGCTATCTCGCTGTGCAGTTGTGCCACAGTCAGCTCGCAGCTTGTGCAGACACTTCTCATTTTTCCTCTCTCCGTGCAATGTCTTTCCCCTCCCTTTAATCCAAGTTTCCATAGAAAGTGAACCAGCTTTGTGAAATCAAAAACCCAAGGTTAACCCCAAGCTAGCTACCCAGCTAACCTTCTAATCCATCTTCGTAGTCCAGGGGGAAGGAAGGTGAGTAAAATACCAAAATAAGGAATCTTGTGAAACAAAACTCCCCAATTTGCGTGATTATTGTTGTAACAGGGTAATGTCTCCTTCTACAGTGTTCTGGGTCCTTCTCAAGATAGACAAACTTAGAGTGTTTATATAATCCACAGTGAACCCAGTTTTAACACAGTGGAAAACACTTTAAAGAGGCAGACAGAGAGTTACTGCCTTAAAAGTATTCGTTAGTTTTACCTTCTTTAACCTGCTAACCCTGGACATTTCTCAGTAAAGAGCTGGAACACTGGGTAAATATAAGGGCTTAGTTCAGCAGCAGAACATGTTTAGAGCTATAGAGAGGTGCAGCGGGACTGGCCCGATGTCAGGAGGCGAGATGAGAGGACACTACTCTGCACTGATGTGGACGGACAGGGCCAGTCTGGGGACGATCTGTTTTTAGACATGCTCCTCTCTTTCCTTCTTCCTCCTCCTCTTGGTTTCTCCTCAGCCCTGGGTCATTTAAGGCTTCTGTCTGTAATGGTGCGAGAATACTGAAGCGTCTTACAAATAATTCATAGCATATGTGCCTCACTGTGGGTCATTATTACATAACAGATTAGGATTCACAAAGGCTGCAGGAGAGTCGGCTCACTGTAGAGGCAGAGGGTTTTGCTTTTTTGACAAGCTGTGGATTTGATTTGAGGTCAGTCACTCAATAATTCACATCTTTTCAGACGTATTTTAAATTGCCTGCATTGAGAAGGGATCGATTGAACCGTTTGAACTCCCTTCGGTTTTGATTCTTCAATCACAAAGGGCTATTTACTATAAACACGTCCTTAGTCCAACCCTACACTTTTTTTTTTGGTACTGGCAGCATCAAGTGACATTTTCCAGCTTCACAGAGAATCGCTAAAAGGCCTGGGGTTGAGAAAACTGCTTAATTGCAACAATATTAGAAAATGACATCAGCTGCGATCAGGGAAAGAATTAGAGAAGAAAACCCAGTGAAGAAAGAGTGAATATGTCTGTGAGAGGCTGCTAATAGTGCTAATATGAACTCCAGAGACAGTCTAACCTTCATGGTCAGGCCAATTTCAAATACTGTCATGTTGTAAGTGATGTAGCCTAAGTGTTGATCAGCAATGAATGAAAGAATAGTAGCAGTGCTGAGTCTCAAACTGCATATTTCTCTTGTAGTGTTGGAGTCACGACCAAGTCAGGATCGAGACCAGAATGTATTGATGGCCAAGAAAATTGAGGCCTAGTAATGACCAAGGCCATTACAGGGCAGAACTTTACATTGAGTGTTAGGGGCCCACACACAAACGTTGGCTGTTAGCATTTAATAATCTGCGTTCACATGGATACGCTCGACTGTTGAGAACACTGTAGACGGTCTGCTAACGCTACAAGCATTAAACACAAGAAGTATTAATTCCGGAGAGTCCCTTGAAAATAGCCTTTATCAACTTCTTAAACCTGTTGTTTTCTCGTGCAATGCTCTGGATTTATGGGAGGCGTCCAGGAGGCATCCACAACAGATGCCCGAGCCACCTCAGCTGGCTCCGCTCGATGTGGAGGAGCAGCAGCTCTACTTTGAGCTCCCCCCGAGTGACAGAGCTCCTCACCCTATCTCTAAGGGAGCGCCCCGCCACCCTGCGGAGAAAGCTCATTTCGGCCGCTTGTATCCGGGATCTTGTTCTTACGGTCATGACCCAAAGCTCATGACCATAGGTGAGAGTAGGAACGTAGATTGACCGGTAAATCGAGAGCTTTGCCTTACAGCTCAGCTCCTTCTTCACCACGACAGACCGGTACATCGACCGCATCACTGCAGAAGCTGCACCGATCCGTCTGTCAATCTCACGTTCCCTCCTTTTCTCACTCGTGAACAAGACCCCAAGATACTTAAACTCCTCCACTTGAGGCAGGAGCTCTCCACCAACCTGAAGGGGACAAACCACCCTTTTGGTAGAGATTATGACCAAAATGTTTGAAGAGCACTCATATACCTCTGTATATTTCTATGCGTAATATTGAATTTTATATGTTTTAATATAAAAAGTAATGTTATTGTAGTGGCTAACATTAATTTCCTGTTGGTTCCAATAGTTTTCTAATATTAACCACTTCATAATCAAAATGGACCATGAATGTGTCCAGTAAAACAACCACCAAGAAACCCACTTTTTCAGGTACAGAATGGAACAAAAAATAAAACGTGACCCTTCAGTAGCCATATTGATATTTAGTAGTTATGGTTTGTTGTACTTGTTTGAAGTTAATGAGCTTTGGCTAATGTTGAAACGCACTGCTAACTCCAAAACAGGAAGTTAGCCAAAACAGCTTAGTCACTCATGCTTCAATTTGGCCCGGCCCTCCACAAGACTTAGCAGAACTAATGTGAGACTTCCCAACACATCTTAATGATTTCACTTAATGACTTTTGCTGCTTTCAAAAAGAAATACATGAGTCTCCAGTGAAGTATGAGCCTGCAGACCCATTAGCCCGAGCACCAACTGCGTCGTGGGAGGTTTGAGCAGGTATCAATGATGGAGGATATAAAGGAGAGAAGGATGTGGCTGGTGCAATGCAGATCTCTCTGGGACCTGCATCACCGAGTAGCGAAGGTGACAAGTTACTCCCTAATCTCACTCACACACCGACAAAGTCATTAATGTCCCCCCCGCTGACTGCACACCTGCTAGCGTTCTAAATGCTAATCAATCACTAAACATGGAGAACATGACTGCCTCATAGCCGATGTACAGGACGCAGCAGGTTGCTTTGGGACATGCTTCTGCAGAGTTTGTACTGGTCTTATGCAGTGGTGAGTATTGCCTGGAAGTGGGTCAAAGCCCTGTGTAGCCGCTCATTGAGTCCGTCGGGAGATAAATACACAGAGAGCGCTAATCCGGGATTGGAGTGGAATCCTCTAACACAATTAAACATCTCTGTCTCACAGTCTACACATATACTGTGTAGTGAGTGAGTTCTCTGTTATATAAAGTAATAAATTGCATAAATTACTAAATGAATTGGAACCCAAACAACAAACAAGCAACATGACATTCATAGTAAATGAGTAAATGCTAAATCACCGTTTCAACAATAGAACAAAAAGAATTCCCAAAACAAACTGCAGCCAAGTCCTTGAGAATAGTACAGTATGTAGAGCCCTGTCAGGTCATAGGGGTCAGTTTTCATTGGCCAAAATGTGTATGAAGAGTCCTAAAAAAGAGTCCCCTACTTTACTTTTTGGTTCTACAAGTTTAGTCTGCTTCCCCAAACACGGCAGTCTGTTGATTGAAGGATAACAGAAGAATCAATGTCAGAAGATGACACTGACCCCAGTGAATGTTAATGAGCCTGACAGTTGTACCACTAATACTAATAAGACTAATGATTAACAAACAGGTAACAGTACAGTAGTCATACAACTTGCCACTTATGAAATTGAGCTGTGACTGTGAGCTTAACTCACACTGTTTGGTTTCTTTATACATTATACTTTTAACTTTTTCCTGACTATGAAGCTTTCAAAATATATAAAAAGACTATTGGCATAACTTTTCTACAGCCTAAGAAAGTGGTCTCCATGAAAACACAATTGGACTGTAAATGCATGGGTAGAAGTAAGTAAAGAACTATGAGAGATTCTATTTTGTTGTGTCTTTTTCTTTGACCTTTGGGTTGACTTCCACTTAGAAAAGTTCATGATAAAACCACATCTCTCTCAGGTACACCTGAGACACATTGCATGGTAACACAA
Source organism: Perccottus glenii (assembly GCA_024416835.2). Lineage (NCBI taxonomy): Eukaryota > Metazoa > Chordata > Actinopteri > Gobiiformes > Odontobutidae > Perccottus > Perccottus glenii. Next base: position 20,678,381 of record CM044552.2, on the reverse strand, counting down.
ATCAGCCAATCACAGCTCAACAGATATTCAATACATTTAGACATCTAGATGGTGTAGACGACTTGCTGAAATTCCAACCGAGCATCAGAATGGGGAAGAAAAGGGATTTAAGTGACTTTTAATGTGGAATGGTTCTTGGAGCCAGGCGGGCTGGTCTGAGTATTTCAAAAACTGCTGCTCTACTGTGATTTTCTCACACAACCATCTCTAGGGTTTACAGAGAATGGTTGGAAAAAGAGAAAATAACTAGTGAGCGGCAGTTGTGTGGATGAAAACGCACAACACGTGGAACCCTGAAGCAGATGGGCTACAGCAGCAGAAGACCACACCAGGTGCCGCTTCTGTCAGCTAAGAACAGGAAACGGAGGCTACAATTCACACAGACTCAACAAAATTGTACAAAAGAAGATTTGAAAAACGTTGTCTGGTCTGATGAGTCTTGATTTCTGCTGCAACATTCAGATGGTAGGCACAGAATTTGGCGTAAAGAACATGAAAGCATGGATCCATTCTGCCTTGTCTCAACGGTTCAGGCTGGTGCTGGTGGTGTAATGGGGTTGGGGATATTTTCTTGGCACACTTTGGGCCCTTAGCACCTTGAGTATTGTTTAAACGCCACAGTCTCCCTGAATATTGTTCTGACCATGTCCATCCCTTTATAACTACAGTATATCCATCTTCTGATGGCTACTTCCATCAGAATAACGCACCATGTCACAAAGCTCCAATCATCTCAGACTGGTTTCTTGAACACGAGAATGAGTTCACTTTACTCCAATAGCCTCCACAGTCAAAATATCTCAATCCAATAGAGCACCTTTAGGATGTGGTGGAACGGGAGAGTCACATCATGGAAGAATCTGCAGCAACTGTGTGATGCTGTCAGGTCAATATGAACTAAAATCTCTGAGAAATGTTTGGGCCTTATGAATTGATTTTGGGAACACTTGATGAAAAACACATCCAGTGAATGATAAAAGTGTCACAGAAAACATAAGGCTTTATTGGAGTGTAAAAAACAAAAACAAAAAAAAACATCCATTGTTGGAAGAACTTGAAGGTAAAAAGAGCTTTGCCAACACTTTCAGTGACAAAGCAGTGTTCTAATTTATGGTCAAGAATAAATATAGACTGTCCACTGGACTATTATTCAGTGTTATGCAATCGGAGCCATGAGTGTCATCTGGCGAGACAATTCCAGAGAAATAATCTGCAGGGAGGCAGCCGCCAACATGTGTTCCCAATAAACGGCAGCACTAAATGATGGGGAGAGAGTTCGGAAAGGTAGGAGTCAGCAGAAAGAGGACACACGTGCATGAGCACACACACACATAGGCTTGTGTCCATCCACACTAAACTGGAATGACACTAAAATACAGACAAGTGCTGCTGCTGCTGAGGCCTGAAATTGCCTTTCCTTCCTGCTGTTGATTGCGTTTCAGTCAGTGAAACAAGCCGCACAACACAGCTAACGTGCCACTGTCTCATTCATTTGCACGGCCCACTCTCCCCTTTGAAAGAAATTTGATTTTCTGTTAGTAAGATTCGATTTATGCATAGAGGTACACAGTGTTGGACAGGAAGTGGTCAATTAAGCAGACACCAATTCAACATGTACGCAACTTTTCTGCAAATTGATTGAGAAAGAAAGAATTGGGAAAGACTCTGAAAGGACAGAGCTTATTTTATACTATGTTTACTTTCACAAAGTTTAGCGGCCATATGTGACATGTCACATATGGCCCGACTGCTTCTGATGACCCTGACATAACTATGATAGTTACCATGACAGCCACAGAAGAACAGAGTGAGCAACGGTGGGGGCTGCCAGACCTGACAATGTACACTCACACTGTGCAACGTGCCAAGAGGCTTGACTTGCCTAACCTTGTGCTGCAGCTGGATTCTCGCGAGATTTGGGAGTTTCCAAACTCTGCTCTTGCCCCCCGGGGCTCCTGGACCCCAAGGGCCCCTGGGCGTCTGCCCTGCTGGCCCGGTCCGTAATCCTACCCTGCCGTTATCACGAGGACACTAGATTGGATGACAGACAGCAATGAGCTGTTCCGTCCCCTCCAGCAGAGCGGGGGAGGGGCAAAGTGAGCCTCTCAGAGTGAGAGAGGAAGCTCGGTGAGAAAATTCAAGTAATTTGAAGAGAAAAAAACAGAAAAATATTGATCTCATTATGCTAGTATCGATCTGATACTGATCCCAACTTTGGCATCGATACTATCGATACTTAGATCGATCCGCCCACCCCTACTTCCCAGATGGTTCTTTGAAACAATGTCATGTGAGCAGTTCTGTCTGGCGGAGTCAGGTTATGTCAAGCCCAGAGCACCAACAAGGAGTCTCAACTCTATAGTTGTGGCCAATCAGAAGTACATACGCTGGCGTGTATAAACATTGTATGTATGTATGTACACGTGCACATTCAGTCTTATCTGAGAATCGTCTAGATATGGACTCCTTGTTATATTCAAACTACCAGTAAAACCTTTTTAACTTCTAATATTTTCTCAATTTTTTCTCCTATTTGATGTAGTTCGTTGTTTTTGTTTGTATTTCACCCCTACAGCTTCTGTAAAACAGAAAAGAAAGCACAATGTACATATTTCCAAGTTACAAAGACTGCATACTGGCACCCGTTTTGTTTGTGCTAGCAGACTAATCTAGAAGCACATAAAACACCCAGGCTCCAAAGCAACAAATGCTTTTCAACTGCAGGCGAATTGGTGGAACTAGAATCATTGGAGATTATTTGTGACTGTGCAAAGATTGTTGTAAAATGAAAACTGTTTTGTAATGTGACATGCTTAACACAATAAGATATTGATGATGCCTTCCAATGTAACTCAAGTATATGCAACACAAGGTTCATGTTCATAATCAGCTATGCTCAGAATGGCCAACAATACTATCTCAAAAAGATGGCCAGGCTCAGGCCGGGCTCGGGCTTGCGCTCCGGGTTTTGCGGTAAATGAACAGGTGATACTTTCAATTAGTGTGTATGCCTATTTATAGGCTAGGTGTTTGCCTAGGCCTATTTAGAATGCTGAGATGTTTTACAATGTTACAGAGGACTTATTTTATTTCTTTGTTCCTTCCATGACGTCTTCCATGTGGTCTATAGCCTACGTTCGTCAAGATTAAAGGCTTGATTACAGCTCTAACACACACAGGAGAAAAAAACACTGCAATATCAATTAACCTCTGGAGGACAACACAACCTTGCTCATGGATTGGTCTGTGCAAAATATTCAGATTACACATAAACTTTGTTGATTTCAAATAAAAGGCAAGGTAGGCAAACTTTGTACTGCTGTATAGAAAACTGTACTATTTTATACTTACAGACATCCAGTGCAGGCACCTAGCCTGCCCCAACAACAAACATTTTTGTTTATGTTTACTAATGCTCCTTCCAGAATATGTCATTGCGGTCATATTAACAGACTGTACACTTCTTACCCCCAGATCTTGCTTGGAACCAGATTTCTTTCCTTATACAGTTGAAAGCAATACTGCTACATAACATTTCAGTTTATGCACTTGCTAAAATCCAGGGAAACCTTAAAAAATTACTTGAAAATCATATAATATATATATTTTAATAATTTGTATTTTTAATGCTAAAAAGTTAGTGTTTTTTTGCTTATCGTGTTTTTTTTTTTTTTTTCTGAAACTGAATCTCCATGGACAGAGGTCAGTTTACTTACAATACAGACTACTTACAATTACTGACCACAATACAATGTGGAAGAAATACACGTCAGAAAACACATTACACTTGTCAAGGGTTAGCGGCCTGCCATTATATTTAAGGTATTCGTGACCCCCAGTGGTGGAAAACAGAAGTACAATCCAGACTGTCACCAGACTGCAGTTGTGTAAAACCAACAGCAGATGGCAGTAGAGCTGTGTAAATTAAACCACAGCGTGAGATCACGGTCCACAGAAGGATCCGGTTTACAGCCACAGGAAAAACCCACACATTAGCCTCATCATGAAGAATAAACACAATCACAAAACTCCCTTCAGGCCTCTTTAACCTCTCCTCAGCTCGTCCAGTTTCAAACTTAAAAAAGAACAGAGCGCCGAGCCGGGAGCTGTTTACACACTCAGCACTAAAAGAGTCCAAAGGTCAAGGATCAGCCACCTAGTCTTTGCTTTCAGGATATTTATCTTTAGCATAAGCATAAGCACACACATCTTCTGTCACCCTTTTTCTCTTGTTTAAAGCATGCACCAAAATTCCAAATTCACCTATAGTCCAAATGTTATCTCACAGGAAAATGATTCATCTTCTGCTTCTAATCTAGGACATGGCATTCCGTGAAACTGGTGCTGTCAAAACAGTGTCACGTCAGAAGAAACCTGAGTGAGCAGAACCAAGGTGTGTCTGGACTCCTCTGCTGGTGACAGGTCTCATTATAGTGATCTCAAAGCTCCTCCAGAGCCACGTCTGAGCAGAAAGAATAGTGGAGCCAATCAGAACTGTGATTTTTCTAGGCTTTTACAGCAGCCAAACCAAGACGCTTTAAGTAACCCCTTTGAGTCCCACCATTATATGTGGCCAACACAGGGAACTCACTTATGCTCAATAAAAACATGTTTCTTTTGCCCCTACAATAAGGGTATTTACTGTTTGGAGCATGTTGTATAGTGGAATCAACTATTGTTTCAAAAGGAAAAATATATGCAGTGTTTAATCATCAATAAAATATTAGTAAATGCTTGGCGGGCCACATTGAACAGCCCGGGCCTTAGTTTGCCCACCCCTGCTCTACACTGTCCAGTTCAAGTCCAACAACACAGTTCTCCTTCCTAATCAGACTGATAGAACATCCTCAGTAGCTCCACTCCTGTTGCTTCTCAATATTATTCTTCATTATACGACACTTACTAATTGTTTTGACACTGAGGTGGCTCCAGCTGTGACTTATGGGAATAAAATAAGACAACTTTATTTATATAGTACCAAATCCAACAAGAGAAAACCCCAGGGGAAGCACAATGTAGAGGACTCTTTAACAAGTAGAAAACCTCTGCAGACCCAGACCCAAAGAGAGTGGCCATCTGTCAAGACCAGCCAGTGAGTAGACAGACGGGAGACACGGACACAGGACAGAGCGCTAAGGAGCAGACAGAGGCAGAAGAGCTTGTCCGTGACGTCTAAGAATGAGTAGCAATGAACTTGTTTACAAAAAGTACATCTAAATTTATTAACATGGATAGTTAAATGAGTCTGATTGGAATAAAAATGGTACTCGGATACACAAATCTTTCAGTAATAGTGCTTGGTGTGAAAGGAGAACCACTGTTTAAGATAAATTGCACTTAGAGTGCCTTGTGTCTAATTACAATGCCATGTCATGTACAGCGACATATCAAACCATTTTAATAAGAAAAATGAAATTAAGATATGTAAATCATATCATACACTTCCAATTTACATGTTAATGGGGGGCTGAATACAAATATAAATGCTGGCTGTGTGAATAAAGTAATCTCTTATAATTACTGATTATCACTGATACCTCAATATTACACACTCTGTGGAAATTACAGCTCCTTTAACAGCAGGCTAACAGATCCTGGTGTGTGTCTCAAATGACTGACATGTTTCTCTGTAGGAAGGCAGTGACAGGAAGGCAGTGACAGACAGGCAGCCAGCAGCCAGCCCAGTGGAGGAAGCTGATAAGGAGCTGATTGATGTGGGAGGGAGCTGCATGCCTCTGCGGAGGGAGTCGCGTGGCTTCAGGGATGTCAAACCGGTCCTGGGAGGAGCGGTGGCAACAGTCAGTGTTTGTTTAGAATGAAGACTAGTACAATGTGACACAGTGGCCTTTGTCAGCCGCCACTATGGCTTTTATAATGACCACAAACCCAGGCTCAAAACATATCTGCTGTGGAGTTCTGAGGGTTATTGTGTTGTCAGTAGTTTTGTAAAGACTGTTTTAGATGAACTCTCTTTCTGCCTCATTAACATTAACTGCACTGTACTTGTTTTTCCAGATCCTCTTAGTCTATCCAAAAGCCAAACTTAAAACTACATTTGAGTCTGGCTGACATTTACAATATCACACTCACACAGAGCTGTCCTAAAAACTGACAAGAGAAACGGTTTAAAAAAAGAGCCTTCATGTTTTATGCAATAGGAAAAAAAATGAGAGACATTACAGTTTCTATGTGTGCAATTTATCATCAAAATGAAAACTTTCCTGACTTTTCTGGAGCTTGTTGACTCCAATTTCTTCATAATGTTACTGATGAAACATTTATACATAGTTTACAGCAGCTTCAGATTGCAATAAAAGTGACTGAAAAAAACATCATGTAGCCCAATGCCTTTACATAGATATTGATATGTATATTATAGTCGAGGAACATTTTGTGTTTTCTTTCATCCTGCTCTGATTAGCCATAACTATCTAGGATGGGCGGAGTACTTAAAAATACACCTAAGTTAAAGTAGTGTTTTAAAGTAGCCTGATACTCAAGTTAAAAATAGTCAACAAAAGCACTCAAATACAACTCCAGAGTTGTACTTGATTGATTTTTCTGACCAATTTGACAAATAACCAAATTCTACTACTACTGCTTCTAACATTATCTGCTAATAGTGTTGCTAGCGCTACTACTGCTATTATTACTAGTACTGCTAATCTTGCTAATAGCTACTACTACTGCTAATCAGCCTATAGCTACTGCTAATGCTGCTAATACTCTTGCTACCGCTAATGCTGCAGCTCATACCACCATACCTTCTAAATATACTATCACTGCTACAGATACTACTGCTAGTATTACTTCTGCTGGTATACTACAGCTCCTGCTAATGCTAACTACTGCTGATAGTGCTGCTACCACTACTACTTCTTAAGAACCAGGACCAAACACAGAACCTTTTAGTTTTGAGGTGACCATGTTATACCAACCATGTCACCATGTCATAAAAGCTAATCTTGCTCATTAACAGATTTTGAAATGTCTCTGCCAAAAGAACTTAAAAATACATCTGCAGATAAAAATGACGTATAAAATGGATCACACTGGAAGTTAATTAGTGCTATTTCTGCTTCTGTTGTTGTATCTTTCAAGTGACGTGACAGGAGTTTCCACAGCCCAAACAAGAGTTATTAAAAGACAGACAGTTTAATGAGTCACTCTGATCTGTGTCATTAATGCGTATTAGCACATAACCGTGTAATTGCTCTGTCTGTTGTTGTGAATGGAAGGCCTTAGAATAAAAATAACCACAGCTCGCTTCTTAAAGAGACATTTGAAATAGAACCAAGAAATAGGAACAATCAATAGCTTTTCATCTTTCTCTTTTGTGTGCATCAGTGAGAGTTAGCTTCATATGTGACCGTATGTGACTTATGTCTGCAGACGGGAAATCTATTTTTTATCACGTCTGTCACCTGGACGTCTTTAATGTGTCTCTCCTGCATGCACTTTTCTTTATCAAATACTGAAAGATGGAAGAATTTTTTTAACCTATTATGTCTATGAATAGATCTGAGCAGACCCTGGATCAGTCATTTTGTGTGTTTTTTCTCATTAATCTATAAGAGTTATGCATTAGTAGTCAGTCAGATCCACATTTCTTTGACAATTGCTTTTTGTACTAGTTGACTTTTATTCCAGATTTAATAACAGACAGAGTCAACCTTGTCCCACCAGCTCTTCCTGTTGACCCTGATTAAATCCAGGTAGACGCTTAGACGATTTGTTAATTACAAGCTGAACGAGCTGCAGGAACCTGGCACAGGCACCGCTTGGCCTTTGGCAGTTACTCACCTATGACCTATTTATGGCTGTTGTGTCATGCCACCCGTAGATGTATTGTGGTGCTGTGAGCTCTGGGTGTTGCCCCATGAGCCCTGGTACAAGGCAAGGCAAGGCAAGGCAATTTTATTTATATAGCACAATTCATACATTGGGTAACTCAAAGTGCTTTACAGAAATAAAAGAGAATTTACAAGATTTACATTAAGAAACATAAGAAAAATTAAAAACATAAAAAAAAAGAGTGCAGATAAAAAAAAAAAAACAAACAAACACTTTTTAGGTTGTAGTGTAGGCGGAGCTAAAGAGGAAGGTTTCTAACCTCCCGTGAACATTGTTCAAGTTGAGCCTGTTCCAGGTTTTTGCTGCATGAAACTTAAACGCTGCTTCACCTTGTTTAGTTCTAACTCTGGGCACGAAGAGGTTCATAAGCAACTAGCATGTCAGAAATATATTCTGGTGCTTAACCATTAAAGAGAGTTGTAAACCTGCAGTGCTGTTTTAAAGTCTATTCTCTGAGCAACAGGAAGCCAGTGCAGAGATTTTAAAACTGGCGTAATGTGGTTGTACTTCCTGGTTTTGGTTAGAACCCGAGCAGCCGCGTTCTGAATAAGCTGCAGCTGTCTTAACCCTCGTTTTGAGAGACCAGTGAGCAGGCCGTTACAGTAATCTAACCTGCTGGAGATAAAAGCATGGATAAGTTTCTCTAAGTCTGGTTGAGACATCATCCCTTTGACTCTGGAAATGTTTTTAAGGTGATAAAATGCAGATGATGTAATTGACTTAATGTGACTGTAAAAGTGCAAGTCTGAGTCCATGATGATCCCTAGATTTCTAACCTGATTTTTAGATTTTAAAGAAAGCGACACGAGGTGACTGCTGACACTTTCTCTTTGTTTCTGTGGCCCAAAGATGATTAGTTCAGTCTTGTTTCTATTCAGTTGGAGAAAATTATTTTGCATCCACGTGTCAATCTGTTCGATGCAGTGACACAGTGAATGGATTGGTCCATTTTCACCTGCTGTGAGTGAAATGTAAATCTGAGTGTCATTTGCATAATTATGGTATGATACGCCACAGCTGCGTATTAACTGACCTAAAGGAAGCATGTAGAGATTGAATAATAGAGGTCCCAAGATAGACCCCTGTGGAACCCCACATGTCAGGGCCATTTGGTCTGATACACAGTTACCAACCGAAACAAAGTACTTCCTGTCTTCAAGATAGGACTGAAACCATTTAAGGGCAGTTCCAGTGATACCTATCGGATTTCACGGTCCACTGTATCAAACGCAGTACTCAAGTCCAACAGAACTAAGACAGAGACTTTGCCTGCGTCAGTGTTCATACGGATGTCATTTGTGACTTTGATAAGTGCAGTCTTGGTGCTGTGATGGGGCCTGAATCCTGACTGTGAAGGATCAAAGCAGTTGTTAAGTAATAGAAAGTCATTAAGTTGTTGATATACAACTTTTTTAATGACTTTCCCTAAAAATGGCAGGTTTGATATGGGCCGATAGTTGTTGAGCACTGTAGCGTCAAGATTGCTCTTCTTTAGGAGAAGCTTAATGACAGCAGTTTTTAAGGCCCTTGGAAATGTTCCAGACTGTAAGGAATTATTGACTATATCAGTGAGTTGTGGTAACAAACTGCTTAGTACTGATTTTAGAAATCTAGTGGGTAAAACATCGAGGCAGCAGGTGGATGAACTCAGGCTGGAGACAGTTTTTTCAATTTTTCTGTCATTAATTTGGGTAAAATAGTGTTAACCCAGCCAAGTGTCTCCTAGGTGGCTGGAGTGTTGTCGTACGCCCTTTGGATTGTATTGCATGTTTAATGTCTTGAACCTTGTCGTTGAAAAACAATGCAAACTCATTGCATTTAGTGGTGGAAACTAATTCTGGAGGAAATGGAGCTGGAGGGTTTGTTAATCTGTTCCCAGTAGCAAACAGGACACGTGAGTTGTTACTGGTGTTGTTGATGATCTCTGAGAAGAATTGATCTCTGAGAAGAATACAAGAGAAAGGGCTCAAGGATAATGAAAAAATATGACACAATGGTGACACAGACAAAAGGTTTCACGGGTCAGATCAAGGAGACAGTTTAATTGTTTCACTAGAATTATTATACGCTGGATAAATTATTTTAAGTGGACGTGCCTTTTATTCTGGCATCTTTCCATTTAAACTTTAAACTCACTGCACTAAGGAAGTGTCAGTATATGCAAAACAACTGTATGTATTTATTGGAAAGTAAGTCATAAGTCACTGGTGTTAAACTCCACTCAATTCAACTTGCTAGCACAACTTTTGAAAACATTGCTTGAATTAATAGCATGCACTTCATCATTCATGGAAATATTTAAAATGCATTTACAATAGTGAAAAATTACTTGGGCAAAGCATTTTTTTCAACCAATTCAAGCCTGTGGAATTTATTTCAGCAGCTTTTGAGTTTGTATATTACTTAAGCAATAATTCCTTTAAATATTTTATTACTTTATTTTAACATAGTGACATGAAATTGTACGGTCCCTGTTGACTGGTCCCTTATTTTATTACCCATTGATAGACAAATCTGCCATTGTAATTGATTAGCTGCTCTCTACCAAGCTTGTGTTTCACACCTTAGTGTTTTTGTGCAGGCGTGGTTAACATTTATTTAAAAAATTAGTTTCACCTATACATGCATGTCTTTGGACAGTGGAAAGAAAGCCAGAGGGTCCAGTGGATCAATCCCACAACCTTCTTGTTGAAACCATGCACGTCAGTGTTGGGTATGTCTAATGCAATATTGAATGACTTAAAATTGTATGGTGTATTAGGCAAGCTCGTCTTTACAAAAAAAATATGTTGAAATTCTGGGTCAACATTCATGCAACAATTTTTATACAATTCATTTAAATGCAATGTTTAATAGCCCTGAGGCAGTGTTGCAAAAAACCCTCGCATTTACAGTACAATGGCCTTCTTTTCCTGTTTGCTCCAGTCACTCACTAGACTAGACACTTGCTGTTTCTCAGACGTTACATACCATGGCTCGGTTCCAGTCCCTGACAAAGACAGCGTTTGTTTCATCATCTTAGCAAGAGACAAACTGTACACACTCGAAAGGTTGAAGTACAAATGTTTATTTAAATTTCAGCTTGAAATTCAAGGAGTCCCAGTGCCCTGTTTTAGTTGAGTTGGTATAGAAAAGAGTGTGATAACTGTAATATATATGTGACATGCAAATACAGTGGGGGGAAAAAGTTGATTGGTAGCAAAGAGGAAGTGTAAAGGATTAGTAGGTTATTAATATTACATTGTGCTGGTGCAGCCCCTGCATGCATTTGGCTACCATGCGACTACAGTTCATCACAGTATGTGATGTAATAGAAAGGCGCTCTTCAGACATGGCATTACAATCCGGATAGAGTTCAATGGTTGAATGGGAAAACTGCAAACTTTTAAGCAAATCTTGCTCTACACATAACATGTGACCAGGCAGCTATAAGACGGATTAAAAAGCAAGTTCTGAAGAATGTCCAAGTCTAACAAGTAGCACTTAAACAGCAACATTGACAAAAACTTTCATTACACAATGTACAAAAATTCCAAAATAAATAGGCCTTGTTTTTTTAGATTCCATAAAATTGGCTCACAAAGCATTGATAGCATAAACCTTGGCACTTTTCGTTAATAAGATGGTCCTTGAAAAACAGCATTGTTAAAGTGTTATGCATGCAGCAAGAATAAAGGTCATTCTGTGTTGAGTTTGGATCAAATGGAGGCAAGGCCGCTTTGCACAAAGCACAGCTGTGAGGAGAACACACAGGGCTTTGCCAATACTTTGATTCCAGTTGCTCTGTGTTCTGTAGCTGACCGCTAACGATGGCACGGGCTGCTCATTAAAACATGCACTGTCCTTCCGTCTTACAGTGGACAAGCACATGAGACCTGCAAGACAAAAAACACAGACTCAATTAGTGTCAGTCGAGAGTAATACTAAGACCTGTGCAGAATACATGCAGAAAGATAACATGGAATTTTAATGTGAACTCATGAATGTTGGTCCAGACTGTTTGAAGGAAGGCAAGGAGAAATCAAAACGTGAAATATATCAAGCTGCTATTTGCATAAGGTTTATAATATTTAATATGCTAACAATGTGTACATTTAAACCAACATTCTAGGTTTTTTCATTTTTAAACAAACCTACTGTAGTTTTGGTGCTCAGTTTCTATTATGCCTGGTTTTTGCTGTGTCAACAGCAGCCTCAGAGGGTCATAACTCAAACTACAGCAGCCTCAGTGAGTCAAAACTCAAACTACGGCAGCCTCAGAGAGTAAGAATCATAGATAGTATAAATATGGATGATATCCGCCCATTAGTCCCCTATTCACCAATATTGTCATTATGAATGGGCAATAAAATGGCCGTTACATCCGGGCTTTTCGGCTTTTACTCCATAGTAAAACAATAGTTTTTAGATAGCATAAACCAACGTAATAATCAAAAATTCACCCCCCCCAGAGTTGTCACGTAGTAAAAACTTAGCTCTAGAGACCGGAGCCATCTTTTGTACCAGGCTGTAAACATAAACTCTTGTAAAGTCGCCATTGGGTTTCTCCTTATATTTCCGCTTTTGGAGCCTGCCCTCTGGTGGACGGATATCGCTGTATTTCGCTGTAAAATCGCCGTATGCCGGCGCCCTTACACGACGACCATTTAAGAGGTACCATGGGAGAGGCTTGGTAAGAATCTGAAACTATAGCAGCCTCTCAGGGTCAAAACCCAAATTTTAAATTCTTTTGCAGCTTGTAAAGGGAACACACACAGTGTTAAATTATTTATCTAAAGTCAGTGCAGTTTCAGTCTAGTGCATCTTGAAAATATAACAGGCTAAACTACAATTAACATTTTCAGGACAATATACATTTTTTCTAGGATTTTTGGCTATTTGAACCAATTTCTAGGTAATTTCTATTACTGGAAAACTACTCCCCGTCTTTGTCAGAGGCTGTGAAAAATGGTGTAAATTTGGCATTAATAAGCTGTTCTGAGATCTGTCACAAGACCCAGACTAATTTCTAGCTTCAATCAAAGCATATGAATTAGATTCTGGGTGTCGTGACAATCATTAACGTGAGCGGGGAGAGCGCTGAAATTGTCTGTAAAACTGAAACCAAAGTCCTGCTACATTCTCTTTGCTCTAAAACAAGGTCAAAGGGCTTTAATGAAGTCTTTAATGTGTGAAGTGTGTAGCCACGTCCTTCTCTCATGTCTTTGATCAGCCACACTGACGAAGCTCTTGTGAAACCCTGCGCTGCGAATCTCTCACACTCACATCACAGACGCGTTCTTAATGACTATATGAAGATTACATGTGTGGGACTGCATCTGTAGTATGCAGCGATGTTCAAAGAAAAGGCCATTTTATATATACATAACATCCCTACTTTTTTATTTCAATAAAAGACTTTTCTGTGGAGGAAAATAACTGTGTAGTGTATCCGTCTACGTCTTTTCCATTCTGCCTTCTGCAGACTTTAATTAATACTGCTCTGATAGTGGCATAACAGGAAAATGTAGTGATAAAAGGCTGCAAGGAAAATAAGTTAAAAAAGACTGTAAACTTAGAAGTTGCTCTAAGGGCAGTTTATTGAATCATTTTAATGTATTCTAGACAAAAAAACAACTCATCTGAGTTGCTAGAAAGTATATCAGTTATTTCCCTTCCTGCTGTGGATGACGTACATGTTTTTCTCTTCAAAAGCATGTAATCTGATTGTAGCAGGTCTTTAGATTTCTTGAAATGATAAACATCAGGAGATACAGATCAACACGCACACAAACATCAACGGTGAGACTTCCCACACAGTCAAAGAAACTCTGTGTGCCCTCTAACCTCCTAATGCATGTAGTTAAGTGTGTGTTTGGCCAAGTGCCGGTGTGCTGAAAAAAACAATTTACCTCAGCTGTTTTATTGCAAAGCTGCACCCCCGCGATCTGTTATGGCCTTGTGTTGTGTGGATCCAAGCTTGCGTTGTTGTCGTGTGTCCCTCTTTCCAGGACTCACAGCTGGGCCTCTTGTTTGTCAGCGGGAGGATTGTCACCTCCCGCTGACAACCTCCGAGAAAAATGTTCCTCTGTGTCACATGTGACTTGTTCCGCTGTTGTTTTATTCTGAAAAGTCCTTCACCAAAGCGCTTTAAAGTGCATCAAATGAATAATACTGACAAAGTGACGAGGTGTCCATTAAGCTGAGAATACGTGCATAAAAATGGTGAAATAATACATTTTTCATTATACATTATCTTGTTAATACTATTACTCAAAGTATTAATGTCCAATTTATTTAAAAAGACAATTTTAGTTAAATTAATATTAATTGCTAATTTATATTCACATTAGTGAAAGCAATACTCCTTAGACGTTTTTGAACGACTTGCTAAATGAAAAAGCTCATAATCTTAAATGATGATTAATTCACCATTTTTAACAGTAGCTGGTGTAAAAAGGCTGTTATGTTATTGCAGTCTGTTGGTCAGCGTTCAATGGAAAAAACAAAACAAAACACTGCAAACAAAACTCTTCTTCCCTCTCAGCGTCCCGGCCACTCAATATTTATAAAGAGTGAATGACTCGTTAAAAATGCATAGGCCATCTGTGCAGTTGCCAGTGCAAACAAACTTTGGCATGCTGCCCTCTGGTTGGAAAACCAGCCCAAATATGGTCGTCCTGCGGCAGAAGCCTTCACGTGTCCACGCTCTACTCCCACAACTGTGTTGTCCTCGATGGAGACTGGATTCAGTTTTTGTTTGGTCCTGCTTTGTGCTTTGTGGATCAGAGTGAGATCTCAGACTGCATAATGACAGGGTGTGTTCCTCTGGGTAAAATTTTGATGAGGTAGAAATTACTTGTATCTATTTTATATCAATGATTTTGTTGTGGGTTTGGAAGTTCTGTTTAAAAGCAGGAGTGTCTAAAAAGACTCACTCATCCCTATGAATAAAGATACAACAGGCACTTAAGCACCAGATAAAAATATTTGCAGTCTTCCCACCACAGGGGGAGCTAAAGTTTCTACACAGAGCTCTCGTCAGGCCTGGACAGCAGCTGCGTGTGTTTCCTCTTTTCTAAAATCTTATTAAGCTCGTCTGTGAAGGAGCTGCAGAGCGGCGAAGTGTTGGCCGAGTCGCTCTGCCTTAGAAGGACGTAGCTGTTGCCGTTCATCCTTCTCAGTACGCTGGGCAAAGTGGCAGAGAGCGCGGGGAAGTCGCAGTCGGGGGAGGAGAGGTTGGGCGTGGACGGGAGAGGAGGGGCCGGCGGAGGAGAATCCTTATTGGGTGACGTGTGAGCCTCGCCTGGGACAATCTGGAGGAAGCCACCATTGTGCTGTTTTGGGACACTGTTTGAGAAACCGTTATAATGTGAAGAAACTGTTTTTAGCTCCATGTGGGCAGAGTTACGGTGCTGCTTCCTGTGTTTGTTGGATCTCTTGCTGTTGGGGTAAGCAGCCGCGGCGGCCCGTAGAGAGTACATCCCTCTGTTGCCAGCTCGTAGACAGAATCCGACGTAAAACAGGACCACGGTGAGGACGATGCACAGACCTCCCAGAATGCAGATGAGGGAGAGATACATAACCTCCATGTTCCTGGGGTTGAGTAGGTTGGAGCGCAGTAAGGGAGCAGCAGGGGGAAGCAGGGGCCGCTCAGGAGAGGGCTCCTCTCTGTGTGCTGGCAAAGTGACACTGTAGGAGTCCTCCTCTGTGGGTTTGGTGTTGGATGGAGGAGGGAGGTTGACCTGGATGGTGATGTTGTAAGAGATGACAGCCACCCTGACGTCATTCTCCACGGCGTAGCAGGTGTACTGACCGCTCTGGTCTTGCCGCGCCTCGATGATGAGCAGGCCGTCCGTGCCGGTCCTGAAGCCGGAGTTGAGGCCGTAGCCGTGCAGCTCCCGGCCGTCCTGGGTCCACAGTGGGGTTGCTAAGTTGGAGCTGAGCTCACACTGTAGTAGCACATCATCTCCTACTCGCACTGAGCGGCTCCGCTGGACAACATCTAGAGAAAAAAAAATGGAATTTTGTATGAACTAGCTTTGAAAAACACAGTCAGATCTAACTTTTGATCTCAGAGGGGCGCAAATCTCAAAGGCAAGTAAAATTAAGAGCATTACATGTTTGGCCCCAGCTCACTGTACAGTACTTCCTCTCGAGGTCTAAGCGCTTTAGCTTTCAGGGACTCACTAAACTTCTCTCATTGTTATGCCTCTCTTTATTAGTCAAGTCTCTTGTGATTGGAATAAAACTGTTGCAGTGTTCTGTGTGGAATAAAAGAGAAAAGTACTTTGCTAATGGATGGGGAGGAAAAGGGGAGATGTTTTAAAAGTAAAAGATGGGAGTGTACTGTTTGATGTAGTGAGTGTAACAGTCCTAATGAATGCTGGCTCAGTTCTGTTTCAGACTAATTGGTGTGGGAGTGACAGAAATGACTAATGAACAGAAAAGGTTGATTACAGTTGAGACAAAGCTCATTTCTTTTTTAAAAACATTTACAAGCAATCCTCTGTAATTAGCTTGACTTATAGCTTAACTTGGCCCCTGCCTTGTTTTTATTTCTTAATTGCTGAACACTGCATAAATCCATCAAAGGCTTTAAAATGTAGAGCATGAACTCTGGTGTCAAAAAAGAACAATGCGGGGGCCGGAGAACAGCTACATTTGAACTGATTGAAACTGCAAAGTGAAAGAAGACATTTGCCTGCCCTGAATATCAAACAGATTCCTCTCCAGAGATAACAAAATGTGATTAAAGGAGTAAGGAGAGGATTTTGCCAGCACAGCCTGCCTAATCAACTTTCAAAGAAGGCCTTTTCGTACCATCTCATGCATCCATCTCATGTGTCTCTCTTTCTACGCGCCATTCCCTGTTTTTAATCATACACCTTTTTTTGGAGGAGAACCTGGCAGAGTTTGGACTGTACCTTGATGGAAGTCTTCACATCCTCGGCTTCCATGTTGGATGTCTTGGATTAAAGTAGATCTGTGAATGTAATGAAGATAACACATGAGCATAAGTATTTGTCCTGTAATGTTCAAACTGTTTCCACAGATAGACCCTGCGCTCTCAGGTCACAGCAGATCAGTTCCCGCAAAACCGTCCCCAAAACTAAACGCTAACTTCGCAGGGATTGTGCTTTTTCCGTTGCTGCTGCAAAACTCTGTAATGAGTTGCCGTTATAGATCAGAAAGGCCCATTCAATGCCTATTTTTAAATCACTTTTAAAAACGCACCATTTCTCACTGGCTTTTAACTTTGTGTTTGATGTGGACTTTTCTAATCCTTCCATTGCTTTTACTCATGTTTCAGTGGGCTTTTAATTAAAGTTATTTATTCACTTTCTTTGGTTTTAATCTGTCTTCTGTCCTTTGTTATTGTATGGTCAATGCTGTGTTTTATTTTTTCAGCACATTCTTTCAACAACTAATCACATTTAAGATCTGTTGAGCAGGTGAAACGAAAAGTTGCATTGTACCATTAACCGGTCAAACATTTTTTACTCCTATTGCCCACACAAGTGCATAGTACAGTGTAAGCAATCACATTCAATCAGAACAAAGCTATGTTCACAATCAAGTTTCTGCCAGCACTGAAATTACGCAACAGGTCTGTAAAGCAACACTGTGACAGGTCATGGTAATACATAGGAAAAGGCAACCTGCAAAATCCACCTGTTTGTGAGCGCCATTATGTCCACGCACTGGGCCCCGTCCCAGGCGCAGTGAGGGTCTCTGGCAAAGATGCAGTCGTAGCAGGACGTGTATCTGCGGCAGTTGGAGAGGGGTAGCTGCGCTAGGCCCGAAGGGGAGCTGACATACACGCTCATCTGGAGATGGAGGGTCATACTGTGTCAGAGAGGGATGACTTGTTCTTGAATGTCTACAGTATGTAATCTCAGACTTACCTGTTTGGGAGAGATCAGCACGTTGCTAACAGGCTGCGACTCCTCGAACAGCTGCTGCTCCTCAATTATGTGGAGCTGACCTTCAACTTGTACAGCTTTGTGTAACCAGCCGTCATCTGGTGACATGAAAAAGAAAGAGAGAGAGTTGGAGGAAATGGTTTTGCTCATGGATTTAAGATTCTACACATGCAGCACTTTTTAGTATGCAGCAGAACTTGACATTAATTTGACACTTCCTTGACCGTAATATGTTAATGTGCAAATCAAATTAAAACTTTTTCAAAGAGTTTTTTAACCAGAAAGGTTTTGACAGCTATAATAAAAATAATAATAAATATTAAAATGATAAAAACAAAAATATTTCAGTCTAGTATGTGTTGAACAATTACTTTTTAACTCAGGTTAGCATTAGAGACCTCTTAACAGAAATTTAGAACTCCAAACAGAAAAAGGTTTACATGCTGAGAAATTGAAGTCGGGGTTTTTTTTTTTTTTTTTGCAGAGGAAACAGCTCGAACCACAAACACAAAAAACACTGAAAACAGCAGGTCAGCTCTTTTTAAATGTTCTGGAAAACAACTACTTCAAACTATAAAAGAAAGGATTGTTACATAAGCTTAATGATTACCTAAATGTTTATTGTTTTGTCATTTTCACTTAATTTAAATGGTACCCTACTCCTATTACCAACAACTACAATGAAGAATGAATAAAACCCATACAAGTTTAGACTCATCCTGATAGAACAATCTTATTCTCCTGTAAACTTGATGCATTTGGATCTGAGGTGTCCCTGTACACACCTGTGCCGATGTACAACACGTGGTATGCCTGTCCATCTAAGCCCTCCGTCATGTGTACAGCCAAGTGTGTGTAGTCCGTGGTCCTTCTGAACAACAAGGGCCGTCTGTCTGTCGGCTGGACCTGCAGAGACATCAGAGGGTGCCTCCTGACAAAATCCAGCACGTCGTCCGGCAGAGAGGTGGACACGTTGATGTCTCTGGCCCTCAAGGAGTCTGTTATGCACTGCAGAAAAAAGAGAGGGATGAGAAAAGGAATAAGGAGCTAAGTAAAGGCAGGCTCATGTTAGTGTGATAGTGGGTCCAAGGAAACAGCAGTCTGTTTTTACTGAGAGGTCAGTGATGCAGCAGTGAAGGTTATCTTCGTTATTGCTAGCAACATAGTTTCAAAGCCCAATTGTGAAAACATACATGCTGAAGGCTTTTGCCAATATTAGCCTTTTTTGATTGTGATTGATGAGAGCGCTGACATTATAGAGTATTTGTACTATGCACTAAAAAATGGTTATTATGCAATTTTTCTGATCAATTTGGGCTGTATGTGGCTCCTGAACTAAAACGACACCCCTCGATAAATATGCTAGCAGGTGTAATGTATTTTATAAGCCTGTGTGGGTTCAGCATCTGACTTGCTGACATGCATTAGTCTCAGCACTCTACACCTGACTAAGAACACTGCTTTTCATCTTCCTTTGACCCTTTCAAATAATTTCAACCAACCCATATAAGAAGCTTTCATGCTCCCAACTCAAAACCCTTGACCACATCATCAGTTCTTTTAAGGAAAGTTGAAATTAAGTCTCACAGCACTACAGTAATTTCTGCTTTTCCGACTTGGCTGCTGCTTAAAGCCTCTTCCTCATGTCACTAATCGCAGAGTAAATGGGTTTTGGTGACATAAGCTGGTTGTGTTTACAGCCCTTGAGAATGCAGCATAACTCCATATCATTTCTGATAATCTGTTGCTTTAATGTGTGTGCCTCTATGGATGCTTTTATCTGCTCCCTATTGTAGTTGTGAATCTTAGGGACAGAACAGAAAACATGCACTTTCTTTCTCTGCCGTGTCTCCTTCTCATGTGTCTCGGCAACAGTGTTTACCGTTCCAGGTCGGGGATCAGGTATCTTCCCACTATATTCTTTCCATTTGGAGCCGGAGTCTTGGTTCTCCATATAGGGACCTTGGAAAGCCTCTTGGACTTCAGAGAGTGAGAAGCGACACACTGCAGATGCTTTGACGTTCTTCCTAAAGACCATGTGCACACACACACACATAAGCAAGGAGTGAGATAGAGCAGGCGCCAAACAATAACAGCAATAAACCCGGCGTCGTCATAGTAACAACAACGTAAGTACAGTAGACCACTAATTCACCTAGTTGGAAAAAAGGAAAGAAACAAGATTAAAGCACAGGGAGAAGGGGGAAGGTAGCAATGAGAGCAGGAACGCAATCAGATAAATTGTGCTGCTTGAGAGAAGAAACAACACTCCAATCAAAGTCAGCGGTAAGTTAGACTAAAGAAACAGAGGTGGGATGTAACCTTTTGATGAAAATGAGTGTATTTTCCTAACACACTTCAGTACTCAGAGGAAAAAATGCATGTATTTAAAGATTTTCAATTATCAGTGGCAATGTGAGTCAACTCACAGCCAGAAGGACCCAAGCTACAGCTTCAAACGTGCTGTTTGCAATTTCTTATTTTTTATTACCTAATATTATAATTAAAAAAAACTTAAAGACATCCTCATACACAAGTGGGTCTGGGTGATCAAGGCTTGTCAACATTTAATCAATCACTCCAGTTACAGGCAGCCTTTAGTCCGATTAAGCTCATAGCTCAATCAGCCTTCGCAGCTGGAGTTCACACTTTGTCTGAGTTTACATGCATGAGAGAGAATTGAAGTACTGTGTCCGCCACCCTTATGCTGCATTTGTGTCCTTAGTGTTTCACAGGATTAACCTGATGTTAAAAGGATAGAAGAAACTAACATTAAACCTGACTCGTTCGTAGAGTGAATGCAGCATCAGTCCGAGCGGGAACAGTACTTCAGTTCTCTCTCGTGCATGTAAACTCAGACAAAGTGTGAACTCCAGCTCAGAAGGAGTCAATTCACAAATGTGTAAAACTTTTCACAATTTGAAATCAATACCAAAGCTTTGTTCAATTAATCAGCATTTGTGTAATTTATATTCTTTCCTGAAACTCATTTTAATCTCTCTAATAACTTTTTTCATTGTTTATAAAAAGTTCCACTCAATTCGTATTTTACTCCTCTCTCTCATCTCATTCCTCTCCATCTGCCTTGTTTGTCTGAGCACATTGATTGCCCCCCTTTTATCTTTGTCCGGCTCATTTACATTTGGGTCCCCAAAGCCCCCTGAGCTATAGATCTTGACAACACCAAAACTCCTACTCACCACTCCAAACCGAAGATGCCAAAGAAGAGCGTTTCCTGTGGCGTTTGACCAGGCATGACGAAGACGCTGCGCAGCATGTTAAAGTGGAAGTTGTACTCGGGCAGAGAACAGATGAGCCTAGCTTTGAGGAAGGACGTCCAGCGCTTCTGGAGAGTCAAGTGCCCTCCCCTGTCGCCCTGTGGGAAGAAAGGAAAGCGGAGGGTCAGACGAGGTAAAGGTTAGACATGAGGGGAAGCACACTTCCTAAAGAGTGCAACAGATGGCAGGGGAAAACAATAATCATGCTTTCAATAAGATTAGAGCTTCCCATAGGTGAGATCCAACTGAAATCCACAGGTTTGTGTTTGAAAGACTGTCCTTTGGCAACACTAAAGGTAGCGATCACTCTGAAGGGAGTTTGACACACACATTTCCTGTGGGCAAAACATATTTTCCAAGAAGCTCACGACAAAAAAGCTTTGACACAAGGCCAGAACTTATTTCTGTAGTCACAATGTATCCCTAAGCACCATATCTAAAGTCTGGCTCTGGTCTTTGACAGTCTGTCCTTTGATTTGTGCTTTTAAATATATTCATACAGCGGCACACGCCTAATGTCCCACCTTCTGACAAGCCTTCTCTAAGTATTTTAATTAACATCAAATCAAATATTACGACAAACACATTATGAGTGCTGGCAGGAGTTTTCAAAAGGATGTAATCTTTGTTAGTTAAATTCACTTTTTGTGTGTAAACAGGAGGTCTAAATGCACAGATAAAGCATGTTTTTTCAGGGGTATCCTCCTCTGTGAGTTATTTGTGAATCAAAACTGCTCATAGATAGATTAAATATGAGTCAGCTAGAATGACAAATGCTTTATGAATAATGCTAAACAGATATAGGATCCCGCAACTTAACATTACAATTAACTCCTTCCAGATTCACAGAAAATACAAATCAATCATATGCCAGAAGCTGGCATCAGTGCGCAGAAGATGCTAAACAGTCTGTCTCTTCCCTTCAGTCATCCATCTCCCTCCCACACAGTCTCCTGCAGCCATTCATCAGCTTCAGTCTGCTCACATCATCACCTCGGGGCCTTGTTACTAGTGCTCCCGCCGTGCAGCCTATCGTCTATTATAGTACCCTCTCCTATTGTCAACAACTTTTCTACTCAAGGCCCCATATACTGTATCTTCTGCATCTCTGTTGAAGCAGCTCTCACCTTACAGACCCGCGCCACCCTTGCCACCCTGCTGCTGCTGTAGGCAGTCTGCTCGTCTGTCCTCTCGGTGAAGAAGAAGTAGATCTTATCATCGTCTCCAGTGCTGCTGTTTTCGCTTTCCCTCACCAACGCTGAGCCCACAAAGTCTGCCTCTGTAAGAAGGCATAGTTCTTAATGCAAGTGCAATTGGTTTTATTTAGCTTATTCCAAGAGTTTATTAGCAGAGTAGATCATTGTATACTTGACTACTTGACTGCTAATTAGCCTAAAAGATTTGACTGTTCGCTGATGCAGCCTCCAAGATTATTAGAAAGTGTTATGACAGATGAAAATAAACTAACCGTTCAGCCAGCGTGTGGGTGCATCCTCCGTCTTCAGTGTGGGAGATGGAGAGTTGCGGCGGATATCAGAAAAACTCCTAAATTCGTACTGGGTGGCTGTGTAGATTTGTTGGTCTGAAGAGAAAGGATCATCAGTGTATCAAGTTAAACAAGGCTAATGGTACACTACTTCAGTGGAGTCTCAGAAAATCTAACAAAGAGGGCTGGTTCAACTATAGGTATTAGTTTGGAGACTCTGGTCGTGCAGCCACACTACAAGACGGTTGTTATACTGAACATCATGCATTGGGCTTTTGAACAAGAGAAGCCCTGAGGTTACTGAGCTGAAGGACAGAACGCCACAAGAACGCCACCTTCCTCCCGACTGCCATAACACTCTACAATTAATCTGTCTGTGGCAGATTAAAGGTACATTACGGAGGTTTTAATGGTTCAAATAACATTTGAGTCAATTAAATGAGAAGGTTTCGGGATTGAAACTCACGCGCTGTTTCAGAGGATGTAACGTAATGCGTGCTTGTTTATTTGGTTCTCACGTTCTGATTTGCTGTCATAAGTAAACTAAGCAACGCTAGCAGCAAAGTTGAAAATGAATCCTGCGAACACAGGAAGAGAGGCCTCAAGCACCCTCGAAACCAGCAGATTTAACTTCGGTTGTTGTTTGTGCTCGTACAAGCGTGCGCACAGTGAACACGCACAACACTGGATGCAGTACCGCTAACGGCAGAGGTGGCACACAAAAAAAACTCTGGATCTTCTGTAATGCACCTTTAAGTCTGAATCAACACATTTGGAGACACCGAACAACTGAAATTTCCCTTGGGGATTAATAAAGTTGAACTGAGTCACAAAAGTATTCAAAATGTGGTAGTGTAACCTAATTAGCAGTGTTGGTTAAGAATTCAGGGTAACACATAGTGTGACAAATAGCTCCAGTATGAGTGTCAGCGCATTCATTCATCCACATACAGCTACCAGACAAATGTATGAAACTACTCACTGACTGGTACAGAATTTTCTACATAAATAAAACAGGGAACTGCAAAAAGGTTAAGTATTCAGTATGAATTCTATTCCTTTTTTCATTTTTTACCTCATAAAAATGTAGTATTTTTTCTCTTTGCTGCCTTTTAGAAGTTGTTGGTTGATCTTACCTATGACAAGGCCAGTGTATCCAGTGGTTGGGCCATACGGACACTTGTCTTTGCCTTCTTCAGGTGGAGAAGACATTTCAAATCTCTTTTCATCCTACATAAACAGAAAAAGGTTTTTTTTATAGCCTCAAACATGGACCATTAGAAACATTTAAAATCATTTGAAGGACAGGCTGCAAAATGTCAAGAATACATGTGTTTCAAACATTCCAGACTTTTTCATTTTGGTTGCACCACAATGTGTCTGAAGGTCTATCACATGGAATAACTTGTCCTTGCAATATGAATACAGTGATTCTGAAAAAAATGAATTTAGGCTATATTGTGTAGCACTAATTCTAAGACAATTATATATACACTTTCACTTTACTTACTATGTATGCGCAGAGTGGTCTGAAGGCGTGAGTTCCACACATGTAAAGGTGGGTAGAGTTGAATCTCTGGAGCAATCGGATGTGATTGAAACACTCCGTCTACAAGATAAGTGGTTCAGACAAATAGAGTGCCAACAGATTATGAGAAAGAAAAAAGAAAAACACTGGCAAAATAACAATTAAATGCCTACCTTATTGTCTTTTCCCTTGTTCAGACACTGATGCTTCTGCTCGGGAAGCGTCCCACTCAATCTACAACACACAAGGCAAGCATGAAGTTAAATAGTTAATAAAGTCACAGTTTATAAAGTTTATAAAGTTTTTTACACAATCATAACAGTTGACATCAGTCAAAGGGGAGTAATGACTGAGAAAACATTTTGCGGACATAACTTCTATTTCTCTGCACATTGGAACAACAGAAAGTTTTGGAAGGGTTATATAACTTAAATAGGTGACTTTGTATTTACAGCTTGAGCCAGATGAGTGGTTGGGAGGGAGTGTGTAGCATTAACAGAAATGTCATACAGGCTTAGCATCACACACGCTGTCATTGGGTAAGAAGCACAGCAGCGTGTCAGGTGAAAGACATTTCCCAGCCGTTTCTGTGACTTAAGGGAAGGGTGAGTTTAATGACATTATCTTTTCTGTACACATTAATTACAAGACTGTCTAGACCAGAGCAGACGCAGGAATGAAATCTTATGCTGCCTGGGAAATGTGTCTCCCTGTTTATGTTATAACCATCTCCCTAAATCTGAAGTGAACTTTGAGTACAACTACTGGAGACTGAGTACAGATGTATAATATGAATGTGACTAATGATACATTTAAAAGCGTATCAGCACCTGAGAATATCTGTGATGAGTTAAACTTGTGATGAGCCCGAGGAGCAAGAATGAAACATTAAACTGTAAGATTAGACTTGTCTTTTGGATGAAGAGATTGGGTTCATATCAAAACCAATAACATGGCAATACTCAGGAAGAAGAACATTCGTAAGTGTGCAAAATGTGCAAAATGTGCTTTATTTAACCAATGGACACATTTAAGAAAAGGAAAAGTCAGATATTTTATGGTTCATTGGTGCTCTATTACAGCATGTAAAATAAATATGGTCAATGCTGTTTAGTATTCTGCTACCAATGTGTCACTTTGCCATTTCACAACTGCACTGTTTGGTCTATAGACTCTGGACTTTCAGACTTTCATTTAGTTCAAACCAAATTGTCAGGTGTGAAAGCGCCACATGAACATGGTTTGAGCCAAAAAGCCAAAAAGAAGTGGTCTCAGTCCGGACCAAAGTAGTGTGAAAGAGCAGTTGGTGATAGTTCAGCCTTTTAGACCAATTGCAGGAGGTGACGGACAATAAAACAGGCAAAGAAGAGCAAACTGATGAAGGAATATTAGTCAGGTTTGGGTATTATGTTGTTTTATGTTCTGTTTGGCTCTATGTTTATTGCTGCTCTACAACAGAAACCTCCCGTGTAACTATTTTATTGAGCATTCTATATAAATAACATGTCTCCTATAGGCCCTACTCTGGTCTGATTATTGTATTTCTCAAGTCAATCTGGAAAATGAGCTGCTGAGAAGTCAGAGGTGTTCTTTATTTTACCAATGGACAATATTTTAAAAGTAAGAAGTCTGTTTATCATTAAAAACATTTTTAAATCACCTTCCATAAATAAATAAATCCAGCTGTTTATTGCTGCTCTATATACAGCCTCTAGAGTATAGCATCAATTTGTGTCATTCCATTACATAGTATATTTTTTCAGACTTCGAATTCTATTAAAATGAATTTAAAAAAATTCTAAAAATGTGCAGGAGTACAATCAATGTTTGAGTTCCTGTTGTGAAATAAACAAAAGAAAATCCCCTTGAACAAATAAATTATTAAATTAGCATTTCTGTGTTTCTCTGCTAATGTGAAATTCATAAGTTACAATTACAGTATTGGATTTTTATGTTTCCACTAATATGTAAATGTATGCAGTTGGATGCTCCTGTGGCTCCAGTATGTAAAAAAAGCATTTACTCACATACACACAAAAGGTGACAGGGAAAAATCTTTTTGCCTCACAATGAAATATTGTTGTCGGAAAAAGGTCCTGGATGTACGATGCAAATAAGGCTCTCGCAGACTTAGAGAGACGCGCGCATGCTGCCACACAAACAAAACAAACTCACCTTGAGAGCCAAGCTGGATGAGATGTCAGAGGCACTGAGAGCAAACACAGCCCCCCGAGCCCCCACATAGAGACGCTGGCTGTCAGCCTCCAGCAACAGGGAGCTGTAGTCAACTGCCGAGGAGCGGAAACGCCGGCAACCCTGAAGACCTGTAGGAACGATGGAAAGGGGGAGGAAGGAGATGAGATGTATAGATTACTTTAATTTCAACCCAATTATGTAGGAATATTTTTTGTCTGGGAAAAAACCTTAAGACTTCATCTAGTTGGCGCTTCGAAAACAATAAACAATATAAAGCATTATCTAAGCTCAGGTCAAAGGACTTTACTGTGATTGGGCAATGTGTGCATCATAAACAAACAGATTCCATATCAGCATGTGAAACAACTATTAAAAATATGATTGCTGCTCATATCCAGTCCTTGCAATATTCTCGAAATGGCTCTACATCTGTATAGGGTTATTGCTGTCGGGGTAGGGCGTATTAAACAGTGCAAGAATGAAGGCTTTTTCAATCAGAGCTGACAGGATGAGAAGTAAAGTGGAGAAATGGGATTCCCTTTCTCTTCTTTGATGGATTTCTCACCGTGCGATTGTCAAGCATCATTGAAAAGTAACGGCTCTGCTCTTTGAATGCCAGGAGCCTGTACTATAAGCTGCAGGAATCCTTGAAACAATCTTCTTCTATTCAACCTGATTAGGGTTTTAGATTACTTTTGTACTTGGTCATGAGAATAACACACATGCGCCTAGTATGGTAAAATATCTGCAATTGAATCTTTTATTATTAATCTGTAGATGATAATTTTCCCTTAAAGCTACCTTTCCTGACTTTTTTCGACAAGGAATTACACTTAACCACGGTTAAGGATAGTATAAGTATGAGGATTATGCATACAGAACATAAGCTGCTGAATACAAAAAAGCTTAAAGAGCAGCTTAATGCTACATCACATTTTAAAGATGCATTTTTATTCTCTGTGGGTTTCTTGCGGCAAAGTTGTGAGAGATTTATACAGTATGCCCCCCTCCCGTCTAGTTTTCCAGGCTATATTGAGATTCAGCTGTTTAACAGAACGGGATACTAATGAGCTTCACTTACACAAACACGACGCAGAGAGACACGTGCTCACACAGTGACAACACATGTCATGGAGCAGCCCCATGCAGTTATGGGATGCTTTCTAGTTATGTAAGGCACAAACATACAATCTATTATGACTCGGCTTGGGTAAACACCACAACACTGTCAACGGTGCACTCTTGAAACAACCTCTGGGCAAAGTCGAAATTATAACAAGGATGATGTAAGAAAAAACTGCTGTCATTTGCTTAACATTACACCAAGGAGGCAGATAACTATTAAAGTGTCATCCCACTATTAGCGCTAAGAAATGTTGCAGGATCAACCCCGGAACAAAACACTTCCTCTTTGGTATGAGTAAGCTGCGATTGAGATTCCTATCAGCTTCTGGCAAACTCAATCCTGCCTGCTCACCTCGGCGGCAGCAGTGAGTGAGCGCCTCTTATTCCTCCTGGGTCATCACGTGTCTGCCTTTTCATTCCGACTCTGCGCAGAAGGAAGGCGCCTATTATCTGATCACTGTGTAGGCTTTTCCAAACAATATCTCCGATATCAAGCAAGCGAGCGACTAAATGGACAGGGTGACAAAAGACAGACAGAAACTTGCTTTCTGAATACGAGAAGTCAGTGTTCCTGTCACATTTTCAAGAACATTTACTTAAAGAGCGTGTACAAAGGGGGCAAGAGGAGCCCAGATGAGATTATTTACCGGGCAAACACTCAGAGAGACCTCAGCTGATTGGCAGGGTACACCATGTTCACACTGGAGCGTCAGGTGTGTTTACGGCTCATGGGATACTGATGTAAGAAAGAAGACCG
Organism: Perccottus glenii; assembly: GCA_024416835.2. Classification (NCBI taxonomy): domain Eukaryota; kingdom Metazoa; phylum Chordata; class Actinopteri; order Gobiiformes; family Odontobutidae; genus Perccottus; species Perccottus glenii. Next base: position 20,650,252 of record CM044552.2, on the reverse strand, counting down.
ACGGCAAATATTGGATAAACAATCTCGCAATTCGCCTGCTGTAATTGATGTCAAAGTGCAGTCGAATCTCAAAATAGGGGAGGAAAGCGGCGTGACAGGTTGGAATCGTCTCATGGGAGGATCAGGCAATGCACTGCCACTTTTTTTCATTTAGCAGCCTACTTGCCCTCTGTTTCACCCACTTTTACAGTTCTTCTTAGCACTGGCATACGTCAGTTTAATTACAATGACTTTGCTTGAGTTTTTTTTGTCCACTTTGTTTATGGTGAACAAGAAAAGTGATAAACACAGTAAAAAGACAGGTGTTTGTGTGGATGCCGAGCTTTGGGGAAGTGATACCAACTGCTCCAAACATAATTTTTAGCATTGGCTTTCAGGTTGCTAAGAAACAAAAAGATTAAAGGGATTAGTGAGAAAGTTTGTGTATGGACGTCTACTCAACAAGAGACAAGAGAGAAAAAACAATAGAGAGGTAAGAGCCTGGTAAAGCACTACAGAGGCGCGAGCTAATAAAAAATAAAAAAAAACAGCGAGGGACTAATATGAGGAAGGGCTTAATTGCAGAGGTAGATAAACGAGGAGATATGTATGTATGTATGTATGTAATGAGTCATGTAGGAGGAGGACTTGTGGGAAGGAACCAGCTCAGACTGCAGATTTAATAGAATAGAATAAGGTAATAGGTGGAAGTAGGTGATGAACTGCGGGGTAGACAACTGTTTAGGGAAGGACTGATGCATGAGAAGGTCCAAAGTGTGAATGTGGAGCGGACAAATCACTTCACACATCCACGTATCAACAAATAAAAGCGGCGGGATTACCACAGAGCGGCACATATACCCACACTCTCAACAAAGGTTTGAATAGAAAAGTATACAACCGTCTTGCACCATAGTACAACAGTTGTCATGGTTACAGATCTTTTCATATACCTACAGTGCTGGTGTCAGTCTTCTTGGATGCTCCACAGGAATCCAACTGTAAGCTCTCATTTGTAATCTTTCAACTAATCATGAATATTATTTCATTCAACAAAAGGTCTTAGCAATAACCATAGCCTTTATGAGAATGAGAAAATAACTTATGGATGAAACACAGGAGGAATATTTTTGACCCATAGACTATATAAAAGAGAGCTTGGTACAGTTTTTGTGAAATAGCACAACATGTCAGATTGTTCTAAATAATTCATGATATTGCAGACACATAAGTCATAAGATATCTTAAAGGTGAAGCAGGCAGAGATCAAAGTCACAGGATGTGTCTGAAACCACTCCTTAGTTCTTAACCCCCTAAAACACTACATTTATAGTGGACTATATAGTGATCTTACACCTGACAATGTTTTACTTTGTTAATCTGCTGGACTTTTGAAATAAACTCTGGCAAGATACAATTTACAAGCTATTGTGTTGCCATAGTCCAAACTTGTGTCTCTAACTGGCATAATTAAAACGTGTCCAGTTTTTTAAACTCACAAATCACGCGACAATTCAGCCGTGGTGCAAGGTTAAAGAGTAAAGCGTATTGTATAACTTCTTAAAACATGTGCTACTTTTGTGACAGTGACACTCAAATTGATGTTAGATACAGTATATTTGAACTTAATTCCATGTTTAACACACAGGGTTCTTACAGAGAATGTCTTCCTTTTCTACAAATCACAAGACCTTTCGATAAAAGTGTCTGACTAACATTGTTTCTGGGATACATATTTCTAAATACCAAATCAATTGCAAATCAAACTTGTGGTGTCAGAAATTATATGCTAACTTAACTCCATTTTTTTCAGTATTTGTTATTTCTACAATCTAACAAATTTCCAAAATAGATATTTTTCATTATTTCATATTAATTGTCATAACATGCTTTAAGAAAATTTAAGATTTAAGAAATGTAAAATGAAAATTTTGTGACGTCCCAAATAAAATCTACACAGGTCCACAGAGTTCTATAATATGGAGCTTGTTGAATGAAAGGTTAAACATGAGGCCACCCAAGACAGCACTTTCTGAGTCTTTGTAATGTCTTGTGTAGTGTCTTACCGCTAGGGATGGGTACCGAAACCCGGTATTAAACTGGCCCCGGGGCTAAATTATGAAAGACCGTAGTATCAGTAAGATCTGACGCTATCGGTTCTGCTTTTGGTACTGGAGGGGGAAAAAAAGTATGTACTATGTATTTTCGCTCAATAATGTTATCGTGCACATTTTATCTCACCAAACATTTCTAATGTGTGATCATATTAAGACGTTTGTCTGTGTGATCTGTGAGATCTTTCATGAGCGCCGCGGAGGCTGTCTGTCTGTCACACACACACAACACAACGAGCGCGGCGCACGCACACGCACAACAGTACAAAAACCCCCGCTTAATAGTTGATGCAGACAACGCTCGTTGTCATAAGTGCAACAAAATGTTTGCATGTAAAGGCGGAAACACAAGCAATCTGTCTAAGCACCTTTCAAAAGTGCATTGTGTGCCGACAGAGAAATGCAAATTTATCGACTGCCTAGCTAGCTCGTCTCTGGTTGTTGCCCCACCTACGTCTGGTATGTTTTGCTAAAATCATATTGAATCAACGTTGTTCACGTCATTTAAAATAAATGTAAAATCTCCCTGGTTTGTTAACCTTATGTAGAAATTCTGTTGATTTCTTTTGTTTTTAAAATTCCAAATAAAGAAAAATCAGTATGTAAATGTAAACATTTATTTGGCTAACTTAAATGCACAGCACTTCAAGTTAGTTTACTATATATATATATATATATATATATATATATATATATATATATATATATATATATATATATATATATATATATATATATATATATATATATATATATATATATATATATATATATATATGTATATATATATATATATATATATATATATATATATATATATATATATATATATATATATGTATAATAGTTATTTGTTCAAACATGGCTGTTTCTTGCACTACAATTAATTGTTTTATTAATTAAAAAAAATAAATAAAGAAATGTTAATTCTGTTCTCAACTTGTTCTTAAAAACACACACACACACACACAACACAAAGTACCGATAAGAATACCGTTAAAGTACCGGACCGTTAAGCAGTATCGGTAAGAGTAGTAATACCGTTAAAACCTTAACGATACCCATCCCTACTTACCGCTGGGAGGCACAGTGATGCGTGGAGTCACGTCTACGTCCAGAGGCATTTTGAAGGGATAGCTGACTGTTGCACACAAACAGTAGCTCAGCAGCACCAGCCGCAGCGTGGAGGACAGAGGTGGACGCATCTCAGATGAGAGTCTCGGATGGAAGGACACACTTTCCAACAAGACCATTCACACGAACATATTCAGCCTCAAGCAAACATGCACTGCCCAGAAACACTTCCTCAAACACACAAGCAGCTTTTTCACAGTGAGGAGTTGATTGTTGGAACCTAAAAAGAAAGAAAGCACACAAGAAACAGAAAAACTAGTATGATTCATTTGGAATTAGAACCTTGAAACTCAGGTGTATGTGTAATATGGGACAAACAAAGACGAAAGTTAAAAGACAAACTATAAGATGATGTGAAACAACATGACGACACACTATGCAACAGCCCATTGCTCAATAAAGTAGGCTTTTGTACTGTAGATCAATGCACTGTGAGGTTTGGCCTGAGACTCTAACAGGCTACATAACTCTCGACCCACAATCGGTCTGCTGTTCTCAGTGTAAACATACGACTGAAAAATATCATTAACCAAACAGGGCTGTCAAACAGAGCTACGTGCAGCTACGGGCAAACACTTGAGGATTAGCCGGCGATATGGAGCAATACGAATCAATGAGGTGAGAGAGTGGTTCAAACAGCACCAGGTTGAGCAGCTGTACCTGAGAGCAGCCCAAATCCACCAAGATGAGGGCAAGGGGGATGTGAAATATGATAATCTAAAAGATGTGTGTGTGTTGTGAATGCCAATGTTGTTTCAGCTGAGAAAAAGAACTCTTTGAGTGAAGGAGGGAAGATTGTGTATGTGAGTGTGCACATGAAGGGCATTGTCACTTATCAAATGCATGGGTGCATACACTTTCTCTCCGCTGATGAAACCCTGACACAGGGGCATCGTTCACCAGCTCTCTGGACTTAAGCGAATAGTAGTGACAACTTGTTTTTCTCTTTTCTTGAGTTTTAGGAAGATGGGTGCTTTCTATTAATATCCTGGAGGCATAACTTACTCTAAACGTAAATATTGTGTCTCGCTTTTTTCATTTGATTTTCAGGAGATTTACTGTACTCTCAACACATTTCATTTTCCTGTGACCTGAACTTAGAAATGGACCATCATCTTTGATTGTGTCTCCCTGAGTTGCCAGTCCACCTCCACAACCTGCCTCCAGCCTCAAGAAAAACCTTAAAATTTGTCTTTTCAACCTATCAACATGCAGATACTGGGTCAATATCAAAACAAGTTCAAGGTATAACACTAAAGGGCCCCTTCGGCATCAGTCATAATGTTACACCAGGAACTGGAACGAGTTATAAATAGTCTACAAACTATAAAGCATATGTTAGCTTGATGGATTTCTTCCATAAAGAAGATATAAAAATGTGACAGCACAAACATTATGCAAACAAAGCTAAATTTTTACTTTGAAAAGCTATTAATAAGCAACCTTGGATGCAGTCAAACCCTGAAGACTTTCTTCTAGCTGTCACTGGGATTATCTAAATGTTGCTAAAAAATTCTTTTAACACCAACCCTTGGCCTATTTGAGCTCACTTTATTGATTAAATGTAACTATAGTTGCTAACTTTAACCCAATCCTAAATTAAAGTAGTTCTCCATAAATCCCCACTTCCCACCTTCTATTTAACATATGTCACATTACAGACAACCAGGTTTATGAATATTGGGACATCGACACAATTCTAATCTTTTTGGCTCTATACACCACCACAATGGATTTGTGGTTGAAACTATTGTATTTCCTACATCGTTAACTTGATTTAGATAAAAAAAAATAAAATAAAAAAAATACACTCAAATTAAAGCTAAAAGTCTGCAGTTAAAGCACATCTTGTTCGTTTCATTTCAAATCTATTGTGGTGGTGTATACAGCCAAAAATATTAGATTTGTGTCGATGTCCCAATATTTATAAACCTGACTGTATGCATTTAGAGTATCCGGAGAGCATAGATTCCAAGTAAAACTTCCCAGAAAGACTTGAGAAGGAGGTACTGCAGTTTCCTAAAAGCCACACAGAGCAAACATAAACTTTAACCTCCAAGTGTTGGTTTAATTTTATTTAACTTTCCTACACACTTTAACCCAATCCATCCAATAATGATTTGAATTGCATCATAAATGAATCACATTCTGTCCCTGAAATCACACTGTATCTATCTGCCATCTTTGCAAACATTAAACTGCAAAAACACCCCTTTTGCCTGAAAAAGCCTAACCTTCATTATCCTATTGGATCCATACAAAATACCTAAGCACACACACTGAACACTATGCAGGAGAAAAAAAAAGTGAATCGCCAACAAGAGTTTTGAATGCAGTGGTAGAGCAAGCCTTGTAGTCCCTTAGGATCGACGCCATGACAACCACTGGCTTGACTGTTGCATAACAGGAGGGACACCCACAGCAGCAGCGTAGCATGCAAGTGGGGACAGGCGTTGCACTCTGGTGACAATGCAGGTAGAGCTGCATGCCTAATCAGCAACACTCACTGTACAGCTAATGTATTCTAACAGATGAGAATACAGCTTGCAGGAATTAATACAGCAGCTTTTTGGCAGTGCAATAGATCATATTAAATTTATAATGTTAAAATGTAATATTAAAGATGTTGTGGTAAGTTAGCTAAATGAAACTGGTCATCCACCATGTTTGCCCTTCTATTTCTTAAACAACATGAGGATGTATATGCCAGTAAATGCCACGGCCTTTAATCAAACAGTTATTATTTGATTAATGACTACTTCCTTTTGCGCACACCTCCTTTGTTTGTGCTAGGAATGGTTTCAAGCAGTGTAAAGTAAATAACTCATGTTCCAGATGAGGCGCTGGCCAAGGGATTTCCAAGTTTTCCTTATGTGCAGAGAGTTCTTGTGAGACCATGGACACTTGTTTCGGACATGGTCGAGGAAACAAATGCTGGGCCAGTATTTTTAGAACTGAGAATGTAATGTGACGATAAGGTGTTGCTGATCTGTCAATTTAGAGAGCTCACTGTGCAATACTATACGCTGTTCACACACAAACACTCACCCTGTTTGCTGTGTCATACTCTGACCAAGTGGCCGACAGATAAACCAATCAAAAACTGTCAAAAGAGTTTTGCGATGGACCTCAAGAGCCAATTGTGACCTCTATAGTTATTAGTTTGGTGACTCTGGTTAAAGCAGTGGAGCAACCGACACAAAACAGGACAGAGGCTATACTGAACAACATGGACCATCCCCTGCATTGGGCTTTTAAAGAACGGACAGCAGCCAGTGGACATCTGCCATCAGTGAGCTGCAGAAGTGTGGGTCTTTCCACTATTCAGCACGTACCTTCTTGTGGCTGCTCTGTGGTATGTGTTTGAATGGGTTGGAGCTGGTATTGGGTCATGTATTACAAATCCTAAAAGCAGTGTAAAAGCATTATTGCTGCCCACAATGGTTTAAACTTACTTCTTCCTCATCTTTTCAGTGGTTTTGAGTTGACTTTCATCGAGACTAAATAAAATCTGAATAGCGACGTAGAAACAGGCACTCATTATTTTGAAGATTGTTGAGTGTGTTTCAAAGAGTGCTGTCAAAAATACTAATTCAGCCTTTTGTGTGTCCATCTGTGGTGTGAAAGGCAATTCTGTCAGGTCAAGCTTAGTTCTTTAAATTCTCGCAGTGTCTGATTTGAGATCGCTAACAATGTTTCGAAAGCAGACATACCAAAAACATGTTTTTGGTATGTCTGGAGTGCATGTTGTCAAGAGAAGTATCTGCGAAATGTACAAATTACCTGTGTCGGTCCTTTCAAATCTATAGTGGCTTTACGGGAATGAGGTTTACGACTTCTGTTGTCTTCTCAAATCCTGTCCAGAGTTGGTGGGAGAACTTAAGCCTCACTGTAGAAACACTTCCTGAAAAGATACAGACAGAATACAAAAGTAACAGATCAGCAGAGCTCAGATATGATCCCTGAATATAAGAGTGTTTCATCAGAGGTTATCGTTGGTTGGATAAGCTTCCTCTTTGGGGCTGTCAGACAATATAAAGGTGTGGTGTTGGCCCTCATAACATACTCTGAGCTCTCTGACAGTGGGATTTTTCATGAGGCAGTTTACTTGACAGCTTCACAGCAACTCACTCAAAGCGTTGACAGCAATCAAAACTCTGTAAGTCAGTGAGCTATAGCGTTCAAGAAAAGAAGCTGAGACTATTAAAGAATACCACCTATAGGTCTAACAGGAGAGCTGGTAATTCAGATTCACTGTCATCTCAAATCTGTGATTTTTGATTTGCTCTAAGTAGTCTGGAGCCTCAAACCGCAGAGGCTTTAAATACTTAATTGGCCACTGAGCTCTACAGTCAAAACTTGGAGAAAATGTAGAAGAGAATCAAATGAGATGGACTCAAAGGAGACCACTGCGGGTTATATTCTTTTCTTCTGAATCACTTTAATACATTTCTACAATCACAATTCCCAGAGCTTCTCTGGGTGAAACGGCAAATTTTCATTGCAAAATGTGCTTCAATGAACAAAATACGTCAAACATGCAGCAAAGGCAGTTTTTTTTCAGAAGAAATACTGTTTTTTTTTTTTTAGGTAAATTTAACACATTTCTGCCAATCAAAACTCAAATTTTCATAACATACATTTCATACAGCAACCCAAAAAGTGGTTCTTTGGACATAATAGCATGTGCCTTAATGAACAAACACTTCAAACAATGGAAAACCCAGTCATTTATTCAGAATTCAGAATGTCTCCGCTCTCAACAGTATGTAGTTCTTATTGAGTTACTGCTGGGAGTATTGTGCTAATATCTTAGAGTTGTGGTTCCCAAACTCTGCTTTTGGAAATGGTTAACGGGCTGCAATAAGTGTTATGCTAAAATAATCAAAAACATACTATAAATTGTGGTGTAATATTTTTATGTTATGTGTTTTAATTCTGTATACTTAGTTAGTTATTCATTTAAACATATTAATATAAAAGAGAAAACCTAATGTCAGTGTAAGTTTAACACACACACACACACACACACACACACACACACACACACACACACACACACACACACACACACACACACACACACACACACACACACACACACACACACACACACACACACAGGCCTTACAGAATGATATCAGAAAGTTTATAATGAACTTCAAAGCTCTACAGGAAGAGTTATTACTATACTGTCTTATCAAAACTGTATAAAAGTTTATGTCTACTGTTCAAACATCAGTAGTTCTGGGGAAGTCTACTCGGGTCGTTTATTGTGTTGGTTGTGAACAATAAAGACTCTATGGCATTGAGCTGGTGTTGCGTTAATGACTTATTCCATACAGTAGTGACAAAGACTGAGAGATCAGTTTTGACACTACAAAATGTAGCAACAATTTGAAGTCAATAGATACAAAAATCTGCCAACAATCAGTGTAAATCTCAGGTCCCTAAGATTTTCCCAAAGAATATGTATTTTAGGTCTTTCTAAAGTGTATTTTCTGTGGCTGTGACATGTGTAAAATGCCTTTTCTCTGTTGAAGTCTCCTGTTTTGTGTGTTTAGACAAACACTAACTAACTTTGAATTTCTGCAATTCAGTTTCTTACAGGTTATGTCTGAGACTGAGCATAGGACAAAGAATCTCTTCCCAAAGTGAGTTTCCTTTTAGTTTAGCACAGACTCCAAAGAAATGGTGCCTTTGTAAGAGACCTATGTTAAGTGTTTTGAGAAACTGTCTGAAAACTCTGTGAAACCATGCAATTTGTGTTAAACCTTCTGCAAACAACACATCCCTGTTGTCATAAATGTTTGACAGATCCAAGTTTTATTCAATAGGTTAAAACTGTAATCTGCAGCTGACAGCTGAGCTGTGTCCCATGACGTTCACTCCCTGAAATGCATTTTCAGACAATCACGATGGTACTTCTACGAACCTGAAGTGTGAAAAGGCCGAAGGAGTGGTGCACTGCGGTGACAGCTCCATCAACAAACATCCCTCAGGACGGCATGCTCCCTGTGTACGAGATGCACAAACGGGAGAGGGGATTACAGTCAAAGCCATTGAGCTGTACTTTCAACTGAGGCGGATGAGAAAGGCTGCTTTAAAACACTCTTGTTTCACAGACAAAAAGGGAAAGCGAGTGAACTGAACCAAACTTTGTTCTTGAAAAAGTTGTCTTTGTCTTTATGGCACTTAGACACTGATTGTAACCGATTGTCATGCTTAGGACGGATTTGTGAAGCCACGGACATAAATAATGATGAGCAGAGGATTCTTCAATGGTTTACAATTTAGACTACAGTTCAATTCAGAAAAGATTTCATTAAGTTATCCTAAATAAAAATAGTTTCTTGTGTAACCTAAAAACCGTGATTCAGTTTATCCACAAACGTAAATCAATTATTTCCTGAGGCAAAATAGCAACTCATAACCAAGATGTATTGCTTTTTATGTTTAAAATAGAAAAAGCTCAAAGCTGTAAATCCTAGGTTGTGCTCCAGAGATGATAATTTTTGTATACCTTGGCTGTAACACATTTCTGGAACTTTATGGAAAAGTAATTTATCCATGACAGGGCAAAATCATGTGCAGAGAACTATTGCTCAAAGTAGGGTTTGAAGTTTAGTGAGGTCTTGTCAATAGGACAAACTGTGATAGTAGGTTTCCCCACAGCTGATTAAAGGCAATGGTCTTTAGACAGCAGCGGTTAACAGGCTGATTAACCCATTGCCACCAATAAATCATACACTTTCACAACAGCCCAGTGGGACAACAGCTGATTTACTTTTCTCTTTTTATATCAAAAACATAATGCATGGCAACAGTACGCAATGTCCAGTCCGCCAGGTTCTTTTTCATCCCTGCGAAACTCAAATGACTAATAAATGACAACGATGCCTTGCTTGTAAGACGTGAGTCATAAGTCATGCAATTTCAGCTTGGATGTATTGCTAAAATACACGAGGCCACAGTACAATATAAAAAAACCTTAGACGCAACACTGAGTGAATTTCATTAAAATAACAAGGTAACAGCTGTTTGTAAAAAAGTATTAATAAAAACTGAGGCCATGACATCGATGTTAAAGAGCAACTGTTCTCTTGAAACGTCGTTATTATTGTGCTATAACGCTGTCTACAAATATTACAACAAGTGTGAGGGATATACCTAGTTAACTGGATTGTCATTTTAAAATACTTATTTGTAATAAAAAAAATTTAAAAACACGAAATTTCTTAAAACAATGCGACGACTACCAAAAACTTGAAATTGCATTTGCAGCTTATACAGCGTAAAGCTAGCCTATAAATGAGAGCTAACTGTATTAGAGATAATTAGCTAAATGCTGTACGTTAATTTGATTCAAATACCGTAAAAACTTATTATTTAGGCTATATGAATTGGTTTCGGTTGTAAATTGCGAATTGCAAATTAGGTTAAGCCATATAGATAAGGTTAAATTGTGCAACTCTATGCTGTAAAAGTAAAGATAGAAAAAAAGCAACAAAAATGGGGTTTCCTACCTCAATAACAATGCAGATAAACACGAAGACCAATAAATGTACGTTTCCTTGAGCTCAACGTAATCCAACTTGACTTTAAACGCCTGGTGAAAGACACCCACACTGTGACTGACACACGGTGATACTACTGACTCCCAGCCTCCTCACACTCATTTGCGGTCACAGGTGGCCCGCCCTCCCGCTGATTCTTCTGCCCGCCTCCCACATGCGTAAAAACACTGAACCGAACGGCTCATGTGGTGTCTTTTTCTCCGGTTGTTATTCACCGTACGACGGAACAGCTCCTGGGTCACTTTCTTTGGTTGTATTATCAGCCAAAACCTGCGTAGAGTGACGCGGGAAAAAGGTGCACGGACGCGAGAGGACGTAAGCACCTGTCCCACGCGACGGTTGAGCGGTGTCATACTGGCGCCTAGTGGACAAGGGAGGAATTACATGCAGTAGTGACTAATAAGATTGCAGACTTTGTTGATCCCACAGAAAGGATTTTACTTGTACAGCAGCACTTAACAGGTAAAGTACAAAAAGTAAAAGAAAGGTGTGCATGCAATAGAATAAAAAAGTATATACAATCTCAGCAGCATTTTAAATAGAATAAGAAAATGAAGGTTAAATTAAACAAAAACAATCTATATACATATTTACAGTGTAAAGGAGGGAGAAAAAAGTGGACATTGCACCGTATTCTGGGTTATTGTTGCACATTATAAAGTCTAAATAATAAGCTTAATAAGTTATAAAATAATTGGAAAATAAAATGGGTAGAAGTTTTGTTTAAAATATAAATTACAATTTTTAAAAAGTTACACAACTGTGGGAGAGATTGATTTTCCTTTTTTTTTTACTATAGCTTTACTATAGTAAAATATAGATTTACTGAACTACTGTTTGGACCCCTAAAAAAAGCTTCAAATGTGACTTTAAAAGATAAATATTTTAATAGGAAGCAGGTTGCCATAGTCACGCTTAAGGGCAAAAATCTGATTACATCTCACGGACATCAAATTAATGTCAGTCAATGCAGCTTTCAACTTAAAGGGAGTTCTGTAAAGGAAAGAATTTCTCACATTCAGGCATGCAGTCATAATGCCCATGTGCCTCCTCAATGCTCACTCCCACCTGTTCCTTTGCAGTTTCTCAAGGTAAAAATATAATTTCTATGCTTTCATATAAATACTCAGTATACAGCCAACCTCATATCTGCTGTGATTGATTGGATGCTGTGCACTCAGGGGCTAAACTGTTAATGAAGGGGCCAGGTGCCAGTTCCATCACTCTCCTACGGTTTGATCCCAGGAGAAACACAAAGCCGATGAAACAACATGCCCGAAGGGGATATAAACCGGATTGTAGTTCATTATATTGCACAAGCCCATAGTGGAAGCACATATCAGACTTTTATTTGTTGGAGAATTGAACATTCTGCAGGTCTGCACAGTGCTCCGAAAACACAAAGGGTAAGAAGAGTGTGCCACAAAGATACTGCAGTCTTCAAGTGTGGATAAAATACATTGTCATAACAGTTTTTTTCCTCTTTCAGTTAACTGAATTATGAATGCATAATCACCCCAATCATCTTTATTGGGCCCTGTTGACTTCTAACAGACTTAATTATTCAAAGTTTGGTTGAACCTGCAGCATCACTGTCACTTATAACCATGGCAACACAAAAAACTCAATATGCAAGTACTGTTTATGCTATATTACAGTGTAAAAAGAAAATCTCTTCCAAAAACTTCCAATTAATTACTTAAAATTATTATTATTTTTTTAAATAAGTGTTGTGTTGAAGTGGCTGTCAAAAGAAAGTCAAGCTGTTATTTGCTCGTATGGTGTCTTCATACTGTCACATAGCCAAGCCTTATGACAGGTGATGAAATTAAAACTGACAGCTTAACAGTTTTTCCAAAAGCTACTGGTGCAACAACAGAGAATAGTGTCATGTAAAACCGCCGTCTTGCAGGTCATGGATTGAGACAGAAATGACAGCATGAATATCTTTTATGCATTCAAACTACTACTACATACTTACGGTGTTGTTCACTACCTGGAAAATATCAGTAAGGCGATACCACTTAGTACAAATTATTTTATTGTAAATGCGACAAATACTACAAAGAGTGGTTATAGTTTGGACAAGAGCGAAAGTAACAAAAATAAATACATTTGTGTTGATGGAGACATGCCAGAGGTTTTTAGGAACCCATTTCTGAGCCCTTTTTTTGCATTAAAGTTATAATGTGTGACTAAGAAAACATTCAGCCGACTGCTGGACAAAAAAGGAAGGCTTTGATATTAGCCTTTCTTACAGGTATTCACATGGAAAGGACGTAGCAAAATATTCATAGTCTTACTGCATGATATGTCCTCTTTGTATTTCATATTATTCATCTAGTAATATTTCACTAGCTGTAACAAAATGACGCAGAATGTCTATGGTGAATCAATCACAAGAGTAGGGCTCTCTGGATATCATGGACCACAGAACAACAGCATTATAAAAGTTTTCTTTTTTTAAACTCCTAACAATAGATACAGTAATTATTCAAATTCGGATTATTTTGCTACAATAGTGGCAGTCACAAGTCAAAACTGTACACCTCTAGTGCAGATATAAAGAGGCACAGTCCCCTACAGATTGTCTTGGTAAGATTTCTATTTCATTATCGTCTCACACTCATTCACCTCATGCACTGTCAATATAAGAAAATGAACAGAGAAAAGACTAGCTGAAAAAAAATGTGTAAAAATACTGTTTCTTCCATGTACATCCCAACATCTTTTGCATTCTTAAGAAATATCTTCAAACATCAGGTTACAAAAAACAGTGGAATAGAGAAAGAATGCTGAGAGTGTCTTGGGGAAAAAATAAAGCCTCCGTTGCAGAGACAGGAAAGTGCCAGTTGGGCAAGAGTTCATTGTTTAGATCCTTCATTTTGTTGCGTCTTCATTTCAGAATTGTCCCACACTCTCCCTCGGTCCATTAAAGCATGTGTTTATATGAGTGTGTGCATTTTGGACAACTCTCAAATGTCTAGGCAGGTTTGTGATCTAGGCCAGGCTCCGTTGTCTTGGCTTTATTCTGGGGTAGAGCTGTTAAAGGAAAAGAAACAAGAGTCATTCAAGTTTATCTAAATATAATAATGTTTTAACTATGTTAGAACCCTAAATGTGTCTTAAGAGATCAGGACCCTGTAGTACAAACACCAGTTAGACAAAACAATCTCACTCTGGATCAGGATGAAGGTTGGACTGAGCATGCTCCAGAGTCAGACAGCTGCAGAGATTAACAAACCGAAATAGATGAGAAAAACATTAAGTGCAATGTTTAGAGCCATAATCACTCAGCAGTCTACCATAGCTTATGATGTGTTCTTGTGCTTTCAGCATCATTATCATGGAGTCTATTGACTAGTGGAAGAACAAAAGTGAACAAAAAAAGAAATGGCATTCACTAATTTAGTATACGTGTGTATAAACCCAGTCAGCTGTTCGCTCGTGCAGACATTTGTTAGTCTCTGGGCAGCCCCCTTCTCGACACCGACGGCTAATTTCTTGTCCCTGATTGGTCAGCGTTTCTATCCTCTTTCTGGAACTTAACCTGCTTTGGATTAGTTTAGCTTTTGTTTCCATGGAGATCTACCTCAAAGTGGACCGACTTTGTGATTTTAAAAACCCAGGGTTAAACCCCGTGTTATCTCGCCAACCACCTACCAACCAACCAATCAATATCTTGTGTAGTTTTATATAAAGTTGAAAAGTGATAACCAATATATTGTAGACTGAGTGTGGACACAAGTAAACCTCAAATGTGAACAGACTTTGATTGGCTAAATGTGTCCAGATAGCTACGAGATGGACTGACACACAAGATCTGACAAGGGCCATTCGACTTACCCCGAGAAGATTGCGAGGAATGTAACCCTCGCTGTCGCCCATACGCGCCCACCACCACTCAATCTCATCTTCATCCTCTCTGCGGATAATAGTCATACAGTCTCCCTCGCGGAAGGACAGCTCGTCAGGATTTTCACTGGGGTAGTCCCACAGACCGTAGACCACTCCCCTGTTCATGATACCCATCTTCTCCTGGACACCTAGAGACACAAACAACACACACAGAAAACCAATCAGCACACACAAGCGCACTTCAACATGGTGTACCAAACAAAACAGAGCACTTTTACTGACCGTAGAGGAACTGCGAGCACTGGGTATAGCCCTCTTCCATCTCCTCACATTTATCAGCGGCTGTTTGCCTGTCGCTGTAAGTCATGGCGAACACAGCGGCCCCGGACTCCACCAGGAATTTGCAGACTTGGACGTTGTTGCAGGAGGCAGCACAGTGAAGTGGGGTCCTGAAGAAAACAAGCAGTAATCCAAGTGGTAAGAAAATTACCTACCAGTACTTTTAGTTTGGTTTAGTTTTTAAAAAACAATAAAACATAAATGGTAATAATAGTAATAATAATAAAAAAAAATTACAATTAATATAAAAGTATAGACCGACACTTTTGTAAATCCTTTTACAAAATCTTTTTGTTGCCGACATTGAGAATGCATACTTACAAAATTAGAAAGCAAGAAATAATTTTCCCTTAGCTTTACAGGAATTTACTGTCTTTCGTGTTACATTTTAAATTCTATAATTTTTTTCTACTTAATGTTTTATGCGTCTTCAAATGCCCAACAAAACTTTTCCACAAACAGGTATCTCTACTTAGCATTGGTTTGGATTTTTGGTTTGGTTTTTGCATCAAGCTGAAAAATGCTGCAAAAGTTTGATTTAATTTAACCACGGTCAATATCAGAATGTACAATAGATTCCACTGTACATATTTATCAGTATCCACAAACTTCAAGGCCAAGTCACAGCTATTTACTTATCAACTCACCAGCCGTCACTGTCGGCAGCGTTGACATTGACACCAAACTGAACCAGAAACTTCACAATCTCTGTGTGACCAGCGCAGACTGCATTATGTAAAGCAGTAATTCCTTCATCGTTGGGTTGACTGGGATCTTTCACCTGAGATTATCACAAGTCAGTACCCAAGTTGTCACAGTCATTTGTCATGATCGATTCAGATAAAACAAACTCACTTCATATATGATTCTCTGCACCAGGTCATACTCTCCTTCCAGTGAGGAGTCCAGCAGAAGAGCCAGCGGGTTGAACTTCACTCTCATTTTGTGGTCGATACGCTCGGAGTCTAATTTGCGCAGGTTGGTTCTCTTTCCCTAGAGACAAAACCATAAGTGTTTTACAAAAAAGTGAAAGTCCAGCTGTGAGGTCTGTTCTGTCCAACTTCTACAATCTAGTGTTTAGCCGAGAAGAGGAGGGACTTGTTTTTAGTCCCGAGCCAGCCATGCATGGCAAAGGACTCTTGTTCCAATTATAATTCTTCTTCTAATCCAGTTCATGGTACAATCTCTAAGACACAAATATTTTCTCTAAAAGCCTAATTATGCAACCTGATTAGAAGTTAAAAGGCCATTCTTACCTTTTAAAAATGGGTCTTTATGGGATGTAGATGGGGAGAAGGTGGCGAAATGGGTCACAACACTGAATTATCATTAGTTTACCTTTCTGGGGTAAAAACCACCTCAGCATTAAACCCTCTTAAGACGGATCAGAGGTAAGTGGAGAATGGTGTTTATTTTCAACACAGAACATGAAATGAAAAGGAGGTGGAAAAGCAACTGGAAGAAAGGGTCCTATTTTCTCTCAAGCAAAGGCGATGCTTGAAGAGATTATTTTATTATACAACTTTGGAGCAGGATACCGATTTCTGACTAGCCATCTATTCTCTAACTGTTTGTTCACTCTTAAGGTGGCAGCCCTTTTGGGACGGTATGGTTTGAAAAACAGCAAAATAATTACACTGGAAACTAGGCTCAACTCCTGACCTACATCTGTAATAAATAAAAAGTTAAGAAGTAAAAATTTTGTTAGATTTTTACCGGTGGCAGTGTGACTTGTCCAGTGACCTCCGGCGCCTTCATGTTGAATGTGTCCTCTCCCAGGCTGTCCTGCTCCGACCCACTGGGGTACGGCGGAGGTGGGTAGGGTGGGAACTCCTCCAGGAAGCCCTCGGTAGGCGGAGGAGGAGGCAGACTGGGTAATGTGTCACTAGCAGAAGGCGGTGGAGGGAAAATAGCGTCCTCAGGCCTGGGTGCTGGGTGTGACGGCGGAGGTGGGGGGACAATCTCCTCGTTTTTGACCATGATCGAAGGCGCGCTGAACTGTTCTGTAGGTGTGGGCAGAGTGACACTAGGGCCAGATGGGACCTCTTCAGTCTGCGCCCCCTCCGAGTGGCTTGTCTCTGCACCATTCACAGGAATAGGAAGGTTAGGCCCCAGTGACCCCTCCGCCGTCTTCTCCGGCTCTACAGCAAACTCAGGAGTGGTTGGGGTAACGGTCGTCTCCATAGCTGCCAGTGTGGTCTTCTGATAAAGGAGTTTCTGGATGTTGGGTCCAGTGGCGCTCTCGGGCTCCGTGATAGAGCTGCGCTTCTTTAAAGGTCTCGGGGCGTTGTAGAGTTTCTTCCTAAGGGCCTCCAGGTCGCCGTCACTCTGATGGCGGTATGGGTTGGAAATGAACGGAAGGAGCTTGGTGGGGCTGAGGGGTCGGGGGATGCGCTCAGTCTCTGCTTGGGTGCCTTCAGGTGGGCTGGGTGCTCCCTGGTTCGCTCCATTGTCCACCTCATTCTCAGCAGGAGAGCGGCGCTCCAGGTAAGGGTTCTCAAGGTACTGGGAGTTTCCACCGGAGATCACAGGTTTACCGTACACTTTAGAGAGAACACAAAGAAAGGGAAACATCAATATTTTCATTAAGAAAAACTGTTCTATTAACACTATGTAATAGCATTGGTTTGAATTAAAATCCTTGATAGCAAAGCCTAAATAACATCTTGATGTCTGGTTCTAACTCCTGTGATTATTCCTATTATGATATGCTATTAAGCAATTGCATAGTTTTCATTAAATACATAACGTCTGTTTAAGTAACTATTCTTCAAATCATTGCTATTTGGAACCAAGTTTTAAGGGTGCAAACACTTAACAGTCTTGTTCTCAATATAATGTAATAAATATCGATTTGCCTACATTTTTAAATATATGTGAATGTTTTTATTTTACATTATAAAGATTTTCAGTCTCCTGTGTACCACTAAAGAAAGCCAGTGTACAACAGATGGAACCTATCCCATTCTTTGAGAACCACTGTTATATTATATTGAGGAATGCTTGGCACCAAGTGAGTCATCAACACACCTTGCCAATGTAATATATTTATTTATTTATTTTTTCCTGTTTTAGTTTACCGACAGGACAAGCTATGAGTTGAGTCATTGATTGCTCATTGTTTCACCACAGGACAGGTCTCTTTACACACCTGAAAATAGACAATCATTATAACTATACACACACTTCCTTTTTAGTGATCTGACAGGTAGACATGCATTCTTGTGGCTTATAACATTAGAATAAAGAGCTGAGATGTGCCTATAGTTACCCTCTTAACACCTACAGTAAATGCAGAGCTCCCTCTCTTTACTTCACACAGTTTGAGATAATTAGAGAAGTTGGTGCCCTTCCTGATACATACCGCTGGTGAATCCATTGGTGCGGGTCTGCGCCCGGGTGAGAGCCCCCAGCACAAC
This sequence comes from Perccottus glenii, assembly GCA_024416835.2. Classification (NCBI taxonomy): domain Eukaryota; kingdom Metazoa; phylum Chordata; class Actinopteri; order Gobiiformes; family Odontobutidae; genus Perccottus; species Perccottus glenii. The sequence goes on along the minus strand of CM044552.2, from coordinate 20,631,832 downwards.
TGGCTGCAAGGGTTTCCCAGAGCCAGCCTGCTGCGTGTACATGGAGTAAATGGAGCTGGCAGCTAAAGTCTGCGGTTTGCCTGGGGGCAGCTCTGGAGTGAAGGGCCGTACCGTGGCAGCAGGTGGAGTGTCCTGTTTGGAAGGGAGAGGGAGTGTTTGGCTCTGTGATGGGGGGAGAGGGGTGCGGCCCTGGACGGTGTGAGGCTGCTGACTGTTGGGCTTGGCTTTGGGGAAGGTGCCTGTGTTGAGAGCTGGCTTGCCATAAGGTATGACAGCAGGAACTTTAGGTTTGGTGGGGACAGGAGGAGGCACCTTGACCGGTTTGGCTGCAGACTGGAGACAGAAATACAGAAAAAAACATTATCAACAGAATCACCATTTATTTGAAGATTTTAGCGGGTTTTTTTAATCCTTTGTATCCCTCACCAGATCGTCAGTGCTCTGGTTTTTGCGAAGGGAGTTGGCCTGGATTTCAGTTGGCTCAAACATTGAAGACGGGCGCGCCTTCCTGTCCCTCTTCACTTCCCCATCATCTAACAGAGCATGAAGAGATGACAAGTCAGCTTCCTTTCACATTAAAAAATGGTTAAAAAGATTGTGGCATTGTGTAGATTACTGACCCTGTTCTGTGGCGGACTTGCTCTGAGAGGTCATCCTCGGCAGTGTGGATGAAGAACCATGGTTGTTGCTAGTGTTGGACTCTGGACTTGAAGAACCCCAACCTGCCAGCTTTGATGACTGAATTCCTGTGGCAATGATAATAAAGATGTATAATATGAGAAAATGTTACAGAGGCAAGACATACCATTTGATTTGGTTTCAATGACGAAGCTTTTTGACCATGCAGTAGCAGAGTCAGACATGTACTGTTTAAAAAATTAGGATACATTCTTTACATAATAATTATTGTCTGTTATTTATATACAAATTTATCAATGCTCTTCAACTGCATTATAATTTGGTTTTGTCACCAAATTTCACATTACTTTAACTTAATTATAATGAAAGATATGATTTTTTTCCATTTCCTATTATGGTGGAGTTTGTTGAAGACTTTTGGCCCAAACTATATTTTCAAATGGTCCAAACACTGAAGTGGCAATAGTTGAAGGTTTTGAGTTGGTTAAACACAATTAAGTAATGTTTATCAACATTAAGATAAAAAGTTACATCAAAGGAGTCTGTTTTGAGTCAAGTTTACTTAAACATATTTCTTTCAAATTACAATCGAGGGAACCACTTTGTAATAAACTATTAAGCATTAGTTAAGTGCATGTAACTACCATAGTTTGTAAATAAACAGATTACATGGATGTAATCCCATTGGTCCCCTATTCACCGATATTTTCATTATGACAGGGCAATAAAATGGAGGTTACATCCGGGATTTTTGGCTTTTACTCCATAGTAAAACAATAGTTTTTAGATAGCATAAACGGACATATTAATCAAAAATCCCTCCCGGAGTTGTCATGTAGTAAGTAAGTTTAATAAAACAACACATTTCCATCACAGTCACAGCAGCCTTTAGTTTAATATTCAATGTAAAGATGCAGTCGATGGCTATACCAAGACATTTCAGGAAAAAAAACAAAAAACAAATGACTAGAACAAAGTCAGTTCATCAGAAGATGTTGACCCATTAAGAAACAAACACTATAACAGCAGCACTAAAAGCAACCTAAAGAACAAACCAAAGATTTAGCTTGAAAGATATGTTTGCCATTTTTTCACTAAAAGTCACAGGAAACAGACACACAAACATTGGTGTGTACCTTTTCTTTTCGCCCGCAGCTCTTTCAGAGGCTTAAGCAAGATCATGGCTTCTGATGGAGATGCATATGGGAGACAAGAAAACCAGAGTGGCCAATAAGCTCGAGATCCCCTTAGCATTTGGAAACAGTCCCAAAAATAGTGATATATTGATAATATAGGGGCACAGGTTCCCACCCCTCATTCTCTCCCTCTTCTTGCTATACAACAAATTAACTCAGCATGCAGAAATAATTGCGTGCAACATCACAACAGATGAAAACCTATTACTTTCACTATCTGTAAGGAAAAATAGACAATAATGGAATGACAAGGAGGTAACTCTTTAAGGGCGAATGGGTTCATTGTGTTGCTGTAACAAAATGACTAATTGTAGTGTCTCCTTATTCATTTTTAATACATTAAAGAAAATGCTTACCCACAGTACATTTGGAACAAGTAAGTGCACTTCCAAGAACAAAAAGAGTAGAAAAGTTCCTAACAAGAAGATGGGATACACTTTTCTTGTTTACTTGAGATTCTCAGGTCAAACATGGAGCTGTTGAGCATTATTTAACTTGTGTATCATTAAAATAACTAATAATTTAACCGGCACACAGTAGAAGCACTCTAGATTTATGCACTAGTTGAAGTAAGAGAAAGCATAATATCTTAGCACAACATCAGAACACCACAGCATCCGTCTTGTGAATACCACAGCTACCTTCAGAGCTCAGGGTGACATCACATCCAGTAGTCCCACACTTCTCTGATGCAGCAAAATGCCAGAAAAATGTACACTTCTGTTAAATAAAACCTCACACCACTTGACAACTATAGGGTCTTGCTAAAAGAAAAGAGACTTCAGGTCCGATTGGCCGACCATTCTGTTTTGTTTCTCACCTATTCCAGCCTTAGTCTGGAGGTCGTGCCCCGGAAGAGTGGCGGTGCCGTCCGGGTACGCGGGTTTAACGAGCAGGTCGTTTCTCACTTGTCCTCGTGGCATGGTAGAGGACTGGATGTACGGGCCAACTGCTGCCACGCGAGATGGACCTGACTGCTGTCCTGTTTGGCCTTCAGAGGGCAACTGAGCACAAGACAAAAGGAAGATTCGAAAACATAAATGGTTAGATGGTCTTGCTAATTATTTAATGCCTTGATAATGATAAAGATCTGAGATGCTGGGCTATTTTATGTAAAAAAGCACAAAAGACATGGTGAAATGTGTCAGACATTTACTGGACAGCGGCAAAAAAAATATATAATAATAATTCTGACTTTGGTTTGCCTTGTTTAAGAGTGGTTGCTACCAACTTTGGGAATGATACCCTCAACTCTCAGAATTGATAAAGTCTCTTGGAATTAGAGACGAAACGTCTTCACCTTGAAAACTGAATCCATATGCTGTTGCTTTAACCTTTTTTTCTTGTTTAAGAGTAATATATAGGGGTGCACCGATCCGATATTAGGATCGGATATCGGCCGCGATACTGACAAAATAGCTGGATCGGGGATCGGAAAAATTAACAGATCCACGGGCCGATCCAGGTTTTTTTTTTCTTCGTCGCTGCAGGACCTACGTCATTCGTCAGCTTCACGTGTGTCGCATGCTAGAAGCAACATGGAGCATCCCAGAGAGTCGGCGGTGTGGAGATATTTCCGTCTCAGTGGGAGTGTCAGAACGGCTCAATAGAAGCCTCATTCTCTACACGCGAGCTGATAAACATGAAAATGACAAATAAAAAAATACACCTGTGAAGAAGTTTTGGTATTAGTAATGGCTGACTCTGATTCTGAGGGAGAACATCTACCTTTAGAGTCTTTTCAGTTGAGTAAAAGTGAGAATGAGCGAGAGTGAGTGTGTAACTTGGACAGCGGCGCCGCTGCTCGTGCCTTTCTCAGCGTCTCTCATAAAGCACACGCTGTTTTTCCCACATTTTGACAAACGTCAGTGAAAGAAACGGGAGGAAAACTAGTCGCTCTGGCCGCGGTAGTAAAGGGGCGGTTGGGAAGGGAAGCCGTGAGCACGTAGCACCTGCAGCTTTACCTTTAGCAGCTTTACCTTTAGCACCTGCAGCTTTACCTTTAGCACAGCTGATAGAAGCCGGGGCGGGTGTACTGCCATGGCCGCGGTAGTGCCGGGGGTGTCGGGAATAATGCGGCTTCTATTGACAGCTGTTTTGGGCAAATACGTGTTGGTCATCCTGACACTTTACCCAGTCGAGGAGGGAGAGGTGCGGGTAAACATAGTCAGCGCAAATGTGCTAATCAAAGCTGTGTGCTGTGCTTTATGAGAGGTCCCACACTCTAAAAAACTACTAAACTGTTCTGGATGTTTATGTTCATTTAATTCTGTTTGACTCTTGTATTTGCACTTTTTATAAACTGCTATTTGTTGCTAATAAAAGTTGTTTATATTGTTGTGCATGTTATTTTGTTATTGTTTCAGTATTAGTGTTTTTGCAGGACTTTGCACTTTATATTTTTGTTTACAATGTTTGGTTACTGTTTGATTACTATTGTATGTTCAACCAATGCACTGTTTTGTTTCTTATGGCTACATTTTATTTATTTTAATTTAAGAGTTTGATTACATTCTATTTTAGATTTGAATGCACAATTGTTTTTTAAATAAATAAGAATTCAGCACTTTACATACAACTGTTATTTTGTCTTAGTTCTGTTAAGTTAGTAAAATCTGATGCCTTTAGTCTCTTCAAGGAAGGTATAAGGTGGAAGGTATACTGTTTATTATTAATTCAACAATAGTATCGGATCGGTATCGGCCGATACACAAAGCCCAGGCATCGGTATCAGTACTGAAAAAGTCGGATCGGTGCACCCCTAGTAATATATGTTTGCCAAATGATCACTGTTAATGTATTTTCTACTAGAGCAACTGACACAGACTCTTTGTTATGGATGGCTGCTAATGAGGCCAGTAAAAACACAACAACTAACAAGGTTTCTAAAACTTCTAACAGAGATATCCTCTCTGGACCACACATCTAAATAAAACAAAAGCAGTTCTATGTTTAAATGTTTTCACTGGGCTCATTTGCAGCAGTTTATAGTGCATAGTTCCTCCTGTCTGCTTCTTCAAACTGTGAGTGTGCTGCCAAGTGTCTACTGCAGGCATTACATCAACTGTGAATAAATACTGAACATAACAATTTGCAACACAATAAGATATTTACAAAAAAAAATATTTCCAGATACAACATATTGTAATAGCAATGAATCATTGGGAATGTGAGAGAAAGGACAGGGGCACATTTTAAATTCTAGTAACAATACATTACATTTGCTTTTTATCTCAAACAACCAAAGTCTATTTTAAAAGATAGTATAAAATGTAATGTTCTAGTTTTATATTAGTTTATTCTGGATCTAAAATGTCCTTGACTCATACTGCCTATAGCTTAACTTTAAAACTACAGCTCAATAAACACCATGCCATAAAACTCTTACACCTTTTTTCCAATCAACAAAATAATGAGCTAATTAAACATACATGATACCAACAAGTTCAAATAAGACAAATTTTAAGCTGCAGTTGTAGTTATTGTACTAGTTTAGTTACCTGCAGATTAGAGTCTTTTGATGCCTTTTCTCTTCCAGGATAGCCATTCTTAAAGAAAAAAAAGCACAATATGCAAAAGCAGTTCAAAAAAATACCAAATCATTTCTTTTTTCTCATCCAACAGAAACCATGACTGTTTCTTTATCCTGAACTACATCTCTTTTGTATTTTTTGGACTATCTCCTCTAGGCCTGCAGCTCTTCTTCAGTGAGTGTGGCTGAACGTGTTTGCCGGGTGATGTCAGTCACTTGCTGTTTGTTTGGATGAAAATGCAGCTTGAATGGCGTGCGTCTTTGTACTGGAGTGAAAAAGCCTCTCTCATTATGATTCAGGGCAGGTTATGGGTAAAACACCTCCTCTGTGAGGCCTTTTGAAGCTGTACAACACATGTGTACGCAGAAGAAAGATCTAGATTCTGTCCTTACTTTATTATGAGGCCATCAAGAGGCCAGCAGAGAAAACACAAGCTGCTTTGAAGTTGGATTAGGGAACAAGTTGTACATTTATCTTACAGCCTCAGTAGGGCTTCTAAAGGACATTACCTCTACATTAAAACATTTATTATTCATGCACAAACTTGGAGGGTACTTTAGATCTTGCTTAGTAAACATTGCCCGCTGCATACTAAGCAGAATATTTTTGAGCATAGATGGTAATACATACAAACATCCTTGAGCTGATTTATACCTTTGTAGTGCAAAGTCTTTGTGGTTAATTGGTAGAATGTAGAAAGTAAGAAAGTTAATGTTCAAGGCTAAAGGAACACCTAAATTATGTCTGACAGAAAGTTTCACTTGATTCAGAAAACACTGTGCTCTCAGTTGAACTTCATTTGTTCTTTAAACCTCATAACATAAGAGTCTGTTGGCTCATAGCCCCATTTAAGGTATAAAAAAAACACCTAAAAAGAGGAGAGAGAGGTAAAGTGGGGAGCTGTGGTGAAATCTACAAGTGATTAATTGTGTTCATTAATTATTGTCACAAACACAAATTTCTGGTTTAGCAAATGGTTTGGTTCTCTTTAAGAAAGTGGGTTATTTGTCTCTGTCCTTTCCCTTTTCTGTCAGCCCAAAACGGATAGCATCTCCCCTGAAATTCCTGCGTGTCAGCAGCATCAGCCTGCACTCATTACTTTTCTCTCATCTTCAGGAGTTGTTTTCTGCCAAATGGGACTAAAACACAGTTGAGTGAAGTGAAAGTGAAAACCCAGGTGGAGCTTTTGTGACACAATCAAAACAATGCTCAATCCCCATCAGACATTTTGATTGACATCAAAGAAAGAAAAAAGGTTTGGACTCCTTGAAAATGAAGGTGCCACAGAATAAAACAGTGTGAAGAAGCCTTACGTTAGCATGTGGGGGATCGGAATGGAAGCGCTTCTGAGGCTTTGGAGAATAAAGGGATAAACAAAAACAGTCTTTACTCTACAGCCACCAGAGGGAGTTCTTTTCAAAACTATTTCCATTAAAAAACAGCCAATCAAGACAAGAATAAACATGAATTTACTATAAAACAAATCAAATTTAATTTTTCAGAATCATTCATCTCCAACAGTGATGTCTTGCATTAAGTTGTGTGCATATTGTGGTGAGCCATGTTAATGCTTACTGGTAGGTTTTCTTTCTGCTGCAGGGCTGCCTTCTTCTTATACAGCCGGTCTCGGAGCTCAATGATCCGTTTGTCCATGGCAGCCACCTCCAAGTTACGCTTGTTCAGACTATCTCTTTGCTGCTGCAACTTGGAGTTTTGCTCCTGATTGAGCTTGTTTCTCAACTGTCAAGAAAGAAGAAGGATGTTGAATATAAGATGAGACAGAGACAAATCTATGTTCTTTTAAGACAATAACGCTCACCTGCAGCTCCTTGTAGAGACGGTCTAATTCAGCAACAGAGGATTGGTTGTCATTGAAGCCCTCCATCTTGCCACTTTTTAGTAACTCCAGCTGCCGGCTAAGCTCCTCTACCTTGGTTGCAGCCATAACAAGCTCCCTTTGTTTCTGCTGGAACAGGTTGTTCATCTGCTCTATTTCCTCTACTGAAAAGCAGAGGGAAGTATAAAAAAACAAAAACAAATGAATAAACATCAAAATCTGACTACTTAACAATGGATTCAATATTTAGAACATTTATTTTAGTGCATTTCAGCACTCACCCAGTTTTCCATTGCTGAGGCGTTTCTGCTCCACCTGTCCCTTGAGGGCCCGGACCTTCTTAAGCCGACTCTCCTGGTTCTCAATGTTTTCTCGAAGCCGCTTTAGCTTCTCTTGCTCGGAGGCCTGCTGCTGTTGACGCTGCTCCTGTTGCTTCAGGTAGTGCAGCCGCTGTTCCTGTGAGACCAAAGAGGATCAACAGGAAGCACGAGTTAAACTTCACAAAACGATTCCACAAACACTGTAAGACTCACTACCTGCTGAGTAGGAGCTTTATAGTTAGAGCCCCAGTAACTTTGGGTAAATTATCGACTTAACATAACTGCACAGTTATCAGGCTCAGTGGGCCAAAAAATAAAAATAAAAAGTAATTGTCCCTCACAGCGACATACAGTGCCTTGCGAAAGTATTCGAGAATCTGTGGAAAGAACTGAAAACTGCTGTTCCCAAATGCTCTCCATCCAACCTCACTGAGCTCGAGCTGTTTTGCAAAGAGGAATGGGCAAAAATTTCAGTCTCTCGATGTGCAAAACTGAGACATACCCCAAGCGACTTACAGCTGTAATCGCAGCAAAAGGTGGCGCTACAAAGTATTAAGTTAAGGGGGCTGAATAATTTTGCACGCCCAATTTTTCAGTTTTTTATTTGTTAAAAAAGTTTGAAATATCCAATAAATTTTGTTCCGCTTTATGATTGTGTCCCACTTGTTGTTGATTCTTCACAAACAATGACAGTTTCATATCTTTATGTTTGAAGCCTGAAATGTGGCAAAAGGTCGCAAAGTCCAGGGGGGCCGAATACTTTCGCAAGGCACTGTATGCTATTTTAGTTTGTAAAGTATATCCATCTATAATTTGATCCAGGTAATGTCTTGTTCAAGGGAAGACATTCTTTACCTAACAAACTAGTGTTTTTCTAAATTTACTGAGATCATTGAGGCTATATAAAAGCATGAGAATAAGGTATTTTCTATCAGAGACTTGTTCTAAGTCACATGTGCAGATGATGACTATTGGTTACAGGAATTTTAATTTCACGTGTACATGACTTCTAGGCATTTCTTGACTTGCCTTGATGTTCCGAGGCATACGCACTAATATAATTGAAACAGTTTGTGTGACTAAAAGGCCAGTATGCACAACTTGAGGGTGTTTTTAAAAGAGAAACAAAAGGCTAAGCTTACAATTGAAAATATTCTTCTGGTAACAGTCACAAGTTCAGTTCTAAATAGTGTGTGTGCGCATTTCTGGTTAAAGGGGAAGCCGCAAACTGTGTCACCTATTTAATCACGCCTGGCCTGTTTGCTGTCAAATATCATTCTTGCTGTCACCGGTAAATCATGAAACCCCAGAGGAGCCGCCGGCAGTGAGAACCTAAGGCTTACAGTAGTCCCAGGCTTCTCAAATAATAAACACAGCACCTGCTTATCTCACAGGCCAACATTAACGTGGATTTTTTCTGTCAATATAACACAATAAAGACACTTCTCCCACTTCCTCCTGCAATCTTTACCTTTAATCTTCTACCATTGTTGACACTGTAGTCTCTTTTTGCCTTTATCCTTGCCACTCTACTTAATCATCCACTTTGTCCATCCAGTCGTCTACCAGACCCCATGCCGCCTTTCATCTCACTCTTACTATGTACCTTAGAAGCCAGGAGCTGTTGCTGAGCTTCGATCTGCTGCTGCTGTCGCGCTGCCATCTCTTGAAGCTCCGCCAGTGTCATGTCCATTCGAGGCGTTCCAACCTGAGGACGGATGGTAGGACAATGGTTTTCTAATGGTCAGTAAATGAAAAACAGAAGTAAAATTTGCAATTGTGATTAAGCAGGGCAGCCCATTTAACTAAGTCAAACCAGTCTGATGTGCCCTTTGATTTCCAAAATGCCCACGTTCATCCTGTAATATACCAATTACATTCTAATTTGTTGGACATAATTGCCCAGTGTGCCCATGTTGTTGTTGTTGTTAACTATAATAATAATATATCATCATCTTTTTAATTTCTCACTACATAAGCTATATATCATAAATCACTATGCGATTTCATTTGTTGTAAGGGAGAATAGCTGCAGATTTGTGTCTAATTTATTATTACAATCTGTAAAGAAACACCAGCAGCCTTTTAGCAACAAACGTTAAGCCCGCCAAACGAAATATTTATTGCATTCACCAACAAGAATAGTTAATCTTGTATAAATAACATGATATTTGCAAAAGACAGTCAAATGACAAGATATGTGTGCGCTGTCAGTGCATGGGTAGAGGACATTAAACATTTAGTTGACACTTTTATCCAAAGCGACTTACATTAAGCTTCCATTCACCAGTGTTACAGCTGGAACACCACTTGAGGCGGGTTAAGTTTTGCACAAGGACACAACGACAATATGAATGAACTGTGGGGAGAGCGGGAATCGAACTACCAACCTTCCACTTATAGGACAACCGCTCTACCACTGAGCCACTTTTTTTTCTTTTTTCTCGGTGTGGTCTTTTTGGGTATCTTTACATTTATAGCTATATTGGTCATTTATATCATACTTTTGTTCCCTTGTATTTTGTATTGTAGTGTTTTTTTTTATATATATATTTTTGTCAAACAGACCATTAACAAAAGCCACTATTTTCTAATAAGTAAATGCCTATGGACTTTCACAAATGTTTTTCAGGACTTTTCAGAAACTGATTTTTTTTTTTTACATTTTTGGTGACCCAAATATAATCTGTTTATATTATACTATTTGGTCCCGACCCATTGTTTCAAAACCACAGTATTAGAGCATTTAGGCTACGAGCTAAATGTCACTGGATACTTGGGATGTTGCTGAACTTACACAGAACACCAAATAACAGCACATTGAGTTAAACACAAATAGTTTTAGAACTTCTGCTTTTGTATCGAAGACTGATCTGCCAAACAAGATTTGCATATACAGTATATTGCTGTAACACAGTATAAAGTGCTGTGTAAGAACATGTAAAGAAATTATCCAATTAAATTAAGAATGCTTTCAAAAATATCTAAAAACTGTTTATTATAACAAAATGAGCAACCTCAAAATTACAGCCACTGTCATTAGGAGCCAAGTTATGTCAATCGACAATATCGTAGGAACAAAAACTCACCCCATTTTCCATCCTTCTGTCTGGCGGACCTTTTACACCATTTCTTTTTGGCTCCGAGCTTCTTGACCCTCCTGGATGACAAAACATTCCATTAGACTTCGAAATGCATCGAAACAGTTCAAAACAAAAGCAAAAAGCAAACTGCAACCACAGCTACCCTTTTATAACCAGCCATAGTAAAAAAAAAAAAAAAAAAAAACAAGCACAACTTCCTCTTGTATTCTGTCTGTCAATGCTTTTGGATAAACAACACGAACAGTGAGGTGCGTGGCCTTTAGAGTGTGTACCGGCTGCGGTTTAGAGAGCAGATTAGCGGAGTATTGAGAAAAAAAGCACGCTTGTGAATGATCTAGACTCCTCTGGGAAACAACAGGGATCAGTAGTTCTTTGTGACTTGCAGTAATCTTTAAGCTTCTACATAACTCATAAAAGGGTGGGTCCCACTAAAGTGCAGGTGCGCGTCTGTGTTTATAAACACACTGTGCTGCTGGCCTTTGACAGCTGGGCACTCAGACAATTGAACTCCTACCTTTAAAAGGTAACTAAAGCCATTTAGCGTTATAATGGTTTAAGATGGCCTTTGACATAGAGTAGAGTTCAGATACATTTGTTAGTTAAACTGCCCGTCTGAAGAGCAACCAAATAGACCTGTTCTGCACAGCATTGACATCCGAATGACAAAAATATCACTGAAAACAATGTCATGAGATGGTTATTGTTATGGAAAGGGACTAAATTAATTTACTGGCTATACATTGGAAAGATGTTCTTGTTTGGAGAAGCAGACAGAAGCAAAGCCACAGAATAGAAACTCAAAATTAGGGCAGTAAATATGGTGGCTGACAGATATGTGGTGGGCTTGTATTGTATTTGGACGGATGGTACTGTCTGGGGCCTGTTGCAGTTAAGGAAAAGATCCGGTATCAGGATGTAAAGCGTATGGCTGTGGGACTAAGACCACACTATACCCCAAGAGAGTTCTCACATGTCAGAAGTAGTCTAAATCAATAAATTTGCACAACTTCAATGTGCATTTAAATGTGTGGTCCATAGAGGGCATTTCTGTTTCTGAGAAAAGGCCCACATGTTGGTTCAGACAGCCGCTTTGAGGAGCTTGTACTGGGGAGTGCAAAGTTATGGAGTTGTGTAAATTAGGAACAGTCATATGATGAAATACTAAAACGTAACTCTTGGCTTAAAAATCAGCAAGCTAAGCTAACCCGTGTGGGAAAGCAAGATGAGGCTAAGATAACAGGAAGGGAAAACAGCCGTCTAATCCCTGAGCCAGACTCAAGCTGTGAGGGGTAACAGAGCTTAGTTATGCAACTAGGGGCTGAGGGGATAACTACCGACTAAAATACTACAGTTTTCTGGGTTTACTAAGAAAACTGAGTTAAATAGGCTTATGACAATGAGGCCAGACACAGTGCATTCAGCCAGAACTGTAAGACTTGAGCCAAATAAAGCTTGTCCAAACCCTTGGACAAGCAGGATAAAGGCAGTCTTTTAGAACACAAGGACAGTATGTTTCTTCTTTACTTATAATCTGCTCTTCATAATAAGTGGTTATTGTTAAAGTGTGGTTATTGCCTGTGTGTATGTTCAGATACTCTAGGCATCTCTGGAGTTTACCACATTGGTGTCAAATGTCTGTTCCCAGAGGACAATGCCCACTCAATCCTTGGCTCTCTTTGTTGCAACCAAAGAAACGCTCTGTTAATTGTCTGTAGTATGTGTGGATGGAGTGAGAATGAGTACAGATAAACACTAACCCGAATCCCTGCTGGGGGCTCGGTGACGCAAAAAGAAGCGCACTTCCGATCTGTGTTGTCCCCATCGCTGGAGCACATCCAGCATCCTCTCTCCGTCTCCTACAGACCGCTCTGCAGGAGCAACAGGAAAACAATCAGAGGGAGTGGTTATGAGGTAAAAAGCACACATACAAACTAAACACTGTAATTATCCAGAACAAATAAGCATGTGACTTTTCAGATGCCGGTCAGGTGAGGTTTGTTTTGTTAATCTGCTGTAGCCTTTAGCCTGACACTTCCTAACCTGCAGCTGGATGTCTGAGAGATGGCCTCAGGTAAAACTACAGCAATGTCTTGTCTATTATTCTGGCTGGTAGTGAGCCAAGAGCTCATTATCTACAGTATTCTTAAGACAATTTCTAAATGGACAGACAGATCATAGTCAAGTGGAGGTCAGTCAAAACAATCATTTATAATGACATGAATGAAAAACAAATCCTTACGAACAAGTGCAAACTCATAACAAGCTCTAAATTCAGCCTTGATACAGTGTGTGCAGCTGGCAGTGAAAAATGGTTGCCGTATGAGGAAATCTCTTTAGGAGTTAGCGCTCTCTTTTTAGGGTACTTGAGGAAGTACTCCAACACAATAATTGGCACTTTACCCTGCTTATGGCAACGTCACCATGGAAACGGCTGCAAAACCTCACTACTTGAGTCTGATTTTGATTACTTCCCAACTCTGAGGCGTGGGGAAAAAGGGAAGGCATTACCCTCCTCTGACCTCAGAGATATACCACTATCTGTGTTTAGCACAGGGATTATGGGCAGACCTCATTTGCATTGGATAAATGTAGATTAGCTCTAAAAGCAAGCACGTACATGTATCTGCCTGGCGTGTCTACTTTAGAAAAGCTGTTTTTCTCCTTTCCTTGGAATTTCTGATCCTACACATTGATAGAGAATGAGCCACTCACCAGAACCTCGCCACACCTCAGCCAGGTGGCAGTCCATCTCCCCAGGCTCTTTGCACAACTCCACCACGTCCCGGCATAGTGTATCCGGGGTAACGGGGACCTCAATAAAATGCTGATCATTGTTACTGAGGTACACTGTCAGGAACATCTGTGGACAGAGGACAAAGAGGCAGAAGCGGTCAGGTTAGACACAGAAAGCCTTGGAGGAAGTGGAAGGAACACCATAATTCTCTGTAATTGGTGTCTCATTTCCCTGTGGTATTCTCTATTTGTGTATGCGCTTCACTGATAACAGGATCCATGTCCCTGTCCTCATTCCTCTGTGTCAACACAGTAATCAGAAGCCAGCTTCTAGAATGCCATTTTAGCCAATACCATCTCACTGCTAACTACTGCTGTCACCACTGTGGGATCTCCACACACTACACACTGAGCACACACAGCACAAAGACTCAAAAGACCACTGAGGACTCTGAAGAAAAGGAATGTGTCACTGACAAGACAGTCCAAACTGGTTTAGAACAGCCAAAATTAATTGGACAATTAGTTGGAACGTGAAAGTTTGGAGAAATAAAAAAAACTGAGCAGGACAATTTGTGGTCTAATATTAGAAACAGTCTACCCTTAAATTGGGTGTCTCTGCTACTGATTATGTGCAAAATACATTTATATTAAGGCAATGATGAATCCTCTAAAAAGAGAATTTACATTTGACTTATTTTCAGTTTAGAGGTTGTAAAACTTTTAATGAGACCTAGTATTTCAGTCTCTCACCTGGTAGGGAGCGTACCATGGATTTTAATCTCTGACTTCTTTGCTCTAAGTCAATACTCTCTATCTCTCTTCCTGTTTATACTGCCATGGTCAAATAAAGGCTAAAATACAAAAAATAATTCCTTGGGTTTGAGAAAATTGCTAAATAGCTTCCATGTGACAAAGCAACATTTAACACAAAGATGAACATATCTTGGCTTAATCAAATTCAGAATCTTCTTCCAACTTAGTCACAAAACCTGATAATTAAAATAACAATGCACTACTTTGTTGCATTTACAGACTTGTTCCACTGCCTGATTTAGGTATATAATTAAGTGACACCAGTAGCGCTAACTGGAAGAAAACAAAACAGTAGTATTTGTAAAAAAAATAAAAATACTATTGTTCTTGAAGTTGGATAGTCAGGTCCTGTGTTCACAGCTTGGTCGCTGCGAGCAGCCGTGGCTAAAGGGGGCCATGCTGGGAACATCAGGTCAGCGGGGTCACAGGAACAAAGAGCTGGTGGGGCATGCCGAGCAGCTGCCGCCACGAAGCAGTACCAAGGTATTTAGGTTACTTTTGAACAGTGCATGAAAAGGGAAAAAAAAGCGCAACAGTCTTAAGCCAACTTTCCCAAACACCCTTTTCTTCTCTAAATGAAGCTTACAGAAAAAGTGGGTAGACCTCTCGACAATCTCAAACAACACACACACACACACACGTAGTAAGCAAATGTTGTATGACTCAGAGGGCTCTGACTCAACTGCTTTGTTCCTTTGGGATGCAAATGAAAGATGGCCATCGGGTGAGAGGATGAACAGTGAGTCATCCCCCGGGTCATCACTATCAGCAATCTACAGGACAAGCCGTAAACAGTACAATTGCCTGTTTTTCTCAATTGAGGCCTCAGAGATATAGAAAAGAAGATACAGTGCCTTGCGAAAGTATTCGGCCCTCTTGAACTTAGGGACCTTTTGCCACATTTCAGGCTTCAAACATAAAGATATGAAACTTTAAATTTTTGTGAAGAATCAACAACAAGTTGGACACAATCATGAAGTGGAACAAAATTTATTGGATATTTGAAACTTTTTAAACAAATAAAAAACTGAAAAATTGGGCGTGCAAAATTATTCAGCCCCCTTAACTTAATACTTTGTAGCGCCACCTTTTGCTGCGATTACAGCTCTAAGTCGCTTGGGGTATGTCTCTATCAGTTTTGCACATCGAGAGACTGAAATTTTTGCCCATTCCTCCTTGCAAGACAGCTCGAGCTCAGTAAGGTTAGATGGAGAGCATTTGTGAACAGCTGTTTTCAGTTCTTTCCACAGATTCTCGATTGGATTCAGGTCTGGACTTTGACTTGGCCATTCTAACACCTGGATATGTTTATTTGTGAACCATTCCAATGTAGATTTTGCTTTATGTTTTGGATTATTGTCTTGTTGGAAGACAAATCTCCGTCCCAGTCTCAGGTCTTTTGCAGACTCCATCAGGTTTTCTTCCAGAATGGTCCTGTATTTGGCTCCACCCATCTTCCCATCAATTTTAACCATCTTCCCATCAAGAAAAGCAGGACCAAACCATGATGCTGCCACCACCATGTTTGACAGTGGGGATGGTGTGTTCAGGGTGATGAGCTGTGTTGCTTTTACGCCAAACATGACGTTTTGCATTGTTGCCAAAAAGTTCAATCTTGGTTTCATCTGACCAGAGCACCTTCTTCCACATGTTTGGTGTGTCTCCCAGGTGGCTTGTGGCAAACTTTAAATGACACGTTTTATGGATATCTTTAAGAAATGGCTTTCTTCTTGCCACTTTTCCATAAAGGCCAGATTTGTGCAGTATACGACTGATTGTTGTCCTATGGACAGAGTCTCCCACCTCAGCTGTAGATCTCTGCTGTTCATCCAGAGTGATCATGGGCCTCTTGGCTGCATCTCTGATCAGTCTTCTCCTTGTATGAGCTGAAAGTTTAGAGGGACGGCCAGTTCTTGGTAGATTGGCAGTGGTCTGATACTCAATTCTATTTCAATATTATCGCTTCCACAGTGCTCCTTGGGATGTTTAAAGCTTGGGAAATCTTTTTGTATCCAAATCTGGCTTTAAACTTCTCCACAACAGTATCTCGGACCTGCCTGGTGTGTTCCTTGTTCTTCATGATGCTCTCTGTGCTTTAAACGGACCTCTGAGACTATCACGGTGCAGGTGCATTTATACGGAGACTTGATTACACACAGGTGGATTCCATTTATCATCATTAGTCATTTAGGTCAACATTGGATCATTTAGAGATCCTCACTGAACATCTGGAGAGAGTTTGCTGCACTGAAAGTAAAGGGGGCTGAATAATTTTGCACGCCCAATTTTTCAGTTTTTTATTTGTTAAAAATTTTTGAAATATCCAATAAATTTTGTTCCACTTTGATTGTGTCCCACTTGTTGATTCTTCACAAAAAAAATACAGTTTCATATCTTTATATTTAAAGCCTGACAGGAGCAAAGCAAAAGAGTAAACTATACATATGTTAAAATTGCTTATAATATTAAACAGTAGTTATCACAGTGTATGTAGTATATGTATTGCAAAGAACTTTATAGGTCACAATAATATAGGACAAAACAAAACAAGTAAAACAATGCAAAATTTAGGGGTGGCAATCACAAGGTACCACACAATATAATTTCTGATACACTACATTAACAATTATGATACAACAATTCTGCAGACATTTATTTTTGTATTGTAGTATCATTTTGCTGTCATTTGTTATCCATAAAAGTGAAAAATAGATTTTAAACACATATCACAATATAAGTGAAAATGTAGGAAAGCATCCGATAACAATATGATACATCTTGTCTCTTAACAATAAGTAGATTGAATATTGCAATAACAATAAAACTTCTGATATTTGATACTACTTTGCCACAGTAAACGTGGAATTGTATTATACAAAGAAATACAAAGCTCTACACAGCTGTAAACTTGCACTGCTTTCACCAACTGCTTTATACTAATTCAAGTCATGTCACAATGTCATAAACAATGTGGTCAGTTGTTCTGACATACTAAGTGTTTATTTGACCATGAAATAGTGGTGCAGCTAAATAAAAGTAAGTGGCACCAAAGTTTACAGAAGAATCTAGTTCAGAGTCTTGATTATTCCTTGATAAATTAGCTTACGGTAATAGTATAACATAAGGTATATTTCTATATTGCATGGCATAATGCAATATTCTATAGTTATAGCATATCATAAGTTTTTATTTTATGATGCAGCTCTAAATACCTTCTATTGTAACATTTTTCCCCAAACGATCATGAAGTTTTAGATGCCTTTCTACTTACAAACGTGTTTTCACTAGCTCCCATTAGCAGCCATTTATAAGCCAGGACTGTCATTGCTCCTGAATTGTGTGAGTAAATAAGTTACATATCACCAAGACACTTATAGGACCTGCTCAAAATACTGGACTGTCCCGTTAAAGCGTTTCCTCCCTGCAAATTACTGAGGGTAGTTACTATAATTGGTCTATAGTTGCAAACTAAACCAGGGAAGGAAGGGGAGCCTGTTAAAAATAACTCACTTTTTTCATGCACTCCAAGCTGCCATCTTCAACATGCTGCTAATGTAGGACATTCATGACCCTGTTAATGTTTGGAGAGCGAAAGAGAGAGAACAACAAACCAAGAGGGGGAGGGCGGTAGGATAGAGTGAGCCTTGATGTGGTCTTGAGGGGTGGCTGTGGCTCTCCATTTGGAAGCCAATTTTCTTCTGTACTCAAGTTAATGACGCAGGGCCGCAACTAGCCGGTCCGGGTCTCTTTCTCAATGACTTTGCACTTTACCACTGACTTTTATCCACCGACAACATTCGAACTAAGGCTTGGACAATGCACATGTGTGTTAATCTGATTGAGTCAATTTTTATCAAACACACATACACATTAATACATATTAATGCATCCTGGGAGTATTTAGAAGGCAAAATGGGTTGACAATTAACATTTTAACATTTTAGTTACTGTACAATGTAATGAGAAAATTAGGACTCCGCAATAAATTGCAATGTTATTGTTAGTGCAATAGTGTAAATCACAATAATCGTATCACACATAGCAAACCACCCCAAAACAAATTTTGTTCTTCCAATATTGTGCAGCTCTACACAATAAATATGCCATTACATTATAATTAAGATACATTACCCAAACTATTCTTCCAATTTACACAACCAGCCCAACATTTACATAAAAAAAAAAAAAAAAAAAAAAAAGGCAAATTTGGATCAATTCACCGCCACAAAATACTAACACATTACATCAAACCAGGTTTTGAGCATATCTCAAATTTGTAAGTCTTAGTTCTTGGCATATAACTTTTTTTTTTTTTGTACCATTTTTTCAGTGTAGACGGACAGTGCTGGAATAGACACTTTCTCTACATTGTCGGTTATTTCTTCCTTGTTGACATTGCCGTGGACCAATGGGAGCATCCCCAACCTAAGGCCTCGCAACAAATGAGCATGTAATTGGTCAAAGCTTCCAGTTTGTGCTGAACGTCCTCAGCTATTTAAGTTTTTAACAACATGATTATTCAGTTTTTCTCTCAATATCTCTTTTAAATAGTAGAGCTGCACAATATATTACAAATTTATCATTAACGCAATCTCAGTTTGGGACTGCTTGAATTGCAATAATGTTACAGTCTTCCATCCAACAGATTTACACTGTGCCAAGGTCAAAATAGTTCTCAAATCAAAGCCCTACACCAAAGTAGTGTTGTCAAAAATATCTCAAACAATACGATACTCATTTCCCGAAGTATCGATGCCAGCTGAGCTTTGGATTTTACTTAAAAATACAAGTTTTTTTTTTACTTGCACTATTGGTTTCTGAATGTATGACAATCTGAGAGGCCTTTGAACAAGTGCACAACCTCAAGACATTATTGTTATGTAAAATATACCTCATTGTCATGTTCTGTCTAGACATGTTATATTTATCTTTAAATAAAAAACAATATTGTGACAGTTGTTTTCCCTACAGTATCGAAAATGGTATCGAATATCGATATTTTTGAAAGTATCGTATTGAAGTTAGAAATTCCAGTATCGTGACAACACTACATCAGTATCACTTTTCATATTGCCTGTTAAAATCATGTGTCACTAAAATCCTTATTCAAATTTGACAAAACAATGAAACAACAAATAAAAGCCTAAGTATAATTTTGAATGAAATATCTTTACAAAAAGTCTAATTAAAACAAGTTGTGTGACCTAGATAAACTCAACTGTCAACCAAAAAGTGTTGCCTTGGTTGCTTTAAGAAAACATGTATGCTTTTGAAAACCAATTAGAGCCTGACCAGATCATATTTGACAAAAAAGCGCTATACTCGTTTGTATATCAGAATGATAACAGAAGGAACTGCTGAGTCGCACCTTTAGTCTTACCTCAGACGGGACAAGGTGATTGCCTGATGGAAGGCGGACAAAGCTACTGCAGCTGCAGTTCACGATTACAGCGATAGATTTCTAATTCCATCAGAGTCGCAGAAGCCAAAAGCTAGTGGGACACACTCTTAGGAGCTTTGGTTCTAGTGTGACAGCTCCGAACTGCAAACTTACAATTATAGTGAAGGAGCTGGTTACTGTGCCCACACCACATGCTGGAGACAGAGCAGAGCAACTATAAGACTATTTCACAGAGGCTATATCTCAGGGATTATGTTAAGCCATAATATAAAAATATATCGTTTGACCCAACTGGTGCTTTAGTGTTGCAAAAGTAAGCTTAAATTTAATGCCCTGGAGCAAGGCTATGAGTATAATGCTTCTTGGTGAGTATGTTCTAGGAGTGGAACAACTAACATTAAAAAAATGTGTTTATTATTTTTAATAAAAACAAAAATTTGATTTTGCTAACAAAATTTATGACAATAGTGTGTGTATCCGTACATTTAGATTACTAAACATTACACTACTACTGTTCAGATAATATAACTCAAAATACCAACAAACGTTTATAAATACCAAAAAAATAGAAACATACATATTGAGACCCGAGTTTTCCTCCGTTTAGTTCTCATAGTCCTTTACTGGGAACAAATCCTGAAAACGTATGGTACGTAGTTATACTTTTCTGTTCTATATTAGTTATTTTCTATTTGAACAGTTAATACAAAGAAAACAAGTAGCTTGTTGGTAAAGTGGTCAGTGACCCCTATTGTAATTTGGGAGACCAGGATTAATTTCCCAAGGAGTTACATGGTCACCTTTGTGCCAATTCTAAGCCCGGATAAATGGATAGGGTTGCATTAGGAAGGAAAACCAGACTGATTTACTGTGTTGAATGAAATTTTTTGTAATGGTGGAAAAAAAAATTACTTTCTGTATATATTTCCTCAAACAAGATCAAAGACGCCATTTTTAGATTTTTTGTTAACACACCGACCATGAAAAAAGTTACATCTGAGGTGGGCAAATATGTTTTTTCGGGGTAAAAAAAAAAAAAGGCTCCCTTTTATGTAAAATAACCCTTACAGATTATAACAAAAAAGGGAACTTCTACCTGGCTAACACAGAATTAGGGTAGGTACCATGGGACTACTGCTGATGGCACCAGTTCTGCTCACACAAAAATGAGTTAAGATGTAGACAGATATACACTAGCATTTGATATGTGACTGCATTTAATTATCTTAGAATACAATAGACTTTCAAGTAGCACTTTACGATAGCAGCTATAAACACACGTTGATGTAAGATGCTGATGCTGCTCTTAAACTTCTTTTATGAACGCCTGAGGAGCTCCGCAGCAGATGCCACTGACTCATTCTGAAGGAGAACAGGCTTTTCAAGCTCTGTCGGTTGCTTAGCTAAACCACTCCGGTTTAAAGATAAACATTTTACTCTCGGCCAATTAAGGAAGGAATGCTCACCCGTGGCACTCCTACTGATTACCACAGCGCATAAACAAAGACAATGGGAGAAAGTTATTAGGAGACTGTAAGAGAGCCCGATGATCAAAAGATCTCTCACCCAGGCTTTAATTCCTTTCTTGTGAGGGTCAATTTTTCTCTAGCCAAACACAATTGGTTGGATATTGGGTTAAGAGTGATCAAAACTATCTGCTGCAGCAGTTTGCACTCTCCA
Source organism: Perccottus glenii (assembly GCA_024416835.2). NCBI lineage: Eukaryota > Metazoa > Chordata > Actinopteri > Gobiiformes > Odontobutidae > Perccottus > Perccottus glenii. The sequence continues at coordinate 20,610,573 of CM044552.2, read as the reverse complement.
GGAAGAGACAAGTCACGTGGGACAGGGCTAAAATGGAATTACTCTGCAATATCAGGATAACTGGCAAATAAAAGGACGTCCCATTAGTAAGAGAAAGACAACCATACAAGTTAAAGCCGGGGAAACAGCAGAGCCCTCGTGATTTAATTTTTGAGGCATTAAAATAAATCCAATTAGGAATTAGCTGGTGTGTCTTGGTAATGTAATTTCTACATGTGTTCAACAATAGTACCTTGTCTTAGTGTCTGACAATCATTGACATTTCTAAGGCTAGCTAGTAAAAGCTAATTTACTAAAGTAAATTTTGTTTTTTTTAGCATTCTGTGCTTTGAATTTATAAAGCTGGAAATTTAACGTTGCTGTTTACAGGCCTACTTAATTATTTGTAAAAGTATTAGCTAGTGTTTAATAAAGCACAGGCCAAACTTCACATTACACTAGCTTTAGCCACCATTGTTGAATGGTAGTTGACGACACACTGTCTAATTGTATGATGTGACACAGACATTAAGGTGCAAGTTGTAACCGATTCAAGTCCCACAGTGTAACAAGTAGTTATCTTACATTATCTTATACAACTGTTAAGTGTGACGGAAGCTATAGATAGGTAGACTGCTGTTTAAAAAAAAGTTCACCTCAGTCTATGCTTCAATTCTGCTAACTGTTAATCATCAATGTCAAACCTGTGTAGCTCTCTCTAAGGTCAGCTAAGACAGAACAACACCAGCCAAAGTGAATGATTAACAAGTGCAGCCAATTAAAACTAGAGTCACAAATTTAAATAACATCCTGTTGTCTGCTTCAATTAATGGTTAAACAACAATAGTGTTTTGTGTTAGAAACAACTCGAGGTCAGGAAGAGAAACATTTACACTGCTGGTATGTTAAAAATGGGATTACTTGTAATAGATACAAAGCGTCTGATTAAACGGGCCAGGGAGATATGGTGGAAAAGCGTGGGTGGCAGCGCGGCTCTCACCTTGGAGCCCGCCGTACTCAGACACTTTCAATTACAGATATTGCTATGGTAAGCGAATAAGACTTTTCTGAGCAAGTCACCTTTAAAAACGCCATTACAACTTTGATACAAGACTATGGCAATTTCTGTGCGTGTCTTGGTTTGCACCGTTAATGCCATGGCTTGAAGATTTGACACAGTTCCAAACAGAGCAGTCCTTCAAAAAGGCAAGGCAGCAAAAAAATAAAAAGGTCTCTTGTGCTTTATGCATTACTCTTCTTCATCTCGCTCTCCCCTCCTGGTCCATGGCTCTCTGCACTGCATTATGGGGATGAGTGGGCGTGGGAGAAAGGTCAAGGGTAAGAGACGCAGAGGGAATGGCAAGGAACAGTAGCCGAATTCATGTAGACAAAAAAGAAAAGAAGAACATTTTTACACAACATTTACTACACAGTGGAGCTGCAGCAAGTGCCGACTCTTTGATCAGGACAAGCCTCCTTTTCTGACTGCACTGCAGCACTTGGCCTATCACTTCTCGATCTGCATTATCACAAAACAAACAAATCCTGGGCTAAAGAATGAGACGGACCCTAGAAAGATAAGAGTAAAAATTAAGCAATAGGGAGAAAATTGGTTTTCAAAGAGAAATCAAATCAAGTTTGCAGAAGTAAATACTAATCTATTAAGTCTGTTTAGCTTTACTTACGTTTTAAATATGCAGATCACTATGAACTCAAACTGAACTGAAGAACAGCAGCATAAACAACTGAATTATGTGGAAAGTGTGTGAATAGTGTATGATACGCTAAACAGGTGTTTCTTATCTGAATGGTCAACAACTTTATGACTACACGAGTCCCATAAGCCCTGCCTTCCTGGTTTACAGAATGATAGCATTAATGTTTCAGAGACTGGTTGTAGTAGTGAAGAAACACAAACACACAACAGGACGGATGCTATACGGAACAACATGGACAGTCTCCTGCATTGGGCTTTTGAACAAAAGAGAGCAGCCAGTGGGCGTCTGAGATCAGTGAGCTGCCACAAGAACTCCTTCCTCCCGACAGCCATAAGACTGTCCAAACAATCAGTCTATGGAAGATGATGTCTGAATTTAGTTGGAGACTTAGCAATTACCCCTTAGGGATTAATAACGTTTTTAGATTTTAATTTACCAATTCTATATCAAACACCTTCAACTAAATAGATGTAAAGTCGCCAATATAAAAGCCACTGAACGTACATTTAAGTAATATGTCCTTCATATTTGATACATTTTTAATCAGCAATTAGGGCTTAATAATTTATCAAAAACCTTTTACAGCAAATGACTTTAAATGAAGGGTAAAGGTGGCATATTATTTTATTTACATACTGCGTACAGAAATACATTATATTATATATATATTAGGGCTGGGAATCGATTAAAAAAATTTACTAATTAATTGCAATTAATTGTGTTTTCCCCCAAGCTTGATATCATCTAATAAATAAAAAAGGTAACACTGTGACTCATTTAGAAAGTAGAAATGAAAAAAAGACAGATACAAGCAGTTCTTTGCTCTATGTACAGTTTTTGTTGATTGCAATATATTATGCAGCCCTTTACAAGTGAGGAATTTCTTGCGACTCTTCTTCTCTATAGAAAAGTCAAAACATTTCAGTCTGATGGTCCTCGGCCAGCCATGATGAGACCCTTTGCTTACGTAACCACGACTTGCCCTCCCACAGAGTAAACAAAAGGCTGTAGTGTAGGGGCATCAGGTTTCTGTTGACATACACAGCAATACAAGGCAAGACAATGCAGCATCTCATTTTCGCACTAATATGACAAGCTTGCAGAGTCAACCAACAATGACATTATCCTTCGATTTGATGCGGTTAATCTGAGAGAAAGTGCTAGTGAGATCTGTTGAGTCGCTGGGAGAGAGTACAGCAAGGCCAAAGAATGCAAAACGAAACGCTGGAGTCAAGAGAAACTAAACTTTATCAGCTGGAAAACATACACAACAGGACAGCTCTTGTCATGGGAAAAGAATGAGGAAGTGAAATTGTTACCCGAGTAATAAAATCCAAATCCTCCAAATTTAATTAAATGGACCTGGACAAGTGTAATAAATATCTGGCGTCACTGTCCATCACCAGAACGAAGATGGGCTTTAGAAGAGGTCCCAGTAAATCAGGGTTAATAAGGAGTTATGCCAGGCTATGCTTTAGTGAAGGGTGAGTGTAGGCCTTATCAGCCTTCTGCCACAGCACAGGCTTCGGACAATGTGCTCACTACAACAGCCATTTAAAAAGGGTCTCCGGAGCTCATTGCTATAAACACTGACCGCCTATTTACCCTTGCGGCCAGCATTAAATTCTACACAGTCGCCTGTAAAGAGAAGGTCATGGGTTACGGCTGTAATCGAGCACAATAACTCACACGAGACAATATACAGAGGCTGTTTTGTGTTTTATCGGGGCAGCACCAGAAGCACTTGTAACACAAGAGCTCTATCTTCTCATGTGACAGAAATGGGGTAAATGGGGGCATGGTCTCACACATGTATAAAATGATGTAGACGTGGAGATTTATATTAATGTGCACTACGCGAGGACGGGTGGCACTGAGTGTTCAGGTGACGCGCTAGACAGGTGTCATCCAAGCGGGATGCCGTCACCTTTGCGGCGATGATGAAGCCGTCGTACTGGAAGTGCAAGTCTGTGTGGTGACTGGCAAGAGAAACACATTGAGGCAAGGATGCAACAAAGGGTTACTGTACACACTACAGCATGTGATGTCGTATATCAGGGCAAGACAATGATGCAAGGCTGAAAAGCAGAGAGGTTTGCCCTTTTACTTCAGCAAAAAACAAGAAAACGAATTATTCTTGTATAGAAAATGGGTATAGTGATGCCAAAACAATGTTAATGTCATTAGCAGGAAAGGCCTTTATTTAAAAAATTACAAAATTATAGCTAGCTTTGTAATTTCACTAGATAAAATGAGTATTTTGGGTTGGCCTTGAGAGAAATGGTCAGTAAAATGTAATAATATAAGTAATAAGTTGTAGAATTATTATGTTTCTTTTCTGTAGTGACCTTCAGATACTACATATTGGTGAGCATTACACCCCCATCATAGTGTCCACAGCCTTGGCCAGCATATCAAGTCAGAATCTGACACTACACTATGCACTGCAGCAAAAAGTAATAGACTTGTGATGAGGACAATGATCCTGGTGATGGCATGGCAGGAGTCCAGAGCTGATGTTAGCATAGTTCCGGCCAGACTTCTTGGCATCTCTTATATCTTAAAACAAACTGCATATATACTAGCCAATTTAAACTAAGCAGAGTGAGGAAAAGAGCCTATGTGAGTTAATTACACTATGTCGAATTTTGTGTTGTGTGTCATTGTTTACTTGTCACTGAATTACAGGTAAAAGCTAGATTTGAGTGTACTCATCTGGTCTTTAGATTAATGTAGGAAATACTTCTAAATGGATCAGCTTGTCATTTTTTACTTTTTATTTCTCTTCTGGGAGCTGTGATTGGCTGAGAGCTACACATCCAAAAATGTCCTTGTACATGTAATAACGTGAAATACAGACAGAGGGGTATGCTTAAGCAAGGAAAGACAATTTTATTTATATAGCACAATTTATACACTGTTAACTAAAAGCTAAACTAAATGCTTACAGATTCATAATTACCTACACTTTGTTTTAAATCCTGTATGTAAGAAATCCTACATCGTTATGCCTTGTAAATCCTATATTAGTTTGCATTTAAATAATGAGAATCCCATTTTCAACTAGGTAGACACCATTCAACCAAGCTTAAATTCTCAAAATCACACATGCTAACAGTTAACAAAATGTGCAAAACAGGATTACTTAATTAAGAACAAAAAACAAACAACAGGCACATGTAAAACTTACAAATGAGGCAGTGACATTTGCACTAAACCTAAGCCCCGGCGGCTGCCACAGAAATGGCACACCGAGGCGGACAGGTCTATTTAAATGCCCAGGTAATTCATGAGTTAAGCCAGCAACGTTCGCTACGAGTTGTTCCATGTCGAAAAACAAAATATAATATACTTTAGGACCATAATATAACTATATTTAAGTGGAGTAAACAGTACTCACCGGCATCATTTTAGCTTCGTACCGCATTTAGCTCACGGACACAGCATGAATCCACGGTTAGTTTCGACGAAAGCGGCAGGGCTCCGGAGCTCTATAATCCGAGATCCTAAACCCGCGAGGGGGAGGCGATTTACTCTCGCTTCAGAGTCCCGTCCTGCATTGAAAAATACCACAATAAGTCCACGGTTCGACCACATCAGAGTTACGTCTCTGTCGTAGCAGAACTACCGACTGAATGCTCTATCGTTGACCTGTTGCAACAAATAACAAGGCCTTCCCGACAAAAGTTTCCGCTGTAGTTCAGCGAGCATCGCTAGGAACTTTGACACGGCATCATAATACACCCCTGCCACAGTTAAAACCCTAATATTCAGCTTGAAGTAGAAGTGTAGCGTATTATGAACATAAAAAGACGTACGCATGAGATTTACTTGCCTGAGACGAGAAGATATTCAGTCCGAAAACCCGTTGACTGTCGGCGTTGCTCGTCGGTAGGCGACCGATCCCAGAGTGACGTAGAGGCAGGAAACTCAGGCCACTTTGGAATTCTGGCCCCGCCCCTTCACGAGACAAGAAACACACCCACACTGAACATATCTGCTGGAATTATATTATATATCACGTGCCAATAATATTATCGTAAAGCCTTTAAAATACTAATATAAATGTTATGGAGTTTCTACATAAAGATTAGGAAGAGCTCTCACTCTGTAACTATTTCACCCACTGTGTATCATACAAATCTGGTAAAATACAAATCATCTTTTCAAACACAGCCGACCGACTTTTTGGCCGGTGTAACATGGCCGTTGACGGGCCAGGCAAACTGGGGCAGCGACCCACTGGTGTAATTTTACAAATATCTACTCAGACGGTTCACTGTAAGGCAACCAAATACAATAAAAGTGATAACTCTATCACCACATAGATGATCTTTGAAAATAAGGCAATGACTACAACTTCCAGAGGCCTCTTTCTACGGCAAGCGAGATGCGCAAGTCCGCGTGCAGTAGATTTCTGCACGTTGGTGGATCCCTGCGCATAGCGGCGGCTCACTGTTGTGCAGGTGCTTTGCATAAAGTTGCTGGTCGGTGTGGTTCTCCGTGAGCGGCCTGTACCCGGAGTCATGGCTCAACCGGTGGGCGACATTTGTGAGCAGCTTGTTAAAGCTGTAAACGTCATTATGGACCCAGAAACAGGCCAAATGTACCGACTGGAGGCCCTAAAGGTACAGCCATGAGCCGCTAGCTAGCTGCTAGCTGTTGGCATTTAATGGATTTTGATTAATGAACAGGGCTCTATATAAGCAAACATAAGTATTAAAACAAATCACACACAGATCGCTGACACACTTTTTGTTAAAAAAAATATATATTGACAATATCCAGATGCTGCAAGCCAACGCAGCGCTTAATTCAGAGAAAGCTCTGCCTCATTTCTGCTTGTTTCACTCACTAAATACATTGCTAAATACACACATTAACTTCGAATACTACATGTTTTAATGTGTTACAGTCTCACTAAATCAGCGCAATGTGTATATATAATGATTCTAATGTTATAACTATAATGTTAAAGTTAACAATATAACCAACACTTTTGTCTTCAAAACAGTTCTGTGAGGAGTTTAAAGATTCAAGTTCCCTCTGTGTCCCATGTGGTCTGAAACTAGCTGACAAAGCCCATCCAGCTGTGATAAGGCATTTTGGTTTGCAAGTCCTGGAACATGTGATCAAGTAAGCTCTACATTGCCATCAGCATTTCTTGATGTAGCTAAGTTCAGTAAATTATAAATCTATACAGTACATATTAATTACATGTTTGTGTGGCAGGTTTAGATGGAACAACATGGAACAACAAGAGAAAGTCCAACTAAAGGATTGCGCCATGCAGCTGTTGTCAACTGTATGTAAAATTTTCAGTCAACAGCCAGCATCATTCACTGACCCCCCCCCCCCAAAAAAAAAGTCATAATCTCATGTTTTGCTCCAAGGGTACCCGCTCAGTTTTGGAAGAAGAATGCCATATCAAAGATGTCCTGGCCCGAATCACAGTGGAGATGATAAAGCGGGAATGGCCTCAGAATTGGCCGCACATGCTGAAAGAGATGGAGGCTTTAACCAGCCAAGGGGTGAGTGACATACTCTAGGAGATAGACTATTTAAATACAATGCTGTAATGGTCCAACATGCAAATTAGCCCTTTTAAGAGAGGAAGTTATTTTCATATGACTACACGTTGACGAGAATAACACTACACTTCCCTCTATAGGCTGTATAGTAAAGTTAAATTGTGTTGCACTATATTTCTGCTTTTATAGGCGGCTCAGACAGAACTGGTCATGTTGATCCTTCTACGGTTGGCTGAGGATGTCATCACCTTCCAGACACTGCCTACCCAGCGCCGCAGAGACATCCAGCAGACCCTCACACAAAATATGGACAACATTTTCAGCTTCATGATGGCCATTCTGCATTTGAATGTGGAGGACTACCGCAAAATGGTCCGTAGATATATTTTTGCATATTATCAAAGTTCTCCTTCTTTTATATAATTCTTAATCTGTTGTTTTTTTTTTTTTTTTTAGAAAGCGTTACCTGGGCAGGAACTGCAGGTGATGGAATCATGAATCATTCTTTATACAGAGACACATTTTTATCTTATTTTCATGTTTCTTTTGTGTATTTGCAGGCCAGAGCTCACTGTCGGGTCGCTGTGGCCACCCTCAACACACTCGCCGGCTACATAGACTGGGTTTCCCTCGTGCACATCACTAACAACAACTGTCAGCTTCTGCAGATGCTGTGCCTGCTGCTGAGTGAGCCGGAGCTGCAGCTGGAGGCGGCCGAGTGTCTGCTCATTGCCATCAGGCGAAAGGTGTGTCAAGATTTCATAATAACTGATCAAACGTAACTGATAAACTATAGTGCCTTGCCTGAAATGTGGGAAACACAAAGGGAGCAGTGGTTTACTTGCTGTAGGAATGTACAACTGTAACACAAATCCAGAAAATATGGTTTGCTCAGGGCAAATGTGAAACATCCAACTAACCTTTCACTTGTGCATCCTTCAAAATGAGAACGGTCTGGTCCCTTTCTCAGCGAATCCCTTCCTGGTGATTTTGCGGACGGACCAGCCTCAAGCCGTTTGTCTGCAGCAGGTTGTGGTTTGTTGGACATGTCCATAGATTGTAAATAAACATGAATGTTGTGTGCTCATTGCTCCTGCATTCAACAATATTAGCCTTACCACAAGGCAATAAAATGGTGGTTACATTCAGGCTTTTCTGCTGTTACTGCATAGTAAAACAATAGTTTTCAAATAGCTTAAACGGACGTATTAATCAAATATTCAATATATCGGTAGTCTTTAATAGCATTATGTCATTTCTGTTACAGGGTAAGCTGGAGGATAGAAAGCCATTCATGCTGCTCTTTGATGACGTAGCCATCGACTTTATCCTCTCTGCTGCTCAGTAAGTTCCACTACTGACTCAGTCTCTGTCTGTCTTCTGTTTATACGTTGTAATAATTTTTACGGTTGCTGATCACAGGTCAGCAGACGGACTAGCAGTTTGTAAAAAGTCATCAGAGGGCAAGTAAGTAATGTCTAATCAACATATTGTATAATTCCAAATCATTTATTTTAAAGCTTTTTTTTGTTTTGTTTTGCTTTTTATGTAGAGCTGTAGAAGTTGTTGAGCAGCGTTATATCTTCTTGAAGAGGCTCTGTCAAGTCCTTTGTGCAATGGGAGGCCAACTTTTATCTTTAGCAGTGAGTATATGTCATCTAGCCTTAATATTTAGCTTGTTTACACACTTTGACCAAGAATTTTATAATATTAATACATGAGTGTGTTTTCTACAGGGTTCTGATGTCGAGGTTAAAATTCCTGAAAATCTCAGCAAATTCACTGAAGCCCTCATGGCCTTCACTACACATTCCAGCCAAGTATGTTTTATTTTATTTTTTTCAAACATTGGACCGTGTGTTGGTATAAAAAAAATGACCCTGTGTCTCGTTACAGTTCTTAAAATTATCTACTATGCCAACTTGGGGAGCGTTGTTTAGACACGAGACCCTGTCAAAAAACCCGGTCATTGTGGAGATGGCCAAGAAATATCTAAAAACATGTATGACCAACCTAATCAAAGTGAGCAAGACCACCACATTATTTACCACACAAATAATCTTTTAAATGCATAATAAAGAATAAAAATCTCTCTCTTCTCAGTCTGGGTTTCCGTCAAGAAATGATAACCCCAGTTGTATGTACTCCAGTGTGGACTTTGACAGCGACGAAGACTTCCACACTTTTTTCAACGGTAATTTTCCAAATTTAGTTTTGGCCAGGCTGGTTTTATTGTAATAACAAGTGTTAATTCTTTTTTTAGCTTTCCGCGCACAGCAGGGTGATGTGCTGAGGCATGCCTCTCGTATTGCTCCACTGGAGGCTTTCCAGATAGCGGCCGAATGGTTACAGTTCCAGATCGCCAGTCCCATTGATGCTGGGGATCCTAGCAGTAAGTGTTGACAACATTGTGGCACAGAAATTAGGGCTGCACAATATATAGCAAATTTGTTATTTCTTTTACCTATGTAAGAGCATTTAAATTTCACAGGTAATATTGATATCACAATATTTTAAAATACAGTGGCAAGAAAAAGTATGTAAACCTTCTGGTTTATTGAATAAATTTGTCTTTAATCTGCTCTTCATCTAAGTCAAGGGTATTGACAAACATTAAAATAATTACTGAAATGGCAGTGGTAAAAGTAATGAACTGTTTTTTTGTTCTAAATAAACCATTAAAAGATTAGATTTTTTTGTGTGTAATTATTTTTAGACATTATGTTTGCCAATACCCTTGACTTAGATGAAGATCAGATCACATTTTAAGACAAATGTATTCAGAAATCCATGAAATTCCAAAAGGTTTACATACTTTTACTTGCCACTGTAGTTACTGTACATTTTTTTCTAAATTGTGCAGCCCTAACGGAAATCCTTTGGCTTATTGTTTTTTTGTTTTCACTAGCAATATCTGCTGAGGGTCTGTGCTCCATCCTGTCCCCGTCGGTGGTCCAGTGGGATGCCATGACCATATTTATGGAGTGCATAGTTGGACAAATTGTCAGAACTCTGGAGGTTGAGGTAACTGAGACGTAAAAAACAGCTTAAATAGTTTTTTCTCACTGATTTTAATGTTGACTCTCCATTGTGTGCTTGTGTAGAGGTTGCCTATTGATCAAAGCATGGAGCTCCTTCAAGCTGTGCTCAACTATGAAACCAAAGACCCCCTCCTTTTGTCCTGTGTCCTGACCAATATTTCGGCGCTCTTCCCGTTTGTTATACACAGGACACACTTCCTGCCACAAGTCCTCTATAAGGTTAGTCCAATCATTCCGCGATTTCTGCTCTTCCTCATTTGACTAAAATATTGTTGACTATTCCAAATGTGTGATATCTTTGCTCCACAGCTATTTGATGCGGTCACATTTGATATTGGACAGGATCATAAGGTATCTTTTATGCCCTTGTTTTTCTTCTGTTGCACATTACAGCATTCCGTAAATACATAGTATGTAACTGTGCAGGTACCTCGTGCGCGAGCTGTCAAAAACGTGAGGAGGCACGCTTGCTCTTCCATCATCAAGATGTGTAGAGACTACTCAGAAGTCCTTTTGGTAATTATTATTAGTCATTCCTGATGATACATATACAGTATTCATAACATGCATAAAATATCTGATAAGTGCTTAAACTCATAATGCCTGTGTAATTATTTCTTGCAGCCGTGTTTTGACATGTTTTACGACCATGTGAAGAAACTGTTTTCCACCGACAACACGTTAAACTACATGGAGAAATGCGCGCTGATGGAGGCGCTGGTGCTCATTAGTAACCAGTTCAAAGACTTTGCCAAGCAGAAGGCTTTTCTGGACGAACTCCTGGGGTCTGTGGTGGCAGATTGGACATCGGAAGAGCTGACTCTGTGCGTTATCTTTTTTTATTTTGTTTTGCTAAATGTTCATTATGTATCTAATTGCTTTGCTTCATATTGTAACATATTTTCTCTGTGTGCATTTAGTGTTTTGTCAAACCCTACCATGTTCCTGTCCTTTGTTGGAGCAGACCAGGTGGTCACTGAGCAAAATAAAGAGCCTGACACTATAACACTTAACAGGGGACGGGTAAGTAGAGTGTTAGTTTATACAATCTGAGAGAAACAGATTCCAGAAAAACGTCCCACTTGATCATCATGGAAATTAGCATGACTGTCCATGTTACCGGTAGCATATGTGCAAAATTTGTTTCCAAAGTTCTATGAGCCATAACCCTTAAAATATCTGGGCCAGATACATTTGATTATTTTTTATGGTTATGGCTCATGGGGCAAAAAAGATACTACTAATAGTAACTACTAGTTTAATGGACATTAATTATACCAACTTTAAGGCAAATCCAAGATGATCAAGCAGAAATCTTCTGTTGATCTCACATGGAATGACACTTTTGTGAAAAGAGGTTAGTTGTGACTTTTTGTTGTATTTCTTGTTCCTTTCCCTAGCTGAGTTTCTGTTTGTACGCCATTTTGAGTGTGGTGAAACGGGCGCGGTGGCCAGCAGACCTGGAAGAAGCCAAAGCTGGGGGTTTCGTGGTGGACTATACTTCCACTGGAGGCCCCATTTACCAAAACCCCTGCACTACCCAGTTTCTGGCGGTGCTGCCCAACCTACTCACACTAATCAGGTAAAAGTACACGTGCTTTACATAATGTTTATCTCACACCTGTGTACTGCTATGAACATAGACTCCAGCATCCCATGAACATAATAAATATTGTCTTATTTTTACCTCAGGACACACAATAGTCTATTCTTGCCTGAGAACATGGCTCGTCTCAGTGAGACTTTCTCCCATGCACATGAGATGATGGATTCAGAGAAGAATGTAGTGCTCGTAAAAAAACACTGATTCATCCTTATCATTATATTTCACAATTTTCACCTAAGGTTAAAATGTTGCTGTCTTAATTTTTTCAGGCCTTAGTCAGCCTGTTCTGGACATTTACGTTTCCCCAGTGTATAAAAGCAACTTGGAGCGTATGCAGGGATTCTTTGCCACTTTGTATGACAACTGGTAAGAACTTTGCACAAATTATATATTTTTTTGCACAATCTGAGAGTACAATTACAGACTGAAATTGATCAACTTCCTCTTCTGCAGCTTCCATGTGCTGGGAAATGCAGGTCTGTCTCTAAATCGGGACTTCTTCTCCATCGAAGGTCTGGCTCAAGAGATCGCCGGGTCGGTTTTTGTCACACTCGACCACATGCCCGACCACAGACTTCGGCCCATGATTCATATCCTTCATCTGCAAGTTTTGTGTGTAACATACAGTCAGTTGTATTTGTCATTTTAGCTTGTTTAGTTTTCTTTAACTGCTTTAACGGGTTTTTGTGAAGCAGCTGGTGCAATCATGTCCTCAGAACTATTATGAAAGTCTACTGTGCCCCCTGCTGGGCCCGTTCTTTGCCTACATGCTGCAGGTCCGAATCAAGATAATATATGTACTGATATGTAAATATGTAAAAGTTTTTTAAGTGCAGCTTTAATGATGTAAACCTTTTTCCTTTGTCTTACTGCAGAGACTCAACATGAAGTGGCAGGTCATCAATCAGAGAAGTACAGTTAGGTAGGTTTCTGTGTAATTATCCCACAACCAAAGTTTAAGAGAATCATTATAGAAATAATTGTTGTTTACATATTTCATCTGTAATATTTTATGGCACATTGCAAGTTGGTTGTGCCCTTTTATCTGTATGTTTTTAGTGAAGAGGATGAAGAGGAGGTGCTTACTCATAATAGCCAAGTGACGCAGGAGATGCTGGAGGAGCATCTGGTCCGCCTGCTCACAAGGGAGGTGATGGAGCTTCTCGGTAAGTTCTTTTGTTTTTTGGTTCCTCAATAATATTACAAAACAGATCCAAAGGTAGAATGCTTGTAAATCCAAGTATAAGCTCATGTTTGGTGGCCCTTTACTACATGACTGTTCCATGAAGTCAAAACAAGACTAACCCCAGTGAGACTTGATGAGCTACAAAAATATTGTACATTGGAAGACTAGTGTAGATTCAACTGAGCCTCAGTGGAAAAACTAAGGCGAGAAAACACCCATCTCCACGTACATCCACAAACATAGAAGTACCTCCCCTTTTGCCTCTGTTAGATGGAGAATTATTATTATAATTTAGGGAGTGAAAAAGCAAGCTGTTTACCTTTACACAGTGCATTGAGCTGCATGCAATACAGGCATATTAAAATGATGATTGATCATTTATGAAAAGGAAAGCAATGTGGAAAAAAATAGTAATGCTTGTTTTATCTAAAAGACAAATGGGAATATATTTTTACATATTTTAATAAATAGTCACATTTTGATTAAAGTGCTCGATTAACCAAGGGTTGACTAAGACTGACCTTAAACTTTCTCAAGACCAAGTTTCCTGGTAATTCAGTCTGACTCACTAAAAGTCTGCTTCATGGAACGGGAAACCAAAGCAAAATGAGCTTATTGGGTTGGCTTGCTTCATGGAATACTCTCCAAATGTGCATCTCAAGTCATGTGGCAACAGATCCGCCTATAACTTAAGGTTACAGGGCTAAATATATATTATAGTGGTTGTTCTGACTATTACTTTTGTGCTTCTTTCAGTGGTGTGTTGTGTTTCAAAAAAAGTGCATGAACCAACAACAAATAAGGAAGAAGGCGATGGTAGGCAAAAAAACAAACATACTTTTTCTTGCAACTGTATAAGAAGGAATATGTGAACCTTATGGAGATTTATGGTTTTTTTAATATTTCTGTCTTAAAATGTGATCTGATCTTCTAAGTCAAGGGTCTTGACAAACAAAATTGTCTAAAAATAATTACACAAAAAAATTCTGATCTTTTATGTCTTAAGAACAACCAAAAAAAACACGTAGTGCTTATGGAAAAGTATGTGAACCTTTGAGTTAATGATCTCAAAAATGATCAATGGAATCAGGTTTTAGCACATTAAGAATTGTTGCTTTACACAAAGCTGTAAAAGGTTAAAGTAATTTCAAATACTTTAGAAATTCACCAGTCTACAGCTTAGGCAAACAATCTACAAATGAAGACGTTTTGAGACTGTTGCTACTCTACCGAGAAGTGGGTAACAATGTCAAACTGACACTAAGAGCACAACAAAGACTCATCAATGAGGTAAAGAAACAACCCTGAATGATAGCCAAAGATTTTAAGGCATCATTGGAACTTGCTAACATCTCTGTTCATGAGTCTACAATACGTTAAACACTGAACAAGCAGGGTTTACACAGCAGGACACCACGAAGGAAGCCACTGCTAAAAAGAACATTGCTGCACACCTGAAGTTTGCAAAAGAGCACATTGACACTCCAAAGCGGTATTGGCAAAATGTTTTGTGGACTGATGAAACTAAGACACAACAGGACAACAACCCGAAACACTGGAGCAAGTCCACAGCAGAATGGCACATTATGTTACTAAAGACATGTACAAGTCTACCCCTCACACATGGGGCCAGGACTTCTCTGCAAAAGAGATTTCTAATCTCAGTGGGACTATCCTGGATAAATAAATTCAAATCATGTTTTTCAATACCCTAAACTTGAATGAAGATCAGATCATATTTTAAGGACAAATTTATTCAGAAAACCATGAAATTCCAAAAGGTTCACATTTTCTCGCCACTGTACATAACTTGGTCTAATGTTTTGGGCCATTTTGTGCACAGATGAAGACATGATGGAAACAGTGCAGACAGCTACTCATGGCCAGCCCACAGAGGACCTGACAGAGCTTGGAAAATGCTTAATGAAACATGAGGTCAGCCTGACAGCCAAAGAATGGTGTTTATTCTGTAAACAGCATGGACTTACTTTGTTTTCCTTTTTATATCCAGAACATATTTATGACCCTGTTGACGCTCTCCTTCACGTCTATGTCGTGGAAGGACACCACAAACTGCCACCGAACAGCCTCTGTGGTCTGCTGGACTCTCCTGCGACAGGTAGAACATTCAATATCAATCTTCTATTTCATCATTTAGAGGTACAGCAAGGGGTACCTAAAGGTTACAATGTATAGAAATCATGTTTTTAATTCCTGTTGTGTCTCTGTAGGTGGTAGGAGGTAACCTTCTTCCTGAGGCTGTCACATGGTTCTTGACTAGTGTCCTGCGAGGCCTTCAGGTGCATGGGCAGCATGAGGTCTGCCATTCTGCCCTTACTCAGCTAGCCATGCTTATTTATGAAAACTTGGTGAGTAAAACGGGTCTAGTGGAAGAATGATTTTTGAGTCCCAGTTAAGGTGCATCAGGTGGTCTATGTATTTAATCTAAAGTTTTTGATAAAATTACTGTTGAAACAGACACTACTGTAATCAAAGACAATAAAACAACAAAATACCAAATGGTGAAGAACTACGTTATCAACTTGCTATTTACAAGAAAAAAATTAAAAAAAGAGTATATACATAGAAATACCCTCTGCACCATTCAACAACATTTAGAAGGATTCTGCTGCATCGGTCATTGAAATCAATAAGTAAAAAAGTTCAACTTACTTGCATGTACTTGTAGGTGAGCTTTTGTTGCAGTAGTTTTCTCCTTGAAAATGTTTCACTATTTAATGCAATCTTTCTATTGGTTTTGCTTGGTGTCTGTCTGACCTTTTTATTGTTAGCGCCCCCGCTACATAGAACTAAGAACAGTGATGACTCAGATCCCCAACATCAGTGTAGAGGCTCTGGACCAGTACGACTACAAGCTCATGGACCCCAAAGCCCCAAAACCTGGAGAGAAGAAGAGGAAAGACCAGTTCAGAAAGCTGATTGCAGGAACAGTTGGGGTAAGGCTATCGTTTGTCACTAGAGGGCACTCTTTCTCTTACATGCTACCAATCATCAACTCGCACAGTGGTTTGATTTGTGGGGAGTCTCATTCTGTTCTAGGCGGCGAAACAAGCAACAGATCAAGTTCTTTGCTATGAACCTGCTTTAGATTTTTATTTAACATGTCTTCTCTCTGTCCCATGTCAAACAGAAGGCTCTGTGCCAGCAATTCAGAAAAGAAGTTCATATTCGGAATCTTCCATCTCTTTTCAAAAAGCCTAAGGAGGACAAGGATTTCCTAAACAGCGAACCGCTCGGACTGGCAGCTCTTTTCTCTTCGAGCTCTGAAACCCTGTAGGATGACTTAGCGACTCCAGTGGACCTTTGACTGATGAAGGAGTGACAAGCTTTTTTATTTTTGAAACCAATTTTGAAACAATTTGTTTGTTTGCCTGCTGCATTTCACATTTTCTTTTTAGCTAATACACATTCCCTTTTTACCAAGAGGAAGTAAATTATATTAACCATATTAAGTGAATAATTATTTCGATTAAAGTCAAATTGAAAACTAACAGACGGCATATGCCCAGCACCTCAGCTTCTAAGGCACATAATGTTGACAAGGGAATGGGAAACTGTAAAGGACAGCTGCATATATTTAAAAAAGGCTAATGCAGTCTGTTGCTGTAATAATTACTTATAAGCACTGTAACCACAGCTAAAGAGATCTTTTTTTTCATAAACTCTTTAAGTGCACGTTGTTGGCAGATACTTTGATGGAAACATGCTACATTTGTCAGTATCGTCAGTAACTACAGTCAGAAGAAAAAAAATGTAACGCACATTTCTAACTTTTTACTCTGTTTCTATCTTCTGGCCCTTAAACAAGTCTAAGTAGTATATTTAGTGTTTAATACTTCAAAACCGGGTGTGATGAAACATTTTTTTTTTTTTATGTATGATGTAGACAGTGTAACACAAAAGACTGTAGTTGTAATTATTAAGCTGTTCTTTATAGCAGCATAAGCTACTGAAGCTGCACTAGCCCAAGTATTGTTTTGCATTGACTCTTTAATATATATTACATATCGTACTACAAATATCACAGCCATAATTTGTGCCAAAATGCTACATGGAGTTAAACAGACAACCAGAAAGTTATGTTAGTGGAGTAGTTCTAGATGAAAAAGATAAACCAGCACTACATTCATACATAGTTCTGTTCTTACATTAATTGGGTGTATTTCGCTGATTTTGAACAGTCAGAGTGATTCTGTGTTGACTAGAGTCGGTCACAAAATAGAAAAATGTTCTATATTTAGGCTTGGAGCCAAGCCCTCGCCTTTCGTGCATACAGATGAGTCTGGCAAATTAAATGCTATTTCACCACCAACTGATTCACAACATGTTCAATTATAGAGAGAAGGAATCATTTCAAAAACCATTTTTTTTTTTTTTCAGTTAAGTGTTCTCGTTGTGAAGATTGTCCATATGTGACTGGTTTTAAATTCCTGTTCAACACTAAAACTGTATGTACAAAAAAAGGGTCTTTTTGAGACTGATTTGGGGAGTAGTCACAATTATATTTTCTTTTTAAATAAAACATTTTCAAATTGTCTTTACTGTATGTTGTTTATGCACATGTTTGGAGCCAAATAAAAACATAAATTTGGCTTATAATATTAAAAAAGCAATAATGGCATCACATGTCTTTCAAAATATCTAAGGTTTTAACTTAGGACGTATGTTAACTGACAACTTTGTCCATTGATAGGTCTAAGAGCATTTCCTGATGTACGATTAGACTTTATTCTAAAATGTGAGCGTGAAAGTTCACTAATCCTCCAAACCAGTGGGGGGCGCTAAGCAAAGGTTTTTGAAGGAAGGGTCAAACGCTGTTTCTGTATGGAGGTTAATATGGGGTGTATTTAGGTTCACTTTGGGGGGTTTTGAAGCCATTTCGTTTTACTTGTCATGATAGACATGTTTTGAATTAATGTGTACCTTACTACTAACCACGATATTTGAAGTGTAAGCGCGTGCGGAAATGCGCACATTTGACTGTTAGCAGGAAGCTTACTAGCAGTGCACAGTGGGTTGTAGCTGGAAAATACATAGCACTAAAACGAATTTTAATGCTTACTTTAAGTACACTGACAAGTAAAGCTTATTGTCTACTTTTATCCATCTACTGAAACTTCAAGTACTTTACGTTTATCATGCTGAGCGCAATATTTAATCAAACCCATTTCTTTAATTAGGCAATACTTCTGATGTTGATATTGCTTTTATTGTTATTAATGTATCAGAAATTGACTTTCTTTCCCCATATATACCATGACATTTTATTGATTTTACTTTACTGGCTCCGGGAAACTTTATAGCACTTTAGTTTGAACTTTATACTTTCGGTGTTAGCAGCACATTTTCTGTTACTAATGAAGGTTTATTATTTAAGCTTTCCACTCAGTAGCTTCAGACATGGCTCCTCCTGCTTTATCACAACAAGATGCCTTCTTTGGCTGTGACCATTGATGATGGTTTAAGAACGAGTCCAAAATGGATGAATTTCCCTCAGATGGCTGTATGAAAATTTTTATTTAAAAAAAGTAATACAAATAAAAAAATAAAGGGAAAGTGAAGGTATGACAAAACATATTCTGTAAATAATAAGACATACTTACAGCTATGTAGAGATGGTACATTATTTTTTTTTAAACCTTGCCTTAAACTTTTTAAGCTTCGCTCACCACTACTCTGGTCTGTTTTTATAAATTTTACATCCTGGGGTCAGGTTCAGATTATATTGTATTATCAAATATATTATGCAGTGTTGCTGCTGTATGAATTTTTGAACTACTTACCACACCAATAATTGTAAACAAATTACTTATCAGATGTGAAATATTTGATTGTGAAACAGCCTTGAATGGTTATCAGAAAATAGGCTCACATAAAAAAAATATTTCAACTAGGACAAAGTTAACAAATACCCCATAAGATGATCTAGAAATATTCTCCATCTGATTCACAGTTTTGGTTTTTCAGTGTAAAATGAGCACCCTCAAGCAGCCTTTGTTACAGATCTATAAAGGGAGGTCCTCAACAAACCAAAATGAAGTTTATTCATTTTAAAGAAGATTTCATCACAGAGCTCTGTGTTAATGGTCTCTTTGTGCCAAGCTCAGAGCAGGGGCTCTCCCTCTTACAGTTGAGGTGGGCAGGAAGGAAGGATTCAGGTTTAATTGAGGATACATTTTATTTTGTGTTTTATTGTGCATTGTATAATGACGTTTGACTTGAGAATTTCTATGTTTGAGAGAATTTATTTTGGGTTATGTTCACCATGACAAGATCCATTTAGAGAGAATGGGCATGTTTATTCCATTTGTTTTTGATAATTGTTGAGACTGTTATTTATGTGGCAGTCATCTGTCATAAAAGGCTGTTTGGGCTGGGCACAGTGGTGCACAACACTTTAAAAAAACATTTATCAATTTATGCCATGTAAGAATAAATGAATTACATTTACATAATTTTTTTTTTTTAAATTTTTCAAAAATATGTCCAAATCTACTTCAGATTCAGAATTGAATTTTGCGTCATGTAAAGTGAGAAGATTTCCACAGTACTAGGAAGTTGTTTTGAGAATAGGTGCAATCACAAGACATCTAAACATACATTTGTCTGTTTCTGTCGATACAATACTTTGTAAAATGATGCCTTTACATGTGTTCATGATTAATATGTCTGATGTGCCACACGTTTATTTTGTGGCCTGCTGGGTCCTACAGGTACCTGCTGCCTGGAGGCCTCAAAAATCACCTTTTCTTAGCGAAGTAGACTGGGGAAAAGGGATTGTTGGGGAAAATTGTGCTAATGAACAAAAATACACAAAGAGACATACAAACTGTCCAGTTTAGGCATTATGGAATACCTTGATTATTACCTTTGAAGAACCACTAAAGATAGTTAAAATCAAATAAGTGTACAATAAGACAATAACACATTAAGACCAACAAGTGCTCATAGTCAGTGTACCTTTTAATATGAAGGGGAGAATGGGGCACGTTATCACACTGCACTTTTTTGTACTTTCTTCTACAGACAAATCTTAAAAAGAAAAATCCATGTATAGATATTAGACATGTAATGTCTAATTTAGCCTATATCTTATAAGATCACATTTAGTTCACCTGGAGGTACTACACCCCAGCTGGTAACAGGGACAGTGGATCAATTTTTGACTGCAGTTCTCCAGAATATACTATATTCAGTGTTACAACAGCAGTGTGATCTCTGAAAATCAATTTACACAACATTTATCTCAATATTGCTCTTTTCAATTCCAGCTGTCTCAAGCTTAAGCAAGACAGAAAACAAAAGTATAATATATATATATATATATATATATATATATATATATATATATATATATATATATATATATATATATATATATATATATATGTGTGAGACTTTCTCTTATTATTGTTTGCACTTTTTAACACTAAGATATAAGATATAGCCTATACGAGAATCTAACAGGTGTCCAGTCTCAGCTGAGCTTTTTTTTCCTTCTCTGAAAGGCTATTATTATCTGTATTTTCTATTCATGGTTTTCCCTTTAAGATTTATGAATAAAAATGTGTATTTGTCATTTTATGAGTGAGTCATACCCTGACCGGTTTTCCGTCTGTTGCGCTCACTGTACGGCAGCAGGGCAGTTGCCGCGCAACGCTGAGGTTTCTGTCTAACAGCAGGTGCTTTATTCTAATGAGCAGTTAGAAAAACAGGTGTGCAGCAGTTTGTCGCGCTCTGAAACCGTCTCTAACATGAACTCTTAACCGAGTGAGGGCGCTCTTTTTGTCTTCGTTGTTATAATGTTGGTTCTGATGTTTATCCGTCGTCTGGACCTCTCCGGCTTGTTCTCTGGCCGCAGGTCAAGTAATAACCGGACAGGCCAAAGAAGTCTCTGTCAAAAGCAGCAATGTCTGGAGTTCTGCACAGTTTGTAGTGTGTGAATTTATACGAGCAAACGCAGACGAACCCTTTCCTACAAAATACTCAACGTTACAAACGCTAACATTCAGGTAAATAAAGTTTCGCCTGCGACACAAAAATTCAGATGTGTTAATTAGCTTACTAAAATGTCGCTGTTGTATGCAGAGAGTGGCGGGAATAAACTTGCATCGTAGAAGTGCCGTTAAGACGTGTGTGCGGGAAAAGCCCCTCTGACTCTGAAATGTGTCATTTCAAACCCCAAGGTATGTATAACTTGGCTAATGTTATATTCGCAGGTGGGCTTCACAAGGCAGGTGTCTGTAGACTTGAATTAAATGTCTGCATGATGCAGTCAATTTTGGGGTTTACTTCAGGAACTCCACTGTAAACTTTCACCGTCACAGAAATCCCTTGAGAAGAAACACGTGTTTTTTTATTTGTGCCTCTATGGTTCTTTATCACAAAAGCTGCAAGCTACAAAACCTTGACTAAAAACAGTTGTTGGGGAATATGCTAAATAAACAATCACCACTAAGCAGGGTTTTGTGTGTTCAACTTCAGATTACTGAAGCTTTTCAAAAAGTGCTTACTGTAATTGCGTATTTATTACACTGTGTAGACACAGCTAGTGATTTTACTTGTTCAAACACAGTTGAATGAGTTCAGTGACCTGCACTGCCCTGCTTTGTGTGGGGCAAAAATGGCATAATTATTCCATTAAGTGACCTGGGCAGCTTCACTTTACCTCGTCTCTGTGTGTGTCCTGGCAGCTGGTTTGCGTGTCGAGACACATGTCTGCTAAAGGTAGAGGAGGCTACACCTCTCTTCACTCCACACTGCAGCCTCCAGAAGGGCTCTCTGTGTCAGGGATTACAGGCATTTTCAGATTACTGCTCAGCAAGACTGGACTGTCTGTTGCTCTGACCCCCTTTTTTTTATAGGGGAAAATGCAGCGTGCCATACTCAGATTGTGAGTGAATACAAACCAAGAAGGGAAAAAACAGTAAGCATGTTGTGTTTTGAATCGGCTCAGGCACAAACAAGAGGCAATCAAAATGTGTCCCACTTCAATGACCATTCAACACATCATGGCAGCTGCCATAACGGAAATAAATGAGCATGAGACAGCAAGACCTCTGCCCATTGTACCTGAACATAAGTGTCCACTATTTTAGTAAAGTACAAAAACAGACCCCTTGTTAATTGCCTAATATGTACCAAAATAGTTGCTCCAAAGTGATGGGGGAAGGGGGTGGGAAAGATTTGTATACAGTAAACAGCCACTTGAATAAGCGGTTGACACACACACACACAGCTTATAATGTCTCTAATCATAGACTTATTCATCAAAACTGAGCAAAACCGCAAGAATTGGCTGGCACTGTAGATTAGTTTGCAGGGGTTAGGAATGTGGGGGGAAGGGGCACTCCTTAAATGTGGGATGACTAACATGGAAGCTCCAATGCCAGGACTATGCCCGATCCATCTGCTGTATAGCACCCACCCACCCCACTGACACACTAACAGGTGCGTGCGTGTGGATACACGTGTGTTTTTCCTCCGCGTGCGCTCACACTGCACCCTGCACTCCGGCCCTGCCCCTGTCCTCACTTAGCCTGGGCAGCAGATGGTGAAGGGGGTAAGGCTTCTACTGCCCCCCTCCTCTCTACACCACGCCACCAGCCCATCACCCCTGTTTTTTTTTTTTTTTTTATAACCAAACTGTACCCCACCCCTCTTTGTGTCGCTGAAGAGTCCGGGTGTTGAAAGGCGAGCCCCAGTACCCCCCTTTTCCTACAAATCCTTGGCCGGCTGCCATTGGCGGGACTCAGTCAGGTGTCCTAATGCTTCAGTTAGGGGAGGAAACGCTGGTTAATCTGCCCATCGCGTGCCACTGGCCATGGCCTGGCCTCTTTGTGTCTGGCACCCCTCTGATCATCCCCCTCTGCTTCTCCAACCCAGTTTCTCTGCCCCATGACGGTGTCATCCTTCCTTCCTCAGGGCTCATCCCCTCTTTCTCCTTTACCTCTATTTGTCTTTACTACACCTCGGTTTGTTTGCAGTCATATTTAATGAGGCTATACCCAGCAGCTATGATCCAGTATGTCTCAGTGTTAATGGACTAGTTTTTTTTTGTTTTTTTAGTTGCCCAGTTTGTGCTGAGTCATCATTGGCTTTCGATATAACCTGCAAATGCAGTCAACTGGAAGAATGCTGCCTTGGAATATTCTTCTTCTACACTATACAACTCGAGTGACTTTTTAGGGGGAACTCTAAAGATAAAGTCTGATCTGAAAGCCTCTGACAAAAATATGGTTTGATGCTTTTGTAGGTTGAACAATATGAAAATACAGTAAACTCCCTTTTATATAAAGAATGATGAATCCTATTATAAAGCCAAGAGATAGTATGTAAATGTTACTTGGCTATACATATTTTAATTGTGTCACAATGCCATGCAGCCTTTTCTATGCATTATAGACTTTGAAATATTAAAAGTGTGAAATATTTCTAAAAGCTGTAATACAAAAATATATTGAGCATAATAGGTATTTAGTTTGACTATAAACTTTGTCAACAATTTGGATGACATTTAGATATACATACTAGGGCTGCTTATCACTACTGTATTATCACAATATTGTCAAAACAAAATCCTGGTTCAGACCTGTGTAGCCCTGGTTCAGTCTTTTAATATTGATTTACCTCCTGCTCCTCCAAGTGGAAGTTAGTCCAGAGCTCTGTATTTCTTTATTCTTATCCAGTCGTCTCTGTGTAAGAGATTCTAAATATTACAGCTCATATTGTGTCTGTGGTTGAGGAAATGGGTGCACCTGGAAGAAACCTACACAGACTCAAGGAAAAGACACAAAGTCCACACAAGCTGCTCCCCCATAACACTGACCACTGTTAAAATGTTGGCATGAGAGGTCTATCGCCTGTTGTCATATTTTATCATTGCTATTTTAGCTTTTCCTTTAAAAAAAAAAAAAAAAAAATATATATATATATTTGAGCTACTGACTGAGATCTACACACTATAAATACCCCCCTCATATAAGGGAATAAAATGGTGAAATTCGGGCAGTGGAAATCCAGCATATTATACCATGAACCACACTGAACTCTTCCAACATCCTGATTTTTATTTTATGATTGGCCATAATGTAAACTTGATGATGCTTTTCCTTTTAGGTTTTCCATTACTTTATTTCTTCTCGGGGCCTCCTCCTGCCTCATTACTCTGTTCTCCTGCAAGGTGCTCCTCGCTGATTAGGATGAATAATATTTAGAATTTTTTACTTTTAATCAGACAGGAGCGAGGGTATGTTTACCTGCTTGACTAGTTTCGGCTACTCACTTCTGTCTGATCAAAAGTAAAGTATTGTTAATAACATGAAAATTAAGACAGTGTAAACGTACACAAAATCTGAAATAAATAAAGATGGGATTAATGTTGGTGCCTTTTGCCGGAGGCTGATACGGTGCAGTTGCGTAACCAGAGCGGAGGTCATTACCATTTGACCCTGCATGACCCTTCCTTTCGATCGACCCTGGGTTTGGTCACCGCTTCAAGAGCACGGGCAGGAGTAAAAAGGTCAGAGTTCGCCCTGTCCTCAGCTGTGCTGTCATGGAAACGGCAGCAGTTTCTCCTTTGTGGGTCAGTTTGGATCTAAGTACAGTGGGTCATGTGTAGACCACAGTTGTAATTGCACATTTCACTTTTTTATCAAACATTAGTGGAGTAAATGACTATTGGCATTCTTCAGGTGATTCTTTTGGCACCTGTACCTTTGCTTATTTGACTTTAAACACCTTTTATATTTCTGATGGCTCTACAACCAATTATATGGCATCTAAGGGATTTTGCTGCTGCTGTGCGCTGCAAAGTGTCGGCTTTTCCTTTTTTACTGTTGTGAGCAAATCTTCGGAGTCCGCCATTACGGTCAATCGAAACACACCCGCGGTTTGTTTTTCCACTTCCTGTTTGTGACTGTTGTGAAGGGTTTCCTTTGCAATCAGTGCTGCGGTGGGGGGTGGGCTGAGGAGAAAAATCAATAGTTTCAGTGTAACATGTGGCCGATGGAATAAAAGGATGATTTATGTAGAAATGGTGGCTCTCCAAATCAGAGGGGATTTGTCCAGTAGCAGAAAAGTAAAATAAAGGGATGGTTACAATAAAATGTTTTTAAGTGCGTTACGCTGTTGTTCCCGTTCCTGCTGCCACTCTTCTGTTATTCATGCCCCAAACACACCACCATGCTCTGACTGTCCCGCCTAATCTGAGGCGGTGTATTAGGAGACTAAAGACCAATGGGACGCGCGCACACACACACACAGACACACATGGAGTTTAGCAGGTTGTGGACCACCAGCCAGAAGCAGCATATGTGCCACTCCTGGGCACATGAATATTACTGTTCAGTGAGAGAAGAGGGATCGGGACAGGGGCACGGTGATGAAGAGTAGAGGCAGAGTGGAGTTGTGGTTCAGGAGGAGCACGAGACAGCGGCCCTGCGAGCAAGTGAGTGAGAAAAGGAGCAATGGAGCAAGTCTTGGAAAGAAACAGAAAGATGGAAGTGTGGAGGCGGGAAAGAGCCAGAGAAGCGAGGACATAACAAGCGTAGAAAAAATGTGTGTGTTTGCTTTATTGCAGTGGCCCCACCTACCCCTCCATCCCGTTAAGGAGGCAGAGTCCTGAGGAGGAGGGGTGGGATCCCCTCCCTCAGCCTCTGACACACACACACACACCCACCCACTCTGGATCAGGCTCATACACACGCTGCTCGGAGAGGCAGCAGTCGCTGAAGAGCTGTGGATAGACCATGCCAGGGTCTGCAGGTGTCCCACCCTTCTCTCCTCACATGGATGCTTCAGAAGGTAGCACTGCTGTGTGATTCTGCCGCTCTTTCTTATTTAACCACAGTTTTTCAGTGTTTTTCTGTTTGGGCCGTTCGCCTGGGTGTTCCGCTCCTCATGTGTCAGAGAATCCCAGTAGCCTCTACTGCTAAAGTGTGTGTGTCAGTGTGAGATTGCATGTGCGTGTTGAGCGTCTGAGGAGCAGAGTGTGAGCTTGTCTGGTTGTTTACAAGCTTCTCTGTAGTCTTTCATTGGGTAACTTTAACTGAGTGATTTCTAGCAGCTACATGTGCTGCTTTTATTATGCTGTAATTGTTTTAGAACTCATTTGATAAGCTGAAGGCTCCAGCTGCGTGTTGCTTTAGATCAGATACATTTTATGATTTTTGTTGCCTAAATCTTCAGGAGGATGAAGACAAAAGCGCATATTGCACGCTGTGTATATACCCCAGTATGATCATCTTTAGGCTCTAGTTAAGCGTTGAGGTTATTATAGTAATAGTGGCAACAGTTAAATGTCTGAATTCAGAGAAATCATATACTTCAGATTTTTGATCATACTGTACATGTATTACTTTAAAATATAATGAATTTATCCAAGACTTATTCAGAAATTGTGTTCAATAGAAAAACGTTGATGAAATAATAGAAAATGTTTTTTAATAAGCCTAAACCGTGGGTTGTGCGAGTGAGCGAGCACATGTCTTGCATGTAACATGCTGTACTGGCAAACACCCACTCCTCCCTACAAGCAGTGGGGCCACGTTGTGTAGCAGCACTTCCATTGATTGGGCTTTTTAAAAACAGTTTTTACAGGTTTTCAGAAATATATCGCAACATTTAGTTTTTTTACTTTTATTAATGTCCTCATTCCTAAATAGAATTTCTAGAACTACACTTGCTGAGCGTTTGGAATGACTACGCTAAAACTGGTTATGATTATGTTGTTATTGAAGTAAAATTGTGTAGTTTATGGAGAATTTAGAAAAAAATTGTAATGTATTGTTAACCCAAACAATGATATGTTTGTTAATCAAATTGGTGACCAGTTGTTCAAACAGGCCTGACAAATAACCTTCAAACCCATTCTGCAAATCTGTTTTACAACGTCTCCCCCCAATCCCTTTCTTCTGCTCATCCTTT
Source organism: Perccottus glenii (assembly GCA_024416835.2). NCBI lineage: Eukaryota > Metazoa > Chordata > Actinopteri > Gobiiformes > Odontobutidae > Perccottus > Perccottus glenii. The sequence continues at coordinate 20,583,565 of CM044552.2, read as the reverse complement.
AGGTTGAATTTGAGGCCTACATTGACCTGGTAATGGTATTATCCACAGAGCGTGTGGCAGGGCTAGGGTCACATCCCTCTAGGGTTTGGACGGTCAGCCCTTTGGCCACAGTTTGGTCCGAGAGTGGCCAATAGGACTGAAGCTGTGGTCATCCTTCAATCTCATTCCTTTCACAGTAGAGGTCACACAAGTCAGAGGGTAATAAGTTTAACCCCTCAAGGGGTGAGAAGTCAGAGGTCACAAACAAGGCTATAGGGAGAAGGTTTGCATCATCAATCAGTGGCACTCCTGGTTATAACTGTGCATATCGATGACACGTGCGCCATTCTGCCATTAGCATGCAATCTCATTAGCATGCCATGCTAAGCACAAAGGCGGCCATTAGAATCACATGGAAGTAAATGAAAATAACGAGTAAGGCCTGGATGGAGTCGGTACCTGTTTAATCTTCATTGTAGTTATTTTGGTAATTTCAACACATTCTGTTGTAATAAACCATCACAATCGTTTGTGAACACCACACCACCCACTGTAACCCGAAAATCAATCTGTTGTCATGAAATGGCGGTAGTGGCATGTTCAGGTTTCTTCCTGTTTCTGCTCTCAGAGCAATTATTTTATAAAATATTTGATCTACCTGAAAACAGCTGTTGTAGCTTGAATTAATAAAGTTTACAATAGTCCATTCTTAGAGTTATATGTAAAGAAGTTCTCGTAATAACAGATGTATCAACATGTAGAGTTGTAGGAGGTTTTTTTTGTAACTCCTTTAACACAAAACTGAATATCGCAGTGGTGCTGTGCTGATGCTTCAGCATCTCCCAGAGGTCTCCTCTCCCTGGCTGATGTTAGCGATGTGTCAGCATTATGCTGGGCCTGTCTGCTTGGCTGCTGGGGCCGCGTGGCGACCGGCCGAGCCTGGCCCAGCGCCAGTTCAGACATGTCTTGGCACTAGACAACAGAGACGTGACAGAATCAAGGATGGAGAGCAGCGTGTGCTCTTGTCGTGTACAATATTGGTGATCCATATCAGTAAAGAAGTAAGATGAACAAGTGCATGATTCTGAACCATTTTAGTTTAACCCAATGTTGTTTTTTTCTTTTTTAATCAACAGTGCTACAATGGGGAAGAGACGTGTGCAAACAAGACTCCAGGTTGGACTCAGTAACAATGTGTAGTTCCATGGTATGCTTCCCTCCTTCCACTGATCAACACACATGCAGTGTGAGGTTACTGTAAAGGATAGTCCACTCACACATTGGCTTATGCTGCATATATGTTAGAATGAACACACTTAGGATTTGTGCGTGCCATTAAGTGTTTGAATAACGGAGATGTACATGTTGCACAGTCAGCTATTGCACAGACAGAGACTATCAATCACAAATGCACAGAGAGCCGCATTGCTCTTTTTCTGGTCCCTCCTGTCCTTTTCTCTGGGCTGGAATTACACAGCATTTTACCTGCAACATTGCATTTTCTGCACTTTGTTTTAAAAATCCATTCACCCTGGCCATGTTTCTGACCGCAGTGTAAATCCTGTTGCGTACCTAATTATTGAGCTAGATTTACAAGCTCATACTGTTGTTTAATAACGGTTCCAATTTTGAATCTTGGAGAAATTTTGGAGTAAACCAGGAATAAACAAAAGAAAACCATGACAGACGGGTCACTTCTCCTGTTTGCCAGGTTCTATAGAATGAGTGCAGCGGGATAGCATGTTGGAGGTCCCTCTCACTGTAACTACTGTCAGTATTTATTAACTTCACATATGGTCTTCATGATTGCTTTGCACCGTTATCCCTCAATGTCCCTGCCTCACACCCATATGTAACTACTCTTTCTGTGACTGTTGAACCCAATGTGAATAGGCAGGATAGCAGCTCCTATTTGTCTCTTTTGGCTTTCATTTGTATAAAACTTAATCCTGTAACATCAGAGTGAGTAAGAATTGACCTGTCGTTCTTCATTGCGCGCACTTATAGTGCTTTTTGATGGATAAGTATGAAGACCTTGGGATTTGGATAAGAGAGCACTGTAGGCTGAGGGTTTGTGTAGTTTGTAATAGTGGGAAATGTTCTGCGGCAGGCGTGTGATCAGCAGCAGGTGGACTGGTCATTCTAGTGATAACAGCATGTGATCAATGATTTTGGTCAAGGTCTCGTTCCGTTTAATCAGCTGAAAGGTTCACTTCATATTTATCTTTGATGTTGAACTACTGCAACAGTGCTAGAAGTGCAAAATAAACCTTTAATGCTCTAATATATATCACAATATTATACTGTGCACTGAGGTTTCAGCAGTTTGACCAGTTGTATTAGCAGTGCAATAGGAAACCTTTTAACTACAGAATAAAGAAACAAGCCGTGATGAGGTTGGCACTGAAGCGATGGGCTACACCAGCGACATGTCAACAGATGATCTTTGCAAAGGTCATGTATTACTGCATCCTATGTTGTGATATGGTTAATAAACCAACCAATAACCAGCGTTTGTCAGAGATAGAATAATTGCTCAGGGTTTTGTCATCAGGATAGGAATGTGTGTCGTTAAGAGAGACAGAGAAGCAAATCTGTAAAAGTCATTACCATTTCGAACAGTGAAGAAGAAACAATTGTATGTTGAAATATGGCTGGTTCCAAACCCTAGATGATTTATGCTCTCAGCTCATATACTCAAGATAAAAAAAAATCCTCTTAGTTGTCCACTGAATCAAACAGACATTTCAACTGTTTTTTTTTTGGTTGCTGTTCTCAATAAATGCTGTAACATGTCTTTTACTTTACCGCACATGTATAGTATACAAAGAGAAACTGAATATAGATTAAAGAATGTTTATGTTACTCCCGTTGAAATGACATAGGGTATATTTGTGTTAATAGTAAGGCTTCATTATGTCGCCACATTGTTGTCCGTTAAATCTAGGTGATGAACACAGACCTTGAAATGACCAGAGACCAATAACAGCATAACTGCAATGGGCCTAAATTGAGTCCCCGCTCATTTGCAGGAGACATAAATTCACATTTAACTGGAAGAAAATTGCTCAGGAGGCTGAAAGACTGAAGCATATGAAATTCTAATTGTAGTCAATTGTGTATGTGTGCGTGGAGGAATGTGTCCCATAACCGTGATGGGATGTAAATATGGTGCGGACAGTGAGGAGTCTGATGTGGCACTGGCCCATTACATCGGAGACTGCAGTGCAGGGGCTAAATGGCAGCCACGTCAAGAACAAACGATGGACAAATTAAAAGTGGTCTCAACAGAACTATAGGAAGTGTTTTATATAGAATCACTTTAGTTTGTCTGACAGTTTGTAATACTGGTCTATATTCACAAATTAAACTTTCTTTATTCATTACACGGCAAATAGTAAATGGACAAGCACATTCATATTCAGTTTCCCATCATGTTGGTTTATAACTAGGCACATTTCATTTTTATCTCATTTGAAACTTCCTTTGTGCAGTTTGTAATCTAACTCCACCCATCTGAGTTTCCTCCCTCTTTCACTTGTACAGTAGGACTCCAATGGAAAGATGGGCACAAACACACAAGTCACATCAGCTCTGAGATCCCAATTGTTTTTAGCCAGCGTCCACCTCGGCACTTAATGGGCAGTCCGCATGGCCCTGCATACGCCGCCGATACACACCCACATCATTCCACATGACCCTGCGCTTGCACTGAGACACTTAAAACACACATCCCACATGCACATCTGCACCCAGCCCCTCGCATTCACACGCTGCACGGTTATCTCACCCCCACGTCCTTCTGTCCAAACTGGACCATCAACAAACACTACAATATAGCTCCCCAGGAGGCCCCTCGTAGACCTGGTTCGTAATTTGTGCTGCTCTGTCCATTGTACCAACATCCTTTGATAAATTTACCTCCAACTGATTGAATGCGTCAGTCTTTTTGTTTGAGAAAGACAATTGCTTGTACGGTTAAAGACCCAGGGCCGTTAATTAAGTGCAAAGGCGCACTCATTGGCTAGGGGCACAAGGGTCACTTTTTGCACCTAACATCAGATGACAGCTAACGGAGCGGACAGCACTGTGAAAGGATGGTGATATCATTATTTTAGTGTCGGGTATTGTATGCGCAAGTCAGTAAAGCGTAAAAAGAGATTGCTGAAAACTGAAAGTAAAATTGCTTTTGATGAGTCACCGTGAGAGACCAACAGACGGAAACAATAGTTTGTGGTTTGAATAGGTCGGTGTCACTCTTAGGCCAAAAATGTGCTGCAGGGTTGGTCAGGATGGGCCCTTACAACATTAAAGTGTCATCATGTTTGCAGAGAGCTGTCTTCTAAATAGTTTTACGGATATCTATGCATTTTGTGACTTGTAGTTATTGAGCCTTTATGCCTTTACAGAAATTTAGTGATTGTGAAGCTTGGCTACAGGTACGTACAGAAAGAATGATTGAAGTTTTAACATTAAAGCAGCACCATAACTTTTCACTGAGCCTAAAAAGCATTAAAATGATAGCTTCAGAATGTTGGTGGATTTTTGACATAAAACAGAAAAGTTAACCCTATTTCTAAGAAAATGTATGTATCAACACACTTTTATATCACAATTTCAATGTATAAGGTATTTAATAAGAAGTGACATGTCTCCTTACTACTTTATAGGAAAGAAGCAGGTGATAAACAGCGCCATATTGTGCGTGCTTTCTTTTTTTAAACCACAAATTTAAGGCCTGGTTACGCTTATGCATATTAATAGGTAAGAATAGTATTTTGATTTTCTTCTTCTAAATACTAGTGTGGCATGGTTTTTATGCTTAAGTATTGGGGGACTGGATGGGTGCGGGGGAGCCGGCCCTCATGATGTTGGGACAGATGGCATTTAGCTCTAGCTGTGCCGAGCTCAGTGGGACCCAAAGCTTAAGAGGTTAGGCCTGTCAAAACCACTCTGTTCATTCACTGCCTAACAAAGTGTGGACTGTCAGCCTGTTCCGTTTAATAAACTTAAGATTTTTCTTTTGTCAACGCCCAAGCAACACTTAGCAATTCAGTGACCTGAATATGCCGACAAGCAGCTAGGTTCAATAGAAAACACCGCACCTCTGGCTCAAGACTTCCCAAAATGTGTGTTTATACGTTTTGTTTTGAAAAGACAGAGCAGTTGGGTCAGAAATTATTTGAGCAGGATGAGAATGTCTTTACAGTACTGTAAGTATATGCCAGTGTAATGTAGACGGACTGCCTTGTAGTAATGTAATAAATTGGTTTTATTTGAAACATTCATTGCATGTCTTCTGAAATGTATAATTTTCTCCACCAGAGGGTGACACAGTGTTAGATGTAAAATGGATTGCCTTGATACACATTGCTGATATTGTACAGTATGTAAAATGAAACGTATGGAACCCTTGAGAATTAGACAGATTTAGAGGAAAATGTTCCAGAAATAACAGTTATTGCCAGTCAGTGCACGTTTTATCTAATTGTTTTTTTCTGTTTCTCTTTCCTCACTTTCCCCATTTCCCAATTTGTTTTAGTGTTCACAGGGGTCAAAGGATGAAGTATGGTGAGTGGTGACCTCAGCGAATGGCCAGTGAGACATTTGACCTCTAACTGAATGCGGAGCTGACCCTAGAGGATATGGCTGAACAAAAGGAGGCACGTGCCCTGGTCATGTCACCATGGTAACTGGAGACCTTTGGGAACCGGGGGGAGAGGGGTCGAAGCTTGTTCTTTATCCTGATTTGTGTTAACCATCTGCTGCAGATTGACTTTCTCAGATATAAGACCTACCCACCACAGACCTGGGTGTGTGTCTAAGCGACTGGCCGTCAGTGTGAACCGTCTGGAACTGACTGAGTAATCTCTGCAGGCAACTGTGATGGTGCTTTATTTTCTCACATTCACCTGGAGAGATTCTGCAGTTTGTATCGTATACACTGTAACTGATTATGGTCCTGAAAAAGTGGCCCTAGAAACCACCTGCTCCTCTGAAACAGTGATGAAAGAGGATTTCACACTTTACTTTAAAGAGATGATCTTTTTGCATGTGTCAGCTTTGGTTAAACTTTTTTAGATGCTAGTGTATAAAAGGGATGAAGAGGGAGATTATTAAATTACAGCCCTGAATGGGAGCCAACAGGTGCAGTCCACCAGGTTGAAAACATGCTTCACACTTTATACTTTGCTTCTTTTTGCCTCACTTTGATGTACTCCCACTGTGCAGGCGGCTCATTTCACTGCAGGCCAAACCATAAGAGCCTTAATGTACAACCATACTGCCAGTCCTAATGACTCAGGAAGAAGAAATATACAGAAGAAGAAATAAAATGTCACACTCCCCAGCCTCTATACAATATTTGTGGAAGGTAAGCTTTTTTTCTCTTCATTACCAACCCTGTACAGTGTCTGTCCACTCTGTCTTTGAGTTTGTTCCACATTCTTCCCCTCCTCCACCTCTGATTCCCCTGCCTCATCCCCTCCTTGTACTCTGCTGTGTTTTGGTGAAATCTCAGCTGGCAACTGTGAGTCGTTCACTAGCTGCTCTCACAATGGCCTCTGGGATTATGCTAAACGCAGTGCCTCGGCTGCTCTCCCCATCGACCAGCATCAGAGACGCCTTTGGAGCTCACAGGAAAGAGATGGAGTGCTCTCAATGAAGATGTCACTGCAATTACACAAGCACGTTTCACAGACACCCTCTGTGTCTGCTCTTCCTCCTCTCACACCCCCGTCCACATTTTTAAAACATTTTTTCAACTATCTTTTGAAGTGCAGCCTCATCTTGCAGTTCTTTCATAATGTATGCTCGTTCTGAATTTGCATGAATTCACTTTCCAGATGCTTCTGCTGCCATCTTGACTTACACTGATGTGTACTGTACAGTAGTAGCTATTGTGTTCTTGTTTTGTGAGTAATTGGTGTTTCATTTTGGGACGGGTGATCACGTCTTTAAGATATTAGTTTAAAATGTGTAGTAGGGTGTGCAGATGAACTTTCTGATGTGGATGATACTGCATCAGGAACTGATTGGCGAATGCTGAATTGCCAACAGTACTTGATGCAGTGCCTTCAGCATCGAAATAAGCTTCACTACAGGATACTTTTAGTCAAAGATTTTGTCATTATGTGTTTTCTCTTTGACAATAAACCAACCCTATCTCATATACCTAACTGTGTGTGTGTGTCTCTGAATGTCGGCTGTGGTATGGGGATTAGGTCATAATGATGACCCAATGTTAAGCTGTGGGCCAATCTATCACTCTGATAAATGCATGTTCTCAGTACATTTTTTTCTTTATTGGGCCCCGTATGCTTTGACTTAAGTTCAGTTTTTGTGGAGACTCACCTAAAGATGCACCTGAGGGGGAAAACCTCCCAGCTCTGCTTGGCCTCTGTCATTAGTGAGCACAGGTGTCTTATTTGGATCCAGTGAGGTGTAGCACCAGGGGAAAGTTTTTGCTTGCTCTTTCATCAGTCTTAGATAAACTCTTCGATTAATCTCCAACTGTGTAAAGTCCTTTTTTTATCTTGAGTTTTTGTGCATTTAACAGCTGGCTTTTCATTTACCATTTGAATAATACCATTGTGAGACTTCACAGTTTAGTAAATATGAAACCTTTACACCATCAACCACCACACCGATGCTCTAGATCTGCAACCCTTCTCAGCAGGCAGGGTGAAAAGGTCAGAAGGTCAATTTTTAAAGGAAGTGGTGCCAAGTTCATGTCCCCACATGCTGTTGGCACATGCGCACAACCACGTGCTCTGGGAAAATCCAGTCCTGCCAATTCCAGCAGATGTTCCTTAAGCGCATGCATCTTGTGAACACATTGATAAATTTAGAGGCTAATGTAGTACTTGCTTCAACAGATAAGGTTTTACCACCTGCTGCTAATTAAATAAACATACAAGCATGGACACATACAAGCATGGACACGGGACCTCGTTAAAATCACACCAGCACCAGTCTAAAATATACCTCCAAAAATGGTTAAATTCAACTTATTAATAGTTCCAACGCTGTTATATGAAGGAGTGTGTGTGTTAAAGACTGCTGTTGTAATTAGTAGTTTATGGCGGATACACGTTTTATTAAAGATTGTAAAATGCGTTACAAAGTTGTTAGTACGTGGAAATCATAATGCCACGTAAATTTCAGAGTCAAACTTTGTAATACACATAGCTAAAGATACAACAGATGTCTTATTTTTTATTTTTATTTCAACCCTCACTGATCGTCTGTCTATAGAGGGAGCCAGTGTAGCCTGATGCTTGTGTCAGAGCCGGGGAGAGAACAACCTGCCCCGGTACACCGCCCCCAGCATGTCATATTTTACGAACCGCATGTTCATCCCAAAGTGCTGCCTGCCTGCGCTCCGACAACCATCTGATCAACATCCACTGCTCTGCTCTGAAGGGAAGACGAAAGCCAAGTAAAACCTTTCTCAACGCTGCCTTCGGGGAGATTCAGAGATCCACAGGTAATTCCAGGTACGCACCATTTCTTGTGCTTCTGTTTCAAACTGCGTTAAAAAGATTCTAATGAAATGATTGTAAATAACACATGTTGGAATAAAAACAACATAAATACTTCATAACGATGCCAAATAACAGAAATGTAAATCAACGTGAGTTCTACGCTGACTGGCACACGGGGGCATGTTTACGCACGACTTTTACGCGTATTACGCACTAATCCTTTTGGAGAAAAACAACAGTAAAAAAAAAAAGAAAAAAACACTTCACTCAGTCGAAGTTGCAGATTTATTTGGAGCACCGCCAACATAAACATCACGCCAGCAGCGGGAGATGTTGGGACTCGTTAAGCAATGTCATCAGTGATGTAATAACTGGTATTAAAACGTGTCGGCTTGTCAACTCCAAAAATGATCTCGCGCTCTGCTCTGTTCATTTGGGTCATGTGCGTCTCGTCTTCCAGAGTCCAGCTCCGTGCTTGGGTCGACATGCTGAGCGTCTGCGTCTGCCTCTGTGCGCTTTTCACACACGTCCTGTCTCAAGAGGCAGAGGAGCCCATCTCCTACACAGTAAGTGCCTCTGCGTTCAGATGAGATGGTACTAGGATTCATAGCTCTTATCAGATCTCAGTTACTCGTTCTGTATAATTGTGTGTCCTCCACAGTGCACTGAAGGATATAAATATGACAGTGCCAAAGACCAATGCAGAGGTAAGACCCGATACTTTGCAATGCATAAAAGCCAATTTAGCTATGTGTAGTTATTAAATGCATTTGGCACAACAACGTGTCTTTAACTGGTGGAGCAGATTTTTTATTTTTATTTGATACACATCTCTCACATCTTTTGTAATATTTGAAAAATTAAATCTTTAAGTGTGGGCCTGGGCTCTTAATAAAGTACACATTTAGATGACTATGTTAGATTTAAAACATTGTCTTAGTCATTGTGTAACATTGTTGTGTGTGTGTTAGACATAGATGAATGTGCCTTATTCAGTGATGCCTGCCGAGGTGGGATGCAGTGTATCAACCACTTTGGGGGCTACCTGTGCCTCCCCAAGAACGCCGTTATCTACGTGAGTAAGGAGGATGAGCCCGAGTCTGTGCCTCCTATTGCCCCAGTGCCTCCGATCCAGCCTCAGCCCCCCAGAGTGGTGCCAGTGAGCAGAGGTGGCTCACAGAGCGGTCGCAGTGGGCACTGTGTCCCTGGCTTCACTTTAGATGAACAGAACCTGTGCCGAGGTAAGAGCTTTGCACCTATTACACACGAGGTACACATCAGTGTCTGTGATTATGATGGAAACAATATTTATTAGTGTTTTAGTCAAGACCACATTAACCAAGACCAACTCATGCCAGGGCGAGACCAAGTCAAGACCGAATCAAGACCAGAACCAGTGAACAATGCACTGGGATAGATACAAGGGAACATGTACAAATCTATACAGTACAAGTCCAGTTTTTGACCAAGACCAGACTCATTAAAGTCAGTGTTTGGAGAAGGAGACAGAGTTAGAGCAAGATTTAAAATTGTATATAAAATGATGAAAGGATGAATGAAGTTTTTTCATCACCATTTGTCTTACAAGCCCAAGACTTTTATACCATGACCATGACGAGACTATGACAAGACAAAATAGTCTTAAGACCAGTCTCAAGACCAAGACCGGTCTTTACCTAGTTCCATTTCCAATTTAAAGGAACATGAGGAAAGCTGCTCTTATCATTGTAAGTGGTGTTGACACGCTCCTCAGTGGAGAAATTGGACCGTGTCTAGTGTGTATGTCCTGATCTACCTCTCAAGAAAAAATAAATGCACATTGAAACTGGTGTGTGTATATATATATATATATATATATATATATATATATATATATATATATATATATATATATATATATATATATATATATAATATATATATGGTAGAAGTGTTGCCATAAACAATGTGTCAGAGAGCAGGAGTGAGGTATTGGATAATCACTTATCACTAAAGGCTTAAGTGCTGTAATAAGCAGAGAACTGTTCATCCATCTGCCTGACAGCCATCGGCAGCTACACCACACAAAGCTGCCAGATGTGTTGCAAGCTTCTCTTTTTTTCCCACTGTGATGTCATGTTTTCTAAACTCTTCGGGTGCTCGCCGCAATGATGTTTTTGGACTGAGGTCAAAATTCTTTAAAAAGTTCATGTTTTGGGTGATGAAATATTCTGCTTTAGGGACAAAACAAAAACATTTACAATGTGTGACAATCTGTTTTCATGTGTATCTTGATATGTACGTTTATACTCTCCATGGCCTAAAGTGACTTGTGTTTTCTGAAGCTGCGCTCGACTGTGTGGGTAAGTTGGGATGTTGGAGAACCACTCTTTGATCTTTTAAATGGGGAGTGGTTTCAGATTTAATGCCCCCCAACCGGTGTCTGTGTTCCTTTTATCTTTGTGCCAGATGTTCATGGATGACCCTCAGGGACATAATCCTGTTTGGAATAACCTGCTTGTGTTTAATGTGAGTTGCAAAGGTGTTTGTGTGGAAAGATGTAATCTTGAAGAAATAGACATCACCATAGCATACACTTGCAGCACATGGCTGTGTTGTGAGACCCGCGGCCCCAGAGCTGCAGTGAAAGTAGCAAATATGATTTTACACCTGGGGCAAAGATTTGTGTGAGGTGCTTTATGTGTTTCTCTGAACTGGAACCCAATTAGCTTTTATTAGAGTGTAAAACGTGGCAGCTAAAGGAACCACATGAGCGTGCTGGCGTGGGGATAAAGCTTATTCATTCACTGGCATGTCATTTAAGTGCATGGGCTAAACAATTATAGGCTGTTTCTTTCAATGAACTGTAGTTGAAGAGGAAAGTATCTCATGCCATGATAGGGGTGTATGTATATTTCTGCTGCTGGGCTGATATAATCTTTGTTTACAACAGACCCTGGTTCTTTATCATTACTTCAACTTGTTACAAAGAGCCAATTGTTCTCAGAAACAGAGATGTCTTTCTTTTTTTTTCCTACAGTGGCTGTTTTGCAGAGCTACGTATCTTGCAAGCAAAGGAATTCCCATTAACTGTCAATAGGGGAAACCTCAGTGTATCAAATAGCACTTGCATCAGGCCCCTTCTCTGCTAACTCACCACTCTGCGCAGGAAACCTCGAGTGCCGAGTCAGGTAGGGCAAAGGGGAACATGAAAGGCTGACACTGACTAAGTAACCGCAAGTTAGAGTGGAGCGATGACCAGAGCCAGGTTGTAACAGTGTCACGGCTTTCACCGCTGCCGAGTTTTTTTCGCTGTGTGGCAAATATTAGAAAGACCAGTGACATCTTTGTCGAATGAGGCCAATTTTCCAAAACACAAACTGTAAAAACCAACTCATCTAAACTTCACTGTTTTTTATTCTGATTAAAAGCCAAACAAGCCACAAATTATATAATAAACGTTGCCTGATTTTTTTTTTTCCCTCTTAAATGTTGCCTTAAGATTTGTTCCCATTTAGATTTGCAAATGGGCAATAAAATCCCTTTGGCCTTTTCCATGAACTTGAAGCCTGAAGAGCGTGTTGTTTTAGTGACACATAGGGGAAGTTGGCGCTCGGTGTAGAAACTATGAACCTTTACTGTACAGTATGTGTGACAGCTTAATGATGCTTTGCATTTCCATGACCTCTCCCACCTTTCCAAGATACACACATACTTACTCTGTTTACTGCCCCATGATCCCCACAAGCGGCTTGTTGTAGTCTTATGTATGCATATTACATCTTTTTTCAGCCAAGGTGAGCTCACTTCCTCCCAGAAATTGGGGTCGTTCATCAAAAGCAGTCGAATTAGTCATTAAAACTGTTGAAAAGTGAAGTGCAGTTATTTTATGATTCTCATTAACCGTTGAACTGGAGCAAAATTAAGTGCACTTTTTTGTGACTCTGTGTATCCCTCTCTCTTAGATGTTCTGTATGAGTTTAGTTTATGTACTTCAGCTGCAGCCTTGTTTATTTTACATCGTGCACAGCTGTATGGAACATGAAAGGACATGCCACTTGTGTTTACCTGTCTGGTTTGCTGAGGTGAGGTCACGCAGGCCACATTACCACCTACATGCCTGAATAATTTCAACTTTGTCGGGATGCTCCTCACCCCCAAGAATTGAAAATCTTTCCTAAATGTCCCATTAAGGCAGCTAAGCCCCGTTTGACAGAGATCTTGTGTACTTTTCCGAACAAGGCGGTGTGCATGCAATAACATTTTTCCACAAAGATGCAATGCACTTGGGAGGAATATCTCAGGAATGTCAGTGGCCGTTGTTTTTTCCGTTTGCTCCCATCTTTTGTGATGGTAGGAATTACTCACCACCTTGACAGATAAGCCTCGTATCGATCTGTGAAGAGCAGGAATGCGCAGGGCAAGCTCGAGTGCACGACAGGATGCTGCCAGGGGAATTTGCGATTTGACCTTTGAGTTAATACTTTGGCGGAGGTCTACTTGTTGTCTCAATCTGGAGAAATCGCAACAGCTGACAAACCTTCTGATTTCCATAACTGTTAAGATGCTGAGACACAGAAAAACATCTCCTCAGGACATTCTTGTTGATGTTATCATGTTAGCCTGTTTTTTTCTGTGAAAAACGATGGAGTTGCTGCTGGATTCAGTGCAGAGGTTTATGAGATAGAATATACAGGATGTGAAATAAAAACATGCTGCAACTTGGAGGTCTGCTCAAGCTCAAAGTGTTTGTTTGATCAGAACGGGCCCACTTTGTTGAGGTTACAGCTCAAAGCAACAGACACCTGAGGCACACCTTTGTGTCTGTGTAACCCTCCTATTAGCCACTAAGACCCCGTCTTCCACCTGCACTCAGACACATGATTTAAACTGCCCCACCGCCGCAGTGTCAACTCAAGGCCTCTCAAAGGCTGTAGTTACAGTCCTCCTCCATGCACCTGTTAGAATGCAGCAACACATTTAACTACCTGGCAAAATATTCTGTGAGCAATAAAGTACTTTTACAAGCATGCAACAAATTTAGCAAATTAATCTATATAGTATGTAAAAACAGAATCCACTTTATCAACAATAGTTTTCCAGTGACAGAGCAAATTAGTATGTATTTTAATTAGCAGGTGTATATGTGAGGAAATTAAGGTAACAGGTAAAGGTTTGTTTGTTGCCTAAATGATAGCTTATATATGACACTAGAGATACCATTGCAAGTGTCATGCTTTGCTCATAACATATAATTGTATGGGTTTTACCTGTCAAGGGACATAGGGTTATCCCTTTTGGCTTACAAGCAGCCAACATTGGGTGAGATTATCTGACAAGAAACAGACCTTTGACTTTCTTGGCATTGCAGCAGTTGTGTAACATCCAATGACCAATAAGTTGTGAAGATTTCTATTGTTATACCCCAAAAAGATGGTACCATTCTTGCCTTTATGTTGTGTTTATGGTACCTTTTATGTCATAAATAGAACAGTTATAAGCACAGACATGCATCATGATCCATACGCTGCTTTGGCTTTATGATTGGCATTGGCGGTAAAAAAAGGGACAATCAGGACAGAAAGATTGGGAAAATTGGGACATTTTAGTGTTTTGCAGCTATCCCTCGGGACAGGGGACAGGGCTTGAAACGGGAAAGTCCTGGCTAAAATGGGACGTATATGGTCACCCCATTCATAGGACGACCGCTCTACCACTGTGGCTGACCTGTTGTGGGAAGTTTGTAATGAAGATAAAAAACAACAGAGGGATGAGTATTGTACCCTGGGGGACACCCGTGTCCATGTTTGTGACACTTGATTTTACTTTATCAACCTTGACCCTTGTTTCCCAGGGGCGTAGCGGACTCATTAGATACTTCACAGAATAGACTACATGTTCAACGTTAACATAATTGCTAAACTTACAGTATAATATAAGTACAACAAAACTCACCATAATGTAGAGTCAGTGGGACTGGGCTTGTTTCCCTGCGACAAGACAGTCCCATCTCGGAGTGATGGGATACAGAAACAAGTGTGTTCCTCATGTTTGTCTTGTTTTAGTTGCTATTACGGCAGAAAACCCATACACGTAAATAAAAGCAGTATTTTTAGTGTTTTTTTAGCGATTGTTGGATATTCCGCCTTGACTTTAATCCAGAATGTTGTGAGATTTGAAGTTGACACAAATATACTTTTAAGGCCACCATCAGTTGCAATATCAAGCACACTGTTGGACTCTCCAGCATTTAGCTATAAATTAAACCGTGGTGAAAGCTGTGGTGAAACAGTTTTGATGGCCTCAGAGCCTCATTGGATAACCACTCATCACATATTAAACAGAGTTTTGAGTATCATCTGTTACAAAGTAGGGTATTTTCCTTTAAATGTAGCTTTGTATTTGTTGTCAGTCTTGTCTTCTGCCTCTCATGATTTTGCCTCTTCATCAAAACAGCTCTCCAGCAATAACTGTTTTTTTTGCTAATTTTAGCAGCACATGGAAGAAAACTGAGAGTGAGTCAAGTGGAGTCAAATGCGGGAAAGAGGATCCCAGCACAAATAGACTATTGTTTCAGAACAAACAATAGTAATAGCAGAAATGGACTTTCTGCTATGATTTCATAACTGTCAAAGAAGACTTATGTTGTTGTATCCAGTTATTAGTTTGCTGCTAGCCTCTCCCCTCCATCCCGTCCAAACTTGACGGCAGAAAGGACCATGGGGAGGTAGTTTTACGGAGCCTGATGTGTGTAAGTGCTTAATGTTGTTGTTGTTATTATTCTCCCTAAGGTTGATGCCTGTCCAACAGCCAGCTGCTTCTTCCTCTGATCTGCGTACATGTGTTGATCTTTCCGTTTACCTCATGATGGCAAGGGACACAGGGGTTGCTATAAATCACTATTCCGGCTCAGCTGGGGGACACGTATGTGATTGCAGAGTTTCCTCCAAACAGTTTTGTTCCTTCTTCTTGATTCTTGTTGTCCAGTTGAAATGTTCTTAGTTTGTGTTTGGAGCGTTCCTCCCATTCCCAGGTTGCTCTTAAGGCCAACCATATATAGCCTGATGACAAAAAACAGTGATTGACTGACAGTTATGGAATAGCACATGTCCCTAAATACTTTTTAATGAATAACTGATCATCATAGGTGGTAGTCAAAATCTGTATTCAAGTAAAAATGTTGTTATAAGTTCCAAAGTTGGTAATACTAACTAAAAACCACAAGCTCTCAGTTGATATGGCTTTGCTTAAAGGACTCCAGTAGTTACCATTAGCATATGCTAAGGTGAGTTTACAGTAGAATTTATCTCAAAGAGGGTCACATAAATGGTAGATTAAACTGAAAACCAACTTTGTTAAATAGCTCCTGCTCCTGCTTTAAGAAATTATAGTGGTATGACTATATCTGTCATTCATTCATTCATTTTCTTCTGCTTGGTCCCATTAGCACTTGCGGGTGACTGGGGCCTAGCGTTGTCACAGTACCAAAATCTCGGTAACAATTTAAACTGATACATACTTCACATTTATTAAATTGTGTTTAGCACGTCGGGTTGACCAGACCAGGTGGGTCAGTAGCTCAGTGGTAGAGCGGTTGTCCTTCAACCAGAAGGTAGGTGGTTCGATTCCCGCTCTCCCCACAGTTCATACTGTCGTTGTGTCCTTGGGCAAGACACTTAACCCACCTTGCCTCCAGTGGCTGTAACACTGGTAATTACATGAGAACAATGTAAGTCGCTTTGGATAAAAGCGTCAGCTAAATGAATAAATGTAAATGAAAACCTATTACAGTGATGTTTAAATTTTTTTTGTACTGACTTGGTACCGAAGTACCGAGACTTTTGACAACACTACTGGAGCCTATCCCAGCAGCTTTGGGCCTTAGGCGACATCCTGGACATTTAGAGACAGACAATAACAGACAACCATTCACTCACATTAATTCACTAGGGACACTTAAGATCTGCCAATTGACCTGTACATGCATAGTATTGGTTAAAGATAAATGCAGACTCCTCACAGACAGGCCAGAGTTAGCTGAGGATGTTCAAGTCGGCCGGAGTTTGAAACTCACAAACTTCTTTGCTAACCACTCACTGTGCACCTTTTACTTTTTAAAAATGTTGTTTAAACCATTTAGATTTTACGTTTGCTAGTAAGTTTTTTGTAATTTTTAAAACTAACCCCGTGACCATATCTGTCACTTCTTATTCTCCACATATGACCCAGCACATTCCTGTACCTCATCACTCCTTTTGCTAGAATTCTCATTTCTCTTTAGTGCTTGTGGAAGGTATAAGTCTATAAGACTCAAGATAATAAAAAGCTTTATTCACTTTTAACCTTTTTATTTTTATATTTTTATTATTCAAGTAGAAGTAAAAGAAGTCCACAAAAGTATTGCTCAGGTAAGACTTAGTAAAAAGACTACTTGAAGGACAGTGCTACCTACCCTGGTAGTTATAAGCTAAATACGTTACTTCTAACCTCAGTCATTGAATAGCTGTAGCTGGCACTCCAACTGGGTTTTCAAGAACACAAAGACTTTTCCTTACTTTTGGAAAAACATGGAAACTCACAAATCAATGTCAGCGGGACTAAACTCTTGTTCCTACGGAACAATAAGATGGAAAAATTATTTCACGTTCTAATACAGATTGAAATAATGTGAATTCTTCAATGTCTTATCTTTTTGTGTTTGGACTCGCTTTGAGAGCGCAACAGTACCACTCCCATTTGTCCCAAGGTTGTTATAGCTGCATTTCACACTGTATTTTATGGAGAAATGCTCAAATGAAACAACATGCACCATTTGTCATCGGGCCTGATTTTGAGGTTAGGCAGAGCGCTCAGGGGCTGCTGTTTGACATGCTGATAAATTTGACGTTGTGAAATTTTATGGGCTATTAACGGCGCACATCTTGAATTATCCGATGATCAGAGGGATACAGGGACGCTGTCCAACAACGGGACAGCTCCAACTGTTTGCTGGAACCACTCCTGCTTTCCATTGCAGTGATTCAGTGAAAACAATATTAAATGCTTGAGAGTGATAATTACAACAAGTTCTATCATGTCAGTATAAATGTAAAAAAAAAAAAAACATCAGGCAAAGCAAATTTTAGACTCGGTTTTCATATGCCTCGTCTGTGCACTTGAAGTGTACATACAGTCCTTTTCACACTTCATCACCCTATTCTGTAAAAACTCTCCGAGGTCTGTAAAAAGGCCATTTACTGCGAAAGCACCTTAAACGATACCCACCCTCTGGTCCACGCTCACATTCTTTGAGCTGCCGCCATCCCCGTTACTCCCCCAACTCCCACGAGGCACTTAGAATTAATCTCCCTAAAAAGCTGGGAGTTTTTAACTCTGACATCACATACGCACACGCAGCTGTAAATCTGACTTCAAATCTCAAAAAGACCCTTTTTCTGTTTAAAGAAATATCCTCCACCCTTTCTGCTAATTCTTTCCTTTCACATCTTCCACTCAACACTCTCTTGTCTGTCCCTGTGATGTTAGTGAAAAAAAGAATAAAATTGAAAGCTGCGTTGATTAAAACAGATCTGACCTCAGAGAATGCGCTCACTTCTGAACTCACGCAACACATCATCACTTTTGAAGGACTTGTTGCTGTAAAAAATATTTTTCTGTGTAAACTTTATGGATTACTCTGGATGTGGTAAGTTTGGGGAACTTTATGAGGCCTGCTGTGTGGGATGCCCTTCCACTCTGATCAAATACACACGCACACAATAAACTCGAGGGGAACTTTGTATTGGCAGCTTCTTAAAGGTTTTGTGACAAAGTAGCAGTTACCACACGATATTCCCGTGAATGAACTATTGGCGCGCATACAACACATGTGCTTTTGTTTAGAGTGTTGTAAGCTTTTCGAGAAGGGAGTAAGAATGACTTTGACTTTCCGTATACGAAACTTCTGAGGAAGCATCGCTGCAATGTTCAAGTTTTAGATGACAACTGTAAGCTTTCCTTTTATAAAAGCTTTTAGTTTCTCAACTTTATGTAACCCAATCCAGCCACCGGGAATCCCTGCTAAACCTTATCAGTTTCTGTACCTAGAAGCCATTTGCTGCTCCAGTAACAGTGGTTACACCTTGTTAAGTGATCCTTGGGGTCTCTCATGCAGCTGAAAGTACTTGTCCAAGCAGGAGCCTACATGTGTCTGGACACATGCCACACCTGTGATGATCCAAGTGCTAAAGGGTTCCTAAGGACGCTGGTAGTGACAGGATTTTGTTAAAGTGATACTGGAAATGGCATATTGCGTATTTGAGAGTTATGACATTTGTAAAATTTGTATGTTGCTTTTTAAGTTTTCAGATATATCAAATGCCTTTCTGAGTGTTTATTTCCTGGAAATATTCTTCATCTAATATTTAGATACAGCATTTTTGTATGAAACCAAATTTTGCTATCTGCATTTTCTCATATAGTTATGTCATAATCAGTTGAAATAAATGAAACACATCAGTCAAAACTATGTTCTCATTAGTGGGTTTCTTCATAGACAACAGCATGGCCCTGCAGGGCTACCATAGGTGGAGGTAGAAAGGTTGTAATGAGTGGAGTTGCAATAAGCGGTTTTGCAGCCATGTGCTGCCACATGCACCTAATACGTTTCATTATATAAATGCAGATTTTCAGTTTACAGAATGTAAAGGACATGCGTAGCAATAACATGTAGACACAGTTTGCAACATACAACAAAACAGGTGCACCCACATATACCTTTTCATCATCATTTGATATTATTGTGTGGTCATACAATACAGCAGCTGCTAAGACTTTCCTTTTAAAAACGTTCTCCCTAATTGTTCAAATTCTTGAAACTCTTGATTGGAATACATAAGCAATCTCCAAGATTCTAAGATCAATAAGCAAAGTATTTTCCTTCTCAAATATTCTCTACAGTGGTGTTTTCTCTGTAGATAAAATTGTGAATTTGTTAACTCTCAGGATATCACACCTACACTGTCTGAATCTCATGCCTGAGGGCAGGGCTCTTCCAGTCTCGATGAATCACTTAATACCAGTAATGTTAGCCAAGCACATGGATTCCATCCAACTCACATTTGTTTTCCCCTGTAGAATGGAAGTATTTTGTTGTTTTATACAGAGTGCTAATTGCAAGTTATGGCAAATGTGATTTCACACACACAAAAAAGCTTTAGCTTTAGAGATTCATCAGCCAACATTTAAATTGAACTGTTGAACAAAGTTTAATTTTTGCCTACAGTGTTGCTCTGCTCGTGAATCCACTTGATATACTTAAAGATGTATTGTGTAAAATATATACAATTAAAACATCAAGCACATTTGTCAAAACCATGTTTTCAGCAGTGTAATAACCCAAAATAACAAAAATTGGATTTTTTTCTTTATCTTATCTCAGTTCAGAGAGGCCAACTGAACACTGCTGGAGGAGATGCACACTTGTGTTTCTATTTAAGCACATATGCATTATGGAAGGTTGAAGACCTCTTTTTAACTAGCTAGAAACTGAAATTTTATTAAAAAAAGGAAACATTTTTCTGGCCCCTTTTCTTTTGGGACAAATGTTTCTCTCAAATGTTCAGGAAGGCTTTGGACTGTTATTTACCAGGTGACAGTCCTTGCACTTTCCCAAACCACATCAGACTCAAACTCTAAAACATATTTGTCTTTCACTAAGCAGGTCAGTGAGAGACAGCCTTTGTCTCTGCATTCCTCCCCTTAACACCTGACATCTCTCCTGTACACCATTAGATAAGCCACGCTTTGTACCTAACGTACTTGGCCCATCTTATCACTGTACCTCCACTGACTCACTCAAGAACACTTAGCCTTGCTTTTCTGCAAGAATGTACCTCTGCTTTACCTTAAAGCATTTCTTTATTTGTCTCCTCTTACCTTAACAAGTTGTAATACATGTCAAACTTTGAGGTATGCTACTTATTTTACAGCCTCATGCCTGTGTCTTCCAGTCGTTGCAAAGTTAAGCCTGTTTCAAATCACAATGTAGGAAGCCTTACCTCCTGCTGTGTGTGGTATTGGGAGTAACTGTCAGTCGTTCTACTAAACTGCACATGACGGCTTGTGTCAGACCACCCAGGAGGACTGCTGGTGGGCCCATGAGATGTGTGTATATGTGGATATTAGTTATGCGTGCACACGGCAGTGAAAAACAGAAAGGAACAACATGTAGGGCTCGCAGAGGACAGTTAATCATATGAAACGGACAGAGAAGCCTTTTCTTAAAGACACTGTGGCTCCAAACAAACCAAAATTAGAGAGTGTTTATAAGATCAGCATAAAAAGATGTGATTTTCCAACTTCAACAGAATGCAATAGGGATCTTTTCTTGTTTTCACTAGGGCTGTTACCTATTCAGAAAAAGTTTAATTATAACTAAGTTAATTATAACTAATTTTTGTATTTCTAAGCTCTATTATTTAATAAGTATAAGATTGGCTAAGAAAGATCAATACCAGTGCTACCTTGGTTACATACAGTATAGTCTAGATATCAATCAACTCCAAAATGCAGTATAATGCTCAAGTGTAACTCAACAGTCTATATACAATGTTAGAAAGCAACCTTTTAGCAGGCTGATGGTGGAGTATTATAGTAGCTTGTGACTCTATCTAGTGATAAAAAGTACAAGATACTCAGGACAGCACTTGCTAACCCTTTTGTTTATATCTAAATAATGCAATATGCTGATGTTTTTTGGCATACCATAAATTTAATTCAATTCAACTTTATTTATTCCCAAGAAGAAATTCAGTTAGGTCTCTTCAAATGAATAGATCCATCTGCCCAAGACTGATTGTACAGTTTTATTGAGGTCTGTAACCTGGAAACACTTCCACGGATGATGCAGGAAGTTGTTGAATATAAACTGTGACATGTAAGAGCTGTCTTGGGATATAGTATGGTCTCAGTCCCACTGCCAACAGCTCCACATCCTGACAATAGATCTTCTCTTTAACTGGAGAGCACCACCAATTGCTTATATACAAAGCAAGCTCTCCTCCCTTACTCTGCCCATTTGAGACATTTCTTGCTCCTATTAGTGTACATCACAAGTAAAAGTGTGAACTACAAGTTATTTCTATTATTGATATTATTGTTATTATTATTATTATTATTTAAAATACACTTTTATGTAACTTTTAGCGCAGATCCCTCTACAGACTGTCTGTGTTGTTTGTTTTTGAAGGGAAACTATCCAAAACTGGCAAGTTTGGAGGAAAAAAATGTCTTCTGAAATGGTAGGGTCCTTTTAGTGCATTTTGTACAGATACAACTCTGCTAGGGTCCAGTGTATTTTCCTATTTCTGCTCCTTGTGTTTGCTTGCTGCTAAGCATGCCAGCCCTGGAGAGGTCCGCGCGTCCCTGTGGCATGGAATTATATGTAATTTATATCGGAGTTTTCTGTCCATCTAAAGGTTCTGTGTCAGCGAAATAAGCATACGAGAATGTATATTTTTTAAATAAAAGATTACGCAATGTATTAGCTAAACGTTACGCAGTGTTACTTTAGGTTTTTGAACATATTACAGCACTAACATTTTCCAATTTTTTTTTAAATAGATGTACTTTGCCACCTAAACACAATCTCAGCCTTTCTAAAGTTATAATTTTGGACTCTAGTGATCTCCATAACTGAACAGTCTCTTTGTGTGTTTTTAATGCATTGGACAGTTATTTCATTTTATTTAAGCTAGTTTTGGCAGTTTTTGACTTTTGACTGTACAGGGACAGATGGCAGACAGCATGTATGGCCTTGTGTGGGTGAGTGGTTGGCTGATGTCAACGTTGTGGATCGAGTGGCCTATGGTGGCAGTGAGGTTATGGTAGGGGCAGAAGTATGTTATGGATAATAAACACAGGTGCATTTTATTGATGACATTTTGAATGAACAGAGATACCGTGATGAGATTCTGAGGCCCATTGTTGTGCCATTCATCCATGACCATCACCTCATGTTGCAGCATGATAATGCATGGCCCCTTCCAATTCCTGGAAGCTGAAAACATCCCAGTTCTTGCATGCATACATACAGTATTGTTCAAAATAATAGCAGTACAATGTGACTAACCAGAATAATGGTACTGGTAACTTGTTTGCCACTTAATAAAAAACATACTAAAAGCCTGGATTATTCTGGTTAGTCACATTGTACTGCTATTATTTTGAACAATACTGTACATACACATCCATTGAAGAGGAGTGGACCAACATTCCACAGGCCACAATTAACAACCTGATCAGCTCTATGTGAAGGAGATGTGTTGCACTGTGTGAGGCAAATGGTGGTCACACCAGATACTGACTGGTTTTCGGACCCCGCCCCAATACAGTGAATTTTAGAGTAGACTTTTATTGTGGCCAGCCTAAAGGCAAGGCAAGGCAAGGCTATTTTATTAATATAGCACATATCATACACTGGGTAACTCAAAGTGCTTTACAGGAATAAAAGAGATTTAGATCTACAAGATTCAGAATAAGAAACATAAGAAAAATATTTATTTTTTTAAAGAAAAGTGCAGATAAGAAACACTTAAAGTTCTAATGTTGGCAGAGCTAAAGAGGAAGGTTTTTAACCTCCCCTTGAACATTGTTAAAGTTGAGGCTTATTTTACTTCATCTGGGAGGCTGTTCCAGATTTTTGCTGCATGAAACTTAAACGCTGCTTCACCAGGTTTCGTTCTAACTCTGTTCTCAGAGTCCGAGGAGGTTCATAAGGAACTAGGATGTCAGATTAATATTCTGGTGCTAAACCATTAATAGACTTGTAAACTAGCAGTGCTGTTTCAAAGTCTATATTCAGGAAGCCAGTGCAGAGATTTTAAAACTGGCGTGATGTGGTTGTACTTCCTGGTTTTGGTTAGAACCCGAGCAGCCGCGTTCTGAATAAGCTGCAGCTGTCTTAACCCTCGTTTTGAGAGACCAGTGAGCAGGCCGTTACAGTAATCTAACCTGCTGGAGATAAAAGCATGGATAAGTTTCTCTAAGTCTGGTTGAGACATCATCCCTTTGACTCTGGAAATGTTTTAAGGTGATAAAATGCAGCTGATGTAATTGACTTAATGTGACATTGGAAATTCAAGTCTGAGTACATGATGACCCCTAGATTTCTAACCTGATTTTTAGATTTCAGAGAAAGAGACTTGAGGTGACTGACTTTCTCTTTGTTTCTGTGGCCCAAAGATGATTAGTTCAGTCTTGTCTCTGGTCAATTGGAGAAAATTATTTTGCATCCACGCATAAATCTGTTCGATGCAGTGACACAGTGAATGGATTGGTCCATTTTCACCTGCTGTGAGTGAAATGTAAATCTGAGTGTCATCTGCATAACTATGGTATGATATGTCACAGCTGCGTATTAACTGGCCTAAAGGAAGCATGTAGAGATTGAACAATAGAGGTCCCAAGATAGACCCCTGTGGAATCCCACATGTAAGGGCCAGTTGGTCTGACACACAGTTACCAACCGAAACAAAGTACTTCCTGTCTTCAAGATAGGACTGAAACCATTTAAGGGCAGTTCCAGTGATACCTATCCATTCCTCTAATCTTTGTGTCAGGATTCCATGGTCCACTGTATCAAACGCAGCACTCAAGTCCAACAGAACTAAGACAGAGACTTTGCCCGTGTTTGTGTTCAGACGGATGTCATTTGTGACTTTCATAAGTGCAGTCTTGGTCTGTGATGGGTCCTGAATCCTGACTGAAAGGCCCATTTGTGCAATAATCATGCTCTCTAATCAGCTTCTTGATATTTTTATTTGATTTATTTAACCTTTATTTATCCAGGAAAGTCCCGCTGAGATTGCAAACTCCATATAGAAAGGATGGGAATTGAGCCCAGGCCTTTCTTGCTGTGAGGCAGAAGTGCTAACCACTCTGCACTCCTGCATCACAGCAGGAACCTGTAAAGCAGGTGAGTCACCTGTGAGGTGGATGGATTATCTCGGCAAAGGAGAAGTGCTCACTAACACAGATTTGGACAATATTTGAGATAAATAGGCCTTTTGTGTACACAGAAAAAGTTTTAGATTTTTGAGTTTAGCTAATTAAAAACTGGGACAAAAGCATTGCGTCTTTGTTCAGTATATATCACCATGTATGTGAAGTGCGAGCCAGATTCTTACCTAGGTCTTAACAGCAAGTATATGGCTTTCTAATGTAACTTTCATTTCAACTCACCGGCCACTGATGATCATCGTTTGATTTGGCATCATGTGATAGCACCTGGTTTTAAACATCAAAGCCATAGTTAACGAAGAAGACTGCCGAAGTTGATGACGAGGGCACACCTGCCAAAAGAGTTTTCTTTGCTTTGTTAGATGAAAGCTTTAATATCAAAGAGATTTCTGCCCTTAAAGATGGTAGGGGAAGGCCACAAAGGGGACGGTGTTGGAAAAATACCCTTTTACAACAATCTCACCAGTCAACCTTTAAACCTTTCACCCATGAACATTTTAAAACACAGAAATTAAGTGTAGTTTGAAAAGTGGACAATTGTTTGTTTTTTGTTTGATGACTATCTGTGAAGAGCTGCAAATCATTTTCATCAGTGCCTATATAACTTTTCTCTTTTTCTCTCTCTTTGGTCTTTAAAAAGCTGTCTTGTTAGCAGAAGATACAATCTGTGTTTCCCCCACACCCGGAGCAGCTGAATAAAAGGCCTGCTCTCTTTGTGCTCATGTGCTGTGTGATCAGTGATTATACCTTTTGCCGTCTGTGTAAAAACACTTCACACATCGCAGATCATACAGTCCAAATATCAAATAGTCATGATTTACTCTGTAACCATATGTTGACGCACGGTGCAGACCCCTCACATATGTACCATATGTGTTTTATTGTAGACGTTGATGAATGTGCATCCGAAAGGCATGTATGTGGCCCTGAGCAAACATGCATCAACACCAGGGGCTCGTACACCTGTCAGTGTCCTCAGGGCTACCAGGGGAGTGGAGAGCACTGTATAGGTAAGCCTTTCAGATGCATTGCACAAGCCTAACCCTTTAGCTCTGTTGTAGTTTAGACTAGGAACGTGATCTTTGACTGATGTATTTTCCGGCAGACAAAGACGAATGCTCCTGACTCATTATTGCATGCACAGATGTGTGAACACCCCAGGTTCATACTACTGCGAGTGCAATGTAGGTCACAAGTTGGCCAGCAACAACCACAGCTGTATTGGTAAGTCACACACCAGCAAATGTCTCTGTGCATGTTAGGCTGCATAGTACATGAAAAGAAACATTTTATCGTCTAACACAAAGAATCCATTTAGGCGTGGAAAGAGAAAACACATAGGAGGCACGGTGGCACAGTGGTTAGCACGCTCGCCTCTCAGCAAGATGGTCCAGGGTTTGACTCCTGGGCCTTTCTGAGTGGACTTTGCATGTTCTCCTCGTGTTTGAGGAGGTTTACTATGGGTACTCCGGTTTCCCCCTCCAACATCCAAAAACATGCTGCTAGGAATTTCCCCACGGCGATAAAAATGATAATAATGACATTATCTTATCAATGTAAACTGGTTGGATAAACTTTTCCATGGTATTTCTTCTGACACATACATTGGTCTGGGTCTTGGTATCGTTTTGGTGTTGGTGTTGGTGTTGGTCTTGCTGTTGGTGTTGGTCTTGCTGTTGCTGTTGGTCTTGGTCTTGGTCTTGCTGTTGGTGTTGGTCTTGCTGTTGCTGTTGGTCTTGGTCTTGCTGTTGGTGTTGGTCTTGGTCTTGCTGTTGGTGTTGGTCTTGCTGTTGGTGTTGGTCTTGCTGTTGGTCTTGGTCTTGCTGTTGGTTTTGGTCTTGCTGTTGGTGTTGGTCTTGCTGTTGGTGTTGGTCTTGGTGTTGGTGTTGGTCTTGCTGTTGGTCTTGGCCCTTGCTGCTGGTGCTTGGTCTGCTGTTGGTGTTGCTGTTGGTCTGGTCTGCTGCTGGTGTGGTCTTGCTGTTGGTGCTGGTCTTGCTGTTGGTGCTGGTCTTGGTGTTGGTGCTGGTCTTGCTGCTTGGTCTGGCCTTTGCTGTTGGTGCTGGTCTTGGTTAATCATGATTACAACAATTGTGTTACCTTGTACATTAGAAAGTAGACTTCAGTTTACTCAGCTTTGACACTGAACAGTAGTAAACACACTGTTTTAGCCAAAGAGAAGAAAAAACTGTTATTTAGCCCGAAAATGAGATGCCAATAAACAATTGGGTTCCACCAAAGCACCAATATCAACAGTGTCAGGATGTCAACACAAGAGCAAAATGATGCAAACAGTAACTTTAAAGCACATAGTAATAGCGTCCATTGATTAAAAAAGACAATTTGCCTTTGCAACCAATAAACATCATGTCAGAACGACATACACTGTTGCCAAGGGTGACTTTAAGCTGATTTAGAGGGTGCTAATAATTGCTATTTGCTGTATTTGTTCCAGATGTGAACGAATGTGATGTGCAAAGCCCCTGTCAGCATCACTGCTACAATCTGATTGGCTCCTTCCTCTGCCAGTGTGAGCAGGGCTACGAGCTGGCGCTTGACACAGTCTCATGTCAAGGTGGGTACACACAGAATTCACACACTTTTAGCCTACGCTGAACATTAATGTAATTTATGAACGCTGTTGCCAAAAAAATGTTCTCCAAGGTCCTAGTAAATGTACCAATACATTGTAGATAAATGCATGTTTGTGCAAGTCCTGCATCCAAACACATTCCTCATCGGTGAATGTATGCTGATTATTTGTATGCATTTTTTCCCGGACAGACATTGACGAATGCAGCTTCTCCAGTTATATGTGTCAGTTCCAGTGCATTAACACCCCGGGAAGTTACACCTGTGAGTGTCCTGAGGGATATCAGCTACAAGGAAACAGGTTGTGTCAAGGTAGGAAAATGTACTTTATTCTGTTAATCTAGTATTTATCCTTTTTCTTTCACTTCTCACACATCAAATTCCCACGTGTGTCCTCTCCCCTCTGCTTTGAACTATTAGAAAAACCTAATCATTCACCCTTTTATGTTGTAATGTACAACCCATACTGGAAAAAGAAAGAATGCCAAGGTTAGGCAACACAAACACATAAAGCTTGTGTTGCCCTGTTTAGCCACCTCTGTGAATTTATATGCACGAGGCTGGTTTCTTCAAACGGATTTATTTGAAGCTTCAGCGCGCTCTCAAAGAGTGAGCTGTTATTCCCCCTCCTCGGTCAGGTGCAGGTTTTATAAGAGGGAGTCATGAATCCAGCCTGTTGTGTCAGAGGGACCCTTTAGTGATGAATCCGGTTTGGACCGTGTTTGATGGGGCTATTTTCATGGCTGGAAGGCCAGTGGGAGCCAGCGCTCAAGTCTAGGATCTCAGGTGTTGTCCGGGGCTTCCCTTTGCTCCAGGAATACATTTGTGTTTATATCCAGATGCAAATGTAGTATTACTATTGAATAGTCACCACAGCTGTCTGTATAGAGTTGTATATGACAGATATTGTTGCTCCTTTAACATGGGATGCCTTCTGGTGGTAAAAATAAGACAAGATCCATGCACACACCAAGATTTTTTCTTTTTTTTTTTGTGGCATCTGGTGTTGAAAATTACAGATTGGATTTCCATCTGTCAACTATGGTAGCCCTGCAGGGACATGTCTGTAAATAAGCCCAATCTAAATAGGTCAGTTGATGAGTTTATTTTGAACAATTAGCCACAAAATCAGTTTAGTTAATTAAGAAACACTGTGCTTTTCCTCCAGCAGTGCTCAATTTGTTTTTTAAAGTAATGGCTCTTTCTACTAAATTCTATTGAGCTTAAATGTGTATTTTCCAAAATAGGCACCTCCACTTTCATTTACATGTTTTTGAACTCGGTCTAGTTTGCTTATATATTATGAATCTTCTCCAGTGCATGCACAGATACCAGATTAGAAAATAACTGCAGCCTGTCTCTTTAAGATACAGTTTATGTACAGAAGGGCTTGCAACAACTATAAATCAGCCAGTATCCAAACAGCAGCTGTCTTCTTGTTGCAAGGATCATTTACAGATGCCTTTCAAGTTTTATAAAGGAGGTGAACACATGACACCTACTGTTTAATATGCAGTCAATAATCAACTCACTTTTTTTCTCTCTCTCTGCTTCTTTGCCAATCCTCAGACATAAACGAGTGTGATATGGGGACTCATAACTGCCAGGATGATGAAATGTGCTGGAACTATTTTGGAGGCTTTCGGTGCTATCCCAGAAATCCCTGTGAGCCGCCGTACACTAAAAGCTCCGAGAAGTGAGTAAACACTCTATCTAACTCCTTTTGTTGCTGTATCATTATCACAAACCGCAGTTTTAGGGAGACTTTGTGGTAATTGCTCTTCTTGCAGTCGCTGTATCTGCCGTTCTCAAGC
Source organism: Perccottus glenii (assembly GCA_024416835.2). Taxonomy (NCBI): domain Eukaryota; kingdom Metazoa; phylum Chordata; class Actinopteri; order Gobiiformes; family Odontobutidae; genus Perccottus; species Perccottus glenii. The sequence continues at coordinate 20,554,719 of CM044552.2, read as the reverse complement.
TGAGTGCCAGAACCTTCCGCCATCAATAGTCTACAAATACATGAGCATTCAGGCGGATCGCTCAGTGCCAGCGGACATATTTCAGATTCAGGCTACTAACATCTATGCCAACACACACAATACCTTCAGGATCAAAGCTGGCAATGAGGGAGGGGATTTTTTCCTGCGGGTAAGTTTGAACTGCTGGGTGTCATACCACTGTTATCTTCTTGGATATGACATGTTTAGGAAATTAATTCCTGACGTTTTTAGGTGCGGTTCTTTCAGTGCGTTCACTTGGACAAGTGTAAATGCTGTAACACAAACCTCAGTGTGCACCAAACACACTCGGAGACCCCAAAACATGGGTCAAAGGTTCCTACTGAACTCTGGTACAGTTTCATTGAAAAATGAACCCTTAGCAGACCGCAACATCTTCACCGCCCAAGCAGAAATGTCTCATAAATGAGCTTACCTGCTAGACAAAGAAACTAAATAAAACAACAAAATGAGCACAGGGCAATTATGGAGCACTGAGGAGATAAAATGCCTTATTACAATTTGGGCTAACAGCACCCTCTAGTGTGTTTCTTGAGAAAAGCCTTGTTTTTTGTTGTTTGGTCCACAGTTCAGAACTCCAGTTGTGAACGCGAAGTAAAGACTTTTTGCAAACAAATCAAACTAAATGGATTGTTTTCTGTTTCGGAGCAAAGTAAAAGAAGTGGACTACACTTTGAACTCACCCTAAAACTGGCAAATCTACTGTGTTTCTGATGTAAAAATCCAGGCAGAGCTCTATTGACCATAGTATAATAAGAACACAGGGATACATAACTATTTACCTGTTTAGTCTTCTCTAGTAACACAGTTATTAGATATTAAGGCAAACTGATTCTAGTTTGGCAGAGACAAAGCCTTTCTGAATCTATTGTTATCTAATTTCTCTAAGTTAAATTAAGTATGTTGTAGGGAGAAGCTGAAAACAAGAGATAGATTTATCAATCATATCAACATATGACACCAGCAAGACTGTTATCACAGTTTAAAATCAATTCTTAAATCCACTCCAAAATCAATTGTTAATAAAAAAATCAATACAACACTACAATTTGATTGACTCAGCTTAGATGGACTCTTAAAAGTGTAGTGGTACTACAAATAATAAAGATGTGATTGTGTATCTTTGGAAGGCCAGTCCTTTAATGGTATACAATAGACAATGACAATGGGTTGTTTTAGTTTGATTAATTGAATTAGTGGCACCCTGAAGCTACATCTTTAGTCAAAACAGCTGACAATATATCTTAAGTAAAAATGTTGCATGAATCACGTAATCTGAGACCAGAGTATTTGCAATGTCTCACAAGAGAAACCATTACTTTAAACAACTTTCTCTTTTACAGTACAACCAGTAGTAGGATTCTATAATATACACTTTTCTTCTAATTTAACACCAATCCAGTCAGCAACCTAAACTAAAGAAACCAGAGTTCTCTGCCTAATCTGTGCATGCTCTCACACAGATGTTCTTTTCTTGCAGCGGTCCAGTAATGTGAGTGCCATGTTGGTGCTGACCAAGCCTCTGTCCGGCCCCAAGGAGTATCAAGTGGATCTGGAGATGATCACTCATCATCTGTCCATGAACTACCGCTCCAGCTCGCTGCTGCGGCTCACCATCATCGTTGGCCCGTACGCCTTCTGAACACCGCAGGTCCATTAGTCAGCAAACGTAACAGTGTATCAAAGCAACTGCCTGTAACTGTAAATTTGGATTTATTACGTACAACAGAAGCTGTGTGGTGAAACAAAGTGATCACTGCAGAAGGGCTCGTGTTGCAACATGTCCGCCAGGTGTCTTTTTCAGTCTAAGTACTTGAATGAACTAAAGTGTTACTAAAACCACAAAAACATAGGCCTTTTACTTCTAAAAAATGTACATTTGTTTTGGAGGAGAGGTAAAACAAAAACACCCTCTCTGCCATGACAAAAAGGTTAAAGCAAAGGCATCTGGACTTAGTTTTCAAAGTGAAGATGTTTCATTCCTTGTCCTCTCGGCCACGACCTTAATGCAACATATTACTAAAAATATCCTACCATTGACAAATGTAAGCTTTCCTCTGCCATGAATCTCGGGCAACCCCAACTCCCCCGAGTTTACGAGCTTGACGTGTCCATTTAAACTAAAAAAACAAACATTTTCCAGAGTTTCTGAGGAGGACATGAATGCCTAAACAAAACAAAAAGTAAACCTCTTAGAATGCTGGCATCTTATACATAGTGATAAATTTAGGGGGAGATATCTAATTTTACAACAAAAGAAAACATACAGTAAGTAAACATAAATGAGTTTTTAACTTTAGCCAATAATGTTTCTGCAATTCCTGCAAGTGGAAAGTTAATAAATGAATGGTCATCAAAAACACACCAAATAACTTAATAATGATAGTCATTAAATTTATTAAATAAAATTTGTTAGACAGCATTTGTACTTGGCACACAGAAAAAGAGGCCTCGTGGACACAGTTAATTGTTAATGCAGCTCAAACCATATTCACCACCAGAAATGTTTATTCTAACCTGTGTGTAACTGTCACACTCGCATTAAATTAACACAAACAATACCAGTTTAAGCACCCAAATGTCTTTTATATCACTGCTTATGTTGATTTTGTAGAGTGAGAACTGTTACGCCATAACATTGTGTATATAGTCATTTCTAAGTGTAAAGAAGTTGAGACGTCTAAAGGGTACTCACCAGTGTAATTAGTGAGTAGACTTTGCTTTGAGGAGTTTAGTCATGTACATACTTAAGTCCAGAATCTATATGTGTGTATGAATAATAGTGTGTGCGTGTGAGAGTAAAAGTGTGAAACCCAGTAAAAGGGAAAGAGTGAGAAGGCGCCCGTTCTCTGCCCCGGCTGTTGGTGGATGTGGTCGAACTGTTTATGTATCTCAGCCATGCCAGCTTAACAACCTGTGGTCAGCAAAGCAATAACAGTGAACTCAAAAACACACACACAGGAAATGACGGCTTTCATAACACACCTTGGCAAGATGCGCCCCTCGGCTTGTTCGGAGCCAGTTGACCGCTGGTTGGTGCCACAGTGGCTCTCCAGAGAAACGGCTGGGCTTTCAAAAGTCACACTGGCACCGCTGGCTTGTGTGATCAAGATAAGTGCTTCGCCCCATAGCTGGTTCATGTGTGACATGAGATTGTTAAAGTGTTGTTAACATAGTGCCACCACATTTTTGCCAGACTGAGAAATCTCTCACTGTACCTGCTTTGCCTTTTCATGACTCTATGTCTTTGCTCTGGCTTATTACTGAAACATTGAACACTGCGGCGATGACAACCAGTGTGCAAATGTACGCACTTATTCATCTTTACATAAACCACCTGTTTCAGTTCAAAGCCATTAGAAGAAGTGCCTTAGGTGTATTCAAAGTAAATATAACGTTCATAATTACTCTTGTTCTTGCACTTAACTTTCTTTAAAGGGATAACTTGTAGTATTTTGACCATTCTTAAACTGTTGAGTAGAATAAGTTGTTACAAAAAAAAAACTGCTTAAATGTTATAGTGCAGAGTTATTAACAGAAGACCATCTGGGCTGATAAACACTCTAGGACCTAGTCCACACGGACACGGGTATTTTTATAACCAGAGTTTTTCCTCTTGCGTTTAAAAAAATCCTGTTCATGAAAACGCAAAACCCCGCTATCAAGCGCTGTCAAGAGCTAATCGTAAAGGCATGTTGGCCAATCAGACCAGCGGATAACGGCGCACACTCTGACGTCGCAAGGCAAAAACTCCGGTTTTACTGTCCACACGATCCTCACCCTGGCAGGGGTTTTCAAAAATGTTCGGTTTCAGTGACCTGTTACTGCGTTTCCGTGTGGACGAACGGCCGAACCGTGTAAAAAAAGTCCCGGTTATAAAAATACCCGTATCCGTGTGGACTAGGCATAGAACTCTAGTTAAAGTGGTGCACTATTGTAATCCAGCCCGGGGCATTGCAGTTGGGTAGGCACACCAGGCAGTAGCTTAGGGTCCCAAGTTTTAATGGGGCTTCCAAAGACACCTGACCGTATATATTTTTAGATTATATAAATTTACATGAACACAGATATTTGCCTTTAAACAGTTACTCACTATTGACATTAAAACATTGTTAGTTTAATCATACATTTCATAATTTGCCTAATACGTCTTCACTTTTCCACACTGTGCAATTTATTATTATTTTTTTACTACGACTCACAAGATTCGACTTGAGTCGGCAACCACTTGTATCCTGTCGCCTGTCACACTGCAATTAAAGAAACCAAATGTGTGAAATTTTAATAAAAACAGAATGCAATGATTTGCCCATATCTTATCTCATATTTTATTTACAGTAGAATGTAAACAATATAGCAGGTGTTGAAACTGTGACTTTTTAACCATTCATGAAAAGTAATAATTTTGAACTTGATGGCAGCAACATCAACAGGACAGGGGCAACAAAAGGCTAGAAAAGTAAGTGACACTAAACATTTTAAGAAGGGGGGTTGTACTAAGAGCAGCAACTTGAGTGATGTTCAAAAGAGCAATGGCAATAGGTTGGATAAAAAAGAATACTGTGTTACAAAAAAATAAAATAAATAAAAGCTTGGAATAAGTTCTTAGGATACATTTGTTTACTTAGAAATTCTAGCTAACCCGCTACATTAAACTGTAATTAAATGATTGTGAGACTGCTCGTCTTTGATTCTGTCACTATGTGAACTACAACCACAGAACTACGATTATATCAGAGTCCATCTCAGACAGGGGCAGTGCCTATTAAAATGTCTTCCATTTGCGTATTTCTTGAGCAATTGCCATTTTGTAATTCAGAGTTCTGTGGTTAAAAGCCAGGTTGACTTTGACAATAATCACATCTGTTATTAATGGTTTGGATTTTTCAAAAAACTACATTTAATCCCTTAAATGAAAATGCTTTAATGGTCTTTTCTATTTAAAATAACCTATATTTTTTATATGTATCTTCATTTGATTGTACTCTGAAGAGCAGAGGTTGTAATGTTGAATAAAATGCAATAAATATGTAGAATAAATGCTTGTATTTCTTTTTGGTTCTCAGATTCTTGTGAAATGTGTAAAAGTTCATCTTCTGAAAGGCCAAAGTGAGCAGGATGTGACTTCAAGTACAGTTTGGTGAAATGCTTCGCTGCTTTTTCCACCGCTTTAGGGACACCCCACCACTGAATGATTTCATCTGAATATAACAGTGATAAATGTACATGATGCATTGGCCCTATCTATCATATTTAAAGAGATCCGAGGGGATATAGTTATAGAGTTGTGTTGAGTAAATGTGTGCTCAGGGACAAACGTGAAGCCACAGATTGTGATTCTTTAAATTGGATGGGAGTGGTTTTTATGGTAAGTTGTTACTCAATCACGCTGTTGTCGACTCTGGAGCTTTAGTCAGAGAGTGTAAGATGATCCATGATGTGTCATTGTTCCCCTGAATCCATGTTTTGCTGTCCGTGCATGATTCAACCCCACTGAGACAACACTGCTTACTCACTGCTACAATGTCTCTACTGTGTCCCCTAAAATCCCCAAAGAAAAGCTGCCCGTGATTAATATTCTATTGGCTAGCTCTAGATTATTATCTTATTTACTAAACACCATTAAAGCGCTAGTCATTAGTTTAAGATCATACAGGACAATATATATATAAATAAGTTCAGTATGTTGTGTAACTTTTTAAGCAATATCTAACATCTGTTTTTCATTATTGGTTTAAATTAGTTTTTGAATAGTATAGTTACTGAGTCATCTTCATTAACACTGTTTAAATGGAAAGCCATTACCAAGAAGTAAAGGCAGATTGAAACATGACAAATGAAGACATTTGAGAGTGAAGAGGGGAAACTATGGGTTGGCCTAAAATCAGAATTTTATGGCATTATATCCATCCATCCATCCATCTTCTTCCGCTTATCCGGGGCTGGGTCACGGGGGCACCAGTCTAAGCAGAGACTCCCAGACTTCCCATCTTCCTAGACACTTCCTCTAGCTCTTCCGGGGAAATACCGAGGCATTCCCAGGTCAGCCAAGAGACATAGTCCCTCCAGCGTGTCCTAGGTCTTCTCCGAGGTCTCCTCCTGGTGGGACACGCCTGGGAAGGGTTGGAAAGGTGTCCAGAATGCCCGAGAATGGCTCCTTTCGATGTGGAGGAGCAGCAGCTCTACTTTGAGCTCCTCCCGAGTGACCGAGCTCCTCATCCTATCTCTAATGGAGCGCCCAGCCACCCTGTGGTAAAAGCTCATTTCGTCTGCCTGTATCCAGGATCTTGTCCTTTTGGTAAATCACCTTCTTTACCACAACAGACCGGTACATCGACTGCATTACTGCAGAAGCTGCCCCAATCTGTCTGACAATCACCCGCTCCATTCTTCCCTCACTCATAAACAAGAGCCCTAGATACTTCAACTCCTCCTGAGGCAGGAGCTCTCCACCAACCTGAAGTGGACAAACCCAGTACAAAGTTTTGTAGAACCCAGTGAATGGAACCCTTTTGGTTGTGCTACTTCCTGTTCCTACAACTGTCCAGAGCAGATAAACGGACCACTGCTAGAGCGAGCTACACTCATGTTTCTCTTTTGAACACAAAGTCTTGCTTAAACTCTTGGAATATTTGCAATCTGAATCTTTATCACCAAATGTCACCAGAAACTCCACAGTGCACCTTTAACAAATTAACGCATTTTTATATTTATTATGTTAATGAAATAATGACCTTAATAATCAACCAACATTCAATAAACCGTGCTTATAGGAGAGACTTGCAGACAGGCCTTTGCTTGAGTTTATTTACATTTACAATTATTCATTTTAGTTGACGCTTTTTTACGTGACTTACATTAAGCTTCAATTCACCAGTGTTACAGCTGAAACATTACTGGAGGCAAGGTGGGTTAATTGTCTTGCCCAAGGACACAACGACTGTATGAACTGTGGGGAGAGCGGGAATCAAACCACCAACCTTCTGGGTGGAGGACAACCGCACTACCACTGAGCCACTGTGACCCATAGCAGAACAATAAATAAATATTCCATAATTTGACCTCGGACAGTTACGTTTTTTTATCACAGAATCCTACATATCCAGTCATCATAATTGGTTACAGTAAACCATTAATAAAGTATGAAAACCTAGCTGTATTTTAATTGTAGTAATGTAATTGTAGTTGTGCTGCTAAACGTGGTTGGTAGCAAACCCAACCCTACCCACCTAACCCTGCCATTGGGCTGGCTGTCACAAGTCCACAATACATATTTGTCAGTCCAAATCATCAAATTAGCTTCACCTTTAAAAATAAGTTCTATCAAACATAGCATTAATTCAAGTAATTGAGGTAGAAAGTATGACAAGCTGTTCATTGTGCACTGAAATACAGTGAACATAACAAATACATGAACATAAAAACAGGCTCAAACTTATCCCAAACCATGATTGCTATTGCGTTTACAACCCTGCTGAACTGTCTTTGAAACCACAGCCTGGTCCCAACCACCAATGAGTGTTGAATAAGTTCTAACTCTCCTTTGCACAGTGACTTGACGTGCCGTAGGTGGGTGTCAGTCAGGCGGAGGAGAAACGGAGAGGGCACAGAGAGGTGAAAAATGACTGCTTTATTGGATGGCATTTGCGATTGGAAAGATGAGATGAAGTCACTTGTTAGCACTGGCAGTTAGCAACACCCCAGGGTTGTACACCACACAGGGGGCATTGAGAGTGACACGCACATTCACATGGCCACTACTCAAGTAATTACTCTCAAGGTAATACAAATGTACATGGTCAAACAAATTAGCAGAACCGCCCCATCCATGAGTGAATGCAGTTGGTTGGTGGGGTGTGCTTCTTCTCGGTGCCACTGCTTTCTATTTCTGAACACATGCCAGGCCATAAACAGTCCCTGCCCTACTGCCTCCACCACCAGAGCCATTTCAAACAGCCGTCACTCAGGCTGAAAAATGAATCCTGGAGGTCCATACCTGTGTGATTACTTTCCCTAATTACAGTTTGGAGCTGTAACTCAGGGACGACTGAACGAGACGGGCCCTTGGGGTGTTGTGAGCATAATTATATCGTGACAATTAATAGGCCCTCGTTCTCAGAGAAGACTTTGTTATACGCTGACATACCTAACTGTTTTTTAGCTTAGCGCGGAAGCCTTTGAATGGTGAAATAATTACAAAGGAAAACATGATATACAAGGATGATAATTATGCTTGATAACAGTAAATGCCACTTACTTTCATGCTACACGTTCATATCAGAGGAATTAAGCTTGTCTTTCTTTCCAGCACTGCACAGTTAATCAGCAGTGAAAGCATCAGCGGTGTCTAATGAGAAAGTGACTCATCATATTTACTTTATGGATGTCCTCTATAGGCAGTGTGTAAAAATGTGCTTCTAATTCTGCTCTCATTTTTAAAGGAAGTGCTTGTAAACGTTGACTACGTTGTAGTCCTTTACAGGTTTGACAATAGGAAAAAGTTGGTTTGACAGCGTTAGGAAAGAGGGAAATGTGCTTATTACTCAAACTGTTCATTAAATCCTTGTGTGCTTGTAAACAAACTCACACCCAGACTCAGTGTACTGAGTCAGGATTAATGAAATACCTGTGTAGGAGTGCAGGAGTAAACCTTGATGAGTTGTAGCCTTCACAAGGCTTAAGCGACTGGTTCAAGAAGAGATTGTACACGCCATATTCTACCAAAACCAAGAAAATAGTACATCAGGCCTTTATATATGCACTTTTTACAGCAATATCTGGTGGCAAAAGTGTACATTGCAAATCTTCACTGTGTTTTTTCTTTTTGTTTTGTTTTTATATAGCGCTTTTCAACCTAGGCACTCAAAGCGCTATACCAGTGATACATTTTTCACCACTGGAGGCAAGGTGGGTTAAGTGTCTTGCCCAAGGACACAACGACAGTATGTGAGGAGAGCGGGATTTTATAATGTTTTTGGGATGTTTCGAGTGGGGATCAAACCTCCAACCCGCCGGTCGAAGGACGGCCACTCTACCACTGAGCTACTGGGGCAGCAGTAGCTCAGTGGTGTTTCCTTTTGGAGCATGTGGACAGTTACTGTAGCCCTGCAGGGACATGTTGTCATGAACAAAGCCAGCAGAATTTTTTTTTATTTCAAAATTGGTTTACTTAATAAATTCCAGAAATCTTCATGCAAGAATTTTTGTTCAAAAGGAAAAATGGAAACTTGATTGTGCTTCTCTTCCAGCAGTGCTCAGTTTGTCCACTCATGGCAATTTTATATTTTTCTGTTTTTTTTTTTTTCAGTTAGAAAAAGGCTAAAGCTAAATTTTTTTTTTACTTTTTGGCTTAGCATCACATGCAATATTGCCATGGCAACAAACTAGTTGATTAATTAATGGCACATCCTTGTTTTGGCATTACAGGATTAAAAATTAGTTGTCAATAATATAACCCTTAACAATCAGGTACGTTAGCTCAAACTAAATTTGAGGAGCTAACATTCAATCTGACTAGCTTTGTTAAATACTAAAATCATTACTAACCTGTAATTGAGTTGGTCTGTGTGTAGTTATTAAGATATTATTTCCACTTTCCGAGAAAAAAGAACATAACGTAACAAAGTTAGAAAAATAACTTCTTATCATTGAAACACGGACCACCTGAGGAAAATATGAATGCTGCATAAGTTCTATATTTTCCAGATAAATAAATGTAGAGTGTTTTTTTATATGCCATTATACGCTCCTAATAACATAATTCTTTTTCAGCATAAACCAGCTAAACAACACGTCACAGTAACATCACATGAACCATCCACAGGAAGTTTAGCAGTCAAAACATGTCAAGGTACAATACTCATAAGCACTGGTTGGGTTAATAGAAAACTTTACGCAAAGTTAACTTTTGTGGAAGACCAAAGGAACATTATAATATACAGTATGTTTGACTGATTCTTTACCCAGTGCACCTTTAAAATACATGGTAGCAATTTAGAGTTTTCTCTATTCTTACTGTTATATAAACCTTTTTGGTAACACTTTATTTTACACTACACATTATATCTTCCTCATTAATTAACACCCTGTTACAAACTATAAAAACATGTAACTACATAGTACATACATACCCTAACTCTACCTACAATATGTAAGTACACATATTCCATTATGTATGTACTATGTAGTTACATGTTATTACAGTTTTGGACACAAGGTAATATATGTATCAGAAACATGTATTATGGCCTAATGGAAAATCTTATGCAACAAGCCTAGAGCCTATTGTTGCCAAATTCAACATTTTTTATTTATTTTTTTCAGTTCTGATTCAGATCTTTATTTGTGCACTTTTCTTTACTTTTCTGAAGGCCCATCTAAAACTATGTTTTACTTACAACACTATGTAACTCTCCAGGATGCATACCCTCTAACTAAAGGACTGATTGGGATGTAGCTTCAAACTCACATGGGACTGCTACCTCAATTCTCCAACAAACTAAAGACATAACCCCAATACTACAACTTACGTTCTTTTTTTACGTTCTTTTTTACTCTTCACTTACAACATTTCAGCTCATTTGATAAAACATGTTCTTGCTATACTCGACACTGCACTTCCATCTCTTCCATCCTGTCAGCTCACATCTGCCCTGGATTTCTGAGTTTCTTCATATTTTCCACTTTCACTAGGTTTTTTATAAAAAGAAAACGAAACGGTGCGTGAGTGATCGTGAGGATGAGGTGAGGCTCAAAGGTGGGCCCAGACCCTTAACTTGCCACTCAATAATGCTTTTCCTCAGGTCGAGGTGTGCAGTGGTGGGCGTGTTGCTGCTGTTGTTGGAGCAAGCTGTGTGTGATGAACAGAAGGCTGGCGTGTTGCCTGATCAAATTCCACTGCAGCTTCATATCTATCCTGCCTTCCAAAAATGTTCAGCATACCAGTGGGTTTTATTGACTTGTCAGAGCAGACAGCTAGGGAGCGGGCTCTGCCTTGTAAGGTGAGTGCACACATTTCTGTTTATTTGGATTGTTTATCTGACTGGGATACAACCTTTGCAGCCACACAGTATGTTTCCCAAAATAATGCAGACGTCACGTCTAATTAGCCAATGTTGAACCTCTGCTAAAGATCCCAATTACTGACAGAAATATCTGCTTGTGGTATTTCCCACATGGCTGCAGGACATGCACAAACATTTTACTGACAGGAAAGCGTGCTTCGACTCACTGGTGAAACTGAGTCAGGGCAAAAAAGCTGATGGTGGAGTGCCAATGCTGACAGATGCTACTCTGCAATCTGTCTCATAATGAGTTTAACCTCTCTTCCCCCCCGTCTCTGCCTTTCTACTTCTGCTCTCACAAATACAGTTAATTCCATGACCATCAGGGCCCAGCTGCTTCTTTTTTTGTTTGTACAATTTTTTTTTTTTGCTTGCCTGTAAGAGCATGTAATTGCATTTGGCCCTGGGTGTACATGTGCTCATTAATCCACTGTCCATGCCCCTTACATTCCAAAGAACTCAGGAATAACATATAGAAATCTGGATAAACAGTTTTCACTAAAGCAGGGGTTCTCAAAATGTGGTATGAGTACTTAAACTAGGGATGTCAAACTCATTTAAGTTCATTTATTACAATGCAAGTCTAAATTCTCTGACAAAGACAAGTATCTCAGTATTAAAAGGAAGCCTGTAGAACGGGATGCCGATTCCAATTGTTTGGCTCACAGAGGATAAGATCTGCTGTGTTGGGAACCCATCCACACCAGGATCAGATGCAGAATTCAAAAAATGCCCATCCACCGCCAACATCCAGCGTCAAGCTCTTTGTGTTGAACTTTAGTTCAATCTTATCTCATAATGTTCAGGTATTTCTCGCCAAAACGGACAAAACATTTTTTGAATGAAATGTATCTGCTGATTGAAAGAGGGGCTTTCCACACACATTAGAAAAAACTAACCTAAACAAATATGTGAAATATTTCTAAAGCCAAAGAGAATTGAGATACTTTATAGATAGTGTACTTTAAAGATTGTCCTGAAGATTATAAAGTGCTAGGTGTTGACTCATTGGTCAAAGTGTACTGCAGCTAAAGTCTGACACCTAGTGGACAAGAGTTGCACGTACAACAGATATTCTCTTCCAAAGCCACACCCTGAATAAACACTAAATATTTAATGAATTTGAAATGTGAGATTTTTCTATACTGTTGTGTGTTGCGGGTCCTAATAAATGCAGATATGCTCGCATTTTTTAGGCCATTTTGTGTTTTCTATATATATTTTCCTTCACCTCACTGTTGTTTTATTGTTCTTAAATAGTAGTAATCGTAATATACTTGCAATTATCAAATGTATTAACTTACATGCATCATATTTTCTTATAATAGATTCCTTAACCTATTCCCAAATGGGGGTATAATAGGAATTGGTATTACATTACTATAACTGTGTGTCAGTTATTACACACAAGTGTGGCCTATAATGTCTGAGTTTTAAGAATGTGCAACAGCCTAAACCGTCTGCTTCATCCTGTAGTAGCTGTCTTTTATTTGTATATTTTTATGTTGTAGTCAAAGAGTTTTGGCCCTATTTTGGTTTGGACTGTTCGCTGTACAATAGCTGTGTCACATGAGTATGTAATTGAACAAGGGCTTGTAATGCTCTAATAGTCCAACAGATGGCAAAGTCTGCCCAGTGTCCAGTCCACAAGTGACAGAACTATATACCCTTGAACTAGGCCTCTCTTTCTTTGGACAATGTTTACAGTACCGACACTCACGTACACGGGCTATAATGTGCAAATGAACTAGGATATTCGATTATAATCACCCACTGGAGTGAAGAAGTTGAAGTAAACAGTAACACTGAACGTATAACCTATAACTATAGACTGGAAGTACGTGGGCTAATAAAGACCGCTTTGGCAAACAGTGGGAAGTCTAACCAGCCCATTACCAACTCTGTGCTTAAGTGTTTTCTGGTGACTTGAATAATAAGCTATAAAGAGGAGACAAAGGCGGTCTGTGAGGAGAGCGGTGGGGAGGGAGCTCCCTCCATCCTTCCTGGTGGGAGGTTTGAGATGCGCTGCGCAGAGCAGTCCGCTAGCGACGCATCTTCCTGGCCTGCCCCCTCTTCCCTCCCTCCCTCAGTCTCTTTCCTCCTTTCTGTCTGCCGCTAGCCTACCTAGGAGGAAGTGCCGGGAGCCAATACGAGTCTGTGGAGTGTCGGGGTCTCTGGCGCTGCTATGCTGCGGTAGAAGGCCGCTGTTTCGCGGTGTTTACTGGAGATGTAGAGAGGGACACAGGCACCGCTCGCCCCGACGGACCGCGCCGTGTGTCTGCCCTGCTCTGCCCAGCCCGCTGCATCGCTTAGCGGCCTGTGAAGCACACAAAGATGTCCACCAGAACGCCATTGCCCACGGTGAACGAACGTGATACCGAAAATGTAAGTACCTTTGAGCGGTGACACTGTCTTTTTCAGCTCAAGGGCGGGAATACGGATGGTTATGTAGCTAGCTTGTCGGTGCAGGTTTATGGCAGGCGCGTTTTTGAGCTTCTCTGTTGCAGAGCTAGTCAACCAATGAGCTCTAGCGTTTTTCTTTCTCTGACGGGAATAAAGGCATGGGGGCTAGAATAACGCAGAGAATAGACACGGCTAGGTGCAGTTTGTTCGTGTTGCCCCAGTTTAACACAATACGGCTGGCTTTAACAACGCATTGCGTCACTATGCTGCCCTAAATGGCACGCGCTAGTCTGAATGTGCATTTTGTTGAATAAAGCCATGCCTTATGTTGGTTTTGAGAAAATGGTGTAGCCCCACTCCTCTAACTGGGGTTATTTTCTAGTCCAAAGCGTCAATATTTAGGGCGGTGGGGGATGTTGCCCTACTTTTTCAATGGCAACGCGTTGTTGGTAGCATCGCAATGTGCCATCCATCACCTTTAGGCCTTGTGATAACTGCACGCTCAGTGCTGAATGGAAGCTGGAGGAGGGTGGTTCATCATTCCGCTGCCACCACACTGATGAGTACAGCTAACATTATTTACAAGGCAAAGAAAAGCAGCCTCAAACTGCTCGGTCATTTCCTATTCACCGTGTAAAGGAATGTTTATGAACGGATCCGCTGTCTATAATCACGACTGCTCTCCTGCAGCACACCGAGCACTGAGGAGCTGACACGCTCTGACATATTTAGGTTTCCCTTATTTTCCTGGAAACAAGACGAGGCTTATTCTACAGCATGGCTGCACTGGGTTATATCGTGTTACAGGCACAAATACACGGCTTTGAAGCTGTTCAGTCAGATAAGGGATCTTTATGTACCAAAATGTGTTTGTAAAATGTAGAAGCTTCAACTGACTGTTTATTTATTAATGTTTATCATAGATATACATATTAGTTTGTAAGGGTTCTAAAAGCACAGCTTAGACAAAATGATAATTTAATCTGTCTGTAGTAATGCCTCAACTCAATGCATAGTAATGAGTAGGCTACTGTTGGTCTGGCTGAGACTGCCTGATGACTGTTAAAGCACTGCCTCAGCAGTGGCCAGCCAGCCTTACTTGCCTATATTTGACTCCAAGTGCAGCCCTAGGGCCCACTATCAGCAGAACTGCATTGCATAACTGTTTATTACTCAGAGAGAGAAGTTGCTTTCAGTACCGCAAAAGGGAAGACGTTCTCTCTTACTTTATGTGGCTGAGTTTCACATCCTTCAGGAGGTAAAATCTGTGTCTGTTTGTGTATTTGTGAATCAATACTATCTTCATTTTAAGTGAACTTTTGCCATCACTTCAAAAGCAGTGATTTTTAATACACAAAGTTTGGAGGCAAGTGTGGATGTAACCTCTACACAGCCGCATTAAACATCCATGAAAAGTCATCTTGAACAAAGAGTGTGGGCATTTACCTGCAATAACATACAGTGTGTTGTTTATTGGACGAGCATTATAGCGCTGCATATACTATGTAAACCAATATGACATTTAATAAAAAATACCCTTTTCTCTCTGCCACACTCTCTTTGATCCACGGCCAGGTCTCTTTGAGTCCTGCAGCGATCTGGCCTGGTGAAGGTGATGCGTACCCTGCAGGGTGTAGCGTTTCCCCAGTGAAACGGGAGCAGTGAAGCCTGGGTAACCAGACGAGGGCATTATTCTCTGACTGGGTGTGGTGCTTAGGAGCAAAGGATCATGGGATCTCTGACCTGGACTGACATCAGCAGCTGCTATAGAAGAGAGGGAAAAAGACCAGTAGATACTATGTGTAGCTTGTGCCAGTGCTACAGAGATCTGCTCTTAATTCACCTTTATGCTGCTTCACACACAGAGCTCTTATTATTATCAAACTCTGCTGTGACGACACTAACACCTCTAACTGAAAGTCTGTTCTGTTTTCATTTCTGTTTTCCTTAAAGGCACCTAAATAAAGATGTTTACTTTCTTCGTTATCTAATCTGGTCTTGTTGCTGATAAGGTCTTAAGGTTAGGAGATTAGGATGTCAGGGAGGGGAGAAACTGACTCTCTTCTTTGGTCTTTGATATGATTTTTTTTCGTCTCTTCCCATGACTTTGCACATTCAGCCATTATGTCTACTTGTCTGGAAAGTCCCTCCTGGATTTAATATCTATTGCAACCTTTGCCTTAAGCGTTCATTTCACAATCAATCTCCTACTCTTGGCACAACACAGCTCCACTGCACCACTTTGCTGCACTGTTGTTAAATGTGCAGCTAATGCATAGTCAACAATAAGAAGAGATATATTATTGAGAGTCAAAACAGTGACAATGGCAGCTTTTGGCTGACTCAATTGGTGAATATTAAAGCTGAAGTGGTGGATGTTGTCAATCTCTAAATCTTCTGCTTTACCTCAGCATTCCTCGGTAGATGGCTTTGCTGACCCCCCAGTGCCGCCCACAAAGTCTGCAAGTCGCCATAGCCTGCCACGATGTCGCAACTCCTTCACTTCTACAGAGGAGCACCCCCATATTGGCAACTATCGCTTACTCAAAACTATTGGGAAGGGGAATTTCGCCAAAGTCAAGCTGGCACGACATGTTCTGACCGGACGAGAGGTAAGAAACCCATATAATGCTGCATTTACTGTATTCTCTAAAGTAATGGGAATTTAAACCTCAGAAGTACTCGCATACACACACTGATATATGCAGTTGACCTGTCAGTGTGATAGACATGCTCTTCCTGGTGTGTCTGCAATTAAAGTCCTTGTATCCCCAAGGAGTAAACAATGGCCTGTGATATGCTCACTGTCTTTTACGCAGCAGGACATGCTGTGCCCTCCATGTTTGTTTGTTAGCCTCGCAGCTGCTCCGATAAAGATCACCTTTCACCTCAAACCTCATCTTTCAGTGTCCGTCTGTCCATCATGGTTATGTTTGTTTTAATTTAAAGATTTGCAGCACTTACACTCTCATTCTGTTACATCTAACAAGATTGTTAGATTCTTTATTGATAATTTAACATGTATTATTTTATCCTAGGTAGGTTCTTAAATATAGCCAGAAGTTCACACATTGTAATCAGTAATATCATAACATAACAGAAAAGGTTTATCCGTTGATTGCATATACTTCACTAGGCTCCTGTTCATTCTTGTTGTAGATTACCTTTTCATTTGAACCACACTATTGATGCAACTCTGGAAAATCTAAATATCAAGAAATTAAGGCCAGAAAACAACAAGAGCTGATCCCAAAAAGCAAATGTTTACTATCTGGGACAAGTGGCTCATTAAAACGCTGTTCTGTCATTGCATTGAAGGATTCAGTGTTCTCAAAGGTCGATTTGGCACTTTTTTGATCCACCCACTGTCCTTTGCCACTACAGGCATATTGGGTATGCTCCCCACTCTTTGCAAGGTCAAGCTCGGCTTTGTGTGCCTTTGCTGACTCATCAGAATTCAAAGACACGATCAGAGTGAAACGAGAAAGAACAGGTGGAAAGAACATAACCTAAACTAAACGTCCAAACTGTATTTCTAGCCTCGGTGTAGGCCTGTGTCTGAAAATAAGAGCTGAGTGAGAGGCAACAGCACATACATCTGTGCGACAGAGTGTCCTCTATCTGCTGAGGAGGGTGACTCCAGGATTTGTTTGGGCTTTTCAAAAACACACGTAACACACGCACACACACTCAGCAGTCCAGTAATGGAAACATTTGCCATATGTCCTCCTCTGTGACCAACTGGTCAACTGGTCAGCACAGTTTGTTGATGTAAATAGATTTTTTTTTTCAAATTTTTGAACTAAAATACAGCTACACAATACATTGCAAATTATTATTCTAAAACGTATTTGCAGATTGACCAATATGTTGGATTTTGTTTCCATGAGTATACTTCTATTATTGCTTCTTCAACAGTTCTCTTTTCGCTGTATGACCTTTTAACAGTGTTTTTGGATAGTTCCCCTGCAATTATGCCACTGCTGTGTTGTGACTACAGAGGAAGCAAAAAACGGACAGGAACAAGTAAAGCACTTCAGCACACAAGCGGCGAGATGACATGGCATTAAGTTTCTCCTCTACGATATCGGTGTGAATGTTCACTTTGGCGACTTTTACATCCATTTTTGGGACCTGCGTACGTGGAGAACATATGGCCTGTGTGTTAGAAAATGCGCTGAATAATTAACAGTCATGCATGTTGGCCTTCTGTCACTGGAACTGAATTATTCACCCTCAAATCCATTAGAGAAGGCACACAAAGACATTTCAACTCTCATATCACTCCATCAACTAAAGGGGAAATATTGTATTCTTACAAGAAGGAATTTTTTAAGGAACTTAGTAAGTTGAAGATTAAACAATAGAGTGACACGTAGAGAAACCAAGCACCTGCAGGCACAGATTTAGACACATGCGCGGCTCCACCTGAGTTTGCCCGTGACAGGAGACAGCGCCGAGGAGAGAAGTGAGGTCTGTCTGTGCACCTGCCCACCTAAGACAAGCTGCAAATAGACACCACCTGTGTACTGCCGGTGTACACACACAGAGCAGTGCTGCGTTCCTCTCTCCAGTCTGGCTCACTGCTGCTAAGTGTTAGCTGCTATAGTGTTGTTGTGCTAGGATATTGCTTCTGAGTTGGGAGGAAATGAAAGGCCAGGGTACCTTGTGGTTTTGGGAAAACCCTGTTCACCATGAATAACCCAAATCTCTTCGACATGACTCGGCTTTCTGTTATTTCTATTTTTTTCCCAGCTTGGCATTGCCGCCAGAGTCGGCATCCACTGAAGCATGCTTATGAAGTGTTAATAATGTCAGACGCTGTAATGCCAGTATTAACAATATTAATAATTCCTTTTTATAATGTTATTCATTGCCGTTTTTACACTTTTCTTTTATTGTCTCTTAAACGTATTATCCTATGCAGTGCATACATATTTATATTGAAATCTTATGTATAGGTTTAAAGGGGGAGAAATAAATGTCTGCTATTATTGCAGAACTCCCTGTGTCATTTCTCATTACTATAGTGAAAATAATAAACATAAAATGGTTCTTGGAGGAATTAATCACACATTTCTAAAATGACTCCAACCTCATAAAAATAACAATTTGCATTTATGTATCTAGGAAAAATGCAAATTTTATAGTTCTGTAAAACCAAATTGAAGTTGACTTCCTGCAACTGCCCACAGTGGTCTTAATTCGATACAGACCAGGTTAAACTGAGCACAGCTGGAGGAGAAGCACACGCATATTTCTATTTGAACAAATTTATGCATAAAGGTTCAGAGCTTTTAAAAAGCACATAAAGATTTGTTTTTTTGTACTCAGTTTGTTCATAGACAGCATGTCCCTGCAGTTGGGGTGTAACAAGTAACTGCAAAATTTGCTTTCAACAAGTTGTTGCAAACAGTTTCTAGCACGGCAACACCAAGTGTGGATGTTGATATTGAGGAAGTCTCATCCTCATTTAAATCAGAGGTGTGGCGGCACAAATAAATCCACTTTAGCAAAAGGCGTTCACTCGCTCACCGCATGTCTCTCCGCTGCTGCTGCACAGACCGGTCCGAGTCGGCTTAGCGCGGACTTAACAAGTGCACAACAAAAACAAAACAAGTCTGTGTCTGAGGCTGAGCTTTACTCTCTCCAAAACAGACACAAAGTAAAATATCAGAATCAGAGAGAAATGTGAGCAGTAATCTATATTAGCAAAGAGGCTAAACTGTAAACAGAGGCTGCTGTCCTGAGTCTGAACTCTCTCCGAGCCATAAGTTATTTCATAACACAGTCAGACCTTTCTAAAACTAAGTGTTCATCTGTTTAAGGCCTTTGTCAGAGAGACGTACTAATGTTCTGGATCATGTGCTGCCTTCTGTGTTTCTGCTGCAGCCACTGACAGTAAAGACCAGGGGTCTCCAACTTAAGGACCAAATCCGGTCTTTTGTGACGTGCTTCTGGACATCACATTAATTATTACCGTAATAATAATTCTTGTTATCATTAGTCAGTTTAGTTTATTGTCCTTGTATTAAAATACAACAAAATGACAATGTAACTCTTATTCTTGTCTTAATCTAAAGAGGTTCTAGGTCTCAGCTAAAGTTATTAATTATTCAAAGTACATAGCCCTATAAACAAATTAAACTGTATGTAAATGCATGTTGGATTTGATTTGATTTATGTTTATTTATATTTATTAGTCTATATTTTGAATAAATATGGGGACAGTTGACATTTACTCGGGGATTGTTGGAACTGGCTTTCGGGAAGGTACTGGGACAGTGCTGAAAAAAGTTAGTCTGGAGCCCTGATTTGTGAAATAATAAAATTGTTCTCTTGGCACTTGTTCACTTCTAATTTGTTTCAGCTCATATCATAAAAGAAAATTGTGACAAAATTGAACCGTGATATCAGAATCATGAATCAAATTGTGAGTTGAGTGAATCGTTAGTTGTTCAGAACTTTAAAATGGAGATGTGCCAGAAACTACACCACCCACCTTTTTAAATGGCACATTATAATACTGTTAAACAGTAGGCTTACTTTCAAAAACTTGCATTTAGCAACATCGTCAAGGAACTTTTTAAACCTTTTTAAATCTATAAACTACATATACAACCAATTTCTAGGATTCAATCAGTAAAAGCCTGATGAGCTCCCAGTGGACATTCTTCTCCAAAGTGGTTGAGACCAGCAACAAGCCGACACTGTAATTGTTGTTTGGTTAGACCGCAAACTACACAGCTTCTAATAAACTCGCTAGTACTATTTATTTTTAATCCTTCTCAGAACAAAACTATAAAGGCAATTTAGTACATCACCAAATGAAGACCAACAAAAAGTCCATTTGTCTCTTTTATGCGTTATTACATTATATTGTGAAACTGTGCTGTAAATCACATAATGTGTAATGTATATAGGCTAACAACTGGTGAGTCTGCAGTATGGATCGGCTAGTGCCTTTGTGAAAGCTGCTGAGCCCTGAGAAAGTGAGGTCTGTTTCAGGGTGGCAGTGATTATTGGGATGGACACAACAGACTGCTGCCTAGCCGAGGCCGTCAGTAGATCACCAACCTTTAGAGACATACAGTATATTCACTGCCCTGGCACGGCTGCGAGGACAGTTTACTCAAGACTCTTAGTATCAAATAGTGTAGCTTCAAAATTACTCCCAGATTGCCTTAAGCTGAACACAAGGGTTCAAAAGCAACTCAAAGTACAATTTCTTTTGTGAATCTGCATCTCACTCTAATCTGTCTTTTCTTTCTTTTTGTTACTCTAGGTGGCAGTGAAGATTATAGACAAAACCCAGTTAAACCCCACTAGTCTACAGAAGGTAAGTCTAGTCTTTGTCATTTCTTGTTGTTCACGCTGATCTTTGAACGCAAGATGTCTTGTTTATATAATATTATCAAATGTAGCCAGGAGAGACCACAAGGCATGTTTAATCTCCAGTCCCCCTCCTGTCTCTCTCCACTCACTATTAGGTTGTGGTTAGGAGGAGCTAAAAATACTCCTGCCTCTTTGTCACTTACCCCCGACTAGCAGTCATAACCAATTAGAATGAAGGCTTTGGGACTGTTTCCTGATTACTGATCCCAAATCCAGCTCTTTCTGCTGATTGAAGGCACAGACACATGTCAGCTCAAACAATCCTCATGGCAGATTAGACCACGTGAAGGGAAAACAGTGGTGGATTTAGCATATGTTAGCATTATGTCTGGTGTGGATACAGTGCAGATGACACTAACACCATCAGTGTTCACATCATTGTGTTCACATCCCTAAGGAAGCGTTTGGTGTGAGTGTGGAGAAGACCAGTCTGTCTAGCTTAAAGAGTCAGAGTAAAACTGACAGCACTCTGCTCACAAACAACAATAGTATTAGTTATGACTATCAATATCTTTCTCTGAGTTAGCTACAGACTCTTTGGTCCCCTAAAAGTCTGTATATTATACAGTTTGTAAGTACAACTTAGCAGTAACAGAGCCCATTGTGACTATAGTTGTCAAATCAATCAAAAAGTGATAGGTCACTTGCATCAAAATAACACTTTTTGCATTTGCCTATCTTGGAAAAAAAATCTAAATGTAAAACTACAGTGCCTTGTGAAAGTATTCGGCCCCCTTGAACTTTGCGACCTTTTGCCACATTTCAGGCTTCAAACATAAAGATATAAAACTGTAATTTTTTGTGAAGAATCAACAAGTGGGACACAATCATGAAGTGGAACGAAATTTTTTGGATATTTCAAACTTTTTTAACAAATAAAAAAACTGAAAAATTGGGCGTGCTAAATTATTCAGCCCCCTTAACTTTCAGTGCAGCAAACTCTCTCCAGAAGTTCAGTGAGGATCTCTGAATGATCCAATGTTGACCTAAATGAATAATGATGATAAAAGGAATCCACCTTTGTGTAATCAAGTCTCCGTATAAATGCACCTGCACTGTGATAGTCTCAGAGGTCCGTTTAAAGCACAGAGAGCATCATGAAGAACAAGGAACACACCAGGCAGGTCGAGATACTGTTGTGGAGAAGTTTAAAGCCGGATTTGGATACAAAAAGATTTCCCAAGCTTTAAACATCCCAAGGAGCACTGTGCAAGCGATAATATTGAAATGGAGTATCAGACCACTGCAAATCTACCAAGACCTGGCCGTCCCTCTAAACTTTCAGCTCATACAAGGAGAAGACTGATCAGAGATGCAGCCAAGAGGCCCATGATCACTCTGGATGAACTGCAGAGATCTACAGCTGAGGTGGGAGACTCTGTCCATAGGACAACAATCAGTCATATACTGCACAAATCTGGCCTTTATGAAAAAATGGCAAGGAGAAAGCCATTTCTTAAAGATATCCATAAAAAGTGTTGTTTAAAGTTTGCCACAAGCCACCTGGGAGACACACCAAACATGTGGAAGAAGGTGCTCTGGTCAGATGAAACCAAAATCAAACTTTTTGGCAACAATGCAAAACGTTATGTTTGGCGTGAAAGCAACACAGCTCATCACCTGAACACACCATCCCCACTGTCAAACATGGTGGTGGCAGCATCATGGTTTGGTTCATGCTTTTCTTCAGCAGGGACAGGGAAGATGGTTTAAATTGATGGGAAGATGGATGGAGCCAAATACAGGACCATTCTGGAAGAAAACCTGATGGAGTCTGCAAAAGACCTGAGACTATGACGGAGATTTGTCTTCCAACAAGACAATGATCCAAAACATAATGCAAAATCTACAATGGAATGGTTCACAAATAAACATATCCAGGTGTTAGAATGGCCAAGTCAAAGTCCAGACCTGAATCCAATCGAGAATCTGTGGAAAGAACTGAAAACTGTTGTTCACAAATGCTCTCCATCCAACCTCACTGAGCCCGAGCTGTTTTCAAGGAGGAATGGGCAAAAATTTCAGTCTCTCGATGTGCAAAACTGAGACATACCCCAAGTGACTTACAGCTGTAATCGCAGCAAAAGGTAATACTAATACTACATACTACAAAGTATTAAGTTAAAGAGGCTGAATAATTTTGCACGCCCAATTTTTCAGTTTTTTATTTGTTAAAGTTTGAAATATCCAATAAATTTTGTTCCACTTCATGATTGTGTCCCACTTGTTGTTGATTCTTCACAAAAATTACAGTTTCATATCTTTATGTTTGAAGCCTGAAATGTGGCAAAAGCTCACAAAGTTCAAGGGGGCCGAATACTTCCACAAGGCACTGTATATAGAACTCCAGCAAGTTTCATTGCTTCCTGTCCCAGCTACTGCAGTAGACAAACAGAGCACTGCTGGAGGAGTGCTTTCATTTTTCTGTATTGAACACACAATCTTGCATAACGGCTTAGGGCATCAATGTAAATGCCATCATTAATTAAATTTTGTGTTGCGCAGCATCTGACCTGTTTTACACTATTCATAGACAACAGAATGCCCCCGCAGGGCTTCCGTAGGTGTTTACATGGTCTGGAAAGAATGGGTGGGAAGTGTGGAATTATGTCTTGCCACCTTTTAACCAAGTACAACACATAAAGCTGTAGGTGATGTTTGTGTCGCAACATACAATTTAAATATTATAGGTTTCAGAAAACATACAGGCTTTGCACTGGTGCTTAATATCCTGGTGCTATTATCTTTTTTTTTTTTTTGCTTATTTATTAACATATCAATATAATTAATGATCACTGGTTCCTCTTTATCCATCTTTTTTAAGGTGGGCTTTAAATGTATTGAAGGTAGTACATTGTCTTGGAATGTCATTCCTAATCTCACTACCCTTGTCTGATAAACCCTGTTTACTTTATGTTGTGCGTCTATGAGGTATTGCACAGTCAACCTCTAGTTGTGGCAAGCAGAATACACACTGAAATCTTTTGTATAATGACCTTAAAATCAACCTTGAAAGTGTGTTTTAAAATAAATAAATAAATAAAGGCTTTAATCTGATGGAAAAAATGGGACTAATTTTACCACAGGTCAGAAGACACAAATCTTATTTTTTATTTATTTAACCCTTATTTATCCATGAAAGTCCCACTGTAATTACAAATCTGTCATAAATCTTATATCACAGATTGTTTACTACTTTTAGGACCAATGTCAAATTTGCCTACTGCACCTTTTAATCTGCCTCTGAGTAAGGAACTAAATAATTCCCCTGCATCAATAACAACAATTATCCTCCCTAAATGTCTGATGTTTCACATCAGAAATCCGGGCCAGTGTAATCAAATGAGTATAATTGTATTTCAGTAATGTAAAACCAAAGGGCAGGATTAGTTCTGGGCTAGACTGCCGCCTGTAAATCTATAAAACACAATTGTTTTTGAGCACAACACAGTTGCTGGTATTGTCTTTGACAAGAATAATTGGTAAGCTGTAATTGACTTGGAGCTTAAGAATTTAGACTAAAGAATTTCTCACTTTCATTTAAATTGTATTTGGATCTGAGACTAAACAGGCCGTGGTGTAGTTTCTTGTTGGGGTAATGGACTGTGGGAGGCGTTCTGAATTTGAATTGAACTGTCCTGTCTGGGTCACCACTGGGTCCATTTCCGATGTTGTCCGATGCCTGGCAATGAACGTAGCAGGGCAGCCGTATCATGTGAGGCCGCCGACCAATCAGGGTTGCGCGTTTAATTATTCAGTGGCCCTTTCAGATGACAGCTGCAGGCGGAGTGGACTTAGGAGAGGTCATGATGCAATAGTCTCATCTGTTTTATGGCCTGTTGTTAGTTATGGCTATGAGTTAATCTGCAGATGAATGTATGATTTAGATTTGTTTGTGTTCCTTGGTGTGTAGGCAGCCTTATCACAGGGCGTGCTCATACTTGTATGTTTAAATGTCTTCTGCTTGCTACTACAGTATAGATTGTTGTAATGGAATACGGAAATGCCATCTGCAATGCAGAAGCTGGTCTTTTAATGCAGCAGTTGTCTCCTGGAGTCAATCGATTGTCTCATTGACTTAGAGTGTCCTGTGCAAGCCCTTGTGAAAGTTCAAAATAAAAAGAATGTTGAGTTCCATGCAGCTGTTAATCTTCAGTTAATATCAGACTGTGTGTGTGTGTGAGAGTGATTTATCTGGTTTCTAGTCCTGTTTGTTTAAACACTGTGCCTCAACTGTATCAGTGGATTGTGTTACACTCTGGACTGTTAATGTTGATAAACATGGCCCAAGCTTTTCACCTAGTGATGGATTTATTTTCTCTGATTTACTGGAATATTTTTTCTTATAACTCTGATGATCCAAGAAAGAAAATCCTTAATCTGTAAAAAAGAAGCACTTTCTCATTCTCATAAATCAGTTAAAATAGCTTGCTGTGCTTGGACCATGAACTGTCTGTATCATGAACACTGTTCGGAAGCAGAGAAAGGCTATTTTGAGATAAGCAACAAAAGAGAATAATTATTAATTCAGTGACTCAGGCTTTTCACATGCATGAAGAGGTCTAAGGATTTCAGAAAATCTGATCTTGTCTTTGAGGGTCTTGGATCTGAAAGTAGACTAACTGAAGGACCACACTATGCTAATTATTTTCCAACATATACATTATACTATTGTTGGTTATGAGGTGGGATCCACCTCATAACTGGTAATAGTGGTTCTTTAATGTTAGACCGTTAAAATGCCTAATCACCTGTCTTTTTATCGTTCAGGCTGTTGGCCTCCAACTCCAGTTGGCCGATTTAAAACCAGAAGAAAATACATTTTAAGTACGTTTTTATTATGTTTTCTTTGTGTCACATAACAAAATCACTTCACTAACATATCAGGAAATAATTCTCAATAATTTACTGATATAAACAGGCAAGTAGAATATTTATCTATAAATATAAAAGCCAGGAACTTCATTTCTTATAAAATAAAATTTGGACTAACTTCTTCCGGTTTCACTCTAACTAATAGATTTTACATTTGGAGGCACCACAGTCTGATTTAGAGCGCATTAGCGTTATCTTCGACATGCTAGGTTTGATTGTCTGAATCATGGAATACCAAATTTGTGATTCAAGCAGCTCTCTGTGATTTTGATAAGTTTCAGATATATTGTGCAGCCCTTGTAAACGTCACTGCTTTTCATTAATTCCAAAAATCTAATTTCCTTACCTCGTTTGTGTCTCTGTGATTATTTGAGTTAGAATAGGCCAGAATTAGTCAGCAGGTAAAACGCTTTGTTCTTCATGCCCCCCATGTGTTCATAGTCTTTGAGGTGGTTTCAGTGCAACAGGAAATGAGGTCAGCCTGGGCTTCCGAAGCATCTTTCAGATCCGCTACAGGAAATGCATCACGTCATCTGTGGTCAGGGATGTTGACGTTGTCATGTTTTTTTTTTCCCCCCGTAATTTTTAGACCTAAAATAGGCCTCTCCGTTAATCCCTTCTTACTGAGAAAAAACTCTGCTCTCATCCCACCATCCCACTGCACTCTCGGCCGCTCTAATCTGTAACCAAGAGCTGCCGAACAAAGGAAACAACAGCAGCTATCAGTGTTTAAAAGGAGGGAGAAACTGACTTTGGAAAAGGCTGAGAAAGTGAATTCAGCATAGGACCATTTTCTGAAACTTTAATTTTTTTAATAGAAAAATGATAGGAGTAAGGCCTAAGGTTCTTTCACGTTAAACAATTTTGAGTTATTTTTTGATTGGATTATCCCTTTTTAGATGTAATAAATAGCACCTCCTTGCCTTCGTTTGCCAGTTGTAAAAAGCCCCACATGAGGTCAGGCTCTCTTAATGGCCGTTGTTTATATCTGTCTTGCGCCTGCCACTCCACATTAGCCTATGAAGCGCTGCCGAGCCCGGGGGCGAGGGGGTCTTTGGTCTCGTTCATATGAGTGGAATGTGATTAGACAGATGGCACTGTCTCAAATGAATCATGAAACAAATCAAATGTCGCCGAGGCGGCCAATAGCTGCATGTCTTTACATGCTTATTCATGTTTTCACTGCTATTGATGGCTGTAAATGAAAAAGAAAAGTTGTCATGGTTCAAAAATTTGTTGGAGTTGTGAGACTGCAACTTTATTTATTTGATGAGGTGTTTTGGTTATTTACAGTTTTACACCCCACATCTCTCTGTCTGCCCATCTGTTTGTCTCTCTGTCCTTTTTATACAAACGGCTCAAGTTATTTATCTAGTTTTGAATTACGTTTAGCGCACATGAAAACACACACGCACACACACTCGGTTGAGGATGAAGGTTTCCAGGCTAGTCATCCTATCAATAATCTTGACGTTGAATGAGCAGCTGTGCGGCTGTGCCTGAAATAGTTCAGTCTAGTTCCTGTAAGTATTCCCGGTCTCTTATCTGATGTTGTGCATGGGGGACTCTCTCGTAATTACGGCTAGTTTGGGAAGACTGGGTGCCCCTGGGTGGCTGAAAGTAGGTCACTGGCACAGACTCCTGACAATCAGACACACTCCAAATGCTGTGATTTCATGTGTGTTTGATGCACAATAAGCACACTGTTGTCATTTCCCTCAATCACACATTCTGCACCATCATATTATGCACCATTTGGATTCTTGCTGAAAAAGAAAAAAAAAATCACCTTTATATTACTCCAAGCCTAGTGCTGCTGAAAGCCATGCTAACAGTTTGCTCATGTCGATGTGCCTCTATAGAATATGAGTGCTATTTCCAGACCGGATCAAAGATGTCAAAGTCATTATCCCCTCTGCCTCCGTGTTGGCTACATCCCTATTGAGCTTGTATTGACAGCCTGCGTTTGTTTGTTGTTGTTTTTTTCCACCGCACTTCTCAGATTTGTTCTAATTTTTGTTTCCAAGTGGCTGCACGCTTGCTTCCCATGTGAGGGGCTTTAGGGCAATGACGCAAACGCAAGTGAGAGACAGAGGGAACACAGAGAAACAAGAGGTAAAAGATAAAACACAGATACTGTTGTCCATCAGTAATTCAGAATAATAAAACTGACTGGTCACATGTGGAAGTCTGTGAGCAGAGGAAAGCTAATGCAGCAGCAGTGGCCTGTTTGTTTATTCTTGTGAAGCGCAGGGCATCTTCTGGTTATTGTGTCACTGTGGTTGACTCTAATTGACTGTTACCATGGGTGAAACCTCCCAGGCCATCACTGCAGCTCATAAATATGGAACAGGGCTCACCACAGAAAAGGGGCTGGAGTTCCATATTTTGGAAAAAATGGTATTGGGCAACAAATTTGCCAATAGAGCATGCATATATCATTTCTTTAGGAAGTATAAATTACAGTACAGCCACTTATCACACAACAACATGACAATTTCTTTTCTAATATCATTACATTACTATCTCTACATTTTTATTGCACTTATTGTCCAGGACATCTGCAGCAGCTCTATATGTTGCTAATAGAATAGATTATTATTATTATTATTATTATTATTATTATTATTATTATTATTTTTTTTTTTTTTTTTTTTTAAATGAGCAACGGGAAGCAAGAACAGACAGACAGACAGAGGGCAAACACCTGCAGGTTGCTGAGGCAGACTGCAGATGAAAGGTCTCAGAGTTGGGCCTGCTCACACATGGTGTAATGGGTCCGTTTGATGACCTAGAAAACAAAGACTATTCCAGCGCTTATGTAAGGCCTACAATGCCATTCAGAAAGACCCACATACACAGCAAGTGGGAGTTTTATTTTTTTGTGGTTTGAAATATGTAAATCGCATGGAACACTAGTAGTTTATACAAAAACAGTCTGGGTTGTCCTGGTGACCTTTTCCTGTTCGTTCATGCAGTCCACAGTCCATCCCCAAGCATTAATCATCTCTTCCACTTCCACTGTTATTAGTAGCATTCTGTATTGGGTTCATCTTTCTCAGCTTAGGGGATTGTGCTAATATCCTTTAATCCTTTTTTAGGAGTGGGAGATCCCATAAAGTATGTTGTAAAAGCAGTAATTTATGTAAAGATCAAATTGGTACGAGTGCTTTTTATTTTAGCAAAACCCGGAAGCAAGAACTTTCTTTTCCTGAGCGGCGCACCTGTTCTTAGCCTATCACACATCCTCCTAAAATTGTCTATCTTTCTTTACTTTCAGATTAAGGTCTTTATGAATGCTCATTAGTGGTGGTGTCACATTTCATCTGACATATTGTAATGGTGACAGATGACGCATATTTATATAATTTTAAAACTAGAAATAGAAAACCTCACTCAACATTTTATTTTATTTTATTTTTTTCTCTTTATTCAACAACGTCAGCAGTGGCCAAATCTGTGTACTGTCTCAGGTAGCGGTGGATGCTAAATCCCAGTGGTGTGAGCGTTGAAATATAACACTCCTGGCCTCAGCACGACTAGGAAACTGCAGAATGTAAATGATTCAACAGCACCTCTAAGTGGTTACAGAAGCTTGTCTGACATAAACACTCAGGCCAAAGCACATGGCTTTTAAATCATTATGACTTTTAATGTTCACTTTTCAGATTCTCTTCTTTATAGTGCTGGTAGGTGAGTGGATTTGTGTGGGTCTAAGTCTGGAGACTCACTTTAGGAAAGAGTTTTTTGTTTTTCTATATTTTGGTAGCTTTTTTTTTTTTTCTAGAAGTCCAGCATCTAGGCAGCAGTGTGATTTTGCTGGTCTTGTTTAGGACAAATGAAGACAAGGTTGAACTGGCTGTAGGCCTTATGTACTGCTGCTCTACAGTGGCTGGCCGTGTGTGATGCTGCTGGCTTTTGGACAAGTCGACTGGACTCCAGTATGCCAGTCAAGGCTACACAATATATTGCAAAGAACAGTTTGTATTGAAATAACGTTATGGTCTTCCATATGATTTTTTTTTTGTTGCCTGGTTTGCGCCTGGTTCAGTTTTTGTTTAATATGATTTAGCCCTAGCTGGTTCCTGACTGGTGGAATGGAACAAAGCAATATGTGTATTTTTTTGATTATCTAATAAGTTAGTGGTTCTCAATTTAATTTAACTTTATTACTCCCTGAGTGAAAATTGAAACGTTAGGTCTTTTCTGATTTACTGATACTGATTTAAATAAAAATAAACAATTGTATGATGTCTATCGTTAAAGAAATAATAATAATTTCAGTACAACTGAATATATTTAGCTCGAGCTGGTGATGACCGGGAGAGCCTATTGTTTTTGCTCGAGTTATTTATTTATTTATTTATTTTTCCTGAAATGATCCTCAATTTGACCCAGTTAACATGCACGAAAAGTCATTTTTATTGGTCCCAGAATTCAAGGCCGGCGAAAAATTTATGTTTTTGAAGTCCCTGAAAAAAATATGAAAAATGACTCAGTGGCGACCCCTAGAAAAGTCAAAATACATTGGGCCTATGGAAAAAGAAAGTACATTTTTTCAATGTAGAAATACAAAACTTTGTACATCCATAGGACATCTCAGGGCAAACAGAAAAGTCTATGACAGCCACACCCTAAACTCAACAGGAAGTCCGCCATGTGGGGTGAAACACACGATCACCTAAATCGCACCCTTGCGCAAAAAGATGCAAATCATTTTGTTTTAATCTAAATGGCCCTAAATTTGGTGAGTATCATCTAGACACGTGTGCCAACCAAAGTTGTGACTTTGTTGTTGAAATCTTATCGGGTATGGGTGTGGCAAGCCTGTAACGAGGTGGCCATTTTTGTGAAAATAAAATGTCTCTTAACTCTCAAACGCCTTCTCGGATCGAGTTGGACTCAAAAAGGCGTTTGTGCACATTCATGACCTGAACACAAAGATATGTAAATAAAAGGGTTATCTTTAAAAAATGTGTTGCCATAGCAACGCCCCAAATATGTGGAAAAAGTCAATTGGAAGTGAAAATTTTAGTTTGCCGTAGGCAAATGAAACTTGGTACACACATCCAGTATGGTCTTATGAACAAAAAAGCCAATGTGGACAACACCCTATCACACACGGGAAGGCAGCCATTTTGAATTGAAAATGTGAACCCACTTAAAATACACCTCTTTTAAAAAACAACAAAAAATAGCTGCTTCATTCCACAGACACCAAACTTGGGCAAAATGAGCTAAACACGTGTGTGTTCAATAGACAGCACTTTTTCTTGTTGTTTTTGCTCGAATTATATATTTTTTTATTATAATTTTTCTTCAATTTGACCCAGTAAACGTGCAACTAAAAGTCAAATTAATTGGCCCCAAAATTCAAGCCTGGCGAAAAATTTATGTATTTTAAGTCCCCGAGGAAAACGAATGAAAAATGACTCAGTGGCGACCCCTGGAAAAGTCAAAACATTGACATTGTGCCTATGGAAAGTACATTTTTTTCAAATGTAGAAAAACAAAACTTGGTACATCCATAGAACACCTCAGGGCAAACAGAAAAGTTTATGACAGCCACAACCTAAACTCAACAGGAAGTCCGCCATGTGGGATGAAACGCGTGACCACCTAAATCTCACCCCTTGTGTCTAAAGGCTTTTCATCTAAACAGCTCCAAATTTGGTGAGTATCATCTAGACACGTGTGCCAAAAAAGTTATCAATTTGTTTTGATACATTTGTGGTTGTGGTCGAATGAGTCTGTGAAGAGGCAACCTTTGGGAAATAAATGCCATTTCCCAATTGCCAGGATCCTTCCTTTAGAGGAGGCCCCTCCAGAGCCAAGGCTAGAGTCTTAGAAAACTCCTCAGAATCCTTTGAAACTTGTAACCTTGTACTTTTAGACAAGTAATATTTACATTTTGCCTTTTTAAACAGGGGGGTGCAGCGAATCCTGAGTCATCTCAAATCTCCAGCCAGTACTTTGTTTTTCTCGCCTTAGCCCAAGCATAATCTATTATTTTCAAAGGTTCAGACAGCTCCCAGGAAAACCAGGGATTGTGGAGACCTTTAACTCTAAATTACAAGGTGGTGTAGCAGGCCCCAGCAGTAGCACAGGCCCGGTTATTTGACATTACCGTGAAGTTTACGCTTTAAAGCACGAAATGCAATCCTCCGAGTGCATGTGTCTCCGCGGTCTCAAGGGAGGCGAGGGCCTTTATCGCCTCTTGCGGCTTTAATTATAATTGTTTTTGTCCATTTTCTTTTTAACTACACACTCCGTGACCCACTAAGAACAGTCTTGCGTCCCACTTTTGTGCCCCAACCCACCAGTTGAGAGTCTTTGATCTAAGTAAATTAAACTCTGCTGCCCTATTGCCAGTAGAGCTGTAACTCTGCCTCTTATTTTTTGCCGTGCAGGTTTTAGTTTGACGTTGAGCTGCACTTTATTAGCAAATTATGTTTGTAAGATGGGCCTGTGCAATACCCATAATTTATACTTACTCAAACTTCTGCACCTTATTGGATTCAGTGCAATACATATGTGCAATAGTTGTATGTGCAATACAGATGAAATGTAAATCATGTTTGTTTCTTCTTATTATTAACTTGTTGCTCTTCTATTGTCTTTACTAATATTGACTTTGTTCTATTGAGGTGTCTGTACCTGTCCTTATTGTGTTATGTATACATTTGATTTTTTTCTTTGTGTGTGTAACATCTACCTGCCTAGGGGTCTGCAGACAGAATTTTGCCTATAATCTGGCATATTTACATTTGTTATAATGTACATTAATATGCATTGCCCCCTTTTCTTAAATAAATAAAATAATTTGCTTTATACAGTGGTACAGTAGCCTCATAATCCTCAGGTCGGCAGAGGCACAGGCTCTCCTGTTGTAACACGGACTGCACACCTTGTTGAGTGTGACTGTGCATGTTTTTCTTTTTTGTGAAATCCCTAATTGAAACGCCCTGTCTCCGCAGCTCTTCAGGGAAGTCAGAATAATGAAGATACTGAATCATCCAAATATAGGTGAGTTTTAGCAACGTACAAAGAACCACACAATCCCTAAAGCTTAGTATAATCTGTATAACCCACACCCCTCACTGAGCTCAACCTGTAAAACACGTTGAAAATCCGTTAAATGCTATTTAAATAACCATTATACTGCCATGGTCTGTTTTGTGTTCTCCTTTATATTTATATGCTCTTCCATTCACCCTTCGAGCAGAAGCCACAAGCCGAGGCATGACCCAGCATTTAGGAAAAGCTTGGCTTCCACTACAGAGTTGTTCTTAGATTTGGATCTTTCCATTTTTCCACATATACTAAAGCTCATCTGGGCTTAAGATACTTATCAAAGCTTTTAATCATTAAATAAGATAAGCTGGGAACAAGCACTTAGTATACAAGGAATGTGATTTCTTCAGGTAACATAAAGAACATTTAAGAGCAACTTCCAGGAAACCACGTGATCAATCATATGTGCTGTACGCTAGGAACAGGAGTATCTATTCACACTCACAGAATGGCCCTATAAAAGATCCGGTCATCTCAAGCAAAATGTATTCACATTTTCTTCTTTAAATGATAACTTCAGAACAATTTTGTTAATATGTGGTGAAACCTTTTAGAAAAAATGTAAAAGGCTGCATTTGCCTGTTTTTATGACTCTACCTTTTCCCTGATTTCTCATGCAGTGAAACTGTTTGAAGTGATTGAGACAGAGAAGACACTTTATCTGGTGATGGAGTATGCCAGCGGTGGTAAGTGAAGTTTTAACATGTAACTAATGAAAGTGCACGCAAAGAATAATTCAATGAGTGAAAACTGACAGTGTTGTATACTGTAAGGCATGTATTTATTTTTAATAGTTTAATTAAGCAAAGGTTTAAATAAACACAACCCTGTTTCACAGAATCTATCAAAATGTAATTGTATTGTTTCTTGTTATTCTTCAGGGGAGGTGTTTGACTATTTGGTGGCTCATGGAAGAATGAAAGAGAAGGAGGCCAGAGCCAAGTTCAGACAGGTGAGTCATCCTGTATTGCAGGCCTTGCAGCTCTGTCGTCATTCCACCACTGTTTTCAAGGAAAAGACTGCACCAAGATCACGCTTTGTCACCGACTGCAGAGGAAAGATGGAGAGCAGATAGTTCAGACCCCAGAGAAACACATGCTCATAAACGCTGTTCTGACACCTAGTGGCGCTACACAAGCAGTAACATGCACGTGCATTTTATCAGTGTACATTCAAAATGAGTGGCTCTTAAAATAGTTAAAGCTGCTACCATTCCTGTCACATCCACATTCTCAAGGCTGAAAACCCTTGTGTGAGTCACAGGTAGAGGTGTTGTTGCATAGGTGGGTGGCACATGTCAGAAAACTGTGTGTGTTTTGCATTTGATTCCTTTGGTGCCATATGCTACAGAGATTTTCCTGCCAGGTAAAAATATAAACAGGCTTCTCCCTGTCATATCAAACACTGTTTTTTTTCCCACTTTCTTTCCAGAGCCAAAGTCTGAAAAAGAGCAAACGTATCTTGGCATTAGTAACTAAAAGGTCATACATGACAACAGAGGACAAGAGAGGACAGAATAATTGAATGGCTAGCATTTCTTTTACAGCTTCTCCTTTATGTTCGTTTATGCCCTTGACCTTTGACCTTCACAACAATATAAACAGTGTACGCCATGCGCTTGCGTTACAGATTGTGTCTGCAGTGCAGTATTGTCACCAGAGGAGGATAGTGCACCGGGACCTAAAGGTGAGTATCTGTGCATTGTTGATAAGTGTGATATCAAATTTCCCCCGACTAGTACACATCACATCATGTTACATTTAAGCCTTTTTGTGGGCTTGTTTTTAGCCTTGAGAAAACTGTCATTAATCATGGTGTGGCAGTGCAGTTAAATTGACACAGTGATCTGCTCCATCTCTTGCCACCCCAGGCGGAGAATCTGCTGTTAGACGCAGACATGAACATCAAGATTGCCGACTTTGGCTTCAGCAACGAGTTTACGGTGGGGAGCAAGCTGGACACGTTTTGTGGCTCTCCGCCTTATGCCGCCCCGGAGCTCTTCCAGGGAAAGAAGTATGACGGTCCAGAGGTGGACGTGTGGAGCCTGGGGGTCATTCTTTACACACTGGTCAGCGGCTCGCTCCCCTTCGATGGACAAAACCTAAAGGTGGGTACTTTTTAGTTTGCAACTCAACTACAAAAAATTTAACTGAACCATTTCATCACTGCAAAATATTAATACATAACAGAATTGTAGTTTAGACCATACCTTACTTTCAGCTCTGAGTTCAGTGTCAGACTGATGTAATCCTGCAATTATCTCTTGCGTTAATGAATTGCCAACATTAATCTTCAAATGAACGGCTAATCAGTTGACAATGTGTACTAGAAATAGAACAAATTAGAACTTGACTTTTCTACTGTCCAAAGTCAGCATCTCCAATTAGGAACCACAAACTGATAACGCAGTCCAAAAAGTGTAATAAATCAACATGTAACTATATTTTATACAGCAGCAACTCTAGTCGGAGTAAATGGTGAAAAAAAAATACACTTGTTTATGCTTAGTGTGGTAAAGACTGGTTATTATGATTAAATTATGACGTCCACAAGGTAGACCCTAAAAGTGGGCCCCTTATTTAAGCTATTTAAATGTGTCTCTGTCACTTGGAAAAAGACCACGGCCTCCACCTGATTCATGTGTTTTAATATAATGTTGGAATGCAGAGGGTCAAAGGAGGGCACCTTTTCTTTCTTTCTCTGCTCTTCTTTGTCAGAGTAGAATGATACACAGTGTCCTTATCTGTTTTTTTTTTTCTCTCCTGCCTTGCTGCGTAGGAGCTGAGAGAGCGGGTCCTGCGGGGAAAGTATCGTATTCCCTTCTACATGTCTACAGACTGTGAAAACCTGCTGAAGAAATTACTAGTGCTAAACCCTGTCAAACGAGGCAGTTTGGAGGTATTACCACCAATCCTCTTTTCTCCACAGTTAAGGGCTCTTCACTACCCGGCGGTTTAAATGACAACACAATTAATTTGGAGAATTACTGTGTCATTTGTAAAGATATAATTGTGCTGCTGTTAATTATTGTCAAACAGGACATTATAGTTTCAGCTTATGTCTTTTAGTGGATGATTAATAGAGTTCAGAAAATGTGGGCAGTTTAGAATCTTTTCTTATATTATGCTATTATTACTGTTCATGGTCAATATTTCCCTGCATTTAGGAAAATTCAATAGTAAAGATTTCCCCAGCAAAGCTAAAAATTGATTGTGCTGTCATTGTTCATTCTCAGCTGAACCTTTTCACTATATAAAAGCGTTTCATCAGCTGTACTCATTTGCCCTTAAGAGTACAATCACAGTAGCTTGGTTTAATTACACATGATGAGATGTGTGTGCACATATCAGGGGGCAGCCATGTCCGCTCACATCACACGTCTGCTAATTGTCTATTCTTTTTTTCATCAGCAAATCATGAAAGACCATTGGATGAATGTGGGTCACGAAGAGGAGGAGCTAAAGCCTTACATTGAGCCTGAGGCGGACTTCAATGATTCATCCAGGATAGGTGTGTGTTTGTTTCACCCATCTGGAGGTTTTTTTGTTATCCCGGTGGTCTGTCTCGGTGATAAATGTGCCCCTTTGTCTCCCAACAGAGCTCATGGTGACAATGGGTTTCCCCAAAGATGAGATCACAGACTCGCTACAAAACCAGAAGTATGATGACGTCATGGCTACGTACCTGCTGCTGGGTAGAAAAGCCCCAGAGGTAGTCTAATTGCCGTCATGTGGATAATAATGCTTCAGGTGTCGTCACTGTGTCACTCATCGTCTGTCTCTCCCACAGTTCGAGGGCAGCGAGCCTCTGACTAACAGCGTCTTGGGTCAGAGACAACGGCCCACCAGTGACATCAACAACAGTTCCAGCATTTCCCCGGCCCATCCCAAGGTCACGCGCAGCATCTCGGCCAATCAGAAGCAACGCCGCTTCAGTGATCATGGTGGGGATGATGATGGTGGTGGTGGTGGTGTCGTAGAGAAGCCAAGTAAAGTAACCCGTCCTTCCCGGCTCTGAGAGTGCTGATGGCTGCGTGTTGTGTAGGAGGAAGTTGTTCTTGGTCACTGAACATCAATCTAATAATTATAGACCCTTATCCACCCTATACATACTTAAAGCACATTCATTTATCAGATCTAACAGAATGAACATTCCAGTGTAATGTATCAAATTCACACATCAGTGACTCGGCCAGGATACTGAAGCTGGGGTGTAGCAGCTTCCTCCTATGTCATGTGGGGCCATTGTGTCTGGCGCCATCTGCTGGTTGGCTGCTTTCCTGCAGCAGCTCAAAGCATGAGGAGGGAACAGCTTTACTCAGAACTTTGTTTACTGGGCTTGAACGTATGTAAAGCAGAACGTTTAAACAACAGTGATTCCTTTGTTCTGGCTTTGCTCGTTGACGTTTTTTTTAATCTCCTGTTGTGTTTCTATATTATTTGTCTGACGTTAGGGCTACATAGTAAGTTATTCCTTGTGTCTCATCCTCTTCTAGTGGGTCCATCTGTACCACCTGCAGTGTCATACACAAAGCGAGGACAGGCTCTGAGTGTGGAAAGTGACCACAGGGAGGAATGGGATGGAGCGCGCAGACTAGAGCTGAGCACTTCAAAAGGAGACGTCCCAGCCTCTCCACTGGGGGTGCAGGAGAGGAAGAAAAGTGCAACGAGCGCTGTGGGGGTAAGCACTGCTCTAATGTGTCTTTTAAACTCATTATCAATAACATTAGAATTAACATTTGTTCTTTCACAAATAGACCAATGGATCGATGACGCGCAGAAACACCTATGTGTGTGAACGAACTTCTGACCGATATTCAGCCATTCCCAATGGCAAAGACAGCAGGTGAGATAACAAGCTGCTAATTACAATTTTACAAACTTGCATTACTGCCCGATAAAGGAATTGCATAACTGAAAACTTCATGACTCTGTTTAGAAAGTGACAGAGTGTTGTTGTCAATGCATTTAACTTTTGTATTAGCCTTTTTTAGTATTTCTGCAACATTTTTGATCTGATTTCTCTGAACTGGGACATAACTTATCCACGAAAATTTCCTTCCTTTTGATTTGGAGTGTGGTATTGCTCAATGTATATATGTTTTGAAGGTTAGCCTAAATGATGGGGCAAAATAAGTTAATATAGTGTTCAAGACTTAAGCTTTTTTTTTTTTTTTTTTTTAGTTTAACTGAAGTATCAGGCAGCACACCTTCGACTGCAATCAGCTCCACCCGACCTCGTCACACCAAGTCCATGTCAGCATCAGGGCATCCTTCAAAGAGCACACTGCCCCCCATCGATGACAATACAGAGCTCAAAGCTAGGTGAGTGCCAAACTCTTCCTTTCCTATCGTAGTAACTGTGACCTATAAAGAGCCAATTCTCCTGACATTGTGAAGTCTCTCTCGCAGCTCCTCTCCGCGGGGTCCCTCCACGTCGCCGTCGGCCCACAGCATTAGCACCCCGGAGAAGAACCGCTTCCCTCGTGGCACCACTAGCCGAAGCACCTTCCACGGGGCGCAGCTCAGAGATCGTCGCAGTGCTACTTATAACGGCCCCCCGGCCTCACCCACCCTGTCTCACGATACTGGCGCTCTGGCGCAGCAACGCAGAGGCACCTCCACTGGCATCATTAGCAAGATCACCTCCAAGTTTGTGCGCAGGTAAGGGCTTAGTTACTCTTTACAAGGTGTTCATTATGGTTTTTAGCTTTCTTTAGTTACATTTTTAAAATAATTTGTGATCAGTGCAACATGCATTTAAAGTCATGAAAACATATATAATGGGCCTCATTCATAAATGTTTTAATGCAGCTAGGGTTAATGCATGGGCTATTCTATCTTTTTTTTATTGTTTTAAAAAGGGATATACATTTTTTTTAAAGGAAAATAATGTAAAATGACTTCATCTTGAATTCAAATATTTTGTTGTAATGTAAGTCTGAAAGTATTATTACACCAAATTATTTTTCAAGGTTGGTTTGTGAATTTGGTGAATCCCTCAAATATTCCTAAGGGCTTTAAAACTTTCTATGGAATAAGCTTTATGAATGAGTCCTGATCCCAGAGGGTCAATTTGTGAATTTTGTGTCACAATTATTCTTATGTATTTTTGAGACATGCTTCTTGCTTTTATCAAACCCTCTTTAATAAAAGTATCCCCAATCCTTTAACTTATCATTACATTATGTCTGGTACCCTTTGCTGTCTGTATGACCAGCAAAGAATAAAACCCCTTTAGCTTCCTGTGTCACCTTCACGCTGGCCTATCCGGACGCTCACAGCCTTTTCTCCTTTTCTCCCCCGCCTAGAGCTATGTCTTTCAGGTCAACCCGGAGGTAGGAGAATACGTGGCTTGCTGCACCCCTTGTCCAAAACAAAAAAAAGAAACCACTCTGTGAAACCTTTGGCCTGTGTTTCTTTAACCCTTATACACTACATCCTTGCCTACTTACTCCCTTGATATGCAGTGTTATTTTGTTCCCTCTGTGTCTCCAGAGCAAACCTCACCAAATGCTCACCAGCTTTTTCTCCTAAACTGAGCTTCTAAACTTGCCAGCTTTCCCTCTCCTTACTGTCCCCATTTCAAACACAAGATCAGGTACTCACAATAAGAAAGTTTGCACTTACATACAGATTAGTGGAGATTAAGGACAGGTAATGTACACACTGTAAAGCAGGGATGCCTTTTAAAACATACAGACCACAAAAAGTCACCTTGTGTGTGCTGGTCCTAAACACCCAGGAGTGTGGGTTCTTTCCTGGCATGAAGCCTGACACCCCTCTCTCTGTGTCCAGTCCTGATGGGGCGGTGTTGGTTGTGGGAGGAGGTGTTTTTCATTTTTTTGTTTCTGGTTTGTAAAAGTCTATTCCTGTTTATTTCAGGGTGCCTAGTGAGGGAGAGGCCAGTGCCAGAACGGAAACCCCCAGGTGAGAGTTTGAATGAGATGTAGTTTTCATGAGGGCATGTCCCAGATTTATGTCCCCTTCAGACCTTGCATTTTCATTTGTGTACACCAGGACACATGTAACCAACTTGATTTGTTGATTTGTATGCACACACACCACTGCCTTATTGACACACCTTTATAAATAGATAAACTGCTTAAATACAATGACGTGCTGCTTCTACAAGTGGTGCTTTGGCCTGGAATCATAATGAGATAGGAAGAGCGAGAATGCTTGTACTCCTAATGACTTTTCCACAGAAATACCAGGCTACCTCTAAATCTTATCACCCAGGATTCATTTAGCTCATTCACATATATAATGAAGACCAGAAATCATAGATCCAATTACTCTGTCTTGACTTTATGTCAAGTCTGAAAGGGGCCTAAGATTCACTAAAGAAATCCATTGGCATAGTGATACTCCACTATGTACTGTAGCTCTAAAATTACAGGGCATAAAAGGAACACATATTACATTCAGGCAACATTGACATGGGCCTAAAGGAAATAGTCCCATATATAGTTAGCATTAGACCTGAAAAATACACTCTAACAAATCAGAAATTAACATGATATCATGTTGCATAACCATAGCTAATTAATGACCAATTCTTAAACTCCTTTTTGCCTTAAAGTGACATACACAATACCTGCCAAATCCAGATTACACCTGGTTTGGTAGAGAGGTGGACACCAATTCAAACAGACATTGGTGCTGTGCCACATAACCTTTAACACACATTATGATGCGTTTTGTTCCCTGGTGTATACTCTTGGTCTCCTGTAAACCTTGTTGCATGTGTGCTATGCCTTTCTGTGTGACTGAATATTTAAATATACACTTGACTGGACAGGCCTACTGAACCTCTAAGCTCCGTCTATGTTCATTTCTTTGTGTAAAATCTGGTCTCGTCCACTCTCGTTTCCTTCAGGAGTGCATCGGGCGATACCAAAGACGAAGTGGGCCGTGACTCCAAGCCTCGATCCCTGCGTTTTACCTGGAGCATGA
Organism: Perccottus glenii; assembly: GCA_024416835.2. Lineage (NCBI taxonomy): Eukaryota > Metazoa > Chordata > Actinopteri > Gobiiformes > Odontobutidae > Perccottus > Perccottus glenii. The sequence continues at coordinate 20,513,912 of CM044552.2, read as the reverse complement.
AGACCACCTCCTCCATGGAGCCCGCCGACATGATGAGAGAGATCCGGAAAGTGTTGGACGCCAACAGCTGCGACTACGAGCAGCGCGAACGCTTCCTGCTCTTCTGCGTCCACGGCGACGCCCGGCAGGACAACCTAGTGCAGTGGGAGATGGAGGTGTGCAAGCTGCCCCGGCTCTCGCTCAACGGCGTGCGCTTCAAAAGGATATCGGGCACGTCCATCGCCTTCAAGAATATTGCCTGTAAAATTGCCAATGAGCTCAAACTGTGACGGCAGATGGAGTCCCGGACGGTTTAAGGGTTACACTCTCATCACTGGATTAGTGTTGATTCAGACGGACATATTTCCGCACTGAAGGTCCTCGCTGCACACAGATTCAGGGTGGACTCGACTGGCCATGTGCAATACTGGCCATGAATGTACTGTACAGGGTAGTGGATCAGAGAGTCGTCACAAAGTCGAACCTCTGTGATGGGGAGAAGGAGAATCAGCTCTCTTTATTTACCTTCCGTCCGACTGCCCCCCCCTCGCCCCACGCGCACGCGCGCTCATCTGTCTGCTGCTCGTCGTTGGACACATTCATATTACACATGCAGTATGCAACTGAAGAAGCCCATCCTGCAATAATGTTTCCAGTCCGTTTTTCTTAACTTCAAGCTCGTACTTTTCTCGCTGAATAACCATTAAAATTAACTGAACGCTAAAATAGCCGCTTTTCCACCTGTGTTAAGTCAGTATATAGATCAGGCTGGAGCCCATACTAAAACTATGTAAAAAGAGAATTGTACTGTATGCATAACATCTGCAGGTACTGTATTGTATATTGATTTTGCGTTATGTACAGAATTTAATTGTCAAAACTGGTCTTTTTTCATGGGATCTAAGTTCTTTTCCTAATATAATTGATGTCTCTTAGAGCATTATCCTTTTGTTCTGTGAGTTTTTTTAATTCTTTTTTTTAAGAGCCACCATATAAAAATAGTGTTTTTATTTTATTTCAACAGCACTAAATTATTTTGTGAAACATTAAGGGACGTGTTCCCTTGCCTTTTATGTTAATTTCTTTGCCTACAGGTAAAAAAAACACTATGTTGCACCACTTAGACTTTGGTAGTAAGTTCAGTTCAAACTGACATGTGTTCACTTTATTTTCTTTCTCAGCAGTGGGTGGGTGATCCAGAGACCCTGCTGCACTTGCACACGTTTTCCAGGGTGACGTGTACGAACATGAGAGTATGCGCCTGTGTTTCTGTCATGTTAGTTTGGTCCTCCTGAACCGCAGAACCATCAGGGCTGAAATTGGTTTGCTCTAGAAAGAAGGGTCCAGAATCGGGAGATGCATGAAAAGTTCAACAATCACCTTGGAAGTGGTTCTTGTTGCGGAGCCTTTCTAAAGACACTGATTGAGCCCTGACACCAGTGTGATTGTGCAGGTACTTGTGTATCTCCTTGCTTGTGTTCATTTTTTCTTTTTTTTCAGCCGATTTTCTTGTATTTATTCCATTACATTGTAATGTGCTGCTTTGTAGAATTGAGGCGTGCACTTTGTTGAAGAAAATAAAAAGGATTTTATTTGTTTGTATTTATTTTATTTCATTTGTACATTTTATGTCCATGGTTGTGTTGCGTCAGGATTTTACACTAAAGCAATGTCAGTGAGTTAATGATGTAAACCTTTATTGACTCTTACTAGTGTGATATTAATAATTTGAACTTGGACTCATGACATACATGATGAAAGCATTCAAGATTTCTCATTCTCTTAAACATTGTGAAAATATTTCCAAGGCTGGAAAAGGCTCTCTGTACATTCAGTGAAAAACATACAAACATCAATAAAAATGTAAGTTTCAAGGATATCTAGGTATTTCCAAACATCTGTAAGTGGTTTCAGCTCCTTATCAAATATGCTGTCTGACGTGGACCCTTGTAACTTACAAAAAAGCATCATTTAAAAATCATCAAGCACAATAAGTGTAAAGACAGAAAATGTAAACATTTTATTTTGGCAGATTTGTTCAGTCAGAACAGTTTAAACTCTCAGTAGATAAATATATGAGACTACAAATGTATAAATATTACTGAGTCATTAGATGAGTAGTTAAACACAAGTAAAACCTTACTGGCCAATGCTAGCTTTAATAGATAAATGTGTTGGGACGGCCGGTGTGAGGCCTTGGTCATGCATGATCCAATCCTATTTTGAGACACATGAGTTGAACTTTGCGTGCAGCTCAGTCAAAGAGATTTGACTGAGATGGATGCAATTCTTTTACTTATCATGAATCATGCTTTGATATTAACTGAATAATTCTTGTTAGGATCAAGTGATAACGCTGTCCAGTGCTCAGTTGGTATCAGACAGTCTAATAAGTCACTAGAGTGTCTCAGTTGCTCAGATCGATGACCAGATGCTCGTAGATCTGAGTTTTCCCTTTGAAACTCGATGCCAGCAAAAACTGCCGGTTGTCTATTAAGACCGGAGAGAAGGCTCTTGGCGCTTGGATGTTTAACTCTTGGAAGTGGACAAACTCTCCTTTCTTTGCGTCCCAGCGATACACCTGTGTGAAGGAGTAGTCGCTGCCCAGGATGGCGTACTGCCAACTGGCCACGGTGAATGGCTGGAACACCATAGAACCACGAGAGGGCATGGTCTGGAGCTCTCGGAAAAGTGCCCCGTCCCAGCGCATCACTTTGGAGTCGCCTATGAAGCGTGTGAGGCAGATGAAGAGGTCGGAGTTGACCTTGAAGTGCTTGACGGTGTAGACGTCCTCCATCTCTGGGATGTCTGTGCGTCTGTCGAACAGCTTGGTGCCTTTGTTCCACTGGTAGATGACCGGTCTTTGGGAACTGCTGGACAGTATAAGGTGAGGCTTAGAGGAGATCTCCATGTACTCCACGTCAGTGTCCCGGTACCAGGGGTGGAGCGACTGGTGCGAGTAGAACCCATTGCCGTTCCACTTATAGATGGTGGTGGAGCCTGCTTTGGAGCTGTCGGCGATGACAAAAAAAGATTCTCCATCAATACGGAACGTCTCCACGTCATTTGGTTTGCGGATCTTGAGGATGTCGATGCCTTGGAGTTTGATGAATTTGTTGGCAGATATGTCGCGCTTGTAAATGTGTGAGCCACCAAAGAGCTGAGCCACAATTATGAAGAGCTGATTGTCGATCACCAGTGGTTTACAGATCACTGTGGATGTACCTGGTAAAAAATAAAAGATAGTTACAACTTTATTAGGTCTGGCTACATGTCTCCATCTAGTGGCACTTCTCACCTTATACAATTTTCAGTTATTACATAAAATCTAGTAATGTCACATATTGTTGCATTAAAACATTCCCATTTATTCATTTAGCATATGCTTTTATCCAAAGCGACCTACATTAACCAGTGTTACAGCTGGAACACCACTGGGGTCACGGGGGGTTAAGTGTCTTGCCCAAGGACACAATGACAGAATGAACTGTGGGGAGAGCGGGAATCGAACCGCCTAAATTCCGGTTGAAGAACAACCGCTCTACCACTGAGCCACTGTGCCCAGCTATTCCCATGTGCATTCCTGTGCAATATACTTATATACAAAGATACCACCTAACCCACTAAACAACATTCCTACGGAAATTGTCACTTACTGTTGATGTAATCAAAGTTCCTGAAGACCATCTCAACATGATCCCACTCCAGGAAGGTACATTTCCCAATAAACGGCTGAGCAAAGACCACATACTGGTCACTGCCAAAGGTGAAGGCTTCCACTGATATCGATTCAAACTTCAGTGTCTGGTAGGAGGCAAACTCTGGGAGAAAAAAATATGTTTACTGCTTATTATTTAACTTAATATTCATAAGATGGAACATCACGTACACTTCAAGTAGGATTTAGTATGAAATATCTACATGCAATTATTTACAAATGCACTAATTGTACTAAGGGATAAATTGACAAAATGGTTGTCTGCTGAACGTTCATTCATCCATTTTAAATTATGATGCAGTGTGTAGTCCTTTATTCAAAATATTGTTGTGACATTACAGATTCCCTACCTGTCTGTGAACATGACCCCATAAGGGTCTGTTGTGTATTAAACAAATTTTATAGATTTAGTCAGAGAATTACTTTTGGAATAAATACAGTTTGTTTGTTTGTTTGTTTGTTGAACACATAAACAACCGAATGTCCCAGAATTAGTTTCCACCACAAAATGCAAGTTTGCATTGTTTTTCAACGACAATGTTCAAGGCATTAAACATGTCAGTCCACAGTCCACAGGACATAAAACAACACTGCAGCCACCTAGGAGACACCCATTAATGGCAGAACAGAAACAGAAAACACCAGCTGCCTCGATGTTTTACCCACTAGATTTAAAAAATCAGTACTAAGCAGTTTGTTACCACAACTCACTGATATAGTCAATAATTCCTTACAGTCTGGAACATTTCCAAGGGCCTTAAAAACTGCTGTCATTAAGCCTCTCCTAAAGAAGAGCAGTCTTGATGCTACAGTGCTCAACAACTATCGGCCCATATCAAACCTGCCATTTTTAGGGTGAGTCATGCAACTTACTGACTTTCTATTACTTAACAACTGCTTTGATCCTTTTCAGTCAGGATTCAGGCCCCATCACAGACTGAGACTGCACTTATCAAAGTCAAAAATGACATCCGTCTGAACACTGACGCAGGCAAAGTCTCTGTCTTAGTTCTGTTGGACTTGAGTGCTGCGTTTGATACAGTGGACACTGACACAAAGATTAGAGGAATGGATAGACATCTCTGGAAGTGCCCTGAAATGGTTTCATGTGTGATGTGTGGATGCAAAATAATGTTCTCCAACGGAACAGAGACAAGACTGACACAATACTCTGATAAAAATATTGGTACTTTTAGCCTTTCTATTACTTACCTGTTGTGATGCAGTCAAAAGCTTGAGGAGCCAAATCGTTAATCTTCTTGTCCAACTGGGAGGCGGGGCCTTTACAGTAAATTTGATCCACTGTGGCGTTGGTGTTAGAAATCCACTCCACCAGCCACTTTAATTTACAGTCGCAGTTGAACTGGTTACCACGCAGATCTCTGCCAAGACAAAATCACACCCATGTTCATTTTATAACCAAGAAGAAAGCATGACATCTAATACCAGACATAAACGTTTGATGACCTCTGCTCACTTCTCTGATCCTTCACTCTCATTGATGTAAAAAAGACATTAAGTAGAAATGGACGTCTTTTGTGGGTGATAAATTGTAAGCTATTCCTCCTTCGGGACGCCACATGTAATTTTAATGACTTTATACTGAATGTACCAGTCGCCCACACATTTTTTCAAGCCTGGGTTGAAGTAAACTAATGATACAGTGTTCTATATTTAGCGAAGTGCGAAGAAAAAACCCACACATTCATTATCAGTGACACATCTATTTGATTTTATGACAGAAGAAGATGTGGTTTTTGCACTTACACTTTGGTTAAAGCGTCAAGGCCTTTGAACAAGTCTTTAGGCAAAGTCTCCAGGTTATTGTAGGCAAGGCTCCTGAGAGAACAGAAAACAGAAAACAGAGAAGGGGCATATTTTTAGAAATGCCTCCACTGCCATTATTTCTGCCACATAAAAAACAGATATAGAAAACCTCACTTCTGCTTTATTTAGGGAAGGTAGTTTTTGCTGGGAACCTAAATGATATAAAGAAAGCAACAAAACCACACAAATGTCACATAAATATCTGTCATTTTGTAGCAAGTGGTAGTATCTGTACTTAACTAGATTGATCAGGGGGTACTTTTGAAGGAACTGTTTGAATGTGTCGTTAGTGAAAATCCTTTTATTTAACATAAATATTTTTCTACTCTACATTTATACAGCAATGGTGTTAAATGTTCCAAATTTTCTGTACAAACAAAACCATACCTTGTATATTCTTAACAAAAACCTTTTTTTTTTTACTTTTAAAGCAAACAAAGAAACAAAAATAAAATAAATAAACCTTAAGGTGAAAAGAAAAACAATATTCAACAGTGGCCACATTATGTTTAAATGATTTAAAGTCGGGCCGAAGTTGTGCTACAAATGATCTCCAGGATTCCCTTGTCAACGTCTCCTCAAGTCTCATAGTATTGTCAACTTTTCCACTAATATAGCTCTCCAATCTTTAGTGGTGGGAACATTATTAGAAAGCCATCTCCTTGTTATACTTTTCTTTGCCGCAACTAATAATATTTACATTTACATTTATTCATTTAGCTGACGCTTTTATCCAAAGCGACTTACATTGTTCTAATGTAATTACCAGTGTTACAACCACTGGAGGCAAGGTGGGTTAAGTGTCTTGCCCAAGGACACAACGACAGTATGAACTATGGGGAGAGTGGGAATCGAACCACCTACCTTCCGTTTGAAAGACGACCACTCTACCCACTGAGCTACTGCTATATTTTCCCTCAAATTTCTTTAGTTGTGCTGGCCTCTGTCCGTGATATAATGTCTCAAAATCATACAATAGGGTAACATCAACAACCTTTTCTATACTGTTCTTAAGTTGGAGCCAGTATGAAGAAAGACTAGGACACCCCCAAAAATATGGTAATGACTATGGTTTTTCCCTACACCTCCTCCAACAGGCAGTATCCCTTTCCGTAAAGGCCCCTGTGCCGGCACCCTAAAGAAGCGTACCATGTTCTTCCAAGCTAATTCCCTTCTGGAAAGAGATGCCAATTTCCTCCCATTTTGCCAATTGTAATAGGAACCCATTAAAGCCTTTAATATCAAGATTATACGTTTTTGTAAAGTCCTTTGCTTGCTTACTGTTTGAACTTGCCATCCATTACGTTTGGCACAATTCCTGGGTCATAAGCAATCCAGGCAATTGGTAGGAATGATTCCTTGCACCCCTTAAACATTTTAAACCATGTATTAATGACAATCCATGGCCTTCTTTGAGTGCCTCGAGTGCATTAAAATGTTGCCATAAGATTGGGCTAAATAATGAATAAATATAATAAGTCCCCATCCAACCCTAACTTGTCTTATATGTCAAGAAATTTGTTGGTGGTCACAATGTGTCCTTTGAACTTTTTGGCTGCCTTCTGTCATTTCTTCTCTCTTGTTTTTGACTTTTCTTCTAGTATGAATCCTGCTCAGTGTGGGTCAGTTCTGCCTTGAAGGAAATGCTGTGTTTTAAATAAAAACTGGGCACAGTTCCCTTTTCTTCCCAGATGTACTTTTTCTCATTTCATTTGTTTAATCAGCAACATGTTTAATCATAATCCCACACATTTTTATATATTTGTTGTTGTATCTGGTTCAAATACTTTTACATTTATACTTTATTTAATTTAAAAGCAAGTACTTAGAGGTAAATGTTTATGTGATGCTTTTGCTCTTACACTAAATACTCTAAAATGACCCTACTGTTTGAGAAGACATGCTTCACAGCTTTATAATCCCATTAAGAGCTGTGTTATGACAGTAATGTTATCAAATGAACCCTTTCAGCATTTCAGCTTAAAGCCCGCAGAATTATAACAGCACTTTGAACTAATGCACACCACAAAGCCAGAGTTGTTTGGCCCCTTTCACACATAGTTCCCGTACATTACCAGGAATACATTCCCAGCAACACTAGAGCATTCCACTGTAAACACATCACACATTTTCATGTCACATAACCTCATGTTGATGGTTTATTAAGGGCAGTAATATAAAATGAAAAATTAGAAGGCAAAACGAATCTGAACATATGTTTGGTGAGAATGTACGTGCTTTCTTTCTGAACACACCCTTCACCCAAAACAAATTCTTGCAATATTACTTGGTTTTGATCTTGGAAATTACTAGAACAGTTGTCTCTTTTCACACATGATGCTGAAATTTTACTGGAAAAGGCTGCATGTGGGAAAGGGGCAATGAGACTATAAAACTTGGTATGAGGCATAAATAAGATAATTTAGAGGCTAATCATTTTGTGCTTTAAGATCATGTGTACGATGAAGAAATGTTTGGTCAAACAAACAGTCAACACTAAGAATAACACTATGAACTAATGCACAACCCAAAGATATGATGTAGGATGAGCTAGTGAAGGTCCTGCAAACTCAACACAAGAAATGTTCACTTACATATGCACCAGAGTTTTCAGACCACGGAAAGCATATGGTGAAATCGTCTTGATCTGGTTGTTCTCAATGAATCTGAAAAAAATAATATATGAGTAAGAGAAGGACACTCTTTCAAAGGTCTACTAATTGTCATACTCACAGATACTCCAGATGCGGAAGACCAAGGAAGGCGTCCTCCTCTACAGACTCCAGCTCGTTGGCCGTGAAAAGCCTGTACAAAGAGCCAGAGTGCAGAGCTAGGGTTAAAAGTGCAGAGCTAGGGTTAAAAGCCTTCACAGTCACCCTCATGTTCCACCGTTCAGCCTTTCACTTTAGGCTCATAAATAACTAAGTGTCACCCAACATTTGATGTGCTTCTAGAAATAATCTCTTTTCTTTTTACGGTGACCCAAATCCATCAAAGGGACATAGATCAATGGCTGGGATATTCCTGAGGTTTGTTTTCAAAGGCACCATGACTCAGTCAATACTGCACCCCCTGAGACTGTGGGGAAAGGGTTCCCTACTCAAAAGGGAGGGATTCCCCATAAACCTAGCCACAAAAAAATAAAGAATAAGGAACATGTACTGAATATTAAATATGGCGTTTGTCACCAGAGAAGACTGTAAAAGAGCAAGAAAATCTAAATTACTCACAAGAGGTGCAGGGCAGGCATGTGGATGAAGCTCTCTCGGGATTTCTGTAAATTTTGACTTGAGGAATGAGCTGTAAAAAAGAGGGAACAGAGACATTGCAGTCTTTTGGCAATGCGGCAGAAGCACAGAAACGGGGATACAACAAATAGTGATAAAACTGAGGCTTACACTGAGATGACATCGGGGAGAAAGCTGCGAGGTATGAGCCTCGCGCTTTCACACAGCGCGTTATCTTTGGTACATGTACACGAGCTGGGACACTTAGGCTGCTTGGCTTTCCTGGCGCTCACTTCGCCAACTACAAGCAGCAGCAGAAGTAAACCGAGCCGCGGCAGTGCTCTTCTTCCTCCCCGTGTGGTTTCCATCTTGCGCGTCGATAAGCCCTACACATGAACCGGTGATGTCCGCTGTGCTCCCCTTTCTCACGGTTCTTCAGCTCTTTCCGCTGCTGTTAAAAGGCCGAGGCACGCGCTTTGCCGCTTGTTAATCTGTCCCCAACGTGCCGCGCGTTACTGCCTCTGCCGCTCGCGACAATTCCAAACGGTGCTGAGGGCTAACTGTAACTAGCTTACACAACACCGCGGCGGGGTGACAAAATAATGACAAAATGCTACTTCATTAACCGCAGTGATATGGTTGAGGCTCATGAGCTGGAGAGGCGACAAACGCGGAGCCGAGGAAAGAGAAGGAGAGGAAAAATAGGAGAAGGCAGGTGGGGATCCCAGCGGGAGCAGACGGAGCAGCATCTCCATCCAAAAACCACGCCCATATGATTTCACCACCAGTCTCTAGTGTCAAAGTGGGTTCGGGCAGATATTCACCCAACAGCCAAAGGAAAGTGGGTGATTGTTTGGTTGGTCAATCGGCTGTGGAAAAAATCTCTGGCATGAGGCAGCAGATGCTCAGACTCACACTGCTGCTGTATGCTTCTGGGAAACACTTCGGAGTGAAATTTTACCATCACATGCTTCATTTGTGCTGCGTCCTGTGCTTTATTTGGCCTCACGGTTGCCATGGAAACGATCTGGGCAACATAGAAACAAGACGGTTTCCTTTTGATGGAGGGGTGTGGGGAAGCCCTCCGATCATATTGACAGCTGTGGTGCTTCAATTAAATTAAAACCACCATCCCCCAGCAGCCCTCACACCAAAACAAGTTAGCTCTTACATCAAGGGGGTTGTTTTTATTGTAGGTTTTGATAGGTATTGATCAGGTTAATACACCTGATCGTACTTCCATTTGTGTGGACAAATACATTGTTGTCTGTGGTTTTGGAGTCAACCTTTCTGATGATGCAAAGTAACAGCAAATACAAAAATAGAAATAAGCCCTACATACAGTGCTGCCTTAACAAACCAATAATCGCTGGGAGGTTCTAGCTACTTTAGACTTAACATGTGACAAGTTAAAAATAGGGGAGCAACTTCAAAACCAGACTGAAAGACTGAAAAGGCTTTTTAAAGATTTGAGACTTCATTTCTGTTAGTGGTGAACTACAATTAACAAAATGTTACATGGCTTATTTTAAAGATGATATGTGTAGATTTGGTGTTTTTGGTGACATTTGGTATAGTAACAGTTTCACATCTGTCACTCTGCCTTTTAGAGCATGTGAGTGGTAATAGGAGCGCAGTGGCTCAGTGGTAGAGCAGTTGTCCTTCAACCGGAAGGTAGGCGGTTCAATTCACACTCTCCCCACAGTTCATACTGTCATTGTGTCCTTGGGCAAGACACTTAACCCAACTTGCCTTCAGTGGTTTACCAGCTGTAACACTGGTGAATGGAACCTTAAAGTAAGTTGCTTTGGATAAACGCGTCTGCTAAATGACTAAATGTAAATGTGATGGAAGCTCTGCAGGGACATGCTGTTGTAAAAACTCATTAGAAATGAGCCAAGTGGTGACAAAATAAAAATGTCCCAAGGCTTTAGGCAAGAATTTGTGCAAAGAATACAAACATGAGTGTGCTTCTCCTCCAGCAGTGCTCAGTTTGGCTGCTCTAAAACAAAAACAGGAAGTAATGGAACTCCCACTGAGTTGTCCATTTCCCCAAGATAGACAAAAATAAAGAGTGTTATTTTGAGGTGATTATCCATTTTTCTCCAGTGTTATGAAAACTCCTTTGCACAGTACTATACAATTATTTCAGCTTTAGTCCAACAGAGCTTACTATTTCCATGCACTTCTTTTATGATACAAAACTAAAACCCCATGTCCTTTCTATATAAGGTCTCCTTCTGCACAGATATAATTAATATGTTTATCCTGCGCTGGCCAGGCCTTCTCTGTGATGAGTTCAGGACATCTAAAAGGTCTCCCAGCAGCTAATGTGATTACACTCTTTGATTTCCAGTGTCTGTTTGCTACAATAACTCAGTTTGGCCTCCAGAAATAAAAGCCTTTTAGAAAAGTGTGTCCTATTGTCTCAGAACTCTTTCAGCTACACTGCGTTAGATTTATTTTGAAGGAGAAATGCAATGCAATTACCTACAAAAACAGTAATATCAGAGCAGATCTTTCACTTGTTAGAGAAAATGTAAAGAAATGGAGAGGCACAATCTATTTGCCCTGAAGCATTTGGACAAAACAGAGTACACTGGAGCGGATTGTTGGGCTGAGACATGAAGTACAGTTTTCATAAATGGCATCATTCATGAGCAGAAAGAACACAGTGTCTGGCAACTATTTGGCTGCGGCAGCCATTTCTTTCATATTCATTGCTATTGATTGTCTCAGTCTGGGGGCTGGATGCTCACACTTTAGTCAGCGTCATTATTATTTGTAAAGAGAGCAGTGTATTGAGGCTCAAGAGCTAATTCTGTGAACTTCTTGTTTACATTTTAGCCAAGCATACTGTATTTGGGAGAGTCTAAACCGTAAATGTCTATTTTATTAGAATAAATTTACTATATTTTTGCAGATGAAACGAAAAGTGAATATTAATAACACATTTACCAAAGTCTATGAATGTAAACTTGAAATTGGAAACAATTGGATAATTTCTTTTCAAATCCTATTTTCACCCCTTAGCCTAGAGTGCAAGCACAACATATGAATACACTGATTCATTTTCCAATTTACTCACAAACCATGCAACAGTTATTATTTAAGGACAATGAATAGGCTGCAGGTCGCCTTCATGACCTGTTCCGACCACTAGAGGGAAATATAGAGTCAGGAACGCTGCTGGTCTGCTCTAGTGGAGGGCATTGTATAATTATTATACAATCTATGATTCCGGCTCTTTTCGTGAGCCGGCTTGTTTGACTCAGCTCACTGAAAAGAGACGGCTCTTTTGGCTCACAATAATTGGCTGTAAATAATAAATGTTTTAACTATGACTTTGACTATAGGTGTGAAAACAGTTTTTATTAAATTATTAAATTGACATCATACTCACAATGTCTCACAATTTCTTTAAAAATGCATTTTGACAGGAACAGACCGTGAGGCTAATCAGTGTGTGTGCCCTAGGCTTATATAATTCTAATTGTGTTGTTCTTTGAATTATTAGTCTAATTTTTTAATTAAATTAAAACAATTCATTGTTTTATTATTACATAATGATTTAATTTCTATAGGCTATATTTTTAAAAATAGAGTGAGCTCTTCAGATATGTGAGCCGGCTCCCAACGTTAAAGTAAAAGAGCCGGGTCTTAGAGCTCATGACCCATCATTAGTCTGCTTTGTTTGCCACTTGTAGCTGAAGTATTTACCCGTGACTGAACAATGTGTACACATAGAGTCTGGTTCAGTGATGTAGTCTACATTTTTATAGTGGGTATACTGTGATATAAACAAACTTGTACGGCTCCGGCCCGTCCTCAATGAGAGCCCTCAGACATAATAACACCCAGCCTGGAAGTAAATAAAAAATAATAACACACATTATTTTAGTTTATATTAACAAAAACAGTGATGCAAATGTAATTTGTTAAACTTTTTTATTAAATCTGTGCAAATGCTCTAATTGTTTAGGCCATTCTTTCTTTTTTAAATAATATTAATAATGTTATCTTATAATATGTTCAAAATGCCTATACTTTCATTAACCTATAGAGGATTGCTCTGCATGTTGGCTGGTATTTTCCTAACTTCTGTCCCTCCATTCTAAGCAATGACTGTATAAACTATGAATGTTTTCCGCCCATTGCGCCCCTATTCACCGATATTGTCCTTGCATTTTGTCTTTTAATGCGTGATAGTGAAACAATAGTTTTCAAATAGCATATTATTAATCAGTGCTGATTGCCAGGTAGTAAAAACTTAGCTCTAGGCTGTAAACAGCCAGGATCACCTCATGGGGCACAATATCCCAGAGATTCAAGGTCCATGACTGCTTTGACAATAGTGACAGCTGAAGAATATGAATAATGTGATTGAACTGGAGTCATGCAATAACTGATCTAAACATTAAAATCATTGTTTAATCATTATTCTTATAGGTTTTTATTAACTACCTATTGACAGGGTTAAGGTTATGGTTAAGGTTACTAGGTGTTAGTGTCAGTGTGAGAAATAGGGAAACGAAGACAAGCGACAGAAGTGGATTCATTTGTGATCGTACGCATTATTAGATGAGTTTCTGACATCATTGCCCTCATGGAGTGGAATATATTTGATTAAATAGGCTTAACCTGAAAAACATACCTGCAACATACAACACCACAAACAAATGAGAACATTTTTTTGTTTGGTTATTACAGCTTCTCATTATGAGCTATAAAGACACTTTATAAAAACAAGACAAGACATTGACAAGACATTTATTTTTGCAGGCCCAATATAAATACAGACTTGGGTCAAAGAACTTTACAAACTGAACATGACAATAATTGCAATGGCGTGCAATGATGCAGACAGGAGAGGTTATAAAATGATGACACATTTTATTAGAATTATGAACTGGATCCTTAGGATTCAACCTTGCTCTTCCTTTATTATCAACATGTCGCAATTTTCTCTCTCAAGGTGGGGAGAAATGATTATAAATGTAAGCCATCATATTCACGGAAAATCCTTGGCTCAATATGAATTTTAAAGTTTCATTAAAATGTTCTTTAAAGGAAAAGGATGATACATTCACATGTAACTTTTTTATATTTAATTTCTTATTACCGTTTTGTACCATGTTGCAAGAGCAGTAGTCTATGGACAAGCCCCAAGTCTTAGACTGTACCAGACAACATCCCCTGTCCTTAGACCCTCCATCAGGGTGAGGAAAAACTCAAAAACCCAGCTGTAAAAAGAGAAACCTCAGGGAGAACCACAGAAGGAGGGATCCACTCCCAGGACGGACAGGCCGTGCATTAGATGTGTCCAGGACAGTCATTGGCAAATAGATATAGTATAAATATAGTCCATAATAATATCAGCAGGAACAGTTCATCAATTTGAGTGAGAGGAACTGAGGTCAGGGGGGGTCCATGGGACAGGATCACAGAGGGGACACAGCTCTTGGTCCAATCATTACTGGGACGTCTAACAGCGGGCTGGACATCTGCAACAGGGTCCACTCCCCCAGACGAGAGTGGGACAACATGTGAACAGCAATGAACTAAGCACAAATGTAATCTATACTGCCTTAGACTTAGACTGAGCCAGAAGATAGAAGCTCAGTGTGTCATACTTTTCCCAGCATCTAGGCCTAAAGCAACTTAGCTCAACTATGTGTCAAAAATTAAATTCTTACACACTCCTTTAGCATCTAATGAGCACAACCCCTCTTTCTTTTTAAAGAAGATGCATAAATCTGGGTCTGGAATAACTTCTTTAGCAGAAATGACTACAGGGTGTGTCAGTATAAAATGGGCACAGGCAAATTAAAGTCCAATAATTGGACATTGAAGAAATGAGTAAAAACACTCAGCACTCATCACTAGAACAGACAGTATGAGTACAGTGCATTGCCCTCTGTTGTTTCCTATTTGTTGAACTTTGTTGCTGACAGGTTAGAAAGCAACAGATGTGAAGAAACAACAGTGTACTTTTTATGCTTAAAGTTATAAATCAACTTTCATTTGCAAATATAGTCTTGCTTCTCTCTATCTTGTTCACACTTGTTAACATCTGTATTGATGAGCACATCACCATTGGTAGGAAATAGATATATATATATAAACTAATTAATATATATATATATATATATATAAACTAATGAATATATATTTATATAAATAAACGAATTAATATATACATATTTAAACTAATTAATATATACATATTTAAACTAATTAATATATACATATTTAAACTAATTAATATATACATATTTAAACTAATTAATATATACATATTTAAACTAATTAATATATATTTAAACTAATTAATTTAAGAGTGTGATGTTTGTACTATGTGCCTTAGTCTGGCCATTTTCAAAAAAATTTAAGTCTGACACTGAACTAGAGTCCCACATTGTGCAACTTGATCAGGTTATTGATGAATCATTGATTCATCATTAACCTGACCAATCTCTAAAACAGATGCTCTGTGTGACAGTAGCTCAGTGCCTAACAAAGGTCTCTTTGTGTGGTCAGTCCAAGAAACACATGCAATAATCACCTCTTTGACAATTTTCAAAGGTGAAGAGCTCACTAACACACATTTTAAACTAATATGTAAACAAGATTTGAGAAAAACATAATATAAAAAAATATATATAATATAAAAATGGATATAAAATAACACTATGTCCTATTTAGTTTTAAATAAGACATAGTGTAGTAAAAGAAAATAGGTACCAAATCTAGAGCAAACACTTACATTCCTCAGTATTAGTCTGAGGAACAGCAACATCCACAGCAAAACACAGCTGTGAATCTTTTTCTGACCCATCTGAGCACCCGTCTGAACCTGCCTGCCCTTTTCTTCTTTGGGTAAGTTACCAACTGCATCTCCTGAGCATTAATATTACTGCAACACTCAGGTTCAGTGAAAACCACAAGCTGCATTTCTTGACCACCAGGACATGAGTCAGGGTCCTGAGTGGGCTTTACAAATTCAACATCACTACAACCAGGGTCATCAAAAGGAACACCACTGGTACTATTACTAGAACACTCCGGCTCAGGCAAAACCTCAGCCTCAAAGTTCTCAGAATGAGCCGGTGTCCCTGGTGAATTAGAAACAGAGTTATCAACTTGGCCAGAGAACTGACAACTACTGTCTTCAACGAATAAAATATTAGATTCCTCTGAGAGGTGGTGGCTCTCGGCTGTTACCTCACAGGTCTCCTCATCTGTATTATGTTGCCTGTGAGAATCAGAGGAAGCTTTGTCCCAACAATGTCCTAAAGACTGAGGCGCTAAAACATAGTCTGCTTCAATGCTGTAAGACCTCATCTCATGTTCTAAAGTCTCAGGCGCTAAAACAAACTCTAGTTCACTGATGTTGGAACTGCCCTGAGTCTCACGTGAAACAGAATGAACCTGGAATGAGTACTGATTACTACAACCAGGTCCATCATAAGAATCTATTACTCCATCTACCGCTTGTGTAGTTTTAAGAGCTACACTATCATTGACCTGAATTGGTATAGTCAGTGGACTACCAGCAATGTGCGGGACAGAGGTGCTGTCTGAACTTCCCGTTTGGTCCCTGTCAACTTCTGAGTTTGTGTCTTCTTTACTGGGGTTTGAAACACTCCTCATGAGGTATATACCTTCCTTTGTGTAATCTAACATGTGTTTCATAGTTATAAAATTATGTTCAAGTGCATCACTTGAAGATATATTACTTCTATGGTCCAGACACAGTAACTGTTTTAACAGGCTCAGAAATTCTTTTCTGTCCACCAGTTCCATATCAGAGTTGATCGGGTGGTGATTTAAGATAAGATCATCCAGATCTTTGGCATTCTTAAAGTAGAATTGTTTCCTATTTTTCAAAGCAGTGGTTGTCATTGTCATCAATCTCCACTGAGGAGTTCTGCTTGATGTCTTGCAGAAATATCTGTTGCTGAACAGTCCAGTGTTGATCAAGTCATCATCTGGCTGACCCAAAAGATGTATAATTGAGTCAAGACTATCATATTCAGTGGAGCTAGCAAAAAGGTTTGAGCCTAAATATAGAAAGGCCAGGCAGCACCCCAAACCCCACACATCGATAGCTTTAGTTAATTCAAGGCCCAAAATGACCTCGGGAGCGGCATATCCCAGGGCCTGGCATGCCATACCGAGTTTAAATTCACTGTCCCTAAGTGCTAAACCAAAGTCAATCATCTTGATTCTGAGTGGACTCTTGGTTTTGTCCACAAACATAATGTTGTCTGGTTTTATGTCTGTGTGAACCAGTCCAGTGCTGTGTAGTGCCTGCACAGCTACAAGCATCTGAAAGGCCAACGTATGTCATTCAGGGACAATGACAGCCAGTTTCTCTGCTTAACAAACTCATAAAGGCTGCAGTCCAACAACTCCAGCGCAATACAAGAGAAAGCGTTAAATTTTAAATAATCAACAAAGTTGACAAAAACTTTCTGGTGGAGATTCAGTTCTCTTAATGCCAGTAGCACCTCGACCTCCTCTCTGTTTCCTTGTTATGACAACTCTTCTTCATTTTAACAGCCACCACCTCTGACGTGTCAGTGTTTAGGCATTTGACTACTTCGCTAAACACTCCCTCCAAAATGTTCAAAACCTTATAAGGTGTGGAAGGCAGAACATAATCGGTTTTCACTTCCCCTAAAGAAATTGAGCTCGATGTGCAGGCAGACATTTTGACTTACTTAAAAGCGGACTTACTTAGCGACAGCAGAAATTGAACAGACAATTGTTTCCTTGTCTGTGCTGGTTATCTGCCTGTGTCAAAAGTTTAAAACTATTTCAATGCAAATACAACCTACCTTGATTTACTTTGTAGCGTCAATAACAGACCACAGTCAAACCGAGCTGTGTGGCCGAAAACTTGGAAATGAACTGAATTACCACCAGCCCTTATACTAACCAGATTTCCTTATGCTGATGACATCACATGGTGTACTTTGGTAACAGAATCAAAGTGATGACATCACACAGTTGTTGCCATGGTAACAGACATTATTCTTTTTTTTTTAAATTCAAAACTGTATTTCTCACTGAAGGACAATTCTAGACAATTTCCTGCTGGTTGTGTACAATGTGGACTCATAATATGAGTATAAATATAATTATATTACAATAAACCTTGGAATCAATAAATGAGCTATTGAAAAGTGAATGACGCTTCAGGTATATTTTATCTATATAGTCCAATATCACAACATCTGCCTCAAAGTAGCCTGGCAAGTCATCCTAACTATTGTATACAATGAAATAGTATGTTAGTCTGTAAATTTGATTAATTAGTTTATATATATATATATATATATATATATATATATATATATATATATATATATATATATATATATATATATATATATATAAATTAGTTTATATATATACCTATTTCCTACCAATGGTGATGTGCTCATCAATACAGATGTTAACAAGTGTGAACAAGATAGAGAGAAGCAAGAATATATTTCCATAAGAAAGTTGATTTATAACTTTAAGCATAATAAGTACACTGTTGTTTCTTCACATCTGTTGCTTTCTAACCTGTCAGCAACAAAGTTCAACAAATAGGAAACAACAGAGGGCAATGCACTGTACTCATACTGTCTGTTCTAGTGATGAGTGGTGAGTGTTTTTACTCATTTCTTCAATGTCCAATTCTTGGACTTTAATTTTCTTGTGCCCATTTTATACTGACACACCCTGTAGTCATTTCTGCTGAAGAAGTTATTCCAGACCCAGATTAATGCATCTTCTTTAAAAAGAAAGAGGGGTTGTGCTCATTAGATGCTAAAGGAGTGTGTAACACTTTAATTCATGCCTTATAACGTATCTCTTTTTTAGTTGGTGTATGTATTGTATGGGGTGGACAGAAAGGCTTGAGTTGTTGAAAGATTTGGGCATGTGGACTTAGTTACCATAGATATCACTGCTTGAACAGATCCATACAGACTCCATGTGTCCCCAGTCCTGTAGCAAAATGAGTTGACATAATTATTTGTTATAAAATATATATAACACATGGCTTCTGCTGTGAAAATGAAAAGTAAACAAATGCATTGACAAATATAGCATCACAATAATCAGAGACAAAGGACTGGTGTCCATTTTTCATCTCATTTTAAATGCATGATTGATTAATCAATTGATTGAATTATATACAAAGTACAATTCATTGCATGTATTTTATTGGACATTATAACCCTTAGTTACTTCATGTACTGTTTAAGCTATTGGATACCATGATGGTCAGCATTTGAAAGATATTATTAAACTGTTTGCAGCCAATCTTAGCTCAACACCACCACCTAGTGCAAGGGTCATCAACTAAATTTGCTTGAGGGCCAGCTTGTTTCTTCACAGGTGCTGCAGGGAGCCAGACTTTCAAACTCAAATATAAAGTTAAATAAATTATTTTGTTTTTAATAAATTTATTCGATTTCTTCACAATTTAAATATATTGTTTCCTGTTTTTCTTTTTTGACAAAAAACATTGATAGATTACTGGTTTGACACTGACACTGGTTTGTGTATTTGAAAATACTACAGGTGAGCTTTAATAACAAAGCCAGTCAGTGTGGGTCCAACAGTCATAAGACAGATTTTATTTACAATAATTTGATTTAACATCCAGTAAAAGTATCTGCAGCTGATTAGCAGATGTGCAGAGGATTAAATGTTGTTTTTCAATGTCAGTAGTTTTTGAGTCATTTTAATAGCTTCTTACAGTACGTTTCAACTAAACATGTTTTCTGATTGTGATAATGTGCTGGCGGTCGGATGGAAAGCTGTGGGGGGCCTGCTGTGGCTCTTTGATATCACTGACCTATAGTTTAAAAATGAGGAATGTGTCGTGCAGACTTAAATGAACAGAGTTGAAAATGAAGTCCCTGATCAACACTGGTGCAGTTTTCCGTTAGTGCTGCCAACAGAAAGTCAAGACACGTTCATTTCAATTGTACGTTCATGTTTTTAATGTGTCGACTTTATTTAGAGGTACATAATATACATATAAAAATATATCATACTTTCAACAAAAATGATAAATTCTTAAATCAATAATAATCTATGATAATCTATGATATGATAATAATCTATCTATCTATCTATCTATCTATGTATGTATTGCAAGTCCTCATACATAAATGCATAAGCTGATGCAGTAATTCAAAAATCCAAAACAAAACAACGTACCTGAAAATAAGATTAAATTGCTACAGTAAAAGACAATATTGCAAAGTGCAGTTAGAGTATGAACTCCAGACACATATTACTATTACAACAAAGATAATAAGCTGCCTTTATCAAATAAATGCTCATTTGGTTTTCACCAAATGTGAACAATGTGTACACATAGAGTCTGGTTCAGTGATGTAGTCTACATTTTTATAGTGGGTATACTGTGATATAAACAAACTTGTACGGCTCCGGCCCGTCCTCAATGAGAGCCCTCAGACATAATAACACCCAGCCTGGAAGTAAATAAAAAATAATAACACACATTATTTTAGTTTATATTAACAAAAACAGTGATGCAAATGTAATTTGTTAAACTTTTTTTATTAAATCTGTGCAAATGCTCTAATTGTTTAGGCCATTCTTTCTTTTTTAAATAACATTAATAATGTTATCTTATAATATGTTCAAAATGCCTATACTTTCATTAACCTATAGAGGATTGCTCTGCATGTTGGCTGGTATTTTCCTAACTTCTGTCCCTCCATTCTAAGCAATGACTGTATAAACTATGAATGTTTTCCGCCTGTAGAGGTTTGAAATCTTGAAATATGCGATGGCTTACACTAATAACTGTCTAATATTATTCCAAGCAGCTAGTCCCATTTGCAGTGTCCATCGTCAGCCCAGCAACTCAGTTCAATAAATCCACTTCTGAAACGTTGTTGAAATAAAAGATAAAAATCTCCGGTTTTATTCCTTGGTTTCAGATTTACAAAAATAAAAATGTGAGGTGACTAATACACTTATTCTATAGTTGCTAATGAAATAAAAGTTTACTAACAAAGGTAGCTAGAAGTTAGCAGTTAGCAGATAAGAAAACCGTTCGCTTCCACAGCTCTCAAGATCTGAATAACATAAGAATCAACATAATATATTTGGCCTTTTCTTAAAGAGACAGTACACTATTTTACCAAAATGTACCAAATCCTATAAACACATGAATTCTAAGATGCTTTTAACCTTTTAAGTAGTATTTAACATTTTAACCATTACATGAACTTCTAAATGAAATTATTTACCTAATCAACATTAATTCTAATTCACATTACTATGAATTGTACTTTGGCCTCTACACCGCCCATTGTGCCCCTATTCACCGATATTGTCCTTATACTGGGCAATAAAATGGCGGTTACATCCGGGCATTTTGGCTTTTAATGCGTGATAGTGAAACAATAGTTTTCAGATAGTATATTATTAATCAGTGCTGATTAACCCCCCCAGAGTTGCCAGGTAGTAAAAACTTAGCTCTAGGCTGTAAACACCCAGGATCACCTCATGGGGCACAATATCCCAGAGATTCAAGGTCCATGACTGCTTTGACAATAGTGACAGCTGAAGAATATGAATAATGTGATTGAACTGGAGCCATGCAATAACTGATCTAAACATTAAAATCATTGTTTACTCATTATTCTCATAGGTTTTTATTAACTACCTATTGACAGGGTTAACGTTATGGTTAAGGTGTAATGCGGGAATGAGGACTCAAGTGCGCACAAGACAGTGAAGGTAAGTGATACTTTATTAAAGTACAGATAGTGATAGGAAGCTGGAGAGATGGGCTGAGAGTTGGAGTTGAACCGTGGAGCTGAACCGAGACCTGGTGCCGAACCAGTGACTGAAGACCAAGCTGGAGAGCTGGGCTGAGAGTTGGAGTGAGCCGTGGAGCTGCGCCGAAGCCGAGTCGGTGACTGGGGCCAAGCTGGGAAGCTGGGCTGAGAGTGAAGTCCAAACCTGAGACTTGGAGCGAAGGCTGGAGAGAGGGCTGAGACAAGAGCTGGAACAAACGCTGGAAACATTCACACAAAGTATGCTGAACGATCTGGCAGGGAAGAGGTGGACAGGAGAGGTTTAAATACCTCACTGATGGTAATAGGTTACAGGTGCTTGGGACAGGTGGCAGTGATGAGATGAAGGAGAGAGAAGGAAAGTGGAGCGGATCCCTGAGAGACACGGAGTGGATCTGACATAAGGTTACTAGGTGTTAGTGTCAGTGTGAGAAATAGGGAAACGAAGACAAGTGACAGAAGTGGATTCATTTGTGATCGTACGCGTTATTAGATGAGTTTCTGACATCATTGCTCTCATGGAGTGGAATATATTTGATTAAATAGGCTTAACCTGAAAAACATACCTGCAACATACAAGTCCACAAACAAATGAGAACAATTTTTTGTTTGGTTATTACAGCTTCTCATTATGAGCTATAAAGACACTTTAGAAAAACAAGACAAGATATTGACAGGACATTTATTTTTGCAGGCCCAATATAAATACAGACTTGGCTCAAAGAACTTTATAAACTGAACATGACAATAATTGCAATGGCGTGCAATGATGCAGACAGGAGAGGTTATAAAATGATGACACATTTTATTAAAATTATGAACTGGATCCTTAGGATTCAACCTTGCTCTTCCTTTATTATCAACATGTCGCAATTTTCTCTCTCAAGGTGGGGAGAAATTATTATAAATGTAAGTCATCATATTCACCAAAAAATCCTTGGCTTGCTATGAATTTTAAAGTTTCATTAAAATGTTCTTTAAAGGAAAAGGATGATGCATTCACATGTAACTTTTTTATATTTAATTTTTTATTACCGTTGTGTACCATGTTGCAAGAGCAGTAGTCTATGGACAAGCCCCAAGTCTTAGACTGTACCAGACAACATCCCCTGTCCTTAGACCCTCCATCAGGGTGAGGAAAACTCAAAACCCAGCTGTAAAAAGAGAAACCTCAGGGAGAACCACAGAAGGAGGGATCCACTCCCAGGACGGACAGGCCGTGCATTAGATGTGTCCAGGACAGTCATTGGCAAATAGATATAGTATAAATATAGTCCATAATAATATCAGCAGGAACAGTTCATCAATTTGAGTGAGAGGAACTGAGGTCAGGGGGGGTCCATGGGACAGGATCACAGAGGGGACACAGCTCTTGGTCCAATCATTACTGGGACGTCTAACAGCGGGCTGGACATCTGCAACAGGTCCCACTCCCCCAGACGAGAGTGGGACAACATGTGAACAGCAATGAACTAAGCACAAATGTAAACTATACTGCCTTAGACTTAGACTGAGCCAGAAGATAGAAGCTCAGTGTGTCATACTTTTCCCAACATCTAGGCCTAAAGCAACTTAGCTCAACTATGTGTCAAAAATTAAAGTCTTACACACTCCTTTAGCATCTAATGACAACCCCTCTTTCTTTTTGAAGAAGATGCATAAATCTGGGTCTGGAATAACTTCTTTAGCAGAAATGACTACAGGGTGTGTCAGTATAAAATGGGCACAGGCAAATTAATGTCCAAGAATTGGACATTGAAGAAATTAGTAAAAACACTCAGCACTCATCACTAGAACAGACAGTATGAGTACAGTGCATTGCCCTCTGTTGTTTCCTATTTGTTGAACTTTGTTGCTGACAGGTTAGAAAGCAACAGATGTGGAGAAACAACAGTGTACTTTTTATGCTTAAAGTTATAAATCAACTATCTTATGCAAATATAGTCTTGCTTCTCTCTATCTTGTTCACACTTGTTAACATCTGTATTGATGAGCACATCACCATTGGTAGGAAATAGATATATATATATAAACTAATTAATATATATATATATATATATAAACTAATTAATATATATATATATATATATATAAACTAATTAATTTAAGAGTGTGATGTATATATATATATATATATATATATATATATATATATATATATATATAAACTAATGAATATATATTTATATAAATAAACGAATTAATATATACATATTTAAACTAATTAATATATATTTAAACTAATTAATTTAAGAGTGTGATGTTTGTACTATGTGCCTTAGTCTGGCCATTTTCAAAAAGATTTAAGTCTGACACTGAACTAGAGTCCCACATTGTGCAACTTGATCAGGTTATTGATAAATCATTGATTTATCAATAACCTGACCAATCTCTAAAACAGATGCTCTGTGTGACACTAGCTCAGTGCCTAACAAAGGTCTCTTTGTGTGGTCAGTCCAAGAAACACATGCAATAATCACCTCTTTGACAATTTTCAAAGGTGAAGAGCTCACTAACACACATTTTAAACTAATATGTAAACAAGATTTGAGAAAAACATAAAATAAAAAATATATATATAATATAAAAATGCATATAAAATAACACTATGTCCTATTTAGTTTTAAATAAGACATAGTGTAGTAAAAGAAAATAGGTACCAAATCTAGAGCAAACACTTACATTCCTCAGTATTAGTCTGAGGAACAGCAACATCCACAGCAAAACACAGCTGTGAATCTTTTTCTGACCCATCTGAGCACCCGTCTGAACCTGCCTGCCCTTTTCTTCTTTGGGTAAGTTACCAACTGCATCTCCTGAGCATTAATATTACTGCAACACTCAGGTTCAGTGAAAACCACAAGCTCCTGTTCTTGACCACCAGGACATGAGTCAGGGTCCTGAGTGGGCTTTACAAATTCAACATCACTACAACCAGGGTCATCAATAGGAACACCACTGGTACTATTACTAGAACACTCCGGCTCAGGCAAAGCCTCAGCCTCAAAGTTCTCAGAACGAGCCGGTGTCCCAGGTGAATTAGAAAGAGAGTTATCAACTTGGCCAGAGAACTGATAACTACTGTCTTCAAGGAATAAAATATTAGATTCCTCTGAGAGGTGGTGGCTCTCGGCCGTTACCTCAGAGGTCTCCTCATCTGTTTTATGTTGCCTGTGAGACTCAGAGGAAGCTTTGTCCCAACAATGTCCTAAAGACTGAGGCGCTAAAACATAGTCTGCTTCAATGCTGTAAGACCTCATCTCATGTTCTAAAGTCTCAGGCGCTAAAACAAACTCTAGTTCACTGATGTTGGAACTGCCCTGAGTCTCACGTGAAACAGTATGAACCTGGAATGAGTACTGATTACTACAACCAGGTCCATCATAAGAATCTATCACTCCATCTACTGCTTGTGTAGTTTTAAGAGCTACACTATCATTGACCTGAATTGGTATAGTCAGTGGACTACCAGCAATGTGCGGGACAGAGGTGCTGTCTGACTTCCCGTTTGGTCCCTCTCAACTTCTGAGTTTGTGTCTTCTTTACTGGGGTTTGAAACACTCCTCATGAGGTATATACCTTCCTTTGTGTAATCTAACATGTGTTTCATAGTTATAAAATTATGTTCAAGTGCATCACTTGAAGATATTCTACTTCTATGGTCCAGACACAGTAACTGTTTTAACATGCTCAGAAATTCTTTTCTGTCCACCAGTTCCATATCAGAGTTGATCGGGTGGTGATTTAAGATAAGATCATCCAGATCTTTGGCATTCTTAAAGTAGAATTGTTTTCTATTTTTCAAAGCAGTGGATGTCATTGTCATCAATCTCCACTGAGGATTTCTGCTTGATGTCTTGCAGAAATATCTGTTGCTGAACAGTCCAGTGTTGATCAAGTCATCATCTGGCTGACCCAAAAGATGTATAATTGAGTCAAGACTATCATATTCAGTGGCATTAGCAAAAAGGTTTGAGCCTAAATATAGAAAGGCCAGGCAGCACCCCAAACCCCACACATCGATAGCTTTAGTTAATTCAAGGCCCAAAATGACCTCGGGAGCGGCATATCCCAGGGCCTGGCATGCCATACCGAGTTTAAATTCACTGTCCCTAAGTGCTAAACCAAAGTCAATCATCTTGATTCTGAGTGGACTCTTAGTTTTGTCCACAAACATAATGTTGTCTGGTTTTATGTCTGTGTGAACCAGTCCAGTGCTGTGTAGTGCCTGCACAGCTACAAGCATCTGAAAGGCCAACGAACGTATGTCATTCAGGGACAATGACAGGCAGTTTCTCTGCTTAACAAACTCATAAAGGCTGCAGTCCAACAACTCCAGCGCAATACAAGAGAAAGCGTTAAATTTTAAATAATCAACAAAGTTGACAAAAACTTTCTGGTGGAGATTCAGTTCTCTTAATGCCAGTAGCACCTCGACCTCCCTCTCTGTTTCCTTGTTATGACAACTCTTCTTCATTTTAACAGCCACCACCTCTGACGTGTCAGTGTTTAGGCATTTGACTACTTCGCTAAACACTCCCTCGCCCAAAATGTTCAAAACCTTATAAGGTGTGGAAGGCAGAACATAATCGGTTTTGACTTCCCCTAAAGAATTTGAGCTCGATGTGGAGGCAGACATTTTGACTTACTTAAACGGACTTACTTAAACGACAACTTGAATTGAACAGACATCTGTTTCCTTGTCTGTGCTGGTTATCTGCCTGTGTCAAAAGTTTAAAACTATTTCAATGCAAATACAACCTACCTTGATTTACTTTGTAGCGTCAATAACAGACCACAGTCAACCCGAGCTGTGTGGCCGAAAACTTTGAAATGAACTGAATTACCACCAGCCCTTATACTAACCAGATTTCCTTATGCTGCTATGACATCACATGGTGTACTTTGGTAACAGAATCAAAGTGATGACATCACACAGTTGTTGCCATGGTAACAGACATTATTATTATTTTTTTAATTCAAAACTGTATTTCTCACTGAAGGACAATTCTAGACAATTTCCTGCTGGTTGTGTACAATGTGGACTCATAATATGTGTATAAATATAATTATATTACAATAAACCTTGGAATCAATAAATGAGCTATTGAAAAGTGAATGACCCTTCAGGTATATTTTATCTATATAGTCCAATATCACAACATCTGCCTCAAAGTAGCCTGGCAAGTCATCCTAACTATTGTATACAATGAAATAGTATGTTAGTCTGTAAATTTGATTAATTAGTTTATATATATATATATATATATATATATATATATATATATATATATATATAAATTAGTTTATATATATACCTATTTCCTACCAATGGTGATGTGCTCATCAATACAGATGTTAACAAGTGTGAACAAGATAGAGAGAAGCAAGAATATATTTCCATAAGAAAGTTGATTTATAACTTTAAGCATAAAAAGTACACTGTTGTTTTTCCACATCTGTTGCTTTCTAACCTGTCAGCAACAAAGTTCAACAAATAGGAAACGACAGAGGGCAATGCACTGTACTCATACTGTCTGTTCTAGTGATGAGTGCTGAGTGTTTTTACTCATTTCTTCAATGTCCAATTCTTGGACTTTAATTTGCCTGTGCCCATTTTATACTGACACACCCTGTAGTCATTACTGCTAAAGAAGTTATTGCAGACCCAGATTAATGCATCTTCTTTAAAAAGAAAGAGGAGTTGTGCTCATTAGATGCTAAAGGAGTGTGTAACACTTTAATTCATGCCTTATAACGTATCTCTTTTTTAGTTGGTGTATGTATTGTATGGGGTGGACAGAAAGGCTTGAGTTGTTGAAAGATTTGAGCATGTGGACTCAGTTACCATAGATATCACTGCTTGAACAGATCCATACAGACTCCATGTGTCCCCAGTCCTGTAGCAAAATGAGTTGACATAATTATTTGTTATAAAATATATATAACACATGGCTTCTGCTGTGAAAATGAAAAGTAAACAAATGCATTGACAAATATAGCATCACAATAATCAGAGACAAAGGACTGGTGTCCATTTTTCATCTCATTTTAAATGCATGATTGATTAATCGATTGATTGAATTATATACAAAGTACAATTCATTGCATGTATTTTATTGGACATTATAACCCTTAGTTACTTCATGTACTGTTTAAGCTATTGGATACCATGATGGTCAGCATTTGAAAGATATTATTAAACTGTTTGCAGCCAATCTTAGCTCAACACCACCACCTAGTGCAAGGGTCATCAACTAAATTTGCTTGAGGGCCAGCTTGTTTCTTCACAGGTGCTGCAGGGAGCCAGACTTTCAAACTCAAATATAAAGTTAAATAAATTATTTTGTTTTTAATAAATTTATTTGATTTCTTCACAATTTAAATATATTGTTTCCTGTTTTTCTTTTTTGACAAAAAACGTTGATAGATTACTGGTTTGACACTGACACTGGTTTGTGTATTTGAAAATACTACAGGTGAGCTTTAATAACAAAGCCAGTCAGTGTGGGTCCAACAGTCATAAGACAGATTTTATTTACAATAATTTGATTTAACATCCAGTAAAAGTATCTGCAGCTGATTAGCAGATGTGCAGAGGATTAAATGTTGTTTTTCAATGTCAGTAGTTTTTGAGTAATTTTAATAGCTTCTTACAGTACGTTTCAACTAAACATGTTCTCTGATTATGATAATGTGCTGGCGGTCGATGGAAAGCTGTGGGGGGCCTGCTGTGGCTCTTTGATATCACTGACCTATAGTTTAAAAATGAGGAATGTGTCGTGCAGACTTAAATGAACAGAGTTGAAAATGAAGTCCCTGATCAACACTGGTGCAGTTTTCCGTTAGTGCTGCCAACAGAAAGTCAAGACACGTTCATTTCAATTGTACGTTCATGTTTTTAATGTGTCGACTTTATTTAGAGGTACATAATATACATATAAAAATATATCATACTTTCAACAAAAATGATAAATTCTTAAATCAATAATAATCTATGATTGGACCTCGAGTCTGTAATAAAAGTCTATCTATCTATCTATCTATCTATCTATCTATCTATCTATCTATCTATCTATCTATCTATCTATCTATCTATCTATGTATGTATTGCAAGTCCTCATACATAAATGCATAAGCTGATGCAGTAATTCAAAAATCCAAAACAAAACAACGTACCTGAAAATAAGATTAAATTGCTACAGTAAAAGACAATATTGCAAAGTGCAGTTAGAGTATGAACTCCAGACACATATTACTATTACAACAAAGATAATAAGCTGCCTTTATCAAATAAATGCTCATTTGGTTTTCACCAAATGTGAACAATGTGTACACATAGAGTCTGGTTCAGTGATGTAGTCTACATTTTTATAGTGGGTATACTGTTATATAAACAAACTTGTACGGCTCCGGCCCGTCCTCAATGAGAGCCCTCAGACATAATAACACCCAGCCTGGAAGTAAATAAAAAATACCAACACACATTATTTTAGTTTATATTAACAAAAACAGTGATGCAAATGTAATTTGTTAAACTTTTTTATTAAATCTGTGCAAATGCTCTAATTGTTTAGGCCATTCTTTCTTTTTTAAATAACATTAATAATGTTATCTTATAATTTGTTCAAAATGCCTATACTTTCATTAACCTATAGAGGATTGCTCTGCATGTTAGCTGGTATTTTCCTAACTTCTGTCCCTCCATTCTAAGCAATGACTGTATAAACTATGAATGTTTTCCGCCTGTAGAGGTTTGAAATCTTGAAATATGCGATGGCTTACACTAATAACTGTCTAATATTATTCCAAGCAGCTAGTCCCATTTGCAGTGTCCATCGTCAGCCCAGCAACTCAGTTCAATAAATCCACTTCTGAAACGTTGTAGAAATAAAAGATAAAAATCTCCGGTTTTATTCCTTGGTTTCAGATTTACAAAAATAAAAATGTGAGGTGACTAATACACTTATTCTATAGTTGCTAATGAAATAAAAGTTTACTAACAAAGGTAGCTAGAAGTTAGCAGTTAGCAGATAAGAAAACCGTTCGCTTCCACAGCTCTCAAGATCTGAATAACATAAGAATCAACATAATATATTTGGCCTTTTCTTAAAGAGACAGTACACTATTTTACCAAAATGTACCAAATCCTATAAACACATGAATTCTAAGATGCTTTTAACCTTTTAAGTAGTATTTAACATTTTAACCATTACATGAACTTCTAAATGAAATTATTTACCTAATCAACATTAATTCTAATTCACATTACTATGAATTGTACTTTGGCCTCTACATCACGCCCATTGTGCCCTATTCACCGATATTGTCCTTATACTGGGCAATAAAATGGCGTTACATCCGGGCATTTTGGCTTTTAATGCGTGATAGTGAAACAATAGTTTTCAGATAGTATATTATTAATCAGTGCTGATTCACCCCCCCAGAGTTGCCAGGTAGTAAAAACTTAGCTCTAGGCTGTAAACACCCAGGATCACCTCATGGGGCACAATATCCCAGAGATTCAAGGTCCATGACTGCTTTGACAATAGTGACAGCTGAAGAATATGAATAATGTGATTTAACTGGAGCCATGCAATAACTGATCTAAACATTAAAATCATTGTTTAATCATTATTCTTATAGGTTTTTATTAACTACCTATTGACAGGGTTAACGTTATGGTTAAGGTGTAATGCGGGAATGAGGACTCAAGTGCGCACAAGACAGTGAAGGTAAGTGATACTTTATTAAAGTACAGATAGTGATAGGAAGCTGGAGAGATGGGCTGAGAGTTGGAGTTGAACCGTGAAGCTGAACCGAGACCTGGTGCCGAACCGGTGACTGGAGACCAAGCTGGAGAGCTGGGCTGAGAGTTGGAGTGAGCCATGGAGCTGCGCCGAAGCCTGGAGCCGAGCCGGTGACTGAAGACCAAGCTGGAGAGCTGGGCTGAGAGTTGGAGTGAGCCATGGAGCTGCGCCGAAGCCTGGAGCCGAGCCGGTGACTGAAGACCAAGCTGGGGAGCTGGGCTGAGAGTTGAAGTGAGCCGTGGGGCTGCGGCGAAGCCTGGAGCCGCGCCGGTGACTGGAACCAAGCTGGGAAGCTGGGCTGAGAGTGAAGTCCAAACCTGAGACTTGGAGCGAAGGCTGGAGAGAGGACTGAGACAAGAGCTGGAACAAACGCTGGAAACATTCACACAAAGTATGCTGAACGATCTGGCAGGGAAGAGGTGGACAGGAGAGGTTTAAATACCTCACTGATGGTAATAGGTTACAGGTGCTTGGGACAGGTGGCAGTGATGAGATGAAGGAGAGAGAAGGAAAGTGGAGCGGATCCCTGAGAGACACGGAGTGGATCTGACATAAGGTTACTAGGTGTTAGTGTCAGTGTGAGAAATAGGGAAACGAAGACAAGCGACAGAAGTGGATTCATTTGTGATCGTACGCGTTATTAGATGAGTTTCTGACATCATTGCTCTCATGGAGTGGAATATATTTGATTAAATAGGCTTAACCTGAAAAACATACCTGCAACATACAAGTCCACAAACAAATGAGAACAATTTTTTGTTTGGTTATTACAGCTTCTCATTATGAGCTATAAAGACACTTTATAAAAACAAGACAAGACATTGACAAGACATTTATTTTTGCAGGCCCAATATAAATACAGACTTGGGTCAAAGAACTTTATAAACTGTACATGACAATAATTGCAATGGCGTGCAATGATGCAGACAGGAGAGGTTATAAAATGATGACACATTTTATTAGAATTATGAACTGGATCCTTAGGATTCAACCTTGCTCTTCCTTTATTATCAACATGTCGCAATTTTCTCTCTCAAGGTGGGGAGAAATGATTATAAATGTAAGCCATCATATTCACGGAAAATCCTTGGCTCAATATGAATTTTAAAGTTTCATTAAAATGTTCTTTAAAGGAAAAGGATGATGCATTCACATGTAACTTTTTTATATTTAATTTTTTATTACCTTTGTGTACCATGTTGCAAGAGCAGTAGTCTATGGACAAGCCCCAAGTCTTAGGCTGTACCAGACAACATCCCCTGTCCTTAGACCCTCCATCAGGGTGAGGAAAAACTCAAAAACCCAGCTGTAAAAAGAGAAACCTCAGGGAGAACCACAGAAGGAGGGATCCACTCCCAGGACGGACAGGCCGTGCATTAGATGTGTCCAGGACAGTCATTGGCAAATAGATATAGTATAAATATAGTCCATAATAATATCAGCAGGAACAGTTCATCAATTTGAGTGAGAGGAACTGAGGTCAGGGGGGGTCCCAGGGACAGGATCACAGAGGGGACACAGCTCTTGGTCCAATCATTACTGGGACGTCTAACAGCGGGCTGGACATCTGCAACAGGATCCACTCCCCCAGACGAGAGTGGGACAACATGTGAACAGCAATGAACTAAGCACAAATGTAAACTATACTGCCTTGGACTTAGACTGAGCCAGAAAATAGAAGCTCAGTGTGTCTTACTTTTCCCAGCATCTAGGCCTAAAGCAACTTAGCTCAACTATGTGTCAACAATTAAAGTCTTACACACTCCTTTAGCATCTAATGAGCACAACCCCTCTTTCTTTTAAAGAAGATGCATAAATCTGGGTCTGGAATAACTTCTTTAGCAGAAATGACTACAGGGTGTGTCAGTATAAAAACGGGCACAGGCAAATTAATGTCCAAGAATTGGACATTGGAGAAATGAGTAAAAACACTCAGCACTCATCACTAGAACAGACAGTATGAGTACAGTGCATTGCCCTCTGTTGTTTCCTATTTGTTGAACTTTGTTGCTGACAGGTTAGAAAGCAACAGATGTGGAGAAACAACAGTGTACTTATTATGCTTAAAGTTATAAATCAACTTTCATTTGCAAATATAGTCTTGCTTCTCTCTATCTTGTTCACACTTGTTAACATCTGTATTGATGAGCACATCACCATTGGTAGGAAATATATATATATATATATATAAACTAATGAATATATATTTATATAAATAAACAAATTAATATATACATATTTAAACTAATTAATATATACATATTTAAACTAATTAATATATATTTAAACTAATTAATTTAAGAGTGTGATGTTTGTACTATGTGCTTTAGTCTGGCCATTTTCAAAAAGATTTAAGTCTGACACTGAACTAGAGTCCCACATTGTGCAACTTGATCAGGTTATTGATAAATCATTGATTCATCAATAACCTGACCAATCTCTAAAACAGATGCTCTGTGTGACAGTAGCTCAGTGCCTAACAAAGGTCTCTTTGTGTGGTCAGTCCAAGAAACACATGCAATAATCACCTCTTTGACAATTTTCAAAGGTGAAGAGCTCACTAACACACATTTTAAACTAATATGTAAACAAGATTTGAGAAAAACATAATATAAAAAAATATATATAATATAAAAATGCATATAAAATAACACTATGTCCTATTTAGTTTTAAATAAGACACAGTGTAGTAAAAGAAAATAGGTACCAAATCTAGAGCAAACACTTACATTCCTCAGTATTAGTCTGAGGAACAGCAACATCCACAGCAAAACACAGCTGTGAATCTTTTTCTGACCCATCTGAGCACCCGTCTGAACCTGCCTGCCCTTTTCTTCTTTGGGTAAGTTACCAACTGCATCTCCTGAGCATTAATATTACTGCAACACTCAGGTTCAGTGAAAACCACAAGCTCCTGTTCTTGACCACCAGGACATGAGTCAGGGTCCTGAGTGGGCTTTACAAATTCAACATCACTAGAACCAGGGTCATCAAAAGGAACACCACTGGTACTATTACTAGAACACTCCGGCTCAGGCAAAGCCTCAGCCTCAAAGGTCTCAGAATGAGCCGGTGTCCCAGGTGAATTAGAAACAGAGTTATCAACTTGTCCAGAGAACTGACAACTACTGTCTTCAACGAATAAAATATTAGATTCCTCTGAGAGGTGGTGGCTCTCGGCTGTTACCTCAGAGGTCTCCTCATCTATATTATGTTGCCTGTGAGAATCAGAAGAAGCTTTGTCCCAACAATGTCCTAAAGACTGAGGCGCTAAAACATAGTCTGCTTCAATGCTGTAAGACCTCATCTCATGTTCTAAAGTCTCAGGCGCTAAAACAAACTCTAGTTCACTGATGTTGGAACTGCCCTGAGTCTCACGTGAAACAGTATGAACCTGGAATAAGTACTGATTACTACAACCAGGTCCATCATAAGAATCTATCACTCCATCTACCGCTTGTGTAGTTTTAAGAGCTACACTATCATTGACCTGAATTGGTTTAGTCAGTGGACTACCATCAATGTGTGGGACAGAGGTGCTGTCTGGACTTCCCGTTAGGTCCCTCTCAACTTCTGAGTTTGTGTCTTCTTTACTGGGGTTTGAAACACTCCTCATGAGGTATATACCTTCCTTTGTGTAATCTAACATGTGTTTCATAGTTATAAAATTATGTTCAAGTGCATCACTTGAAGATATTCTACTTCTATGGTCCAGACACAGTAACTGTTTTAACAGGCTCAGAAATTCTTTTCTGTCCACCAGTTCAATATCAGAGTTGATCGGGTGGTGATTTAAGATAAGATCATCAAGATCTTTGGCATTCTTAAAGTAGAATTGTGTCCTATTTTTCAAAGCAGTGGATGTCATTGTCATCAATCTCCACTGAGGATTTCTGCTTGATGTCTTGCAGAAATATCTGTTGCTGAACAGTCCATTATTGATCAAGTCATCATCTGGCTGACCCAAAAGATGTATAATTGAGTCAAGACTATCATATTCAGTGGAGCTAGCAAAAAGGTTTGAGCCTAAATATAGAAAGGCCAGGCAGCACCCCAAACCCCACACATCGATAGCTTTAGTTAATTCAAGGCCCAAAATGACCTCGGGAGCGGCATATCCCAGGGCCTGGCATGCCATACCCAGTTCAAATTCACTGTCCCTAAGTGCTAAACCAAAGTCAATCATCTTGATTCTGAGTGGACTCTTAGTTTTGTCCACAAACATAATGTTGTCTGGTTTTATGTCTGTGTGAACCAGTCCAGTGCTGTGTAGTGCCTGCACAGCTACAAGCATCTGAAAGGCCAACGAACGTATGTCATTCAGGGACAATGGCAGCCAGTTTCTCTGCTTAACAAACTCATAAAGGCTGCAGTCCAACAACTCCAGCGCAATACAAGAGAAAGCGTTAAATTTTAAATAATCAACAAAGTTGACAAAAACTTTCTGGTGGAGATTCAGTTCTCTTAATGCCAGTAGCACCTCGACCTCCCTCTCTGTTTCCTTGTTATGACAACTCTTCTTCATTTTAACAGCCACCACCTCTGACGTGTCAGTGTTTAGGCATTTGACTACTTCGCTAAACACTCCCTCGCCCAAAATGTTCAAAACCTTATAAGGTGTGGAAGGCAGAACATAATCGGTTTTGACTTCTCCTAAAGAAATTGAGCTTGATGTGCTGGCAGACATTTTGACTTACTTAAACGGACTTACTTAAACGACAACTTGAATTGAACAGACAATTGTTTCCTTGTCTGTGCTGGTTATCTGCCTGTGTCAAAAGTTTAAAACTATTTCAATGCAAATACAACCTACTGTACCTTGATTTACTTTGTAGCGTCAATAACAGACCACAGTCAAACCCGAACTGTGTGGCCGAAAACTTTGAAATGAACTGAATTACCACCAGCCCTTATACTAACCAGATTTCCTTAAGCTGCTATGACATCACATGGCGTACTTTGGTAACAGAATCAAAGTGATGACATCACACAGTTGTTGCCATGGTAACAGACATTATTCTTTTTTTTTAATTCAAAACTGTATTTCTCACTGAAGGACAATTCTAGACAATTTCCTGCTGGTTGTGTACAATGTGGACTAATAATATGAGTATAAATATAATTATATTACAATAAACCTTGGAATCAATAAATGAGCTATTGAAAAGTGAATGACCCTCCAATATCACAACATCTGCCTCAAAGTAGCCTGGCAAGTCATCCTAACTATTGTATACAATGAAATAGTATTAGTTAATTAGTTTATATATATATATATATATATATATATATATATATATATATATATATATATATATATATATATATATATATATATATATATATTAATTAGTTTATATATATACCTATTTCCTACCAATGGTGATGTGCTCATCAATACAGATGTTAACAAGTGTGAACAAGATAGAGAGAAGCAAGACTATATTTGCAAATGAAAGTTGATTTATAACTTTAAGCATAAAAAGTACACTGTTGTTTTTTCACATCCGTTGCTTTCTAACCTGTCAGCAACAAAGTTCAACAAATAGGAAACAACAGAGGGCAATGCACTGTACTCATACTGTCTGTTCTAGTGATGAGTGCTGAGGGTTTTTACTCATTTCTTCAATGTCCAATTCTTGGACATTAATTTGCCTGTGCCCATTTTATACTGACACACCCTGTAGTCATTTCTGCTAAAGAAGTTAGTTATTCCAGACCCAGATTTATGCATCTTCTTTAAAAAGAAAGAGGGGTTGTGCTCATTAGATGCTAAAGGAGTGTGTAACACTTTAATTCATGCCTTATAACGTATCTCTTTTTTAGTTGGTGTATGTATTGTATGGGGTGGACAGAAAGGCTTGAGTTGTTGAAAGATTTGAGCATGTGGACTCAGTTACCATAGATATCACTGCTTGAACAGATCCATACAGACTCCATGTGTCCCCAGTCCTGTAGCAAAATGAGTTGACATAATTATTTGTTATAAAATATATATAACACATGGCTTCTGCTGTGAAAATGAAAAGTAAACAAATGCATTGACAAATATAGCATCACAATAATCAGAGACAAAGGACTGGTGTCCATTTTTCATCTCATTTTAAATGCATGATTGATTAATCAATTGATTGAATTATATACAAAGTACAATTCATTGCATGTATTTTATTGGACATTAAAACCCTTAGTTACTTCATGTACTGTTTAAGCTATTGGATACCATGATGGTCAGCATTTGAAAGATATTATTAAACTGTTTGCAGCCAATCTTAGCTCAACACCACCACCTAGTGCAAGGGTCATCAACTAAATTTGCTTGAGGGCCAGCTTGTTTCTTCACAGGTGCTGCAGGGAGCCAGACTTTCAAACTCAGTTAAATAAATTATTTTGTTTTTAATAATTTTATTTGATTTCTTCACAATTTAAATATATTGTTTCCTGTTTTTCTTTTTTGACAAAAAACATTGATAGATTACTGGTTTGACACTGACACTGGTTTGTGTATTTGAAAATACTACAGGTGAGCTTTAATAACAAAGCCAGTCAGTGTGGGTCCAACAGTCATAAGACAGATTTTATTTACAATAATTTGATTTAACATCCAGTAAAAGTATCTGCAGCTGATTAGCAGATGTGCAGAGGATTAAATGTTGTTTTTCAATGTCAGTAGTTTTTGAGTCATTTTAATAGCTTCTTACAGTACGTTTCAACTAAACATGTTTTCTGATTATGATAATGTGCTGGCGGTCGGATGGAAAGCTGTGGGGGGCCTGCTGTGGCTCTTTGATACCACTGACCTATAGTTTAAAAATGAGGAATGTGTCGTGCAGACTTAAATGAACAGAGTTGAAAATGAAGTCCCTGATCAACACTGGTGCAGTTTTCCATTAGTGCTGCCAACAGAAAGTCAAGACACGTTCATTTCAATTGTACGTTCATGTTTTTAATGTGTCGACTTTATTTAGAGGTACATAATATACATATAAAAATATATCATACTTTCAACAAAAATGATAAATTCTTAAATCAATAATAATCTATGATTGGACCTCGAGTCTGTAATAAAAGTCTATCTATCTATCTATCTATCTATCTATCTATCTATCTATCTATCTATCTATCTATCTATCTATCTATCTATCTATCTATCTATCTATCTATCTATCTATCTATCTATCTATCTATCTATGTATGTATGTATTGCAAGTCCTCATACATAAATGCATAAGCTGATGCAGTAAATCAAAAATCCAAAACAAAACAACGTACCTGAAAATAAGATTAAATTGCTACAGTAAAAGACAATATTGCAAAGTGCAGTTAGAGTATGAACTCCAGACACATAGATTGTATAAATATGGATGATATCCGCCCATTGGTCCCCTATTCACCAATATTGTCATTACGAATGGGCAATAAAATGGCCGTTACATCCGGGCTTTTTCCATAGTAAATCAATAGTTTTTTGATAGCATAAACAAACATACTAATCAAAAATTCACCCCCCCCCAGAGTTGTCATGTAATGAAAAACTTAGCTCCAGAGACCGGAGCCATCTTTTGTACCAGGCTGTAAACATGATTTCTACACTTGTAAAGTCGCCATTGGGTTTCTCCTTATATTTCCGCTTTTGGAGCCTGCCCTCTGGTGGACGGAGGTATATCGCTGTATTTCGCTGTAAAATCACCGTTTGGCGGCGCCCTTACACGAGGACCATTTTAGAGGTTCCATGGGAGAGGCTTGCTCCAGACACATATTACTATTACAACAAAGATAATAAGCTGCCTTTATCAAATAAATGCTCATTTGGTTTTCACCAAATGTGAACAATGTGTACACATAGAGTCTGGTTCAGTGATGTAGTCTACATTTTTATAGTGGCTATACTGTTATATAAACAAACTTGTACGGCTCCGGCCCGTCCTCAATGAGAGCCCTCAGACATAATAACACCCAGCCTGGAAGTAAATAAAAAATACCAACACACATTATTTTAGTTTATATTAACAAAAACAGTGATGCAAATGTAATTTGTTAAACTTTTTTATTAAATCTGTGCAAATGCTCTAATCCTTTAGGCCATTCTTTCTTTTTTAAATAACATTAATAATGTTATCTTATAATATGTTCAAAATGCCTATACTTTCATTAACCTATAGATGATTGCCCCCACCCCACAGAGTTGCCAGGTAGTAAAAACTTAGCTCTAGTCTGTAAACACCCAGGATCACCTCATGGGGCACAATATCCCAGAGATTTAAGCTCCATGACTGCTTTGACAATAGTGACAGCTGAAGAATATGAATAATGTGATTGAACTGGAGCCATGCAATAACTGATCTAAACATTAAAATCATTGTTTAATCATTATTCTCATAGGTTTTTATTAACTACCTATTGACAGGGTTAGGGTTATGGTTAAGGTTACTAGGTGTTAGTGTCAGTGTGAGTGTAGCGTATGAGCTATAATATATGATGTAATAAGAAATATTAATTTATTAATTTGGGTAAATTATTAATTAATATTTTTATCTTCAAAATTGTCCCGTAAAGGGGCACCAAAAATAATACTGTAGCGTATATAGTGTAATATACAAGGGTATGTTTGTATAAACATATAGAAGATTAATTTTAATAATTTCAATAATTAATTTTGATATTAATATTAATTCATTAAAATTAATCTCTAATTAAAAGGGGGCACCACCCTGGTTTTAACAGGTCCAGAGAAACTGTTTAGCCTAGTCTCATTGATCTTAAAGGAAGAGAATTCTATTGTTTTCGAACATTTCTTAATTATAAACAGAGAAACATTAATGTATTTTACGGGGTTTTATTAAAAATCACACAGATCTAACACAGGTATAAGGATAACTTAACATTGGAACAGGGAAAGGATAAACACAAAACACAGGAACGAACGAAGGGTTAAATACAGAGGTAAACATTTGCTTTCACAGGGTTTGTGAAACCAGAGGAATGTTTAGACATAATCTAACTGATGGCATTTAACCAAAGGGCCTTTAACGGAGGAGGAGTGGCGATTTTGGGCAGAGGACATTTTCCGCGCCAAGGCTGTTGT
The DNA here is from genome assembly GCA_024416835.2 of Perccottus glenii. Taxonomy (NCBI): domain Eukaryota; kingdom Metazoa; phylum Chordata; class Actinopteri; order Gobiiformes; family Odontobutidae; genus Perccottus; species Perccottus glenii. The sequence continues at coordinate 20,474,421 of CM044552.2, read as the reverse complement.
GTCACGTGCGGACTTACTGAAGTCAGCGGGGCTGGCTCGGTCCGGTGGGTCGCTATCAGCGGTCCGGGAGTCCGGAATGTTGGAGCGTTCTGGACGCTTCCTGGAGCGTTCCACACCGAAGATGCCGTCGCGTGACGTCTCCTCCAGAGGGTTTGCAGCCGGGATGTAGAAAAAGATGTCCGGTTGTTGCCGAGAACACCTGGACCTCCGTGTACCGTTAAAAGTCTTAGGTTGATGGTCATTGCAGTGTCAATGAAAGAGTTCTCAGCTGTTTGCTGGTTAAAACTTGCTTCTGCGCGCGCTCCTTTGGGAAAGTAGCAGGCGCTTTAGCAGGCACAGTCTTAGAACAAAGAGTTTACTCGCGCTAACACGAGGCTCAAAAGCTTTAGGCCATGGTCGCTTGGAACAGGCTGGTCCGACGAGGCCGAGGGGGCCGGGCAGGAACAGAAGAGAGGGCCAGCAGCAAAAGAGAGAGTTTTGGCTCATGGCCAGTTTTATCAACTTCGAGCCTGGGGCGCTCTTCCGGCGGAAGAGGAAGTTTGCGGAAGAGGAAGTTACTTGGGAATGTCTAACTAAAGTTTTAACTAAAGTTTTTAAAACATTCCTTTTGTTTCAACCCATTCTCATAACACATAACCAACATTTATATCTGTAGGATTATACAAAGAAAAGTCGAGTATTAAGAATATGTAGAATATTGTTGAAACATTAATTACATTTCATTTAAAACAAAACGGAAACCATAAAGGGAGTTATTTGTTCACAACTCCGTGTCCGGGAAAAGCACAGCATAAACATCACAATATCAAAAATACATTTTCCTGTAATGTAAGAATTACGAAATTGTCTTTTGATGATTGGATAGAGTCATTTGTTCATTTGACCACCAGGGGCGGTCTTTGATCGTTCTTGGATGTTAGGATCAAAGGCATTCCAATTGTCACTCGGAGTGTAGACGGAGCGCTCTCTGGTGAAGAGCACAGTTCTTGAATCCAGCTGAAATAACGATGTTATCATCAGTTTATGGTTAAAAAGACATGGCGCCAGGGGGGGGTGGCACTGGTCCTGAACCACCTTTGATCCTGGTGCCTGGTGGACCCAGGTTCCACTGCTTGTAAAAGCAAGAGCAAAGTCATTAATAGCATTTCTTGTCCATAAAGCACTTTGGCCATGCTTTTATCTGAAAGAAAACAGTGTTAAGTTTGAGGCCTCAGATGCAGGCTTGTCTCTGAGGGCCTCTGGCAATGCAGAAAAGGGCAGGACAGTCAATCCGTGGGGATTCCAATGGTGGTTCTGCTACAGTCCCCCCTTTCGGCACGAAGCTGGTTCCACAAGTTTTCGTGTCGACATCTTGCAGACCAGGAAGGTAGCCACACGTTAACACACACAAAAACCTTGGCGTCGTATGTACTAAGGTGAACCTGATTAAGGGAAACACATTGGTATCATAAGTTGGAGTGGCCGTGGAGGTGTTTGGGGTCAAAGTTAACAGGGTGGTCAGAGGAGGTACCTAATGGTTAGGTTTGATCCTATTAAAACAATACAGACGTCTTTACATTGTTAGGCTGTTCACTGAGGAGCTGGTGTCTCTAAGCGTGTCAGTCATCAGCAATGAGACCAGTGGCGTGCGTGCATAGTCTACCGCGCGGAGGGTTTTGCTAAGTCTCACTGTGAGTGCTTACCACAGACAGTGTTCTTCACATTTTCCTGCCGTTTGGGGTTGCTGTTGTTATTGACTGATCTGCGCTTCTACAAAGGAACTGCTAACAATGGTTACAGTGGACTTACTGAGGCAACTGGTTGCGGGACAAAGTCCAACTGCCTAGGCGCGAACACTTGGGGGAAATTGTCAGGTTCTGGCACTGGAGTGCGTTCACCCCCCTTTCTTTCACCTGATGGCACCTCGGCAGCTTGTGCCAGGCGCCCTTGAAGGTGGTCAGTGAGCAGGTGGTCTAGGTCTCGTTCGTGAGTGAGAGCCTCCACCTGTACTCTCAGGAACTCTCGGTTCAGTGAGAGCATTTTTCAAAGTTGGCCAACAATGATTCAAAAACAAAAAAAAAAAAAAAAAAAATTTTTTGAAAGAAAAAAAAAATTGTAAATAAAAAAAATTAATTGAATTAAAAATTCAATTTCAGAAAGTAATTAAATCGAGGGAGTCCGATTTAAATTTGTATTGGCTATTAGCAATAGCCTGTTGGCTGGGTGTTAATTTAGGGTTAGCAGCGCTGTGGCGTGGGCGGTGCTAATCTGTGAAATTAACAATTTAGGAGCAGGGGTTCAGTTAAGACTCCTGCGGGGAGAGGAATCACAAAAGCACTCTTAAATCACTTAAATTTGAGCCAAATTAAATGCAGTGATCAGTAGCAAAGCTTCTTGAAGTACATGGGATGTACAGGGGCGTGTCACAATATTAGTTGAGTTCAGTTTCAACTGTATTGTGCATTTACTAGTTATTAACCAGTGTTATTTGCTGAATCAGTATTAACAAAGGTTAATTTACTTAGATTACTCACTGAGGCATTTCAGTGTCAAATAAAAGCTTTAAACTACTTATTATTATCAAAGCTCTAAGCTTTGATGATTAATCAGCGTCACTTGTTTCAGGGAAGAGGTGTAACTCCCTTTAGTGACCGCATGAGGGAGGTAGAGCTTCTCCCAGGGAATTATGGTGGTTCCGCACCTCCCTTCCGTGAGGGGGCGCTAGAGACTCTTGTGAGTCTGTGTTTTGCCACTCCTTTCCGCAAGGGGGCAGTAGAGACTCTCGTGAGTCTGTGGTTTCCGGAGTGACGTTTCCGGCACGCCCCTTTGAGGGTCCTGGCTGGAGCGTGTTGTCAGCTCTCAGTCAGAGGTTAACTCTGGACTGTCTACAACTCTAAACAATGGGTTAAAACACAGCAGGCTTTGTACAAGGTACAAGGCCACGTTTTAAACACAAGCACATGGCATTTACCACGGCAGACTCAGACCACGTTTTGGATCAACGTGCGGCAGGCCACGTGGTTTGGGGGGAGGGCTTTCACAGTTAGCTAGGCTGTGAAGGCCTCCAAGCACGGGTTTTTAATCCGTTTAAATACACCTAGGCTCATAAGCCTTAGGAAAGACAAGTTTACTTATAAATTCCGGTGTTGCGCGGCAATTTAACAACTTGTAGGAGACCATTGACTTAATCCTGGTACAACTCAGCAATTAGTTTTGTCTCAGGGCCCATATACACACTTTGGTTAGCGTGTTAGCATGCATGCACCTTTGCTAAGTCTCTGAGCTTTTCAGCAGACTCTACGCAACTTTAAACAAGTATTTCTTAATGCTGGACAGCTCGCAGCCATTAGAAATATAATTCACAAAGTCCTTCAGACTTTAAAACAACCTTAGCAGGTACTTCTTAATGCTGGACAGCTCGCAGCCATTAGAAGGGAACTCAAAATGGATGCCCTGAGGATCCACGTGTTTACACACTCGCAACAATTCACTTAAACAAAGTCTCTGTATTCAGCTGACTTTAACAACTCTATCAAACATTTAATAAATGCTGGACAGCTCGCAGCCATTTATTGTTTGAATGCTCTTGCCATAAAACGTACGTACAATATTAGACATAATTCAAAACAATATCAGTCCAGCTGGTACGTTTTGAAAAACACAGCGCTTCACATTCGATCATCTAGCGATGATCGCACATATACAGTTAACCAGATAAACAATTCCGACACAGCTTTCAGTGCACAGCAATTATGTAAAGACTTTAGGTGTTATTTAATGATTTCAATGTTTTAATTAAGAATCTTCTTCCAAAGCCTCACACGGGGCACCAAAATAATATGTAGCGTATGAGCTATAATATATGATGTAATAAGAAATATTAATTTATTAATTTGGGTAAATTATTAATTAATATTTTTATCCTCAAAATTGTCCCGTAAAGGGGCACCAAAAATAATACTGTAGCGTATATAGTGTAATATACAAGGGTATGTTTGTATAAACATATAGAAGATTAATTTTAATAATTTCAATAATTAATTTTGATATTAATATTAATTCATTAAAAATTAATCTCTAATTAAAAGGGGGCACCACCCTGGTTTTAACAGGTCCAGAGAAACTGTTTAGCCTAGTCTCATTGATCTTAAAGGAAGAGAATTCTATTGTTTTCGAACATTTCTTAATTATAAACAGAGAAACATTAATGTCTTTTACGGGGTTTTATTAAAAATCACACAGATCTAACACAGGTATAAGGATAACTTAACATTGGAACAGGGAAAGGATAAACACAAAACACAGGAACGAACGAAGGGTTAAATACAGAGGTAAACATTTGCTTTCACAGGGTTTGTGAAACCAGAGGAATGTTTAGACATAATCTAACTGATGGCATTTAACCAAAGGGCCTTTAACGGAGGAGGGAGTGGCGATTTTGGGCAGAGGACATTTTTCCGACGCCAAGGCTGTTGTGTCACGTGCGGACTTACTGAAGTCAGCGGGGCTGGCTCGGTCCGGTGGGTCGCTATCAGCGGTCCGGGAGTCCGGAATGTTGGAGCGTTCTGGACGCTTCCTGGAGCGTTCCACACCGAAGATGCCGTCGCGGCGTCTCCTCCAGAGGGTTTGCAGCCGGGATGTAGAAAAAGATGTCCGGTTGTTGCCGAGAACACCTGGACCTCCGTGTACCGTTAAAAGTCTTAGGTTGGACGGGTCATTGCAGTGTCAATGAAAGAGTTCTCAGCTGTTTGCTGGTTAAAACTTGCTTCTGCGCGCGCTCCTTTGGGAAAGTAGCAGGCGCTTTAGCAGGCACAGTCTTAGAACAAAGAGTTTACTCGCGCTAACACGAGGCTCAAAAAGCTTTAGGCCATGGTCGCCTTGGAACAGGCTGGTCCGACGAGGCCGGAGGGGCCGGGGCAGGAACAGAAGAGAGGGCCAGCAGCAAAAGAGAGAGAGTTTTGGCTCGCGGCCAGTTTTATCAACTTCGAGCCTGGGGCGCTCTTCCGGCGGAAGAGGAAGTTTGCGGAAGAGGAAGTTACTTGGGAATGTCTAACTAAAGTTTTAACTAAAGTTTTTAAAACATTCCTTTTGTTTCAACCCATTCTCATAACCAACATTTATATCCGTAGGCTTATACAAAGAAAAGTCGAGTATTAAGAATATGTAGAATATTGTTGAAACATTAATTACATTTCATTTAAAACAAAACGGAAACCATAAAGGGAGTTATTTGTTCACAACTCCGTGTCCGGGAAAAGCACAGCATAAACATCACAATATCAAAAATACATTTTCCTGTAATGTAAGAATTACGAAATTGTCTTTTGATGATTGGATAGAGTCATTTGTTCATTTGACCACCAGGGGCGGTCTTTGATCGTTCTTGGATGTTAGGATCAAAAGCATTCCAATTGTCACTCGGAGTGTAGACGGAGCGCTCTCTGGTGAAGAGCACAGTTCTTGAATCCAGCTGAAATAACGATGTTATCATCAGTTTATGGTTAAAAAGACATGGCGCCAGGGGGGGGTGGCACTGGTCCTGAACCACCTTTGATCCTGGTGCCTGGTGGACCCAGGTTCCACTGCTTGTAAAAGCAAGAGCAAAGTCATTAATAGCATTTCTTGTCCATAAAGCACTTTGGCCATGCTTTTATCTGAAAGAAAACAGTGTTAAGTTTGAGGCCTCAGATGCAGGCTTGTCTCTGAGGGCCTCTGGCAATGCAGAAAAGGGCAGGAAGGTTAATCCGTGGGGATTCCAATGGTGGTTCTGCTACAGTGAGAAATAGGGAAACGAAGACAAGCGACAGAAGTGGATTCATTTGTGATCGTACGCATTATTAGATGAGTTTCTGACATCATTGCTCTCATGGAGTGGAATATATTTGATTAAATAAGCTTAACCTGAAAAACATATCTGCAACATACAAGTCCACAAACAAATGAGAATTTTTTTTTCTTTTTTCAACTACGTGTCAACAATTAAAGTCTTATACACTTCTTTAGCATCTAATGACAACCCCTCTTTCTTTTTAAAGAAGATGCATAAATCTGGGTCTGGAATAACTTCTTTAGCAGAAATGACTACAGGGTGTGTCAGTATAAAATGGGCACAGGCAAATTAAAGTCCAAGAATTGGATATTGAAGAAATGAGTAAAAACACTCAGCACTCATCACTAGAACAGACAGTATGAGTACAGTGCATTGCCCTCTGTTGTTTCCTATTTGTTGAACTTTGTTGCTGACAGGTTAGAAAGCAACAGATGTGGAGAAACAACAGTGTACTTATTATGCTTAAAGTTATAAATCAACTATCTCATGCAAATATAGTCTTGCTTCTCTCTATCTTGTTCACACTTGTTCACATCTGTATTGATGAGCACATCACCATTGGTAGGAAATAGGTATATATATAAACTAATTTTATATATATATACAATATACAATATTTTATTGCACTTAGCATTTTATTGTGAAGCACTTTGGTGTGGCTCAGCCATCTGTAAATGTGCTATATAAATAAATTTGACTTTGACTTTTGACTTTGATATATATATATATAAATAAACTAATTTATATATATTTATAAATCTAAACTAATTAATATATATCTAAACTAATTAATTTAAGAGTGTGATGTTTGTACTATGTGCTTTAGTCTGGCCACTTTCAAAAAGATTTAAGTCTGACACTGAACTAGAGTCCCACATTGTGCAACTTGGTCAGGTTATTGATAAATCATTGATTCATCATTAACCTGATCAATCTCTAAAACAGATGCTCTGTGTGACAGTAGCTCAGTGCCTAACAAAGGTCTCTTTATGTGGTCAGTCCAAGAAACACATGCAATAATCACCTCTTTGACAATTTTCAAAGGTGAAGAGCTCACTAACACACATTTTAAACTAATATGTAAACAAGATTTGAGAAAAACATAATAAATAAAATAAAAAAATATATATAAAATAAAAATGCATATAAAATAACACTATGTCCTATTTAGTTTTAAATAAGACATAGTGTAGTAAAAGAAAATAGGTACCAAATCTAGAGCAAACAGTTACATTCCTCAGTATTAGTCTGAGGAACAGCAACATCCACAGCAAAACACAGCTGTGAATCTTTTTCTGACCCATCTGAGCACCCGTCTGAACCTGCCTGCCCTTTTCTTCTTTGGGTAAGTTACCAACTGCATCTCCTGAGCATTAATATTACTGCAACACTCAGGTTCAGTGAAAACCACAAGCTGCATTTCTTGACCACCAGGACATGAGTCAGGGTCCTGAGTGGGCTTTACAAATTCAACATCACTACAACCAGGGTCATCCATAGGAACACCACTGGTACTATTACTAGAACACTCCGGCTCAGGCAAAGCCTCAGCCTCAAAGTTCTCAGAACGAGCCGGTGTCCCTGGTGAATTAGAAACAGAGTTATCAACTTGGCCAGAGAACTGACAACTACTGTCTTCAACGAATAAAATATTAGATTCCTCTGAGAGGTGGTGGCTCTCGGCCGTTACCTCACAGGTCTCCTCATCTGTATTATGTTGCCTGTGAGACTCAGAGGAAGATTTGTCCCAACAATGTCCTAAAGACTGAGGCGCTAAAACATAGTCTGCTTCAATGCTGTAAGACCTCATCTCATGTTCTAAAGTCTCAGGCGCTAAAACAAACTCTAGTTCACTGATGTTGGAACTGGCCTGAGTCTCACGTGAAACAGAATGAACCTGGAATGAGTACTGATTACTACAACCAGGTCCATCATAAGAATCTATCACTCCATCTGCCGCTTGTGTAGTTTTAAGAGCTACACTATCATTGACCTGAATTGGTATAGTCAGTGGACTACCAGCAATGTGCGGGACAGAGGTGCTGTCTGGACTTCCCGTTAGGTCCCTGTCAACTTCTGAGTTTGTGTCTACTTTACTGGGGTTTGAAACACTCCTCATGAGGTATATACCTTCCTTTGTGTAATCTAACATGTGTTTCATAGTTATAAAATTATGTTCAAGTGCATCACTTGAAGATATTCTACTTCTATGGTCCAGACACAGTAACTGTTTTAACAGGCTCAGAAATTCTTTTCTGTCCACCAGTTCTATATCAGAGTTGATCGGGTGGTGATTTAAGATAAGATCATCCAGATCTTTGGCATTCTTAAAGTAGAATTGTTTCCTATTTTTCAAAGCAGTGGATGTCAATGTCATCAATCTCCACTGAGGAGTTCTGCTTGATGTCTTGCAGAAAAATCTGTTGCTGAACAGTCCATTATTGATCAAGTCATCTTCTGGCTGACCCAAAAGATGTATAATTGAGTCAAGACTATCATATTCAGTGGCATTAGCAAAAAGGTTTGAGCCTAAATATAGAAAGGCCAGGCAGCACCCCAAACCCCACACATCAATAGCTTTAGTTAATTCAAGGCCCAAAATGACCTCGGGAGCGGCATATCCCAGGGCCTGGCATGCCATACCGAGTTTAAATTCACTGTCCCTAAGTGCTAAACCAAAGTCAATCATCTTGATTCTGAGTGGACTCTTAGTTTTGTCCACAAGCATAATGTTGTCTGGTTTTATGTCTCTATGAACCAGTCCAGTGCTGTGTAGTGCCTGCACAGCTACAAGCATCTGAAAGGCCAACGAACGTATGTCATTCAGGGACAATGGCAGCCAGTTTCTCTGCTTAACAAACTCATAAAGGCTGCAGTCCAACAACTCCAGCGCAATACAAGAGAAAGTGTTAAATTTTAAATAATCAACAAAGTTGACAAAAACTTTCTGTTGGAGATTCAGTTCTCTTAATGCCAGTAGCACCTCGACCTCCCTCTCTGTTTCCTTGTTATGACAACTCTTCTTCATTTTAACAGCCACCACCTCTGACGTGTCAGTGTTTAGGCATTTGACTACTTCGCTAAACACTCCCTCGCCCAAAATGTTCAAAACCTTATAAGGTGTGGAAGGCAGAACATAATCGGTTTTGACTTCCCCTAAAGAAATTGAGCTCGATGTGCTGGCAGACATTTTGACTTACTTAAACGGACTTACTTAAACGACAACTTAAATTGAACAGACAATTGTTTCCTTGTCTGTGCTGGTTATCTGCCTGTGTCAAAAGTTTAAAACAATTTCAATGCAAATAAAACCTACCTTGATTTACTTTGTATCGTCAATAACAGACCACAGTCAACCCGAACTGTGTGGCCGAAAACTTGGAAATGAACTGAATTACCACCAGCCCTTATACTAACCAGATTTCCTTAAGCTGCTATGACATCACATGGCGTACTTTGGTAACAGAATCAAAGTGATGACATCACACAGTTGTTGCCATGGTAACAGAAATTATTCTTTTTTAAAAAATTCAAAACTGTATTTCTCACTGAAGGACAATTCTAGACAATTTCCTGCTGGTTGTGTACAATGTGGACTCATAATATGAGTATAAATATAATTATATTACAATAAACCTTGGAATCAATAAATGAGCTATTGAAAAGGGAATGACCCTTCAGGTATATTTTATCTATATAGTCCAATATCACAACATCTGCCTCAAAGTAGCCTGGCAAGTCATCCTAACTATTGTATACAATGAAATAGTATGTTAGTCTGTAAATTTGATTAATTATTTTATATATATACATATATATATATATATATATATATATATATATATATATATATATATATATATATATATATATATATATATATTAATTAGTTTATATATATACCTATTTCCTACCAATGGTGATGTGCTCATCAATACAGATGTTAACAAGTGTGAACAAGATAGAGAGAAGCAAGACTATATTTGCATAAGATAGTTGATTTATAACTTTAAGCATAAAAAGTACATTGTTTTTCCACATCTGTTGCTTTCTAACCTGTCAGCAACAAAGTTCAACAAATAGGAAACAACAGAGGGCAATGCACTGTACTCATACTGTCTGTTCTAGTGATGAGTGCTGAGGGTTTTTACTCATTTCTTCAATGTCCAATTCTTGGACATTAATTTGCCTGTGCCCATTTTATACTGACACACCCTGTAGTCATTACTGCTAAAGAAGTTAGTTATTCCAGACCCAGATTTATGCATCTTCTTTAAAAAGAAAGAGGGGTTGTGCTCATTAGATGCTAAAGGAGTGTGTAAGAGTTTAATTCATGCCTTATAACGTATCTCTTTTTTAGTTGGTGTATGTATTGTATGGGGTGGACAGAAAGGCTTGAGTTGTTGAAAGATTTGGGCATGTGGACTCAGTTACCATAGATATCACTGCTTGAACAGATCCATACAGACTCCATGTGTCCCCAGTCCTGTAGCAAAATGAGTTGACATAATTATTTACATTTACATTTACATTTACATTTAGTCATTTAGCAGACGTTTTTATCCAAAGCGACTTACAAGTGAGGATAACAATGGAAGCAATTTTAACAACACAAGGTACAAAAAGCATAAGTGCACCAAAAACTAGTCTGTTTAAACCCAGCGCAGTATACAATGCTAAGGATAAGAGAATTTTTTTTTTTTTTTTTTTTTTTATAGGGAATCGATAGAAAGGAAGTAGGACTCAGTGTTTGTCAGTCAGGTGTTGACGGAAGAGATGTGTTTTCAGGTGTTTTTTAAAGATGGCTACAGAATCTGCTGATCTTGTAGCAGCAGTAGATCATTCCACCAATGTGGAACAGATCCAGAGAAGGTACGTGAGAGTGATTTTGTACCTTTTTGGGACGGTACCACCAGACGTTGTTCATTTGCAGAGCGCAGGGATCTGGTAGGAACGTAGGTCTGTATTAGTGAGTGGAGATATGGGGGTGCAGAACCAGTGGTGGTCTTGTAGGCCAAGAGCATAGCTTTGAACTTGATGCGGGCGTCAACCGGGAGCCAGTTTAGCCTAATGAATAGAGGAGATACGTGCGCTCTCTTCGGTTCATTAAAGACCACTCTTGCCGCTGCATTCTGGATCAGCTGCAGAGGTTTTGATTGATTAATCGATTGATTGAATTATATACAAAGTACAATTCATTGCATGTATTTTATTGGACATTATAACCCTTAGTTACTTCATGTACTGTTTAAGCTATTGGATACCATGATGGGTCAGCATTTGAAAGATATTATTAAACTGTTTGCAGCCAATCTTAGCTCAACACCACCACCTAGTGCAAGGGTCATCAACTAAATTTGCTTGAGGGCCAGCTTGTTTCTTCACAGGTGCTGCAGGGAGCCAGACTTTCAAACTCAAATATAAAGTTAAATAAATTATTTTGTTTTTAATAATTTTATTTGATTTCTTCACAATTTAAATATATTGTTTCCTGTTTTTCTTTTTTGACAAAAAACATTGATAGATTACTGGTTTGACACTGACACTGGTTTGTGTATTTGAAAATACTACAGGTGAGCTTTAATAACAAAGCCAGTCAGTGTGGGTCCAACAGTCATAAGACAGATTTTATTTACAATAATTTGATTTAACATCCAGTAAAAGTATCTGCAGCTGATTAGCAGATGTGCAGAGGATTAAATGTTGTTTTTCAATGTCAGTAGTTTTTGAGTCATTTTAATAGCTTCTTACAGTACGTTTCAACTAAACATGTTTTCTGATTGTGATAATGTGCTGGCGGTCGATGGAAAGCTGTGGGGGGCCTGCTGTGGCTCTTTGATATCACTGACCTATAGTTTAAAAATGAGGAATGTGTCGTGCAGACTTAAATGAACAGAGTTGAAAATGAAGTCCCTGATCAACACTGGTGCAGTTTTCCATTAGTGCTGCCAACAGAAAGTCAAGACACGTTCATTTCAATTGTACGTTCATGTTTTTAATGTGTCGACTTTATTTAGAGGTCATTCATTCATTCATTCATTTTCTACCGCTTTGTCCCGTTAGGGGTCGCGGGTGACTGGAGCCTATCCCAGCAGCTTTGGGCCTGAGGCGGGGTACACCCTGGACAGTGGCCAGTTAGTCAAGGGCTGACATTTAGACATAGACAGTGACAGACAATCATTCACTCTCACATTTATTCACTAGGGACACTTTAGAGTTCCCAATTAACCTGTACATGCATGTCTTTGGACGGTGGGAGGAAGCCGGAGTACCCGGAGAGAACCCACAGTAACACGTGGAGGACATGCAGACTCCTCACAGAAAGACCAGAGTCGGCCGAGAATGTTTGAGTCGGCCGGGTTTCGAACTCACGACTTTCTTGCTGTGAGGCAGGAGTGCTAACCACTCTGCCACATGCACCCTTTATTTAGAGGTACATAATATAAATATAAAAATATATCATACTTTCAACAAAAATGATAAATTCTTAAATCAATAATAATCTATGATTGGACCTCGAGTCTGTAATAAATGTCTATCTATCTATCTACCTATGTATGTATTGCAAGTCCTCATACATAAATGCATAAGCTGATGCAGTAAATCAAAAATCCAAAACAAAACAACATACCTGAAAATAAGATTAAATTGCTACAGTAAAAGACAATATTGCAAAGTGCAGTTAGAGTATGAACTCCAGACACTTATTACTATTACAACAAAGATAATTAGCTGCCTTTATCAAATAAATGCTCATTTGGTTTTCACCAAGGCTTCACTTTGTGGGGTACATTGTTCCTGCTGTGTATTTGTAGAGACATGTTTTCTTTGCAATCCATTTGTTGTAGTTTGTAACCTTTGTGTAAACTCCTGGTTTGTTCGCTTTGGCACAGCCTTCACCCCAGCTGACCACCCCAAACAGAAACATTCGCCCAGAAACTTCACAGGCCAGTGGACCACCGGAGTCTCCCTGTGAAGAGAACAAGCAACTGTCAGTCATTGCAGGTATGCCTCATGGTTTGGATAGATTCATGTTTACATAATATAAGTTTACTCTGGATTAATCAACATACTTTGCAGGCATCAGTAGTCCAATCAGGTCTTGCTGCACAGAACATATTCCCACTGATGATGTCTCCATAGTAGTCTTTCTGTCTACATTGAACGTCCGACAGCAGGCTAACATGACCCTCCTTCAGGTATTTTGAGTAGACCCCCCCTGGAAACATTATGTTAGCTGTAAAAGTTAGTGATTTGGTAAAGAGACCAGTGACAAGTTGGATTTGTTGTGCCACATACCAGACGATTCTTGGCCATATCCTGCAATACTGCATTAAAATCCTACAGGAAGTTGAGTGAGAGGGGGAGGGAGACAAACAGTACAGGTGGTTGATGATTTAACAGCACATCCTCCAGCTTTGTGTTTGATCTTGAGCAAAGCTGAAACATAATAATAGCATATGTGTAGATCCTGCGCCTCAAGAACATAATTTTTCACAAATGCTCACACAATGTATTCATTTCTGTACCTATGTCATTATCATAGTTGATGCTGCTATAGTTAGAATGGGTGACCCTTTTTTCCACATTGAACTTCTGCTCGCTGACATTGGTTTCATTTATGGCTCTCTTGCCCAGATAAACAGACAAATTAAGCTTCTTCCCATTGTCACCAAACCTAAAGGAAAAACACAGTTAACAGCACATACACTTTCATCTACAGCCACATTTCCAATGACAGAATACTATAAAAATAGGAACTGAAAATGACTCCTACTCATCAAGAGTAGTGTGCAGCTGTGAGAACCCAACAAGGTGCGATTAGCGAGCCACCACAATAAAACCGTCCGCGTCGATAAATAGCTGCAACCCATGGCTGTGACTCTATTGGTGTGAATGAACCACCCACTATTTTAAATATCCTCTGTTCAGACTTTTGACCACAAGTCCGCTCTATGGAAACATACAAACCAAGGCACTGAGCGAGTGTTTCTTGTACGATTACCAATAAAGAATAATGTCTTGTCATTGGCAGAAGCCTACAGAACTGTGTGAGTGTATGTAATTCTTGTCTCTTTGAGCTTAGTACCGTGTTATTGCTGAGAAACCGTGCAGTGTTTTACTACAACTTTTGCCAGGCTGTTCAAATCAGGTTTTATTCAGATATCTGAGTTCAGCCACTCACAGCAGAGACTGCAAGACTGAATGACTGACCTCGAGCAGTAAGAGCAATGTCCTTATGTACCTTTGAACAACTTACATCAACTTACAGTCATCTGCAGTCATCTGACTTACATCAACAGTCATCCTAATATGGTGAGACACAGAAACGGCTTTGATTAACATGACCTTTGACCTGCCTCCTACAGTCACAAGACCCATTTCTGTAAGATGGAACAATGGATAGAGAAGTGGCCCCAGGCTTATTAAGTCTGGGGCCACTTCTCTCTTACTTTTTCCCACAGTCAGAATGACAAAGCATACATTGAAATAAATTTACCATGAAATCAACGACCATGTCACGTGGTGCACTGGCGTCACCCGCTAGCGGGCTAGTTTCGTTTGAGTTGTTTCTGGCCGTCTGGAGGCGTGACCAAACGCCAGCTCCGCTCTGCTATATAACCCCGTGGTTTAATCGAAGTCAGTAGGAGAAGCAACTTAGCAGCAGAAACCTACAGAACTGTGTGAGTGTATGTAATTCTTGTCTCTTTGAGCTCAGTGCCGTGTTATTGCTGAGAAACCGCGCAGTGTTTGACTACGACCCTGTCACGTGGTGCACCGGCATCTACTCTCACCTGCTAGCGGGCTGGTTTCGTTTGAGTTGTTTGTGGCTGTTTGGAGGCGTGACCTGCTGAATTCAATTACTTGAATAGACGGGTATTTAAGTGGGAGTAACCACCGCGGCAGCGGTCGCGGCAGCTGTCATCGCGTAAAGACCGAAGAGAGTTAAGACCATCAACTCTACCTGCACACGACTCCACCTAACAGGGACACACCGACAGAGGACCTGAGTATTGCACTTTTTTTAGTACTAATTGTTTGCACTTATAATTTATTATTTCTACTTTTACTTTCTTCTTGCATATTTCCTCTTCGGCTTTTCAATGTGTTTTCAAATTACTACTGTCATTTCAACACGGACATTATCATTTGTTTCACGCAAAAGGCGATGCAACCATAATAATCTGCATGTTATATCACTGTCAATAACTGCCCCTTCTACTTTCCCAATAGGCTTGTGGAACTGCCAGTCTGCTGTGAACAAAGCTGATTTCATTACAGCTTTTGTTCAACATTCTGGTCTTTCAGTTGTAGCACTTACAGAAACATGGATCAAACCAGAGGACTCTGCCACTCCCGCTGCCCTCTCCCATAATCACACTTTCTCCCACAGTCCTCGCCTCACTGGAAGGGGCGGAGGGACCGGACTACTTATTCAGACCGACTGGAAGTTTAAACAGCTATCACCCTTGTGTGACAACAGCTCCTTCGAGTTCCATGCTGTTACCATCACCCACCCTGTTAAAAGTCATTTTGTAGTTATCTATCGGCCCCCAGGTCAGCTTGGACATTTCTTGGAGGAGTTGGATGCGCTTCTTTCATCCTTCCCTGAGGATGGTACTCCTCTGGTGGTATTGGGAGACTTCAACATCCACCTTGAAAAGCCACAGGCTGCTAACTTCATTAACCTAACTGCATCATTTGACCTCAAGCGGGTTTCCACATCGGCAACCCACAAGTCTGGTAATCAACTAGATCCTTTCTACATAAGATACTGCTCCACTCGGCACACTCAGGTCACGCCACTGCACACTTCCGATCATTTCTTCATTACTCTCGACCTTGACCTAACTCTCCAGACACTGCAATTGTTTTACCGCTGGTCACTTTCCGACACAACCTGCGTACACTCAGTCCCTCCCGTTTTTCCTCTGATGTCTCTTCTGCACTCCCCTCTTCTGAGGCGCTCTCTCTTTTAAACACAAACAACGGGAGCATTGCGCCAGCCACCGGTCAGCTGAGAGAAAATGGCGCAAGTCAAAAGATCCTACTAACCTCCGTATCTACCAGTCTCTCCTATCTTCTTTCTCCGCTGATGTCACCTCTGCAAAAACTGTCTACTACCATTCTAGGTTAATCAACTCACCTGACTCGCGCACTCTCTTTAAAACTTTTTCTGCCCTCCTTTGTCCGTCTGCTCCCCCACCTTTATCGGATTTAACAGCTGCTGATTTCGCGTCTTTCTTTGTAAAGAAAACGACCGCCATCAGCAGTCAGTTCTCTGCGCCACCACCTGTCGAGCTCATTCAGACCCCTGATATGTGTTTGCTCACTTCCTTCTCTCCTCTAACTGAAGCAGATGTTTCCAAAGTCAGTAGTTCTAACCACCCTACTACCTGCCCGCTGGATCCCATCCCCACACATCTCCTTCAGGCCATCTCTCCATCTGTCGTGCCTGCTCTCACCCACATCATCAACTCATCTCTCTCCACCTGGTCATTCCCCATCAGCTTTCAAAGAGGCCCGCATCACACCACTATTGAAGAAACCCACTCTTATCCCTACACTTCTAGAAAACTACAGACCGGTTTCCCTCCTTCCCTTCATTGCCAAAGCTCTGGAGCGAGTTGTGTTTACTCAGCTCTCATCCTTTCTCACACGGAACAACCTCCTGGACCAGAACCAGTCTGGGTTCAAGAGCGGACATTCCACCGAAACTGCACTGCTCTCAGTCATCGAAGCTCTGAGACTGGCAAAGGCAACATCCAAGTCATCTGTACTCATCTTACTGGATCTGTCTGCTGCTTTTGACACTGTTAATCATCACATCCTCCTGTCTTCTCTCAGGGCGATGGGTGTCTCTGGAATGGCGTTGCAATGGTTCAAGTCTTACCTCTCGCATAGGTCATTCAGAGTATCCTGGAGAAACGAGGTCTCTGAGTCCCAACATCTCAATACAGGGGTGCCACAGGGCTCAGTGCTTGGACCGCTACTCTTTTCCATATACATGACATCCCTTGGCTCTGTCATCCAGAAGCATGGCTTTTCCTATCACTGCTATGCAGATGACACTCAACTCCACCTGTCATTTCAACCTGGCGATCCGACGGTCTCTGCTTGCGTCTCGGCATGTCTGAGTGACATCTCACTTTGGATGAAGGACCATCACCTGCAGCTGAACCTTGCAAAACCTCTCCATTCAACTAGGCCCATCAACCATTACACCGTCCAGCACTGCCAGAAATCTGGGAGTGGTAATTGATGATCAGCTAAACTTCACAAGTCATGTTGCCAGCACCACCCGGTCTTGTAGATTCATCCTCTATAACATTAGGAAAATTAGACCTTTCCTATCAGAGCACTCTACGCAAATTCTAGTCCAGGCTCTTGTCTTGTCCAAACTGGATTATTGCAATGCTCTACTGGCTGGACTCCCTGCCTGCACAACCAAACCTCTGCAGCTGATCCAGAATGCAGCGGCAAGAGTGGTGTTTAATGAACCAAAGAGGTTCCTCTATTCATTAGGTTACACTGGCTCCCGGTTGACACCCGCATCAAGTTCAAAGCTATGCTCTTGGCCTACAAGACCACCACTGGTTCTGCACCCTCATATCTTCACTCACTAATACAGACCTATGTTCCTACCAGATCCCTGCGCTCTGCAGATGAACAACATCTGGTGGTATCGTCCTAAAAAGGTAAGAAATCACTCTCACGTACCTTCTCTGGCTCTGTTCCACATTGGTGGAATGATCTACCTGCTGCTACAAGATCAGCAGATTCTGTAGCCATCTTTAAAAAATGCCTGAAAACACATCTCTTCCATCAACACCTGACTGACAAACACTACATTCTACTTCCTTTCTATTGATTCCTTTCTTCAAAAAAAAAAAAAAAAAAAAACCTATTCTCTTATCCTTCGCTTTGTATACTGCGCTGGGTTTAAACTGACTAGTTTTTTGTGCACTTATGCTTTTTGTACCTTGTGTTGTTAAAATTGCTTCCATTGTTTTCCTCACTTGTAAGTTGCTTTGGATAAAAGCGTCTCCTGACTAAATGTAATTTTTGACACATAGTTGAGCTAAGTTGCTTTAGGCCTAGATAGATCCTGGGAAAAGTATGACACACTGAGCTTCTATCTTCTGGCTCAGTCTAAGTCTGAACAAGCCTTTGATTTCTTACAGTCTGCATTTGATGCTGTTCAGTCGCATCTAGATCAGCTGAGGCTAGTGTTAAATGCAGACAATACTAAAGTTATGGTTTTCTCAAATAGAAAACAGCTACCCTCTCAGCTCCCTAAAATAAAAACAGCTGAAGGAAAGGAAATCCAAATGGCCTCTTCTTATAAGTATTTAGGCGTTGTTATTGATGAAAATCTATCCTTCAAGCAACATATTGAGCATCTTGTAAACTGAAGCTAAAGCTCAGTTTTCTTTTTAGAAACAAATTGTGTTTTTCTGTTTATACCAGGAAACGTTTAATTTCTGCAACTTTTTTACCTTTATTGGATTACGGAAATCTCCTTTTTATGAATGCATCTGATCATCTTTTAAAAAAGTTGGACACTGTTTATCATTGTGCTTTACGTTTTATGACTGGTTGTGGAAATTGTGTTCAACATTGTACATTATATGCTACAGCTGATTTTCCATCCCTGTATGTTCGCAGGTGGTCTCATTTGTTGACTTTCATTTATAAATGTATTCTTGGGCTCCTCCCATCTTACCTCTGCAAATACATGCGTAAAAAACAACAACAGTATGCTCTGCGTTCTCAGAAGAACCTACTGATGGTGGTTCCCAGAGTGAGAATGGAGTTGGGTAAGGCAGCATTTCAGTACGCTGCCCCCTATGCATGGAATAAACTGCAAAAGGACTTAAATCTATCTGAACTTGTAACTTTGGGAGAATTTAAATCTATTCTAGAGAGGCGTGAACATGAGATTGGAAAATGTAAATGTTTCTAAACTTGCACACGTTGATTGTAAATATTATTTGTTTTTTTGATGTCTTGTATTTATTTCTTTAAACTGTATATGCTGTCGTCTTGGCCAGGTCACTCTTGGAAAAGAAATTTTTAATCTCAATGAGTTTTTACCTGGTTAAATAAAGGATAATAATGCAATAAGGCAGTATAGTTTACATTTGTGCTTAGTTCATTGCTGTTCACATGTTGTCCCACTCTCGTCTGGGGGAGTGGATCCTGTTGCAGATGTCCAGCCCGCTGTTAGATGTCCCAGTAATGATTGGACCAAGAGCTGTGCCCCCTCTGTGATCCTGTCCCAGGGACCCCCCCTGACCTCAGTTCCTCTCACTCAAATTGATGAACTGTTCCTGCTTATATTATTATGGATTATTAGGCCCGAGCCGGTGATGACCGGGAGGGCCTATTGTTTTTGCTCGGATTTTTTTTTTTTTTTAATCTTTCTTGTCGACCTATGATCCTAAATTTGACCCAGTGAACATGCACGAAAAGTCATTTTATTGGTCCCAGACTTCAAGCTCGGCAAAAAATGTATGTATTTGAAGTCCCCGAAAAAAAAAAATACGAAAAATGACTCAGTGGCGGCCCCTAGAAAAGTCAAAATACATTGGGCCTATGGAAAGTGAAAGTAACTTTTTTCCAACGTAGAAAAATGAAACTTGGTATATCCATAGGACACCTCAGGGCAAACAGAAAAGTCAATGACAGTCACACCCTAAACTTAACAGGAAGTCCGCCATGTGGGGTGAAAGGCGCGGCCACTAAATTCGCACCCCTTGCGCAGAAAGATGCAAATCATTGTGTTTTAATCTAAATGGCCCCAAATTTGGTGAGTATCATCTAGACACATGTGCCAACCAAAGTTGTGACTTTGTTGTTGATATCTTATCAGGTATGGGTGTGGCAAGCCTGTAACGAGGTGGCCATTTTTGTGAAAATAAACGTCTCTTAACTCTCAAACGGCTTCTCGGATCGAGTTGGACCCAAAAAGGCGTTTGTGCACATTCATGACCTGAACACAAAAATATGTAAATAAAAGGGTTATCTTTAGAAATGGCTCTCCAGCGCCCCTACAAACTTATAATGGGACCCAAGAATTTAGTTTGTCATAGAGACATAAAATTTGGTACACACATCTCTTATGTCATGACGAGCATAAAAGCCAATGACAACCACCCCTATCTATAAATGTGTTGCCATAGCAACGTCCCAAATATTTGGAAAAAGTCAATGGGAAGTGAAAATTTTAGTTTGTCGTAGGCAAATGAAACTTGGTACACACATCCAGTATGGGCTTATGAACAAAAAGCCAATGGGGACCACACCCTATCACACACGGGAAGGCGGCCATTTTGAATTGAAAATGTGAACCGACTTAAAATACACCTCTTTTTAAAAGAACTCAGAAAATAGCTGCTTCATTCCACAGACACCAAACTTGGGCAAAATGAGCTAAACACATGTATGTAAAATAGACAAGCGTTTTTCTAGACTTTTTTGCTCGAGTTATATTTTTTTTTATTATAATTTGGTATATATTTTTTTATTATAATTTTTCTGCAAAATGATCCTCAATTTGACCCAGTAAACGTGCAACTAAAAGTAATTTTTATTGGTCCCAGACTTCAAGCTCGTGAAAAATTTATGTATTTGAAGTCAAAAAAATATGAAAAATGACTCAGTGGCGACCTCTACAAAAGTCAAAATACATTGGGCCTATGGAAAGTGAAAGTAACTTTTTTCCAACGTAGAAAAATGAAACTTGGTACATCCATAGGACACCTCAGGGCGAACAGAAAAATGTATTACAGCCATATCGTAAACTCAACAGGAAATCTACTATGTTGGGTGTATGCGTGACTACCTAAATTGCACCCCTTGTGTCTAAAGGCTTTTCATCTAAACAGCTCCAAATTTGGTGAGTATCATCTAGACACGTGTGCAAAAAAAGTTATCAATTTGTTTTTGATAGATTTGTGGCTGTGGTCGTAATGAGTCTGTGAAGAGGCAACTATTGGGAAATAAATGCCATTTCCCAATTGCCAGGATCCTTCTCAACAGAAAATGTTGGGTGGAATACATGACCACCTAAATCGTACACTTTGTGCTAAAGGGTTTTCATCTAAACAGCTCCAAATTTGCTTTAAAGCACGACATGCAATCCTCCGAATATATGTGTCCCCGCGGTCTCAAGGGAGGCGAGGGCCTTTATCGCCGCTTGCGGCTTTAATTCATACTATATCTACTTGCCAATGACTGTCCTGGACACATCTAATGCACGGCCTGTCCGTCCTGGGAGTGGATCCCTCCTTCTGTGGTTCTCCCTGAGGTTTCTCTTTTTACAGCTGGGTTTTTGAGTTTTTCCTCACCCTGATGGAGGGTCTAAGGACAGGGGATGTTGTCTGGTCTAAGACTTGGGGTCTACTTGTCCATAGACTACTGCTCTTGCAACATGGTACACAACGGTAATAAGAAATTAAATATAAAAAAGTTACATGTGAATGCATCAACCTTTTCCTTTAAAAAACATTTTAATGAAACTTTAAAATTCATAGCGAGCCAAGGATATTTTGGTGACGCAGCACATCAGCGGCAGCTGTGTGATTGAGCGCACCTGAACAGAGGGTATAAGAAAGTACCAGTATTTCGCTGTAAAATCACCGTTTGGCGGCGCCCTTACACGAGGACCATTTTAGAGGTTCCATTGGAGAGGCTTGGGCTGGGCTCATAAAGAAATGTGTTCCTCCGTGCCAGCAGGGGGCGCAACTACCCAGTGCTAGAGGGGTATGCAACATCAATTTTGAAGCTTACTAACCTCAGTTTTGCATATTAAGCTAGCCTTAATTTAAACCACATTTGGCAGCTACATTCCCAGTGTTCGCAAGCGCTAGCTAGTCTGTTAACATGAATATTACAAGCACAGAGGTCTCACTTTAAATCCTACCTGTTGCCTTTCACAATCCACTTGTTTATCAGCTGTCCCATACCTTGACACGCATTGTCCTTTTCCCTCTTTCTTTATTTTTTATAGCCCCAAAGACAACTGTGTGCGTACTGTGACAACTGTACGTAACGTTACCTGCTCGCTCAGCGGGCTCACGGCGCCCCCGCCAGCCACGTCCACTCGCCATATTCCATTAATTCTATTTATGGAATCTAATGAGGGCGCCTACTGTAGCCTGTTAGTCATCTAAAACGTTATATAGTATTGAGGAAATACTGAAATGATTTAGAAACGCACAACAGCAGCTAAGCTACATTTAGCTACAAAGCTACACATTATTATTTTTTTTAAATACCATCGCTTTGGTGCCCCCAAGGTAATGCGCCGCATATCCCCTTTTTGCGACACTGGCTCTAATGACTCAAAAGTTATAATGCCCCGGGCTCTTAACTTGTAAATCCATCACTGTCCTTTTCAGCTGGGCAAATCCCATCACTGGTAATATTGCTGAGTTACTGCACCTCTGACCTGTGCAGGGCTAATGGGAGCCAAGACATCATAACATTCTGTCATAAATAAAGATTTGTATGAGAGTGAGTGTCTTTAAGGACTTCCAAAGCAATAGGTGCAACTGTATGGTGGCAATGAGCCTATATATAGTAGATTGGAAAAGGCTTAAAGTAATAGATCTATTATGCACTTATTATCTTTTTGACTGCATCAATATAATGTAATGTTTGAATTATTTTTTCTTGTCGTTTATCTGATGAGTGATGTCAATTCTTCTAATTAGATAGTCAAACTGCTGCATGAGATACGAAATCGAAAAGAAAAACAAAATCAACATGCTCTATAATGGCATGGTAATACAGACAAAAGCAAATCTCCTTTGACACCAAGTATCCAGATAGTTTAAGACATTTATTAGCCACAATATATTTAAAATAATGGACTAAATAAACGTTAATGCCGCTGTTCATCAAAGTTTCAGCTCTAGACTTTTCTCTGGGTATTTAGAGCATTATGTCCTACATGTCATAATTATAAAACTAAATGTATCTTGAAGCCTTGGCTGATGTCCAGGCTCTTGTCTTGTCCAAACTGGATTATTGCAATGCTCTACTGGCTGGACTCCCTGCCTGCTCACTCAAATCTCTGCAAATGATCCAGAATGCAGCGGCAAGAGTGGTCTTTAAGCAGCGTTCACACCAAACGCGAATTGCGCGAATAAATCGCGCTATTCGCGCGTAGTTAGACGCTTGAACATTTTGAGTTTACTCGCTTCATTCGCGCGTGAAATTCGCTTCATTCGCGCGTGAAATTCACTCAACAACAGACGCGAATTCGCGTCATAGGAGGGGCTTCTGCCAGGCGGGTTGTCTTCCGGTCTTGTTGAAGAATGGTTGAGATGGGTTTTTATCGAGAAAGTAGCAGTGCTCTATTTACTTTGGAGGACTGAAAAACGGCGTGAACCCGTTCAGCGCTGTGCGGGGGTCCAGCGGATGCTTCAGTGTGTATCTCTTATTTGTTTTTATTTCTTTAATAAATGGAGCCAGCCTCCAAAAAGAATCTATGACTCATGGCTTGTTTCTCATTAATACAACACTGGTCCAATCATAAATAACTGTTTTCTTACTGTACTATTGTAGATGTGTTTGCAATAGAATATAATAAAAATGAACAAATGTTTACCATAAGTAATCTAGTCTTAAATACTAAACATTATAAACTTTCTTCTATTTATTCTAAATAAATCAGTCTGAAATATTGAAATGTTTGTGACAAACACATCAAAACCTTTGGTCATTATATAAAACATTTATTTAAAAAAAATGGAATTATGAAACTATACACAAAACTTAATGCACTATTTCTGAGCAGGAATAAAAGAATCCTAAAGTGAAGGAGAGGAGAACAGAGAGAGTCTGGTTTATTTCCTGCTGTGACAGCTGCATCATTTTAAAACTATACACCGGTTCCAAATGAAGCAGAACTGTGCTGCTTTCATAGATTAATGTATGTATTTAAAATTTGACAAATTGTTTCGTCCAAGACAGTAACTTCTGCAGAGAAGGGACCAGACTCAAGAGAAGATCCTCTGAACCTGGAGCTACAGCATGTCTTCTGAGAGCTTCTGAACTACGTCTTCTCCTGGGGTCTTCTCTTTGGTTGCTCTGTATTAAATGACACATGAAAAAGGCAGAAAAACATTATCAACTCATTAACAAACCACCAGGGTTGTGTTTGTATCTGAATGTAAGAGGCTTACTGTAAATGATTGTTTATGATATGTATTTATTACCTGTACACACCTGTGGCTACAGCAGCAGATGTGGATGGGGCAGGGGAAGCTGCAGCAGCAGGTTTTCGCAGGGGGGGTGCCCAGGCTCATTGGCATCAAAAGTCAGCTCTGTCATGACAATATATATAATATACATATTATATTAATAAATTATAATACAAGTTAACATTTGAACATTACATCAGTCACAAACAACACATATCTTCTATAAACTCGGCGGTGGAAAACTAGTTATAAAGTACGGCAAATTAGCTCAGGCTTTAGCTAGCTAGTTGGCTCAATATATACGACTCTATAGAATTAAAAGGCGTTTTTTTGCAACTTACCAGAGTTTCCGACCCCCTCACTCACTTTCCTTCAAGCAAGAACTTTTAAGATTCCTGGCTCTGAAAAATGACGAAGATGTTTCCTATCCCACAGGCTGCCCCGATAACTTCGTCCTCCATTGTTGTTTTGGATTTCTGCCTCTACGGTCCTCCTCCGTTCGTAGCACGTCACTACTAGAGCAAGCTCCTGATTGGTTAACGCGACGCGAATTTCTCCAAAAGTTCAGATTTTTCAACTTGCGCGAATGAAGCGTTGGACGCGTTTTGCGCGTCAAAACGCTCAATTCGCGCCGCCTCATTCGCGCGAATCGCGCCGCAGGACTTCCACGCGCGTCTAATCGTGTCTTTGCATTGACTTAACATGTAAATCACTCGCGCTTAACGCTTAATTCGCGTTTGGTGTGAACGTACCTTTAGACTTCCGCCTAAGTCATGGCCGATAGCTGTAGGTAGACTTCTCAGCTCCGAAAGACCCATTAAAAATAGCCGTTGAAAGAGTTTATTGATAAATGAATACAAGACTACGTGAAAGGGAAAGCCTAGCGGACATGCCGATCCTAAACCCAAGCAAGAAGGAAGGAGGAAAAGGGAGTAAAACGGACGAGGGAAGACTAGGTCCTAAACAGCTAACGATAGCTGAAGCTACTCCACTGAAAACCAGCGGGGAAGCTAACAACATGGCCAGCACAGGGGTTAACGAGATGCTAGTGGAGCTACGAAAACTCCGACAAGAAAACACAAACTCATTTCAAGATTTAAAATCCTCTTTCACCAGAATGGAGACCAAATTGACTGAGAAATCCACACGCACAGGCGACTTGGAACAAAGAATGACCGAAGCCGAGAAAAGAGTAAGTGCCACAGAAGACAATCATGTTAAACACGGGAGGGTGCTAAGATATTTGTTGCGAAGGGAAGCTGATCTCACGAGTAAATGCGACGATATGGAGAACAGACTGCGCTGCAACAATATTTGTTTATATGGGATCCCGGAGGAATCAGAGAAAGGGGACATGGTTGAATTTGTGATACACTTTCTGAGGTACACACCAAGCCCTTGGGCCAAAACCCCGAGCCGCGGCTCCGCCACGATCTATCATTGTCCGCTTTTTGGACCTTCAGGTGAAACAGACAGTGTTGCAACAAGCATGGAGACAACGCAATATCCAGTTTGAAGGCCATACGATCTATTTTGACCAGGATTGTTCGTTTGAAGTGCAGAGGAAGAGGAAAAAGGTTCGGGAGGCGATAAAAAAGCTCAAAGAGAAAAACATCAAAGCCCAGGCACTGTACCCTGCCCAGCTGAGGATTTCAATGCAATCAGGTACCCGCGATTTTGCAACACTGCTGGAAGCACAACCTATACTGAAAGACTTGGGGGTGGATATAGCTTTGGAGGACAAAAATCTTGTCCCAACTAAAAAAATTTAACTGTTCAATTGCATTACTTCAAGAAACACATCTTGATGATAATGAGCACCAAAAGCTATGGAGGGAATGGGTAGGGCAGGTTTTTAGTTCAGCATGTAGAGAAGGAAGAAAGCGAGGGGTTGCCATATTAGTGCATAAAGCTCTGGGCCTTACTGTTGAGAAAACATATGCAGACAAAGCAGGCCGTAACATTTTGATTGTTGGAACAATAGGAGGGATAAAAATTTCAATTTTAAATTTGTATGCCCCTAACGAAGACGACATTGCTTTTTTCAAAGATATTTCAGCTGTCCTCACATTGCGTGGCGAGAGGACGCTCATAATGGGCGGGGATTTCAATTGCGTGTTGAACCGGCAATTAGATAAGCAACCTCTTGAGTCTGGTCCGGTGCCAAAAAAAACGGGGGTGCTGCGGAGTATGATGGAGGAGATGGGTTCAGTAGATGTATGGCGCCAAAAACATCCTAAAGAACGAGACTACACATTTTTCTCTAAAGTACATAGTAGCTACTCCAGAATAGATATGTTGTGTATGCCAAAAGGAGAGGTTTATAAAGCGATCAGCTGCCACATTGAACCAATAACCATCTCTGATAATGCCCCGTTGGATCATCTCGTTGGCCCTAGCTAAAAGTTGCAGTTTTAAACAGTGGCGGTTAAATGTTTCCCTCCTTAATAATTTGAGCGTTGTACAAAAGATTAAGCTAGAATGGAAAGACTATTTAGATCACAATGATAACGGAGAGGTTTCCCCTCCTCGGACTGGGTGATCAAAAACCAATTTCATCTCTGTGATGAATGCGGGGTAGGAGAAACACACAGACTCCTGCTTCTCCCAGACAGCGGAGGCCCAGTGTAACGCCTGGCCCCGTAGACAACCAATTAAAAAGCAATTTTAGAACGTTCACTCCGATGAGTCTGTGGCTGCTGCTCAAAAAACAAAGAGCACTATGTTAAAAACGCCCGACAAGAGCCGAGATCGCCGCTATATGGTGCTGGAGACGGTACAAATGCTTCTTTGGACACAGGAGGCAGGGCTTCCGTAGTCGGTGCGGAGAGAGCTGGAGTGCTGGTAGACGGCGTGGTGTTCAAGGAAGCCAACTGGTTACTAAGTCCGGACAGGTTGCAGGAAAACTCCTTCATATGGTCCATGTAGCGTCATGGTGCTCCAGAACAGCGGTCTGAGCAGCGACAGTCTGTGGTAGCGTGTTAGGCTCTGCTGGGTTCATTCTGGCCAGATCGTACTGTTATGGACTGGCGGATTACCCAAACGCAGACACACGGTAAATAACTCAAAAACAGATTTATTGAATAATAAACTTAGAAGGAGCGAGTTCTTCGAGGATAGCGAGGGATACCAGGAGAAGACCGGGGCTGGACTGGAGCCGGACTGACGATGGGACTTGACGGATCAGGAGAAGGCAGAGGCGGGACGGGAACAGGACTGACGGCAGGACTGGAAGGATCTGAGATGGACAAAAAGAACAGGTAAGTAAACACAAAATACAATAGGCAATTCTAGCGCGAGACGTACTACTAACTGTAGCTAGTGTTACGATCTGGCATCGATGAGCTGGACGCGGTGCTTTTTAAACTCTGTTGATTACCAACGTGGATCTGCTTGTCTGTCTTTGCCGGCGCTCCCGCACACCTGTTTCCACTCTGCGTGCAGGGGCGGGGGAGCCGGAGGCGGACTCTGCCAGAGAATCCGGAGGTAACTGGGCTGAGTCCCGAGCCACCATGACAATAGAAGTTGTAAAGATGAACATTCTTCCTCGTCTTTTGTATCTCTTTCAGGCCTTGCCTATATGGATACCTCCATCTATGTTTAAATCTCTGGATAAGATGATCTCTACATTTGTGTGGCAGGGAAAAAAACCTAGGATTCGGAAGAGATTATTATGTAGCTCTAAGGGAGCTGGTGGCTTAAGTTTAGCCAATTTTAAGCTGTATTATTGGGCAGCTATGAGCAATAGTGGAATGGGTGACTCAGGACATGGATACAAATTGGTTAGGGTTGGAGAATATCTAAAGCCCATCGGTTCCCTTGGAGACAGCATTATTTTTGGAACAAAAGAAATGGAGAAAACTTGAAATACAAAATGAATGGATTGTCTGTACCCATCGCATAGAGTATGGTCAATGTTGAGGAAGAGACTGGGTATTCCTTTAACAACTTCACGTGCACTCCAAATAGCTAAATTGAGTGACTTTCCTCCAAGTAAAATAGACCCCGGTTTTTCGAATTGGGCAGAGAAGGGACTGATAACTGTACATCAGATGTTTGACGGGGAAATCCTAAAATCCTTCACACAATTACAGGACAAATATGGACTATCCTCCAAAGATTTCTTTAGATATTTGCAGATACGGGAATATATAAGATTGAAAGGGGATTGGGAATCTTTGAAAAGATTGCCTACCTCACTGGAATTCTATTTGATCAAAAATATCACTGAAAAAAGTAAGAATAAAACGAACAAATTTATATAATTTCCTACAGTCACAATTGTTGGATAATTCTTTTGACATAAAAGGCAAATGGGAATTAGAAGCAAATATTATTATGCGTATCATGTAAAAATAGTCACAAAACCACAAATAGTCCTGTGTGGAAAGAATTTGGTTGGAAAGTCATGATGAGATTCTTTAGGAGTCCATCAATTATATCCAGTTTTGACAAAAGTAAATCAAAGCTGTGCCCGAGAGATTGTAACCAAATTGGAGATTATACTCATATTTTTTGGGATTGCCCCATCCTGAAACCCTTCTGGCGGAGAGTTATACGGGAAATCCAAATTATGTTAAAAAGTAACTTGTCATTAGAATTTGTTCACTGTATAATAGAAGTAGCCCCAAGAGAGGGTCTTGGTAAACAATACACTAAATTGATTCAGATATTACTCTTGGTGGCAAGAAAAATGATTACTGGGTCCTGGCTTTATGTCCAGCACCCTACACTTGAACAATGGCAGAAGAGGTTGAGGGAGATATATTATATGGAGAAAATCACGGCCCAAATTCACTTGAAAATTGATCAGTTTAAAGATCTTTGGGATCCAGCTATTCAATATTTTGTCTGGACACAATAAAACAATAAAATATGAATGAAGGGGGGACTTTCTTACCTATATCTCTTGCATTTCTCCTGCATTTTTATTTCTATTTGTTTATCTGTTTTATTTTATTTTAAAGTAATAAAATGTAGATAAAGAATACTGCACTATAATTGTATACTATGGGAATATCTATCTGACTGTTTGTAAGGCACTGCCGAGTGTGCCGTCGTTCTTTGTATTCAAAAAAAAAAAAAAAAAAAGACAAATAAAAATGTTCAAAAAAATAAATAAAAGAGTGGTCTTTAATAAACTGAAGGGAGCGCACGTAACTCCTCTCTTCATTAGGTTACACTGGCTCCCAGTTGACGCCCGCATCAAGTTCAAAGCTATGCCGCCACTGGTTCTGCACCCTCATATCTTCACTCACTAATACAGACCTACGTTCCTACCAGATCCTTGCGCTCTGCAAATTAACAATGTAATCATGTAATGTGTCATCATTTTATAACCTCTCCTGTCTGCATCATTGCACGCCATTGCAATTATTGTCATGTACAGTTTGTAAAGTTCTTTGACCAAAGTCTGTATTTATATTGGGCCTGCAAAAATAAATGTCTTGTCAAATGTCTTGTCTTGTTTTTATAAAGTGTCTTTATAGCTCATAATGAGAAGCTGTAATAACCAAACAAAAAAATTGTTCTCATTTGTTTGTGGTGTTGTATGTTGCAGATATATTTTTCAGGTTAAGCCTATTTAATCAAATATATTCCACTCCATGAGAGCAATGATGTCAGAAACTCATCTAATAACGCGTACGATCACAAATGAATCCACTTCTGTCGCTTGTCTTCGTTTCCCTATTTCTCACACTGACACTAACACCTAGTAACCTTAACCATAACCCTAACCCTGTCAATAGGTAGTTAATAAAAACCTATGAGAATAATGATTAAACAATGATTTTAATGTTTAGATCAGTTATTGCATGGCTCCAGTTCAATCACATTATTCATATTCTTCAGCTGTCACTATTGTCAAAGCAGTCATGGAGCTTAAATCTCTGGGATATTGTGCCCCATGAGGTGATCCTGGGTGTTCTGACAACTCTTTGTTATAGGTTAATTTCAAGCAAGAACAGAAATCCTTACCATCTGTCTGATACATGTATATTCTGAGTTTGACAGTACAAGATAAGTCGTGGTAGGTTGTATCTGAATTCAAATTCAAGAATTGTTACAATTTTTTACAGAGGCAGATTATTACAGACAAGGAAAGAAACATCTATTTAGTTCAAATTAGCACTGAAAATAAGATATGGTAATTTCTTTATCTGTGAAAGTCAAAACCAATTATATTCTGCTGTGCTACATACAAAGTGTTGGACATTATGCGCAAATGCACTGAAACATCAGAGGTGGTGGCTGTTAAAATAAATAAGTACAGTGATTTTTTTCAGTGACATTCTAGGATGGCCACCTGCAGATAAATTACTTATTTGAAAGTTTTCAGTTCAGGTTTTAACTTCATCATGGCACAGAAACAACATCAGTCACGTGTATCAATAATCTCCTATTAACCTTGGACAATGGACTGGCTTCTGTAGAAGCTCTATTAGATCTGAAGTGTCGTTGGAGTGTCTCATTGGAGTGTCTATTGTTGTAATATTGGGATACACTACACTTGAATAAGTCAACAGCACGTATCTCTCAGAAGCTTATCTGTTAATTACCTAGTTCACTGTTTTTTACATATTGTCCCTCTCCCTCTGGGGTAGATTTCCGACCCGCAGTTATTCGTCCCAGTAGTGACTGATCTAATATGTGCTCCTGGCCCAACCCGATTGACCCCTTTTGAACAATGAACCCTGAACCCAGATCTTCACTCAGTGGGAGTGGGATGGAGCTGTTCCCCTCCTGTTGATATTCAAAGGACTTAATTTCATTTTTATTGATCTCTATATCAGATGTACTAAGAAATGAACTGTTCTCTGTACTGTTTGGTTGTCTGTGCATTCTGAAGTAATTTAATCTGTGTTTGCTTACTGCTCCCCTAAAAAAATTAAATTTACAGACTAACATACATTTCATTGTATATAATAGTTAGGATGACTTGCCAGGCTACTTTGAGGCAGATGTTGTGATATTGGACTATATAGATAAAATATACCTGAAGCGTCATTCACTTTTCAATAGCTCATTTATTGATTCCAAGGTTTATTGTAATATAATTATATTTATACTCATATTATGAGTCCACATTGTACACAATCAGCAGGAAACTGTCTAGAATTGTCCTTCAGTGAGAAATACAGTTTTGAATTAAAAAAAAAAAAAAAAAAAAAATTCTGTTACCATGGCAACAAGTGTGTGATGTCATCACTTTGATTCTGTTACCAAAGTACGCCATGTGATGTCATAGCAGCATAAGGAAATCTGGTTAGTATAAGGGCTGGTGGTAATTCAGTTCATTTCCAAGTTTTCGGTTCGGTTTGACTGTGGTCTGTTATTGACGCTACAAAGTAAATCAAGGTAGGTTTTATTTGCATTGAAATTGTTTTAAACTTTTGACACAGGCAGATAACCAGCACAGACAAGGAAACAATTGTCTGTTCAATTCAAGTTGTCGTTTAAGTAAGTCCGTTTAAGTAAGTCAAAATGTCTGCCTCCACATCGAGCTCAATTTCTTTAGGGGAAGTCAAAACCGATTATGTTCTGCCTTCCACACCTTATAAGGTTTTGAACATTTTGGGCGAGGGAGTGTTTAGCGAAGTAGTCAAATGCCTAAACACTGACACGTCAGAGGTGGTGGCTGTTAAAATGAAGAAGAGTTGTCATAACACAGAAACAGAGAGGGAGGTCGAGGTGCTACTGGCATTAAGAGAACTGAATCTCCACCAGAAGGTTTTTGTCAACTTTGTTGATTATTTAAAATTTAACGCTTTCTCTTGTATTGCGCTGGAGTTGTTGGACTGCAGCCTTTATGAGTTTGTTAAGCAGAGAAACTGGCTGCCATTGTCCCTGAATGACATACGTTCGTTGGCCTTTCAGATGCTTGTAGCTGTGCAGGCACTACACAGCACTGGACTGGTTCACACAGACATAAAACCAGACAACATTATGTTTGTGGACAAAACTAAGAGTCCACTCAGAATCAAGATGATTGACTTTGGTTTAGCACTTAGGGACAGTGAATTTAAACTCGGTATGGCATGCCAGGCCCTGGGATATGCCGCTCCCGAGGTCATTTTGGGCCTTGAATTAACTAAAGCTATTGATGTGTGGGGTTTGGGGTGCTGCCTGGCCTTTCTATATTTAGGCTCAAACCTTTTTGCTAGCTCCACTGAATATGATAGTCTTGACTCAATTATACATCTTTTGGGTCAGCCAGATGATGACTTGATCAATAATGGACTGTTCAGCAACAGATATTTCTGCAAGACATCAAGCAGAAATCCTCAGTGGAGATTGATGACAATGACATCCACTGCTTTGAAAAATAGGAAACAATTCTACTTTAAGAATGCCAAAGATCTGGATGATCTTATCTTAAATCACCACCCGATCAACTCTGATATGGAACTGGTGGACAGAAAAGAATTTCTGAGCCTGTTAAAACAGTTACTGTGTCTGGACCATAGAAGTAGAATATCTTCAAGTGATGCACTTGAACATAATTTTATAACTATGAAACACATGTTAGATTACACAAAGGAAGGTATATACCTCATGAGGAGTGTTTCAAACCCCAGTAAAGAAGACACAAACTCAGAAGTTGACAGGGACCAAACGGGAAGTTCAGACAGCACCTCTGTCCCGCACATTGCTGGTAGTCCACTGACTATACCAATTCAGGTCAATGATAGTGTAGCTCTTAAAACTACACAAGCGGTAGATGGAGTGATAGATTCTTATGATGGACCTGGTTGTAGTAATCAGTACTCATTCCAGGTTCATTCTGTTTCACGTGAGACTCAGGCCAGTTCCAACATCAGTGAACTAGAGTTTGTTTTAGCGCCTGAGACTTTAGAACATGAGATGAGGTCTTACAGCATTGAAGCAGACTATGTTTTGGCGCCTCAGTCTTTAGGACATTGTTGGGACAAAGCTTCCTCTGAGTCTCATAGGCAACATAATACAGATGAGGAGACCTCTGAGGTAACGGCCGAGAGCCACCACCTCTCAGAGGAATCTAATATTTTATTCGTTGAAGACAGTAGTTGTCAGTTCTCTGGACAAGTTGATAACTCTGTTTCTAATTCACCAGGGACACCGGCTCGTTCTGAGAACTTTGAGGCTGAGGCTTTGCCTGAGCCGGAGTGTTCTAGTAATAGTACCAGTGGTGTTCCTATTGATGACCCTGGTTGTAGTGATGTTGAATTTGTAAAGCCCACTCAGGACCCTGACTCATGTCCTGGTGGTCAAGAACAGGAGCTTGTGGTTTTCACTGAACCTGAGTGTTGCAGTAATATTAATGCTCAGGAGATGCAGTTGGTAACTTACCCAAAGAAGAAAAGGGCAGGCAGGTTCAGACGGGTGCTCAGATGGGTCAGAAAAAGATTCACAGCTGTGTTTTGCTGTGGATGTTGCTGTTCCCCAGACTAATACTGAGGAATGTAAGTGTTTGCTCTAGATTTGGTACCTATTTTCTTTTACTACACTATGTCTTATTTAAAACTAAATAGGACACAGTGTTATTTTATAAGCATTTTTATATTATATATATTTTTTTATATTATGTTTTTCTCAAATCTTGTTTACATATTAGTTTAAAATGTGTGTTAGTGAGCTCTTCACCTTTGAAATTTGTCAAAGAAGTGATTATTGCATGTGTTTCTTGGACTGACCACACAAAGAGACCTTTGTTAGGCACTGAGCTACTGTCACACAGAGCATCTGTTTTAGAGATTGGTCAGGTTATTGATGAATCAATGATTTATCAATAACCTGACCAAGTTGCACAATGTGGGACTCTAGTTCAGTGTCAGACTTAAATCTTTTTGAAAATGGCCAGACTAAGGCACATAGTAAAAACATCACACTCTTAAATTAATTAGTTTATATATATATATATATATTAATTAGTTTATATTTATAAATATATATTAATTAGTTTATATTTATAAATATATATTAATTAGTTTATTTATATATATATATATATATATATATATATATATATATATATATATATATATATATATATATATATATATATACATACACAGTATATATATATATATGTATTTATTAGTTTATATATATACCTATTTCCTACCAATGGTGATGTGCTCATCAATACAGATGTTAACAAGTGTGAACAAGATAGAGAGAAGCAAGACTATATTTGCATAAGAAAGGTGATTTATACTTGTCTGTTGTAGTGATGAGTGCTGAGTGTTTTTACTCATTTCTCCAATGTCCAATTCTTGGACATTAATTTGCCTGTGCCCGTTTTATACTGACACACCCTGTAGTCATTACTGCTAAAGAAGTTATTCCAGACCCAGATTTATGCATCTTCTTCAAAAAGAAAGAGGGGTTGTCATTAGATGCTAAAGAAGTGTATAAGACTTTAATTTTTGACACATAGTTGAGCTAAGTTGCTTTAGGCCTAGATGCTGGGAAAAGTATGACACACTGAGCTTCTATCTTCTGGCTCAGTCTAAGTCTAAGGCAGTATAGTTTACATTTGTGCTTAGTTCATTGCTGTTCACATGTTGTCCCACTCTCGTCTGGGGGAGTGGATCCTGTTGCAGATGTCCAGCCCGCTGTTAGACGTCCCAGTAATGATTGGACAAGAGCTGTGTCCCCTCTGTGATCCTGTCCCAGGGACCCCCCCTGACCTCAGTTCCTCTCACTCAAATTGATGAACTGTTCCTGCTGATATTATTATGGACTATATTTATACTATATCTATTTGCCAATGACTGTCCTGGACACATCTAATGCACGGCCTGTCCGTCCTGGGAGTGGATCCCTCCTTCTGTGGTTCTCCCTGAGGTTTCTCTTTTTACAGCTGGGTTTTTGAGTTTTTCCTCACCCTGATGGAGGGTCTAAGGACAGGGGATGTTGTCTGGTACAGTCTAAGACTTGGGGCTTGTCCATAGACTACTGCTCTTGCAACATGGTACACAACGGTAATAAAAAATTAAATATAAAAAAGTTACATGTGAATGCACCATCCTTTTCCTTTAAAGAACATTTTAATGAAACTTTAAAATTCATAGCAAGCCAAGGATTTTCCGAGAATATGATGGCTTACATTTATAATAATTTCTCCCCACCTTGAGAGAGAAAATTGCGACATGTTGATAATAAAGGAAGAGCAAGGTTGAATCCTAAGGATCCAGTTCATAATTCTAATAAAATGTGTCATCATTTTATAACCTCTCCTGTCTGCATCATTGCACGCCATTGCAATTATTGTCATGTACAGTTTATAAAGTTTTTTGAGCCAAATCTGTATTTATATTGGGCCTGCAAAAATAAATGTCTTGTCAATGTCTTGTCTTGTTTTTATAAAGTGTCTTTATAGCTCATAATGAGAAGCTGTAATAACCAAACAAAAAAATTGTTCTCATTTGTTTGTGGTGTTGTATGTTGCAGGTATGTTTTTCAGGTTAAGCCTATTTAATCAAATATATTCCAGTCCATGAGAGCAATGATGTCAGAAACTCATCTAATAACGCGTACGATCACAAATGAATCCACTTCTGTCGCTTGTCTTCGTCTCCCCATTTCTCACACTGACACTAACACCTAGTAACCTTAACCATAACCCTGTCAATAGGTAGTTAATAAAAACCTATAAGAATAATGATTAAACAATGATTTTAATGTTTAGATCAGTTATTGCATGACTCCATGCACCAGGACACCCTAGCCCGGAGATCGATGATCGACTTTGTAGTTGTTCATCTGACCTCCGGCTGTATGTCTTGGACACTCGGGTGAAGAGAGGGGCGGAGCTGTCAACTGATCACCACCTGGTGGTGAGTTGGATCCGATGGCGGGGGAAAAAGCTGGACAGACTCGGCAGGCCCAAACGTACTTTGAGGGTCTGTTGGGAACGTTTGGCAGAGCCCCTGTCAGAAAGATCTTTAACTCCCACCTCCGGCAGAGCTTCGACCAGATTCCGGTAGATGTTGGAGACATTGAGTCCGAGTGGACCATGTTCTCCACTTCCATTGTCGATGCGGCCACTCGAAGCTGTGGCCGTAAAGTCTCCGGTGCCTGAAGCTGAAGCTGAAGAAGGAGACCTACCGAGCCTGGTTGGCTCATGGGACTCCTGAGGCAGCTGATAGGTACCGGCAGGCCAAGCGGACTGAAGCCCGGGTGGTCGTGGAGGCTAAAACTGGGGTCTGGGAGGAGTTCGGTGAGGCCATGGAGAAGGACTATCGGTCGGCCTCGAAGAAATTCTGGCAAACCGTTCGGCGCCTCAGGAGGGGGAAGCAGTGCCCTGCCAACACTGTTTACAGTGGAGGTGGGAATCTGCTGACTTCAACTGGGGATATTGTTGGACGGTGGAAGGAATACTTTGAGGATCTCCTCAACCCCACCGACACATCTTCCACCGAGGAAGCAGAGGCCGAAGGCTCGGAGGTGGACTCGTCCATCACCCGGGCCGAACTCACTGAGGTAGTTGGGAAGCTCCTCGGTGGCAAGGCACCGGGGATGGATGAGATACGCCCTCAGTTCCTCAAGTCTTTGGATGTTGTAGGGCTGTCTTGGTTGACACGCCTCTGCAACACCGCGTGGCGGTTGGGGACAGTACCTCTGGACTGGCAGACCGGGGTGGTGGTCCCTCTTTTCAAGAAGGGGGACCGGAGGGTGTGTTCCAACTACAGAGGGATCACACTCCTCAGCCTCCCCGGGAAAGTCTATGCCAGGGTACTGGAGAGGAGAATGCGGCCGATGGTTGAACCTCGGATTCAGGAGGAACAATGCGGTTTTCGTCCCGGTCGTGGAACACTGGATCAGCTCTAAACCCTCTCCAGGGTGCTGGAGGGTTTATGGGAGTTTGCCCAACCAGTCCACATGTGTTTCTGCAGAAGGCATTCAACTGTGTCCCTTGTGGCGCCCTGTGGGGTATGCTCTGGGAGTATGGGGTCCGGGGCCCTTTGCTAAGGGCTGTCCGGTCCCTGTACGACCGGAGCAGGAGCTTGGTTCGTATTGCTGGCAGTAAGTCAGACCTGTTCCCAGTGCATGTTTGACTCCGGCAGGGCTGCCCTTTGTCACCGGTCCTGTTCATTATCTTTATGGACAGGATTTCTAGGCGCAGCCAGGGGCCAGAGGGAGTCTGGTTTTGGGACCACATGATCTCGTCTCTGCTTTTTGCAGATGATGTTGTCCTGTTGGCTCCATCAAGCCAGGACCTTCAGTGTGCACTGGGACGGTTTGCAGCCGAGTGTGAAGCGGCTGGGATGAGGATCAGCACCTCCAAGTCTGAGACCATGGTTCCTCAGTCGGAAAAGGGTGGCTTGTCCCCTTCAGGTTGGTGGAGAGCTCCTGCCTCAAGTGGAGGAGTTCAAGTATCTTGGGGTCTTGTTCACGAGTGAGGGAAGGAGGGAACATGAGACAGTGCAGCTTCTGCAGTAATGCGGCCGATGTACCGGTCTGTCGTGAAGAAGGAGCTGAGGAAGCTGAAGAAGCTCTCGATTTACCGGTCAATCTACGTTCCCACTCTCACCTATGGTCATGAGCTTTGGGTCATGATCGAAAGAACAAGATCCCAGATACAAGCGGCTGAAATGAGCTTTCTCCGCAGGGTGGCGGGGCGCTCCCTTAGAGATAGGGCGAGGAGCTCGGTCACTCGGGAGGAGCTCAAAGTAGAGCCGCTGCTTCTCCACATCGAGAGGAGCCAGCTGAGGTGGCTCGGGCATGTTTTGGAAGCCTCCTGGACTCTTCCCTGGGGAGGTGTTGCGGGCATGTCCCACCAGGAGGAGACCCCGGGGAAGACCTAGGACACGCTGGAGGGACTATGTCTCTCGGCTGGCCTGGGAACGCCTCGGTATTACCCCAGAGGAGCTGGAGGAAGTGTCTGGGGAGAGGGAAGTTTGTGCGTCTCTGCTTAGACTGCTGCCCCCGCGACCCGGCCCCGGATAAGCAGTAGAAGATGGATGGATGGATATTGGAGAGCATAAAAATAAATATCATGGCTGGGCTTATGAAGAAATGTGTTTCTCTGTGCCAGCAGGGGGCGAAACTACCCAGTGCTAGAGGGGTATGCAACATCAATTTTGAAGCTTAGTAACCTCAGTTTTGCATATTAAGCTAGCCTTAATTTAAACCCCATTTGGCAGCTACATTCCCAGTGTTAGCAAACGCTAACTACTCTGTTAACATGAATATTACAAGCACAGAGGTCTCACTTTAAATCCTACCTGTTGCCTTTCACAATCCACTTGTTTATCAGCTGTCCCATACCTTGACACGCATTGTCCTTTTCCCTCTTTCTTTATTTTTTATAGCCCCAAAGACAACTGTGTGCGTACTGTGACAACTGTACGTAACGTTACCTGCTCGCTCAGCGGGCTCACGGCGCCCCCGCCAGCCACGTCCACTCGCCATATTCCATTAATTCTATTTATGGAATCTAATGAGGGCGCCTACTGTAGCCTGTTAGATATCTAAAATGTTATATAGTATCGAGGAAATACTGAAATGATCTAGAAACGTGTGGCTCAGTGGTAGAGCGGTCCTTCAACAGGAAGGTAGTAGGTTCGATTCCCGCTCTCCCCACAGTTCATACTGCCGTTGTGTCCTTGGGCAAGACACATAACCCCCCTTGCCTACAGTGATGTTCCAGCTGTGACACTGGTGAATGGAATCTTAATGTAAGTCGCTTTGGATAAAAGCGTCTGCTAAATGACTAAATGTAAATGTAACAGCAGCTAAGCTACATTTAGGAAAAGGTAATTATTATTATTTTTTTTTAAATACCATTGCTTTGGTGCCCCCAAGGTGCTGCGCCCCTATGCACCGCATACCCCCTTTTTGCGACACTGGCTCTAATGACTGAAAAGTTATAATGCCCCGGGCTCTTAACTTGTAAATCCATCACTGTCCTTTTCAGCTGGGCAAATCCCATCACTGGTAATATTGCTGAGTTACGGCACCTCTGACCTGTGCAGGGCTAATGGGAGCCAAGACATCATAACATTCTGTCATAAATAAAGATTTGTATGAGAGTGAGTGTCTTTAAGGACTTCCAATGCAATAAGGTGCAACTGTATGGTGGCAATGAGCCTATATATAGTAGATTGGAAAAGGCTTAAAGTAATAGATCTATTATGCACTTATTATCTTTTTGACTGCATCAATATAATGTAATGTTTGAATAATTTTTTCTTGGCTAATATGTTGTTTATCTGAATAGTGATGTAATTTCTTCTAATTAGAGAGTTAAACTGCTGCATGAAATACGAAATCAACATGCTCTATAATGGCATGGTAATACAGACAAAAACAGATCTCCTTTGACACCAAGCATCCAGATAGTTTAAGACATTTATTAGCCACAATATATTTAAAATAATGGACTAAATAAACGTTAATGCCGCTGTTCATCAAAGTTTCAGCTCTAGACCTTTCTCTGGGTATTTAGAGCATTATGTCCTACATGTCATAATTATAAAACTAAATGTATCTTGAAGCCTTGGCTGATGATACTAAATTTAATCCTTCTTGGTTGGCTTGAATTGGCTGTGAATTCCTAGTCCAGGCTCTTGTCTTGTCCAAACTGGATTATTGCAATGCTCTACTGGCTGGACTCCCTGCCTGCACAACCAAATCTCTGCAGATGATCCAGAATGCAGCGGCAAGAGTGGTCTTTAATGAACTGAAGAGAGCTTCACATTTGTGGAATGATCTACTTGCTACTACAAGATCAGCTGATTCTGTAGCCATCTTTAAAAAACGCCTGAAAACACATATCTTTCATCAACACCTGACTGACAAACACTGAATTCTACTTCCTTTCTATTGAGAGGAAGTCCTTCTCTATTTCTCTATCTCTCTTTCTCTAGTCCTTCTCTATTTAAAAAAATAATAAAATCTTTCCTATTCTTAGCTTTGTATACTGTGCTGGGTTCTAACTGACTAGTTTTTTGTGCACTTCTGTTTTTTGTACCTTGTGTTGTAAATGTAAATGTAATGAAAATTATAATCCACAGCAAATTGCTTCTCTCTTGGCTGACTATTTCTGGTCAGGAACATTTGTTGACAGTGTTTAGGAAAATAAATATACACACAAAACATCATCTGTTAAAGATAATACCATTTTTATTGACTAATCGTCCTCATGCTGACAAACAACAAACTGGACAGTTTTTCAGCAGCTGGCATCTCCAGGTACGTTTAGTGATTTAGCAGGACACAACTGACCTGCTGGGTTAAGCCTATAGTGCTTATCTTTAATAAGGGCAGTTAATCAGCAGTAATCACTAATACAGTACTAAAACAGTACTAAAAAGTTAGCTGCTGTGATCTGGTTAGACACTTTTTTTTTATAAACATTGGATCAGATTACTATGTTTACTTTGTCAGATAGGTCTTTGACAGCGTTTCCCCCAAAGGAATCTAGCTACCTCTGCCCATACAGGTCTTTGAATAGGTTCGTTCTACAGTATAACTGGCTGTCACAAGTGCTGACAAGTCACATGACAAATGTCTTCCTGGCTTCAAGTTTATGTCTCAGACAGGATAAGGCTCCTATTATAAGTTGAAGAACAAACTCCCTGAATACATGATATGAGAAGTTCCTGAAAGTAAGTTAAAGAGTGTCTAAACCATATTATAATCTTTTTCACCCATTAGCACAGGTCAGGCTTTGGTCTCATGTTCCCTACCTGCTTCTACCATGAACAGTTTGGTGTTGGCCAGCAAAACTAATCTGTGTCCTTAAATAGCTCAGGAAAAGGATTACTTACACAAGCTGTTTGAACCTTTATTATGTATGAGACCTATGCACTATTGTCACCTAAGTCAGTGGTTTTCAAAGTGGGGGCCGCCAGGGGGGCCTTAGCAAGTTGGAAGAAAAAAGCAAAAAAAAAAAAAAATTATAAGTTAATATTTATATTATTATGAGTATTTTTATGAAATTGCATTAGAGATATCAACAAATTATTATAATGCTATTTCATAAAATACTCATAATATAAATATTTACTTATAATTTTTTCTTTTTCTTCCAACTTTCTCCACCTGGCGCCTTCCACTTTGAAAACCACTGACCTAGGTGTTTTATTTATTTATTTACATTTGGTGTAGTTTTGTCGATGGGTTCAATAACACCGTGCAAAAGGGGGGCCTTGGCCAGAACCTGGTGGAATTTGGGGGGCCTTGTCATGGAAAAGTTTGGGAACCCCTGACCTAAGTTACAAAGAAAGAAAAAAAGAAAAAAATCACAAAGTAAATTTTTGCACATAAAGTTTTGGTTTATTTTTTATAACTTCAGATAAAAGAAAATCTTGAGTGAGAGGTTCAGCTTAGCTCAGTCCAGGCAGAGATCCAGGTGCTCGAGCAGCTCTCTGTAGTGACTCACTGGATATTTCTCTCGGCAGTTGGGACACTCCAGAAGGCTGTCTTCCAGCAGACTACTATGTAGCATCACTGACTCAGTGTTTTCTGCTGGGCGAGGGGGTAGGGCTGAAGATCTCTTTGAGTTCTGGTCCAGATCCTCAACCTTAAATAAACAGATGAGTTGAGATGATGACACATAGACAGAAAGTGTTCATTCCTACACAGCATGAACATTAGCAGTTATTACCAATTTTATTTTAAATGGCAATTTGCGGTGTTTACTCTGACCTCTTCATGATGTTCTGTATCTTTAGGCAGCTTCTTGAGAAGTTTGAGCAATTGTTCCTTTAGATATGCACAATTCTTTCTCTCTTCTTGAAGATCTTGAGAGGAAATCTCAATCTGAAATTCAAAGAGTTTCAAATAATTTACTGCATGTGTATACTATCAACAAACTTGAACAGGACAATAATGAGAGGATGAATACGATTGAATGATGCTTTAAAATGGAGCAAAAGGACAGTATCATACTTGTCGTTCCAACTTTGCACTGTGCTCCTCAGCCTTATGATGATGATTCAGCAAATATTTCTGCAGAAGACCTGACTGAAATGTGGTATTTGAATATTACCTGTGCATCCTCGACAACTTTAGTCAGTTATTTGGCCACAAAAAACCAGGTTCATTTTAAATATGGTGTGTACCTGAAGTTCTAATGCTGCTGATTTGCGTCTCTCCTTTTTAAGCATGTCTTGGAGATCTTCAGCCTCATTTCTCAGCCACTGCTCATTATCCTGTATAATTGGACTGTTCTGTGAATCTGAGGTGCTCCACTCGCTGTCCAGCTGCAGCAGAAGTTTATCTAACTCGTGCTGCTTTTCCCTGCACCTGCACTTCAGTTCATTAGTTGTGAATTGTAAATATACAAACCTGTTAAATTTCTACTGCGCTTACTCATTTTGGGCTTTGATCAGGGCTTGTTGAATGAGACTGACTTGTTCTCTAAGAGCATCCAACTCCTCATTAGCTC
Source organism: Perccottus glenii (assembly GCA_024416835.2). Lineage (NCBI taxonomy): Eukaryota > Metazoa > Chordata > Actinopteri > Gobiiformes > Odontobutidae > Perccottus > Perccottus glenii. The sequence goes on along the minus strand of CM044552.2, from coordinate 20,432,015 downwards.
TCTGCAGAAGTCCATCATAATAGTATTCAACCTGTTTAATTTTCTTCTTTTCTGTAATGGGAAACTCAGGAGTTAAAATTTAACTAACCTTAATAAATTAGCCTGCTGTGCTAAGCCACAGTCTGGGTGTGGATCAGAGAGAGATTAGTATATTACTGTGACAGATAGTTACAGTGGTGTCTGCCCACTGTCTGTGTAGCTCACCACTCGATTGGCAGGTACTATGCTCCACAGCACGGGCTTGTTTGACATCATTCAGTTGCTTCTCCAGCCACAACATTCTGGCCAGGATTGACCTCACATAGACCTCTCTCTGCTGATCATAGTCCAGCCACTGCTTGTTCTTCTCAATAGCCTTGGAAACATGAGATTTAGGCACAAAAAAGATTGTCAGGTTCCAAAGTACAACAACACTTGTATAGAAAATAAGAGGGGGGGTAAAAATGTGACTTACATCTATGAGCTTATTTTGGAGCTCTGTTACAATGACATCAGAGTCCTGCACATCAGGATGGGATATTATGTTGTTAAAATAATTCTTATAACATATGTATACTTTATATTTACAAACACATTAAGAACAATATGTTTTGCTGAACTAAAGTCTACAATAACAATGAAAAATTGTTAATTCAGTGCTTTGGGAAAATTAAACATATTTGTGTGTTTGTCCCAAAAATGTCCACTGACTACTGCCATCTAGTGGTAAAGAAGTAGTAAGATAGGAAGAAGTTTGATCATCAAAACGTAGCTGTTTCCACCATTGTGAAATAAAAATGACTTAATACAAGGAAACATACATAAAAGTGACAAGTCATAAAAGACATTCATTTTTATTTGAATTTCAAGCCCTTCTATACCTGTTCCTTTGCAACTTTGCTCTCAAGATACTGACACCTAGCTGAGATGCTCACAAGTTTGTCCTTGAGTTCTTCCATCTCTGTGAAGTAACAGGATAGCTTTGTCATACTCACAACATCACCCAGTTTTTCCTCATGGTTACTTAGCTCCGTTGGCATCAAAGCTGTCATGCTGCTACTGGCCATCAATTGATAATGCTCCAGTCTGAAGGTTTCCAGAGAAAGAAATTTCTGCAAACAAACCACAAATTATTAATCTGCACAGACTACATTACAGTTTTGTACATGGCTTAAATGTAAAGAGGGATAGTAAGACGTGGATACCTCTATTATACAATTATGTTCAGAATGGTGACGAACCAACTCATTCAATGTCTTCAACAAAAAGGCATTTTCCTTTCTCAGTTTGCCTATTATAATATGGGCCTGCGTTTTCTTGATGAATCTTCTGTAGTTGGAGGGCATCTTCTGTGGAGGTGTAACAAGTGCACCAGAGCATAAGACATTTCAAGAATAAACATTCTAAATAATTCACATGTTTAATTTTGAATAGCAGAAATAACATCAGGAATACATAACCCTAAAGCCCAGGTTTAACTTGAATTAATATAAATCCCAAAACAGCAATGTACTAGGTTAAGCCTCCATGCCCTTTATTAAAATGTATGTGTGATATACTTTGATATAAAATTATAATTAAATTGTAATTAGCGCTGCAAAAATAATCATACAAATATATTGAATAGAAAATGGTCACTTTAAATAGAGGTAGGTTTTCTTGGGAATTGAATAAGGTGAATTTCTCATAAAATTCAATTGTTCGATTATATTTCTCATTCCATCTTTTTTGATTTTTAAGTATATCAACTATTTTGTGTTTTTATTTGCTGTGGTTATTGTATACCAAAGAAGTAACTTAGCTAGCTAACGTTAGCTTTAGCGCGTAAGGTAACCTAGCTTAATTAAATAGTTTAATATGTTAGGATAACCTTTAAATAGCATTTGTAGTCGTTCTCAACAAACATGCCATGACAGATTTGTTGTTATAAAAAAATTATAATTATTATCAATTATTTACCATTCAACTCTGAAGATAAACCCACGAGCAAAAATATAGCTGTATTCCGGTTTCTTTCTTGCACTGCCCTTTTCGCAAACCACAGAAGACGAAAGACAATTTTGTTTGCGACATTAAATTTTGCACTTAATATGATGAAGAATAAATGCTGTTGTATGTAATTGTTTCAAAAACCAAATGCGTTCATTTTAATCGTATTTTTTTACTTCTAATTTAACCGTTAATTTTAAATTTTAAAAATCAATAATTTTACGGAAAAGGCAGGCCAACTCAACTCCCACCAGCAGATGGCGGCATGGCGCTGCTGTACAATAGAATGAGATGGAAACATTTACAGTCAATCAATGGATGGAAACAAATTTGGAAAACTAGTCACTTTTGCGTGGCTTAGTCAAGAATGTCGAGTAAATATCTGTTGAACGTTTAGTAGATGCATTGTCAGAGGCTGATAAAGAGTGTGGAGAGTTTATTTGAATGTTTATTAATATTTTTCTATAGGCCCATATTATGCTCTCATTGCCGTGTGTGATTGCTGCTCTGACTCATGAAGCCTGTATCCGCTCCTCAGGTCTCTCACATCTGTTCCTCTCAGTTCCCTGTAGCTGCGCTCCTTCTCAGCGGAATATGCTTCGTCTTTAGAGAAAAAATAAATAAAAGAAGCTGGTCAAAATGCTGCGGGTCATCGTTGAGTCCGCAAATGGAATACCCAAAAAGAAACTTGGAAACCCTGATCCAATTGTTGGGGTTGTGTTTAGGGGTGAGAAACAACTGCTTTGTGTGAAGTTTTTTTTATACTCTCTCTGAGCTATTTCCTTCGTTTCAATTCCCCACTTTTCCTGTTAAACTATATCTAAACAGTCTTCTTACATCTAACTTTAGAACGTTAGTGTACTTTTTTTCTCTCCCTTTTTTCACTTCATTGTGAATATTCTGTCACTGATTCATACAGCATGTCCTTATAAGGTGAGGAAATAGCTTGCATCTTCCTTGAAAGGGCAGCCGCTTTAAGTACAGTGTTTTACTAGTCATTCTACAAAAGATTTCCCAGAAGCTATAAATTGTTGCAACTATTGTATTTCTTTGTGCTTGCAGGTGAAAAAAAGAAAACCAAAGCTATTAACAATGAGCTGAATCCAGTTTGGAATGAGGTTCGGATGGAATATCAGTATGTTTATTAGTGGATGTGTATTACAAAATTGTAAAATGTCATTGTAAGTGTTGTCTTTCTTTTGAATAGGTGCTTGAATTTGACCTTAAAGGCTCTCCTTTGGACACGTCCTCTGTCATTGACGTAGTTGTGAAGGACTTTGAAACAATCGGGAAAGATAAGTATGTACAGAAGCACTTATATCTGTCTGATTTGATCCATAAAGTTTACTTTAATTAATACTCTACATGGCTGTTTACAAGAAGGAAACCCTTAAGCTATGTTATGTGACCTATGATTAGTTTGTGGGAAAACGCACCTGCAGATTTATTCTTGGTTGACATGATTATTGGTGTTGACCAGAAAGTCACTCTCTACCTTGAGCTGGGTTTCTCACTGTTTCTATGTTCTGACTTGTAGCAATTTGTCTTCTGCACAAAAGAACCCCTAGACTGTTGACCTAAAAGGAAAGAATGTCTGTTCCAAACCCGAGCTAGTATGTCCTGCCTACAACGTCTTTTACTTATGAACTAGTAGATCATTATTTTTCTTTGTGTACAAGAAGGGAGTAAGAAGGGAGTATAATCAGTTATTTCTTTAGGAAAGGCACTTTTGGGAGTGATGGTGGAAGGATAGGTAGAAATAATTTTTACCTTGTCGGTGCCTGCAAGTGGGAGCTGAGTCAAAAAGCTTGCGCAGACTTGTCATCAGCAACAACCTGCCACTTTATATGACACACAGCCTTTTACACTCAAAGCTGACAAGCCTTTGCCTGAATTTTAATAAAATGAGATTGTTATTTTGGTTTAGCTTATGACCTGGTGAGACTATGTAGCAGCTAATTTAGAAAATGTAACAGGACTTCAGGAGGATTCATTTGGCTTTTTCTGTGCTGTGTTTTGGTCTATGGGTTTATTATTCCACTGCTTCAAATAAGGTTGTGATGCCACTGTTGAAAGTATTTAAGATGTAAGACGACACAGTAAAAGGAGTGGATGTGAAGAAGACATTTTCAGTCAAATAGTAAATAGAGGACCATCCTAACATGGTTCCTGTCCTTAAGTGGCTCAAATGAAATGAAACGTTGTTTATATTGGGCACAGAACGCCCAGTGCACTCATGGCAAATGGTATTTTGGTGTGCACTCACTTGCCTGTTTATCTTGAGCTTTTGTCCCACAGTGTACATGTTTCCTTTTATCACTAACTGCCTCTGACACTCTGAACTGTGAGCTTCCATTGTTTAGCAATGCTCTAAATATAAATACAGTGCTCACTTTATTTATTTTTATTGTTTGTAAAGAAGTAAAAAGGGAAGTGAAAATGTGTTACAGTCATATCTTCCAACAGCAACATGTGACGTTGTTCTGCCTCTCCATGTCAATTATCAATCTATTATAGGACATTAACAAAATAAATATTGTTTTTAGGTTCATTGGCTCAGCAAAGGTCTCACTAAGAGAGCTGATCAGTGGTCAGGTGCAGTCTTTCCCATGCAGGAACGTGCCACTGATCAATGAGAAACAACAGAAATTTGGGGTAAATACCTGCACATTAAAATGTACTTAAGATAAAATGATTTCTTCTTACTAAATTTTAAGTAAATTCTGTCTTGTTTTTCATTAAAAATTATTTTCTGAAGGCAACCATTAATTTGCTCCTTGGATATGACAAACCTGCCAACAGCACTCCAAATCCAAATGATAATCCAGATGCAGACATGTCTCATGTTGATGGAGGTAAGTCATACTTTTAGTAGTAGATTTATTGTGCATAGTAGTAGATTTATTGTGCATAGAAAAAAAACTTTTTTTTTACCAGAACTTTTTTCTTTAATTGTACTCATCATTTGTATTGTTGTTTAAATTTGAATAAAACAAATATAAAAATAACAAATAATAATTAAAGCCGCAAGCGGCGATAAAGGCCCTCGCCTCCCTTGAGACCGCGGAGACACATGCACTCGGAGGATCGCATTTTCTGCCTTAAAGTGTAAACCTCACGGTAATGTCAAATAACCGGGCCTGTGCTACTGCTGGGGCCTGCTACACCACCTTGTAATTTAGAGTTAAAGGTCTCCACAATCCCTGGTTTTCCTAGGAGCTTTCTGAACCTTTGAAAATAATAGATTATGCTTGGGCTAAGGCGAGAAAAACAAAGTACTGGCTGGAGATTTGAGATGACTCAGGAATCGCTGCACCCCCTGTTTAAAAAGGCAAAATGTAAATATTACTTGTCTAAAAGTACCAAAGGATTCTGAGGAGTTTTCTAAGACTCTAGCCTTGGCTCTGGAGGGGCCTCCTCTAAAGGAAGGATCCTGGCAATTGGGAAATGACATTTATTTCCCAAAGAAATGGCTGCCTCTTCACAGACTCATTACGACCACAGCCACAGATTTATCAAAAAACAAATTGATAACTTTTTTGCACACGTGTCTAGATGATACTCACCAAATTTGGAGCTGTTTAGATGAAAAGCCTTTAGTGCGATTTAGGTGGTCACGCATTCCACCCAACATAGTAGATTTCCTGTTGAGTTTACGGTATGGCTGTAATAAACTTTTCTGTTTGCCCTGAGGTGTCCTATGGATGGCGGACTTCCTGTTGAGTTTAGGGTGTGGCTGTCATTGACTTTTCTGTTTGACCTGAGGTGTCGTATGGATGTACCAAGTTTCATTTTTCTACGTTGGAAAAAAGTTACTTTCACTTTCCATTGGCCCAATGTATTTTGACTTTTCTAGAAAAAAAATACGAAAAATGACTCAGTGGTGACTCACTAAAACTTTCACTTCCCATTGACTTTTTCCACATATTTGGGACGTTGCTATGGCAACACATTTATAGATAGGGGGTGGTTGTCATTGGCTTTCATGCTCGTCATGACATAAGAGATGTGTGTACCAAATTTTATGTCTCTATGACAAACTAAATTCTTGGGTCCCATTGTAAGTTTGTAGGGGGCGCTGGATAGCCATTTCTAAAGATAACCCTTTTATTTACATATCTTTGTGTTCAGGTCATGAATGTGCACAAACGCCTTTTTGGGTCCAACTCGATCCGAGAAGGCGTTTGAGAGTTAAGAGACGTTTTATTTTCACAAAAATGGCCAACTCGTTACAGGCTTGCCACACCCATACCCGATAAGATATCAACAACAAAGTCACAACTTTGGTTGGCACACGTGTCTAGATGATACTCACTAAATTTGGGGCCATTTAGATTAAAACACAATGATTTGCATCTTTTTGCGCAAGGGGTGCGATTTTAGTGGCCGCGCGTTTCACCCCACATGGCGGACTTCCTGTTGAGTTTAGGGTGTGACTGTCATTGACTTTTCTGTTTGCCCTGAGGTGTCCTATGGATGTACCAAGTTCTGTATTTCTACATTTGAAATAATTTACTTTCACTTTCCATAGGCCCAATGTCTTTTTCATTTTCGCCACTGAGTCATTTTTCATTCTTTTTCCTCTGGGACTTCAAATATATAAATTTTTCGCCGGGCTTGAAGTCTGGGACCAATAAAAATGACTTTTCGTGCAAGTTTACTGGGTCAAATTTAGGATCATTTTGCAGAAAAATTATAATAAAAAAAAATAACTCGAGCAAAAACGATAAGAAAAAGCGCTGTCTATTTAACACACATGTGTTTAGCTCATTTTGCCCAAGTTTGGTGTCTGTGGAATGAAGCAGCTATTTTCTGTTGTTTTTTAAAAGAGAGGTGTATTCTAAGTCGGTTCACATCTTCAATTCAAAATGGCCGCCTTTCTGTGTGTGATAGGGTGTGGTCCCCATTGGCTTTTTTGTTCATAAGCCCATGCTGGATGTGTGTACCAAGTTTCATTTGCCTACGACAAACTAAAATTTGGGGCCAATAAAATGACTTTTCGTGCATGTTCACTGGGTCAAATTTAGGATCATTTTGCAGAAAAAAAAATAAAATAAACATTATTCCGAGCAAAAACAATAGGCCCTCCCATTCTTATTTTATCTCAAGTAGAGTTGTCATCAGGACAGTTTGTACTCAGGACCAACTCTCTCTTTCCTCTGGGATGAGGTACAGGAGTTTTAAAAACAGGACTTATGGAAATACTCAAGCCAAAAGGTTTTTTTATCCCTAAAAACAGTGAATGCTGTAAACTCTCCTGTTCAGTTCAACTGTAAGGAAGGGTTAAAGTGACTCGGTCCAAATTTAAGCCATGTAAAAGTACTACTTCTGACTGAATTTATATTTTTCATACTGTACGATACACTGTAATAGATACAATTGAACAGTTCAAAATTTGAACAGCCCAAGTCCAGTTTTAGATTATGCCCAGACTCATGGAGGTCAGTGTTTAGTGAAGGAGAGTTAGAACAAGAAGATTCTTATTGAATATAAAATTATGCTGATGAGATTTTCATTCAAAATGAGTGTGAGACCAAGACCAAGACTTTTATGGATAGAGATAAAGACAACACCAGTCATCGAACATGCCAGGAGGGGTAACATACCAGGAGGGGAAACACATTGGGCTTTGCCTTCTGAATGCAATAACAATATATTGATGTGCAATATTAAGATTTTATGGACCTGTCCCAATACTCGCACTACGTCCTGTGAGAACATTTATCAAAAATTAGCAAAGGGCGAAAAGATCCAAAGCCATTAAATAGAGGAATTGTGGCAGTCCCTAACACATTACTCATTGACATCACTTTAAATACCTTACTTAATATGTAATATCTTGTTATGATTCAGCAGTTCACATTGGAGGGGAGGGTGAAGAAGGTGACACAGAAGACGATGGTGGAGGTGGTGATAAGAGTCCAGGAGTTACTACCACCGCCACATCGCAAAAACCTGGGAGACCCGGGCACAAGACAGTGCACATTAATCGTAAAAGACACAGGGCCTTGGCCAACAAGCCTCAGGACTTCCAGGTATTGTTTCTATTTTTGATTACAGGAAAACAATACATGTCATACAAGTTAAGTGACTGCGTATACTGATGAAGCCAGTTGTAAATAAAACATGCATTGACCTTTCATCATATTTACTTTGTTTGGTTTCACCTGGCTTTCACCTGTATTTTATGGATGACAGCTCTTTTTATTATTGTCCACTCACTGTTTGCTCAGCTGGGTCATGTTGCTTGTCATTTCTAGATTCGCGTTCGAGTTATTGAGGCTCGTCAGCTCCCTGGTAACAACATAAAGCCTGTGGTGAAAGTAAATACGTGTGGACAAACCCACAGGACAAGAATTAGAAGAGGAAACAACCCATTTTTTGATGAGGTATAGGGTTAATAAGCTACAGTAAATCTCCAATACCTCAGAGACCATGCAGTAACCCACATTAAAAGAAAAAAACCTTATACAACATCAACAAAAAAAAGTTCATTATGAAATATATATTTTTTATTTTCACAGATGTTTTTCTACAATGCTAACATGCTCCCCTCAGAACTGTTTGAAGAGAGCATAAGTCTTCGGGTTTGTGGACTATCAGAGAAGCGACCATCATTATTTAAATTATTATACGTCTTCACAAGCTATAACTCTTCTGTTTTTTGACAGGTTTATGACTCCCACTCCCTCAGATCGGACAGTCTGATGGGAGAGTTCAAGGTGTGTCCGGTGTAGCGCTTTACTCATTCAAATAGCATATTTCTATATCTAATAATATTTTTTTTACAATCCTCTAGTTGGATGTTGGCTACATATACGACGAACCTGGTGAGTGTTTAATCACAAATGTTGATGATTAAGAAAAGGATATGTGATAAATTCACTTGGACAATTTAGGTCATGCAGTAATGAGAAAATGGCTGCTACTGAGTGATCCGGATGATGCCACTTCAGGGGCCAAAGGTTACCTCAAAGTCACGCTGATTGTTGTGGCCACTGGAGACCACCCGCCGGTATTGACATCTTTTAAATCTTCTAATTTTGAACCATTACACTCTATAATTAGCTGAAATTTTTTAAATCGCAGACATTATTTTGCTCTCTGTTCTGGTGTTCCACAGGGTTCTGTTCTGGGTCTGCTGCATTTTAATACCTACCATCTTTTTTTTTTTTCCTTTCTGACTGACTTCATAAATTTAAATCCTGGTTCTCCTTAAGAGTTTTGAAAGGGGCCTACACACCCCTTTAAATTATTAACCTAATATTTTCTTTTAAGAATGAGAAGAGAGAGACAAACGAGGAGCAGGATGATGTAGAGAGTAATCTTTTGGTGCCAGCTGGCATTACAATGAGGTCGGCCACGCTCACTCTCAAAGTGTACCGTGCAGAAGACATGCCACAGAGTAAGAGAGCAGCAAATTCATTAAGTGGATGCCCCCATTTTTCTTACCTTAAAATCACTTAACTTTCTTTACAGTGGATGACGCCTTTGTTCAGACAGTTAAACACATTTTTGGCGGAGAGGGGGACAAGAAAAACTTGGTTGATCCATATTTAGAAGTCAGTTTTGCTGGAAAGAAGGTAATAAATGTTGTGGAAAATTTTATTTTTGCTGTTTTGAGGAGGTTTACTTGACCTTTCCCTTTCTTCAGCTCTGTACCAAAATAATTGAGAAAAACGCCAATCCAGAGTGGAATCAGCTGATCAATCTTCAAGTCAAGGTATGGAGGCTTTTCATAAATATGTCATTTTCCCCCACATCTTTAAACACCTATGTCTCTTTTTAGTTCCCCTCCATGTGTGAACGCATCAAACTTACTGTGTATGACTGGTAAGCGCCAAATATTATATTGATGAGGTAGCTCTGGCTCACCTGCTAAAACAATATTTCACTAGAAACTTTTTCATTGTCAGGGACCGTTTTACAAAAGATGATGCCATTGGAACAATGTTTCTGGATCTCAACAAAATGTCCTCCTTTGGGGGCGAGATCGAAGGTAATGCTATTTATTAGGCCCGAGCCGGTGATGACCGGGAGGGCCTATTGTTTTTGCTCGGATTTTTTTTTTTTTTTTCTTCCGACCCAATGATCCTAAATTTGACCCAGTGAACATGCACGAAAAGTCATTTTTATCGGTCCCAGACTTCAACCTCGGCGAAAAATTTATGTATTTGAAGTCGCCGAAAAAAAAATACGAAAAATGACTCAGTGGCGACCCCTACAAAATCAAATTACATTGGGCCTATGGAAAGTGAAAGTAACTTTTTTCCAACGTAGAAAAATGAAACTTGGTATATCCATAGGACACCTCAGGGCAAACAGAAAAGTCAATGACAGTCACACCCTAAACTTAACAGGAAGTCCGCCATGTGGGGTGAAACGCGCCACTAAAATCGCACTTGCGCAGAAAGATGCAAATCATTGTGTTTTAATCTAAATGGCCCCAAATTTGGTGAGTATCATCTAGACACGTGTGCCAACCAAAGTTGTAACTTTGTTGTTGATATCTTATCGGGTATGGGTGTGGCAAGCCTGTAACGAGGTGGCCATTTTTGTGAAAATAAAACGCCTCTTAACTCTCAAACGCCTTCTCGGATCGAGTTGGACCCAAAAGGCGTTTGTGCACATTCATGACCTGAACACAAAGATATGTAAATAAAAGGGTTATCTTTAGAAATGGCTCTCCAGCGCCCCTACAAACTTATAATGGGACCCAAGAATTTAGTTTGTCATAGAGACATAAAATTTGGTACACACATCTCTTATGTCATGACGAGCATAAAAGCCAATGACAACCACCCCTATCTATAAATGTGTTGCCATAGCAACGTCCCAAAAATGTGAAAAAGTCAATGGGAAGTGAAATTTTTAGTTTGTTGTAGGCAAATAAAACTTGGTACACACATCCACCATGGGCTTATGAACAAAAAGCCAATGGGGACCACACCTTATCACACACAGGAAGGCGGCCATTTTGAATTGAAAATGTGAACCGACTTAAAATACACCTCTTTTTTAAAAGTACACAGACAATAGCTGCTTCATTCCACAGACACCAAACTTGGGCAAAATGAGCTAAACACATGTATGTAAAAGAGACAAGTGTTTTTCTAGACTTTTTGCTCGAGTTATATTTTTTTATTATAATTCGTATATTTTTTATTATTATTTTTTTGCAAAATGATCCTCAATTTAACCCAGTAAACGAACAACTAAAAGTCATTTTTATTGGTCCCAGACTTCAAGCCCGGCGAAAAATTTATGTATTTGAAGTCCCCGAAAAAAAAAATACGAAAAATGACTCAGAAAAGTCAAAATACATTGGGCCTATGGAAAGTGAAAGTAACTTTTTTCCAACATAGAAAAATGAAACTTGGTATATCCATAGGACACCTCAGGGCAAACAGAAAAGTCAATGACAGTCACACCCTAAACTTAACAGGAAGTCCGCCATGTGGGGTGAAAGGCGCGGCCACTAAATTCGCACCCCTTGCGCAGAAAGATGCAAATCATTGTGTTTTAATCTAAATGGCCCCAAGTTTGGTGAGTATCATCTAGACACATGTGCCAACCAAAGTGGTAACTTTGTTGTTGATATCTTATCGGGTATGGGTGTGGCAAGCCTGTAACGAGGTGGCCATTTTTGTGAAAATAAAACGTCTCTTAACTCTCAAACGGCTTCTCGGATCGAGTTGGACCCAAAAAGGCGTTTGTGCACATTCATGACCTGAACACAAAAATATGTAAATAAAAGGGTTATCTTTAGAAATGGCTCTCCAGCGCCACCTACAAACTTATAATGGGACCCAAGAATTTAGTTTGTCATAGAGACATAAAATTTGGTACACACATCTCCTATGTCATGACGAGCATAAAAGCCAATGACAACCACCCCCTATCTATAAATGTGTTGCCATAGCAACGTCCCCAAATATTTGGAAAAAGTCAATGGGAAGTGAAAATTTTAGTTTGTCGTAGGCAAATGAAACTTGGTACACACATCCAGCATGGGCTTATGAACAAAAAGCCAATGGGGACCACACCCTATCACACACGGGAAGGCGGCCATTTTGAATTGAAAATGTGAACCGACTTAAAATACACCTCTTTTTAAAAGAACACAGAAAATAGCTGCTTCATTCCACAGACACCAAACTTGGGCAAAATGAGCTAAACACATGTATGTAAAATAGACAAGCGTTTTTCTAGACTTTTTGCTCGAGTTATATTTTATTTTATTAAAATTTGGTATATTTTTTTTTATTATAATTTTTCTGCAAAATGATCCTCAATTTGACCCAGTAAACGTGCAACTAAAAGTCATTTTTATTGGTCCCAGACTTCGAGCTCGAAAAATTTATGTATTTGAAGTCGCGAAAAAAATATGAAAATGACTCAGTGGCGACCCTACAAAAGTCAAAATACATTGGGCCTATGGAAAGTGAAAGTAACTTTTTTCTAACGTAGAAAAATGAAACTTGGTACATCCATAGTACACCTCAGGGCAAACAGAAAAATGTATACAGCCATATCGTAAACTCAACAGGAAATCTACTATGTTGGGTGTATGCGTGACCACCTAAATTGCACCCCTTGTGTCTAAAGGCTTTTCATCTAAACAGCTCCAAATTTGGTGAGTATTTTAGTTTGTGTGCAGACACGTGTGCAAAAAAAAGTTATCAATTTGTTTTTTGATAGATTTGTGGCTGTGGTCGTAATGAGTCTGTGAAGAGGCAACTATTGGGAAATAAATGCCATTTCCCAATTGCCAGGATCCTTCTCAACAGAAAATGTTGGGTGGAATACATGACCACCTAAATCGTACACTTTGTGCTAAAGGGTTTTCATCTAAACAGCTCCAAATTTGCTTTAAAGCACGACATGCAATCCTCCGAATATATGTGTCCCCACGGTCTCAAGGGAGGCGAGGGCCTTTATCGCCGCTTGCGGCTTTAATTTTTTCATTCCTTTTCTTTGTGTTTACCAATATACAGTATACCCCAGTTATAAATACCGTGTATTGCCACCTTTAACTTCAATGACAGCTTGAAGTCTTTTGTGGTAGTGTTGGATGAGGCTCTTTATTTTCTCAGATGGTAAATTTGCTCATTCTTCTTGGCAAAAAGCAGCCTCCAGTTCCTGTAAATTCTTGGGCTGTCTTGCATGAACTGCATGTTTAAGATCTCCCCAGAGTGGCTCAATGATATTGATGCCAAAATCACATTTGGCTAGTTTCTGTTGTCATTATGATTTAAAAGAGTAAACACAGTTTTACAATAAATGGCTTCACCCAACCACTAACTATGAGTGAAAAACGTTTTTTGCGTTATCATTCATATTCTCTGAAAAATGGCCAAACAATCACAAATTCTGCCAGGGTATGTAAACTTATGAGCACAACTTTAAGTATGTACAGTGTGTGCGAGACATCTTTGTAAATCAAGCAGACGTTCAATAAAACAGTTTAAAAGTGCTTTAAAATTCTGCATCAATTAACAGCACCATCAGAAAATGGCTTTCTACCTGCTTTTGGGCCTTGCTATGTCAACCTGTACGGCAGCCCCCGAGAGTTCAGTGGCCTGCCTGACCAATATGAGGAACTCAACTTCGGCAAGGTAAAGCATACCTTCTTACAGTTAGTTAGCGTATACATGTGTGTTACATTGTACAGGGTCTGTTGCAGGGTGAAGGTGTGGCCTATAGAGGAAGAGTCCTGGTTGAGTTGTCCACTCAGTTGGATGGAAAAGCTGATAAGCCTGTGGATGACATCTCTAGCGATGACATATTGGTGGTTCAGGTAAACACTGAACATTTGTACTAACTGAAATACAATTCAGGACTAGTTAAGAAAGTCTGACTTCCTAAAAACTCATCAAAACCATCAAAAAGAACCAAAAATGAGAAAAGCTGACTGTATTGACTAATGACTATATTTCCTTTTTACTATTGTCACGATGTCTCCAATTTTCAGAAATATCAACGGAGGAGGAGGTTCTCTCTGTGCGCCGTGTTTCACAGTGCATGCATGCTCCATGAGCCCGGCGAGCCCGTCCAGTTTGAAGTTAGTATTGGTAACCATGGCAACAAGTTGGACTCCACCTGCAAGCCCCTGGCCTCCACCACTCAGTATAGCTTTGCCGTTTTTGATGGTATGGAATTATGAAGGATAGTGTGTTTAAATGTTCAGAGGTGTAGGTTTTCTTGTTTGTTTGTTTCTTCAGCTGGTTGTTTAACCAAGTGGGTATATATTTATGTTGTACCCACAGGTAACCACTACTATTACCTGCCATGGGCCGACACAAAGCCAGTAGTTGTTGTCACGTCAGACTGGGAAGACATCAGCCACCGTCTAGACTTAGTAAACATTCTCCTCTACATCGCGGACAGACTAGTGAGAAAAAAGGCTTGTGTCTTGATTTTGTGCTCAGTATTACAGTGATAAACAATGGTCTCTTGTCTGATTATTGATCCCTAGGAATCCCATCTTACTTCTTTAAAGACAGCTGTCTTAGCTTGCGTTTCAGAGACACGTTTGGCAGAAATTTGGCTCAAACTCATCAACCACATGATTGACGATCTTAGGTAAGACAAGACACAGCCTACGATTTACCAAAGAGGTGCATCAAATCCCAATAGGCAGATTATATAAGGTCAGATATTGCTTATTTCAGCGAATTGTTTCAACAGTATGCAGCTTCCCGTGATGGAGGGACAGCAGAATGTAACTTCACTGGATCTCCAGTTAAAAACTCTACGTGATGCAGCACTGGAGAACATCAAGCAGATGGCCATTCGCATGAGAGAAGAGGCCACGGACATCAAGGCAACTATTGGTGATATTGAGGACTGGTTGGACAAAATCAAGCAGCTGGCAGAAGAGGTGAGTGAAAATCTTCAGGTGTATGTTATACAAGAACATCATTCTCAGGTATAAACTTTTTATGCAATATTTTAATTTCATAGCCCCAGAACAGCATGCCAGATGTGATCATATGGATGTTAAGAGGAGAGAAGCGAGTGGCTTTCACCAGAATTCCAGCCAACCAGGTCTTATATTCCCACTTTGGTGAACAGGCCTGTGGCAAACACTGTGGAAAGACCCAAACCATCATCATGCAGGTACAATATTACATCCATCCATCCATCTTCTACCGCTTATCCGGGGCCGGGTCGCGGGGGCAGCAGTCTAAGCAGAGACGCCCAGACTTCCCTCTCCCCAGACACTTTCTCCAGCTCCTCTGGGGGAATACCGAGGCGTTCCCAGGCCAGCCGAGAGACATAAGCGTGTCCTAGGTCTTCCCCGGGGTCTCCTCCCGGTGGGACATGCCCGCAACACCTCCCCAGGGAAGAGTCCAGGAGGCTTCCAAAACATGCCCGAGCCACCTCAGCTGGCTCCTCTCGATGTGGAGGAGCAGTGGATCTACTTTGAGCTCCTCCCGAGTGACCGAGCTCCTCACCCTATCTCTAAGGGAGAGCCCCGCCACCCTTTGGAGAAAGCTCATTTTGGCCGCCTGTATCTGGGATCTTGTTCTTTTGGTCATGACCCAAAGCTCATGACCATAGGTGAGAGTAGGAACGTAGATCAACCCGTAAATCGAGAGCTTTGCCTTACAGCTCAGCTCCTTCTTTAACTCGACAGACCGGTACTTTGACTGCATCACTGCAGAAGCTGCACCGATCCTTCTGTCAATCTCACGTTCCCTCCTTCCCTCACTCGTGAACAAGACCCCAAGATACTTAAACTCTTCCACTTGAGGCAGGAGCTCTCCACCAACCTGAAGGGGGCAAGCCACCCTTTTCCGACTGAGAACTATGGTCTCAGACTTGGAGGTGCTGATCCTCATCCCAGTCGCTTCACACTCAGCTGCAAACCGTCCCAGTGCACACTGAAGGTCCTGGCTTAATGGAGCCAACAGGAAAATATCATCTGCAAAAAGCAGAGACGAGATCCTGTGGTCCCCAAACCAGACTCCCTCCGGCCCCTGGCTGCGCCTAGAAATCCTGTCCATAAAGATAATGAACAGGACCGGTGACAAAGGGCAGCCCTGATGGAGTCCAACATGCACTGGGAACAGGTCTGACTTACTGCCGGCAATACAAACCAAGCTCCTGCTCCGATTGCTCCGATTGTACAGGGGAGAGACGTGTGATCCCTCTGTAGTTGAAACACACCCTCCGATCCCCCTTCTTGAAAAGAGGGACCATCACCCCGGTCTGCCAGTCCAGAGGTTATGTCCCCAACCGCCATGCGATGTCGTAGAGGCGTGTCAGGCAAGACAGCCCCACAACATCCAGGGACTCAGGGCGTATCTCATCCACCCACAGTGCCTTGACACCAAGGAGCTTCCCAACTACCTCTGAGCCCTTGACCTCTGCTTCCTCAGTGGAAGTTGTGTCGGTGGGGTTGAGGAGCTCCTCGAAGTATTCCTTCCAATGCCCAACAATGTCCCCAGTTAAAGTCAAAAGGTTCCCACCTCCACTGTAAACAGTGTTGGCAGAGCACTGCTTCCCCCTCCTGAGGTGCCGGACGGTTTGCCAGAATGTCTTCGAGGCCGACCGATAGTCCTTCTCCATGGCCTCACCGAACTCCTCCCAGACCTGGGTTTTGCCTCCACAACCACCTGGGCTGCAGTCCGCTTGGACAATATTACATAATACTGTATATCGTCTATATTACAAAAAAAGAGTTGTTGAATAAATTCTTAATGTGGATTGTTCCTGGGCAGTACCCTATGGATAAAAACAAAGGTGAAAAAATCCCTGTCCAATTGAGAGTAAACATGTGGCTTGGCCTGTCCGTTCATGAGAAGAAGTTCAACAGCTTTTCAGAGGGAAACTTCAGTGTTTATGCCGAAATGGTACAGTACTAGCCCATTGATACATTTATCTTCATGTCTTGTAGTGTTTCACATATTGACTCTCTCTCTCTCTCTCTCTCTCTCTCTCTCTCTCTCTCCTCTCTCTCTCTCTCTCTCTCTCTCTGCAGTATGAGAACCAAGCTCAGGTGTTGGGAAAATGGGGAACCACTGGGCTCGTAGGACGGCATAAGTTCTCTGATGTTACTGGGAAAGTGAAACTCAAACAGGAACGCTTCCTGCCGCCGCGAGGATGGGAGTGGGAGGGAGACTGGTTTGTTGACCCAGAGCGATGGTACGTTCAGCACTGATCCTTATGTAAGCTAACACACTCCAGTATCTGTTTATGGTCCAGTCATTTGCAAAATGGCATTGATGTTGATTCAAATTAATAAGAAAGGAGAAAGGAATTCCAGTATTGTCAATGTTTTGCTTAGAAGAGGTCATATTCTTACTTTTGTGCACCCTTATTCAAAAGTGCTTACATTCTTCTAAAAATAAACTGCACTCTTGATCTGCCTAACTGTGTTTATAGTAGTCCTACATAGCTTCTGTCTGAGTCACAATTTTTTCTCTAGCTTACTGACAGAAGCGGACGCAGGCCATACAGAGTTTACAGAAGAGATCTTTCATAATGAAACACGTTTTCCTGGTGGAGAGTGGAAACCTGCTGCGGAGCCGTACACAGATGTGGTAAGATAGACTAATGCTCTCTGTGGCACGCATGCACAAATACAAGATACAAGCGGTTGTCCCTCAACCGGAAGGTTGGTGGTTCAATTCCCGCTTTCCCCACAGTTCATTCTGTAGTTTTGTCCTTGGGCAAGACACTTAACCCACCTTGCCTCCAGTGCTGTTCCAGCTGTAACACTGGTGAATGGAAGCTTAATGTAAGTCGCTTTGGTTAACAGTGTCAGCTAAATGAATAAATGTAACAGGGCAAAAGTATGCTATTGCTATCATGCACATGAGTTTCTGTGCTCAGGAGTCACGTTTGTTTTGTCTTACTACACTATATATATGATAATGTCACACACTGGTTACACCACATTGAGGGTTAGGGTTAGGGTTAGGGTTAGGGTTAGAAAAGGGTTAAAAGTAATTTTACTTTTTTGTTCATAAAATATTTTGTTTGCAAATTTTTTATTTGAGGAAAACTAGGTTTAATCATTATTAGATTAATCAGGTTTCATCACCTAATAGCATAATGAAGTAGAAATCATCTGTGAAAAAAACAAGAGCTTAAGATGACAATCATGCTTTAATATTATGGTTTTTAATAGATAAGAATGTGCATAGGCATAGTAGTAGCTTTGGCAAATCAATTGCAGGGGGTGACAAAAAGAAGGGGGAGGGACGCTCCCAATGACTGTTGGTCTAAACCAAAATTTTCAGACAGCAACCCACAAAATATCAATGCGAGGGGTCTTGTGACACCCCGGGGGGTCCCGACCCCCAGTTTGGGAACCCCTGGTCCTGATATTGGAAATCCATTCACACAGTGTTTAACCAGCCAAGCTTACCAGGCTTAAATAATTCAGTTAATAAAATAATAGCAGAAAAGGTTGCTGGTATTGTTGGAGGGTGAGTGTTACAGTTGGCACAATAATAACAACAGCTTTAAAAGTTTAACAATCTTTATCATTTAACTATATGTAATAAGTTAACATATGTTTTTATCATATAGAATGGAGAAAAAACCCTGAGTCCAGCAGATTTTGAATGTCCCCAGGGATGGGCTTGGGAAGATGACTGGAGTTTTGACATCAATAGGGCTGTAGATGAGAAAGGTAAGAGTTTTTGTGCTTGAATGTAGGCAATTTTATTTATATAGCACAATTTAAACACTAGGTAACTCAAAGGGCTTTACAGGAATAAAAAACAATTTACAAGATTTAGATTAAGAAACATTTTAAAAGAAGAGTGCAGATAAAAAACACTTTAAGTTGTAATGTAGACAGAGCTAAAGAGGAAGGTTTTTAAGCCCCCTTTGAACATTGTTAAAGTTGAGGCTTGTTTCACTTCATCTGGGAGGTTGTTCCACATTTTTGCTGCATTAAACTCAAAGCAACTGTATTTCCATAGTCATAGTCAGTTGGTTGCCATTATCCCAAATCAGCACTGCCAAGTTTTTCTTTTAGTCCCTAAACCCTTGAAAACCCATGGATTTTTCCATTTTTTTATGTATATCTGTCTGTATAACTTGGCACTAGGTTGGGAATATGGAGTTACAATTCCTCCAGATGACAAACCCAAATCGTGGGTGGCAACAGAAAAGATGTACCACGTCCATCGGCGAAAGCGACTGGTGAGAAGAAGAAAGAAGATATCAGATAAAAAGGCTGCCGTTGTTGAGGTACAATTTTTCAGAGTTCTGGCACACATGTTATTACATTACATTATTACACTATTTCCATGTGTCTTTTACAGAGAAGAGACCTAGGGGAAGGGTGGGAATACTCTTCACTGATTGGCTGGAAGTTTCACAGGAAGGAGCGCTCCTCAGACACCTTTCGGCGCCGCCGCTGGAGAAGAAAAATGGTTCCATCAGACAGTATTGGAGCCTCTGCCATCTTTAGACTGGAAGGGGCATCAGTGAGTGCTACTAGTTATAAAAAATCACCCTCTGGAAGAAAGAATACTGTGTTGAGTAGCCATAGAAACCATGTTTTGCTATATCATCTGACTCATATTCTCATAATATTTTCCTACACGCCTCTTCCCTATGTATGTTTCGATTCAAGTAGTTCTCCCTTTTAAAGCTTTTTGTTTCTATTAGCCAATCCAAGACATTTTGGGCCTATTGTTCACTGTACAGTTTGATTTACTCTGTTAACAGGGGGTTGATGTCGATGAAAAAGCCAGTAAAACAGATGGCGCCAAGTTGTTTGGTGCCAACACACCCACAGTTTCCTGCCACTTTAGCCGTAAGTAAAAGCACATTCCTAATGCTGATTAAAGCGGGTTTGCCTCAAAAACCTACTTCCTGACTGATTGTAAGACAACATTTACAACACCAGTTACATTTGGATTAAGAGAGATTTGTATTATCCTGTATCCTGTCATGTCCTTTAACAGTATTGTGGCCCACAATGTTTTGTTTTTAGGCTCTTACCGGTACCATCTGAGAGTTTATGTGTATCAAGCAAGGAATCTCTGTGCCATGGACAAAGACAGCTTTTCTGGTATAAAGACTAGGTTAATTTTTAAAACAATACACACTAAACAGTTATGCTTTAATGTTAATTGCCCTGTGGTTCTGCAGATCCCTATGCATTTGTTTCATTCTTACATTTGAGTAAGACTACAGAAGTCATCAGAGCTACACTAAACCCCACATGGGATCAAACATTGGTCTTTGAAGACATTGAAATCTATGGCGATCCTCAGACAATTGCTCATAATCCCCCTGATGTGGTTCTGGAGCTGTATGACAGTGATCAAGTGGTATGTTATTGAATCTATAATAAAAAAAACTTTTAGACTTAATCAAAAACAAGATATACAATTTTCAAATGCCGTACATCCAGACTTGTATAGTATAATGCTATTTTTGTCTTACATCTTCCATTTTACCATTTTTAAATAAGAAACATAACTAAAACATGTCCAGAAATGTTCATTTGGTATTCCATAAAAGTTAACTTGTTTTGTTATAATCAGACCAATGTTCCAAATGCTTACCATGACATATTTCGACTGTCAAACCTCCTGCAGTCTTCCTCAGAAGAGTCACGTGATGTCCTCTTTTGAGGAAGACTTGACAGTTGAAGCATGTCAAGGTAAGCATTTGGAACATTGGTCTGATTATAAGAAAACAAAAAAGATAACCAAAACTAGCGGTTATCATAGGAAGGTGTCTCAGACCAAAATCCTTTATGGTCTTATAAAATTCTTTCTATAATTTCTTTTTTTATTTCTAGTACAAATAAAGGGCAGTTTACTTTTTTGCCAGCTATGAAAATGAAAATTTTCTGTTCTTTTATCCACCAGGGTAAAGATGAGCCCATGGGTCGCTGTGCGTGCCCTCCAGTTGTAAAACTGAACCCCAGTGTGGCAGTTAACCCCAAGCTTTTATGGTTCCCGGTTATGAAAAGGGGACACAATGCTGGTGAAGTACTGCTTGCTGCAGAGCTATTACTAAAAGACATGGTAAAGTACTGTGTAGTAACATATACATATTTTAATTTAGTCTACTAAAAGTGGTAACGGGTGTATTTTTTAGGTAAGTGAAGGAGATATGCCTCTATTTCCTCCTCGGCGGGGTGAGACTCTCTACATGGTCCCCAGGAATCAGGCCAGTGGTGCAGCTCACTGCAATTGAGGTACGATGAAAAACTATTTCTGAAATGCAACATGATCGGGCAAGACCAAGCTAGCCTTAATAATTTCACTATGGTTGAGTCTTTATCATAATGCTAGTCCTTTATCTTACTGTTTTTATGGCTGTGTGCTCTTAGGTCTTGACCTGGGGTTTGAGAAACATGAAGACCTACCAATTAGCTACAGTATCCTCTCCCAGTTTGATTGTCGAATGTGGTGGTGAAATTGTTCAAACTGCTGTGATCAAGAATTTTAGAAAGAACCCCAACTTCCCTGGATCTGTGTTACTACTCAAAGTGGTATTGCGTCTATAGTTGTATTACTTCCAAAAGCATATTTCCTACAATATGACAGATTAAACTTTTTGTTCTCGCCCAGCTCCTTCCAAAAGAAGACATGTACACTCCTCCAATTGTGCTGAAAATAGTTGACCATCGTCCATTTGGAAGAAAACCTGTGGTGGGTCAGTGCACCATTGATTGTTTAGAGGAGTTCCGTTGTGACCCATATCGTGGCAACAGTGAAGTCATGTCTGCCAAAGGTACTCATCACCTTTTGTATTCATTCATGCTCAGTCACATGTACATATTTTAACCATCAATTATTTTTGCAGTGGCCATGATAGCTGCTGCCCAGGGAGACTTTGTCATTAACATTGAGGAGAGACCAGTTGTGAAAGCAGAGGTAAATAATGTCACAGCAGTTACAGTTGTTACAGATATTTGAAACTTAAACTTATTCTTTGCTTTTTACTTTACAGCTTCAAGCAGAAAAGGTAAGCATTTAAGGGGATTGGATAACACATCATATGACAGAAACATGTACCATACTCTTTACTGTACAGGAGGAAGAGACAGTGGACTGGTGGAGTAAGTTTTTTGCCTCTGTTGGACAGCAACAAAAGTGTGGGCCATATCTAAAAAAGGGATATGATACCCTGCAGGTAAAAACATGTGGAAACATTTCTGATTTAGACCTTGATACATCTCATGTGTCATTTTTAATTTTACCTTGTGTCGACTTATTGCTGAAAATCACTGAACATTACTAAAATAGGTGGTTGGAATGTTTTTCTAGGTTTACAATTGTGAACTAGAGCAAGTAGAGCAGTTTCAAGGACTCACAGATTTCTGCAGGACTTTCAAACTTCGGCGTGGTAAGACTGATACTGACGATGAGGATCCTTCAGTGGTGGGAGAGTTCAAGGTAGAGATGAAGCTACACCTTTAAGAGAAAACCACAAACAGCTGTGTCTTTTGTCTGCCCTCTGGTGGGCAGTATGAGATACTGTAACTGTAGTTGGACATAAACAAGTGTGTAGTTACTGTACTAATGTAAAGATCAACGTGTTGGATTTTTTAATCATGTGCAGGGCTCATTCAGGATCTATCAACTCCCTGATGACCCAGGAGTGCAATCTCCTCCTCGCCAGTTCAAAGA
This sequence comes from Perccottus glenii, assembly GCA_024416835.2. Classification (NCBI taxonomy): domain Eukaryota; kingdom Metazoa; phylum Chordata; class Actinopteri; order Gobiiformes; family Odontobutidae; genus Perccottus; species Perccottus glenii. The sequence continues at coordinate 20,409,426 of CM044552.2, read as the reverse complement.
ACTACCTGAAAGTGGCCCTCAAGAATGTTTAGTGAGAATCTATGTGGTGCGCTGTATTGATCTGCAGCCTAAGGACACAAATGGCATGGTGGGTTTTGTATACTCAAATCATATTCATTGACTGGTATTACATAAACCCCTTTTAGATGTAGTTACAAAATGTCAAATTTAAAATCATCCAATTTAAAATAATTAACATTTGTATTGCAGTGTGATCCGTACATTAAGATTAATTTGGGCAGAAAAACATTGGACGACAGAGATCATTACAAGGCAAACACGCTCAATCCAGAGTTTGGAAGGTGAGATGTAGTTATTTACTGAACCCATATGAGAGCAGCATCATTTAATCTTTTTGTAATATACATAATATTTGTCTAGGATGTTTGAGATGTCGTGTTTCCTGCCTCATGACAAAGACCTAAAGATTGCTGTTTATGACTACGACTTACTGAGCAGAGATGAAAAAGTTGGTGAGACTGTCATTGATTTAGAAAACAGGCTCCTGTCCCGTTTTAGGCCTTCTTGTGGTCTACCACAGACCTACTGTATGTGAGTATATGTAGTCTTTATTACAAGATATTTTCATTTCATGTCTAATGCACTAATAAATAGTGATTATCTTTTATCTTACTTTTTCATATTGATTTTTTGCTGTTTGTTTTGCCTGTTTTGCTGCAGCTCAGGGATCAATCAGTGGAGAGACCAACTCAAACCTTCTCAGATCCTTCAGAATATGGCGAAGATAAGAGGAGTCCCATCCCCTTTTATAGAAGGAGACGGGACTACACTGACCTTTGCTGGAATACAATACCATCTACAAGAGTTTGGTAAGGCTGTGTTGTGTAACTAATATTTATGTACATTAGTCTTGTTCAGATCCATTTCTAGGGTCTATTTACCATCTTAATTGCTGTTTTACAGAAGCAAACACTGTAATCCATGCACACCTCGGCCCTTCCAGAGAGAGACTGGCCCTGCATGTGCTCAGAAATCAGGGTTTGGTACCAGAGCATGTAGAAACTAGGACCCTGTACAGCTCCCATCAGCCCAATCTCTCCCAGGTCAATCAACAAACACATTTTAATGCATTATAAGCCATGTTCTTTAGCCAAAGTATATTTTTTAACAACTACAGGGACAAATCCAAATGTGGGTGGATGTATTTCCCAAAAGCCTAGGCATGCTGGGGCGGCCGTTTGATATCACTCCACGCAAAGCCAAAAAGTAAGAAACACATAAATTCTATTTAAACTTTCAATCCATTGAACCTGAAACACTAATAATAAACTTTTAAACAGATACTATTTGCGGGCCATTATTTGGAACACCACTGATGTCCTTCTGGATGAAACTAGCATCACAGGAGAGAACATGAGTGACATCTATGTTAAAGGGTATTACTTTCTCTGCAGGATACCTTGTTGACATGCCTCATTCACTTTATGACCTGAAGGAAACATTAAGCATTAAATTGAATGGCAATCCTTTGTAGGTGGATGCCAGGCATGGAAGAGAACAAACAGAAGACAGATGTCCACTATAGGTCCTTGGATGGCGACGGAAATTTTAACTGGAGGTTTGTCTTTGGTTTCGATTACCTAGCTGCGGAGCAACTCTGTGCTGTCACAAGGAAAGTAAGTACACTGTGCGGCTGGAGTGAACAATTGTGTCTGTTGGTATTTCATTGTCATGCTATGCTGGAATTATTTTTGTTTTGTTTTTAGGAGCACTTTTGGAATCTTGACAAAACAGAATTCAGAATCCCACCCAAACTTACCATCCAAATATGGGACAATGACAAATTTTCTCTTGATGATTACTTGGGTAATACTGCTGTAAATCTGGTCAAACACCTGTGCTCTAAAGCATGTCTTGTTGCCTATTCTTCACTTCACTCTGTCTTTACTTGTCTTATTTCTAATAGGTTCAGTTGAACTAGACCTGCTCAATCTGATCCCACCTTCTAAAAGTCCAGAAAAGTGTAGTCTAAAGATGTTGCCAGGGAAGGCTACCTCTGCTCCCTCCAAAGGTCCATCACTATTTTCCCAAAAGTCTGTGCGTGGCTGGTGGCCATGTGCAATTGAGCAGGACGGAAAACTTGTGATCGGTGTATGCTTATGTTTTCTTTATTATAGCACAATCCTACTATAAACATACACATGATTTAGTTTATTGTTACTGTTGATAACTGTGCGTTTTGCAGGGTAAAGTAGAGATGACTTTGGAAATAGTGGAGGAAAAGGAAATGGAGGCGAGACCTGCTGGGAAAGGCAGAGATGAGCCCAACATGAATCCCAGACTGGACCCACCAAAGTAGGAGCTTTTAGACATACTATTACATTTACTACTAAGTACATGTACTTGCACAAAAAAAAAGTGTCAGTGAATATCATTTTGTGGTTTTGTGAATGACAGGTGTGAATTATAACTGTCACGGCTCTTATTTTTTTTTAGTCGCCCTGACACATCCTTCTTCTGGTTCACAAACCCCTGCAAGACCATGAAGTTCATTGTGTGGCGCCGCTTCAAATGGATTTTTATCGGAGGAATTATTCTTCTGCTGGTGCTCTTGTTCCTTGGGATACTGTTCTACTCGCTTCCTGTAAAAAAGAAAAATCTCTAACATTTTTAATTGTGCTTTTAGTTACTTAAGACTAAAATATGCCTGTATTTATATCCACAGAACTACATCTCAATGAAGATTGTGAAGCCTTTCTCCTGAAGAGTAAATACACCAGAGGTTCATGAATCGGCCAACTGTTAGCCAACTGTGGAAGCTAGTCTTTGCCACTGGACACCTGGAATAATTTCATCTGCTAATTCTGCACTAAATGATATTGAGCTATTCACATTTATTATTTGCACACTCAGTAATAAGTCTTTGTATTAAAAAGCGATATAAATCATGTCAATAGCTGTGATGATAAAATCTTACACAGCGTTTTTCATTTCTTTTTAAAAGGACACACTCATTTTTATTGTGCAATGTATGTAGAGCACACTATTAAAAATATTGAGCTTCCATTTATTTGTTGTTGTGGACATCTTGTGCCTCACTGTCGTCATAATAAAATTGTACTTTACTATGAATAGATGTGATATTATTGTTTAGTCAACTTGTATGTATAAAATGATAGATATGTAAAATAATGTAATAATAATTTAATTTATTTTATTTAGTATACACAAGTTTCTTCATGACCTCACCCTATAAGCTTTGCCTCTTTAAATGGAGCACGACACTAAACGCCTTTTCGGCAGCGTTGCAATGAAACCAGATAAAAGTAAACCAATAACTAAACGATAGAAATGGCAGGTGCTCTGTAAGGCAACATTTATATACAGTACACTAATTAAATATGTTATATACTCACCTTGAAGTCCTACTCAAAGAGGGACATGCTTGTAAGTTTCTTCCTTCTTCCTTTGCTAAGTCTTGGTTTAATCTGCGTTTGTACCCAGCACACGGAGCTAGCGAGCAAACGCTAACCTTTACATCCAAATATTGCTAACTCAAGATTACTTTGAATTATCAAAAATACTATTCGGGGTTAATGGTTAACTAGCAAGCGTTTATTAGGCTTTTGTCTAGAACAGTTTTATGTTGTGGAGAATGTGAAGAAGCATTCAGACTGTTGTTTATTTCTTGTATATGGCTAGCTAGCTCGTTGTTGACAAGCATTTTTTGCGTGAAGTTATGACAGAATGAAGGGAGTAAACCTAAACCCGTGGGGTGAACGGGAAAACGATAAGCCCCGTGACGATAAACGCCATGAGCTGCTATCTACCAAGCCTCAAAACTCATTATTAAATGTTATAAAATCTATTCATTTCTGTTTATGTAGCAACCCCTTGGTAATTTGTCATCTGACCAGTCACCATGGAAGAAGGGATGGATTCTCACAGAAGGTGGGATATTATATGCTGCTTACATGCCTGCATTCACAAACCATTCACAGGGCGAATTTTGGACTTTGTTTATTTTTCAGTGTTGCTGCTGATGTCAAACCAGACGTGGTAAATAATGACATTCCAAAGGAAAATTCTAAAGATGGAGAAGATGGACTCTTTGACACTAAAAAGAACTTTGTAACAGCAAATACTATACAAAACGATGTAGCATCTCAGAACTCTTTGGACTGTGGGTCAGAAGCAGATGAATTCAGCCTTGCCTGCAGCGGAAGTAATTGTTCTAATGGACAGAAACCGAAGAGGCCCAGTTCACCTGGTCCCAATCCCGTCAAAACACCTTGCATTGTCAAGAACTCACCAAATACCAAACTCACTTTATCTTCTAGTGACAGTCCCTTAAAAGGTGTGAGTACTCCAAGTGATGTGGAAATGCTAAGCCCGGAAAGTCCACCTTGCAAAGACAGAGTTCAAGTTGGTATTGTCTGTTCAGATGATTCGGGCTTTGTAAATACACAAAGCATGGACTCACTGCAGCTTGTCAAAGACTCCGACTGTAGAGGTTTAGCCAAAGAAAGGGGGCGCCTGGTATCTATGGGAACTGAGGATGCTGAAATACCAGAGCACAGTGGCTCGTCTGATATGAGTCACATCTTAAGCCAGGCAGAAAGGTATCTGCTAATTTTGTTTTTGTGCCACATTAGTTAGTTAGACATTACTATGTACTATTAATGTACATAATAATAACTCTAGTCTGTTTTCTGCAGCATTTCATTTGCCTTGCATAATATGGACAGAGGATGGCTGGGGACACCCATAGATGAACTGAACAGAATGCCCCAGTGTGCTCCCCCATTAGCTCACTTGAAGGCCGTGCCTAACCACACTATCGCAGTAAGGGTAAGTCATCAGTCGGTATGTGTTCTTTCTGTGTATGGCCACATTTAGAATGTTTAAAGTGACGGTAAATAAAGTGCATTCTCTGAATGGGTTTTGGGTTGTGTTAAATACCTAATGTCCAAAAAAGACACATGAAAACAAATAGGCCTTACAGAATATTTGTTTAAAAAATTGAATCTTGCAATGAGAATCAAAAGGGAGGAGGACCAATTGAAACTCTTGCCCATCTGGGTTTCTTGTCTATGACAGTATTTCAAACCTTTCCCATCAGAATTTCAGTCTAGCTCTAGTACTAGTAATTCATACCAAGGCCAAAGAAGCAGCTCCCTCTCTATATAGTCTCTATATAACCTAATATGCCTTTTATGAAATGGTTTGCCATAGCTTGTGAAGATTTAAACTATGAAACACATGCATATACTGTATGTCATATAGCAATAGTACAAGAATGGAGGAAAAGACTCATGTAGCATTTGTCAGGGTTCACACTGTCATGAACAACCCTGAAAAGTCATGGATGCAATTTCCAGGTCCAGTAGAAGTCATGGATTCTGAGTTGTTTGGTCAAAGTTTAATATCTATGTCTCAAATATTCAGTCGATCATATTATGTTTCAGTGTTAATACAATCAACCTCGGTATCATGTAGATATGTTTTCAGTCAAATTGAAGTTATTTTTCAGTTATGAAGTGTATTTAATATCTTTAACTAGTATATAAATATAATAGGCGGCAAAGTGGTTAGCACGCCTGCCTCACAGCAAGAAGGTCCTGGGTGCGATTCCCATCCAGGGCAGGGCCTTTCTGTGTGGAGTTTGCATGTTCTCCCTGTGTCTGCGTAGGTTTCCTCCGGGTACTCCGGTTTCCCCTACCGCCAAAAACATGTACAACAGTCCCCCCCCAAACACACATGGGGCCAGGACTCCCCTGAGATTTGTAATCTCAGTGGGACTATCCTGGTTAAATAAAGGTTAAATAAATAAAAAAAAACCTCAATTGGGCCTGTCTATTTATTAGGCCAGCACACCTTGTGAGAAACAGCAGAAGCCTTCCTTCAGCACCAAGGCCTGTTTAGTCTAGACCTAATTTTAAACACCATAGTGTGGCATGATCCTTGACGCAGTACGAGGCTATAAAGTCTTATGTATTCCTGAAGCATGGCAGACTGGTTATTCAATACTCCAGTCTTCGGGATCTTCGAATCCCGTATTGTTGGTCAATAAACTTCTCCTGCCTAAGACAATCAAAATATGTTAAGCTTGTCCTTTTCTTTTGTGGGACTCCTCACAGATCTAAGGGCAATAATTATTCTCCAACAACTGAAAAATATTCTCTAACAATTGGTTTATTGCAAAACAATGAAATTATGGCACAGCTTATGTTTCAAATACCAAAGAAACATAGCTACATCTAGCCACTGCTTAACTGCACAGGTTTGTTGTTTGTACAGACAGATCTCCTCAAGGAGGGAGAAGTCCCTGTCCCATACCCCTCTAAATTTAGGGATACATGGGACGACGTGTCGGTTAAGATGCCCTGCTCTGACAAGAACCTGTTTCCTATGGAGACTGAGGTTGGTCTAAACTTTCCTACCTTCCTTCCTCCTTGATCTACTCTTTACTTGTTGAAAAGATAGACGTGTGATTGTTTTTATTTTGGCCATATAGGAGGGAGGAGGAGTCCAAAGTCGGTGGGAGCTGATCCACACTTCCTTGCGTAGGGGGTTCAAAAGTAGCCTAGACGTAAGGGTAAGTCGATGTGGAGAGCATTCACGATAATATGGAAATGAGATCAATTGCTTGATTGTTCTTTTTAGATGTAGTGTTCTTTTTAGAAGCTTTTTATTTATTTTTTAAACAAAACGACTAGTAGATTCATAATCCAAATATCAAAAGAACTGTGGAGTTAAAATTCAAAGCACGTCTATGCAACTTTTTACCCCAATATATGGTAGAGGTATTGGAAGACTTTGCTGATTTGTTTCTCTTTTTTGGAAACTTGAAATGGCTATCAAAATGGATCACCCTAAAGCTAGATACATTTTTGTTCGCTGACTTTAGAATGGACTGATCTGTGAGGTTAGATTTGTGTTAGATTTTACTTTATTTACTTAATTTTATTTACTAATAATAATTAAAAAAGAACTGCCATGTGAATTTTGCCCCAGCTTTTGTCTCTTTTAGTGTGTTTAAGACCTGAAAATTAAAGTTACATAGTTAAACTAACTAAAAGCAAGTGAAAATGAAGTCCACAAAATAGATTCCTATAAACAACCGCTAGATGGCAGAGTTTGCCGCAGAAATTACTTAACATGCGAGAGCGGATTTGTTCCTGTTCAGTAACTTCCAGTTCAGCAGCTGACAGCTTGAGTTTGATTCAAACATCTAACACTATAAATAATTACCTTCTTGTTATTTATTTTATTTTTGTTTCCTAGGATGCAATTTTGAGATACAACACGGCTCATGCAAAGAAATGGGACTTCACTGCCCTGAACCTTCTTTGTACAGATGTAAGTGTAAACGAAATAACAACAAAAATAAAATGATTGATTCTCTACTATTTCACTAGAAAATACTAGTTTTTGTGCGTAGACTCTTTCCATACAGAAGCTGACACTATTGCCTTACCTCATGATAATTAATCATTCCCTACAACGTCTAATGTGCCTTGTCAGTGCTTGGTCTAAACTCCTCACAGATACAGAAGCCTTCTCTTGGCTGTTTAGCTCCTTGTAAATCTCACAGGAAGCAGCTCGTATCAAACAGTTTGGACAGATGGGCTGAGAGCATGGCGGCAGCATCTGGTGCAGGTGAACCAGGGGACTGCATTTCTTTTCCAGTTTCTCTTTTTACTTCATAATTTTTGACAGTTTAGGATTATAATTACCTGTTGGTACAGGTATGTTTGTCCCATGTGGGATTGTTATTTATCACAATGTCAAAATATTTATTTGAACACAATGCGCTTGCTTGTCTTTGCCCTTTTCCTATGAGACAGCGTGTTACCTGACTGTGTTATTCAAAAATCAATTAAAGCTATAAGCATAATTTGTTAGTTGAGCAACAACGTCAGACTCGGTGTGCATTTTAGTTTTTCAGAACCATAAAGAGCCAGGACTCTAATAACGTTTCATCTAAAATGCTAAATACACTAAATACAATGCAGAGAACCAGCTTGATCAATTGCTTCCTGGGCTTTTTATTGCTTGATCCAATTTAATTAAAAGGAGCACTTTAAATCCATAAAGACGAGAAGTACTGCCAGCCACAATGTCGCCCTTTGTCAAAGTGTACCTAATTCCACTGGAAACTCTTAAGTGCCTGTGCTATTTAGTGCTGTAAGTGGTGTATTATTGTTTTTGTTCATTTTCCAATGCTAAGACAAATCTTAGACTATGACAGGCTGCACAGAGATGTGTCTGTATTTCTAAATTGTTTTGCAACCTTAAAAGAAGCAGCTTGAATAACACCATTAACTTTTATCTTATTCAAAACTATTTTTGAATGCTTGTGTGCTTCAAATGTTTAAATTGCTATTCCTCACTATACCATTGCCCTCTTCCACCAACAAGGCTTTAATTATATCTCCAGCAGGATTTGTGTAGCATTGGGCTGTTTGTGAGGAGACACGTTGCCCCTGGCCGAGTGATTGACACGCTGCTCTGAGTGTAATAGCCGTAGGGAGAAAGAGTTAGCCAAATTAGAGCCTGCCTATAAATTGTCTTGGTGTCTCTCCTCTGCCAAATGAAACTGTCACTATGTCACTTTCTGACAAATGTCTGAAAGATGAGCATAAAACCATTGCGAGAGGAAGTACAGCTGCTGTGTCACTGGACAGCAGTGAACGGGCTTATTTCACATTTGCTTGCATTTTAAATCATATTAATGTATGACTATAACTTTTGTGTTTATCTATTGTTGCTTGGATGTAATTAATTTACCCCCATACAAACAAGAATGGATAGATCAAGGTAGATTTAGCTGTTGGGGACAAATTTTCTGCCTGCCTAAATATATTAAACATGCTGTATGAGCCTGCCTGTATGCAATGATATATTTGGAGCATAAGCTTAAACATCTGTAGCAGAATCTTACAGCAATTCGGATGGTGAGGATCATCTTTCTCCCCTCAACCAGCCACATCACCAACCAGCCTCCATTAGTCTCCCAGGAGTACTTTATGGTGTCTGCCAGCTCATTACTTCTGACAGCTTTTAGTCAGACCTGCTCTGCAGCAATATAAATGCCCCTAGACGAATCGCCCACCAAAGACTTCCTGTTTCAAATCAAGCCACCCTTCTTCTCTTCCCACAATTGGCCATTTGCATTTTGCCCCAGAAGGTGCATTTAATCAGGCCGAGCTCCTCTCCTTACTTTGATAGAACACATCATGTGATTGATGACGGTGACATTCGGAGCCAATGCACTCATAAGTAATTGCGTTGTAAATCTAGCTCTATGATAGAATAACTGGATGTTTATTTTAGAGGGAATTGCAGATGGATGCTGAGGTAAGCTACAGGCTGAAGTATGGATGCTATAGCTTTTGCGAGCCCCATTATAGATTGATGGTTGTTGATATCAATATCAAGATTACAGTGTAAACATTGTGTAACTTTACAGAATTATTTAAAGCAAAACTGAAGTTATTAAGTGCAGAAAGGTGGGAACAGTTAAACATTATAGAACTACAGCTTTCCTTGTGGTTTTTGCCTTTTTATTGTTTTTTTTTTTTAGTACATAAACTCCTGCTTTTGATTGATGTCCACCAAGAACCTATTTTTATCACAAGAGAACATGTTTTAATGCCCAGTGTTACAGAATATTAGGAATCTGTTGCACCATTTTGCCTCTGAAAAATTCCCACATTTGAATGTTATGTTATGTGTGTATTTTTTTTTTTTCAGTATCTTGACCATTGTGAGGTACAGCACATATTCAAGGTTGTGCTCCCAGCCATGGTTGACTTGGCGCTCAGTGCTCTTCGTCTCTGCACAATGGTAGGATAAATAAAACTCAATTTATAAATGTTGTGTAAAGCTTTGCATTGTGGCAAATATAATTCCACTAAACAAATACATTATAAGAGTTAGCCTGGGTCGTCATGCCTAATCACAGTGTCAAGTAAAATTAGCCAGGGATCCCTTCCCTTCGCAACCATTTCCATTTGGTAGAAATTCTGTACACCAATTAAACTGTTTATCTAAAGTGGGGCGTAAAATTAGGGAATGTAAAACATAGGCAAATTCATCCCACCATCGTTTAACCTTATACTGCAGTTGTATTGTCGCGAGATTTGGGAGTTTACAAAGTCACAAAAATCCATCTTGAAGTGCTCAAACTGCGGCGGAACCATAGGCAAACTTGGCCGGTCTGTCTAACAAAGTGGCAGTACTGACAGGTCTGGGCGTGTTTTAGGTTTGAAGATGTAGCGACTGTTGCACCGTTACAAACAAAAACAACATGGAGTTTTCCAAGAAGAAAATGGACCACTTCTTATTTATTCACTGAGGAGAATGGGAAAACTCTGTTTTTTTTTGTGTGTGGATACAGTAAGGTTCAGTGCTCAAAGGAATATAATATTTGTTGCCACCACTCATCATGGCAAAAAATACAACTGCTTGCAAGGACAACCGAGAAGAGAAGATAAATAAATTGTTAACGAGTCTGAGGAAACAGCTGTTTTTTAAGCGTACTTAAGAATTCAGTGATGCAGCACTGAAAGTTAGCTACGTTATTGTTTGCAAAATAGCATTAGCATCAAATGCATATTGTGAGGGTTAGTTTGTGAAAACACACATTATCCTTTTTCAGTTGTGATTGATGAGAGCACTGACATTTGCACTAAAACAATGGAAAAAATTGCAGTTGTTGTTATTTATAGGTTATTATGCTATTTTACTCTTCCGGCCCACTTCAGCTCAATTTGGGCTATATGTGGCCCTCTACTCTATATGTATCTCTATTCATTTGCATCCAGAAGCAGTTTAATACGTCTCTGTTGCAATTTCCCCTCTGGAAATCTATGGAGACCAGACTAATTCTTTGTATAGTAAAGAAAAAAAAAATACGCTGCAACAACAGTAGTAACATGTGGCAGGCCTAAAATTTTCCTACACACAGTACTGTTCTTATCAAGAATTTAATTATCTCTTGAGACCTGTTTTATATTTGAGGAGTTATCTCTTCTTTAGATTGTAAGAAAAGTCACATGATAAAGAATTATAGTCAGCATCTGAACTCAACAAGTAGTAAAAAGATGAAATGGTGGATGTTGTACTGAATCAGCTCACGAGTCACTTGCTCCAGTTAGTAATGAATTCCCCCGTTTTTGGTCTATATCACAAAATGCTTCATTATGAAATGGAGCTAAGAGAGCAGAATTCTGTCTCATATCCAGTCATCCATTTTATGTGATAAGCTTGTGAACTTCAGGAAATTCCGAAATAGCTTTCAAATGTGAAGTATCTCCCTTTGCATTGTCAAATTTATGAATTATGATTTATGTTACAGATTGTTAAATGCCAACTCTATTTGTCTTTATTTTATTCCAACTGTCATTTATTCCAAATACCACTGGATTTTTTGTCTTTGGTATTTTTCTAATTCAGTTATCAATACCAAAATTGTTAATTTAATTCACTGCTTGAAAAAGGGGAGAATTTTTTGTTTGTGAAAAAACATTAACATGTGAGTTCTCCTATGTAGGTTTTTTTTTCTTTTTAACCTCAGATGAGGATCATCAGTAGTCATAAATATAATGAAACTCTTTTTGACCTGTCCCTCTCTGTGTGTAGTACTAAGTGTCAAGGCTAATGTTTCTGTGTGCGTGTTATTAGAGCGGGTATTGATCTGCTAACTGGGCAGCCTTGGGAGGCTCTTTAGCTCTAATCAGTCAAGATAGATGGGCCCTGTGGGTCTAACTTAAACCAGGGCCTTGATTACTGCCACCAATTTACCTAATGGAGCTCGCCTTGTCTCTTCTGCGCTCCGGATCGCTAAACTAATTATGTATTACCTGCAAGGTCTACTGTACTGCACTCTGTAGTCTCATATGTGTGCCTGTATGCTCATTTTGACATGTTGCTGTTACTATATAACTGTAAAGTTGCCTTTGGCAACTGCTTTCCACGGACATGAAATATATGATGCTGCATTCTAATTCTTTTTCTCTCTCTTGCCAGCCGATTCCCTTATTAAAGTCAAGGATGAACCATTCCCTGACGCTGTCTCAGGAGCAAATAGCCTGTCTGCTGGCCAATGCCTTCTTCTGCACATTCCCTCGACGTAACTCTCGCAAGTGGGAGTACTGCAACTATCCAGAGATAAACTTTTACAGGTAAAGCCTCACCGCCCCTCACATGGAACCAGTTGTAGTTGATCAGTAATTAAACACGCTGAAACTGGATGCCGAGACCCTTTTTAAGGTAGTAACACAAGTACTTTAAACCATATCATAGTCATTGGAACTGACAACAAAAATATATATTTGCCCTTGTTCTATCAATTTAAAAGTAGTTCCAGTACTTGTACTGTGATACATAAGAATCTCTTGCACCTGGGTGTTCCCTCTGTTTGTCAGTGTACTACTGTGGGAGAGGGTTGGAGAGTAGGAGTGTTAAATTGATGTTGTCTTTTTTTCTGCCTACTCAGACGTGGTAGAGCGTCAAGAATGCCTGGGACAGTTAATTGAAACAAATATACACCCTGCAACTCCTGCTCTTAGTTCCTTCTTAGTTTAAGATTATTTTTATTTATATTATTACTAGTTAATTATTTTGAAAACACTCTAGAGGTAATATAGTATTTACAGTTTTATTTGAGAAATGCAGATGAAAAGTGCTGACAGAGAAAGGCTCTGTCCATTAGCAGCGTCTATGAGGTAGTTCTGCAGTATACGGTATACAGTAGACAGCATTCGCATCATTTTGTTCTTGTCAAGTGGGGCTAAGTAAGCTGCATTTGGACATCCATACATTCTGAAATCCAAATAAAACGCAGGTAAGTAAGACTATGAAACTAATTTACAAGTTCTCGAGGAAGTAAATGATAAAACTATGCGGTCTTGGTCGTCTTTTTTTTTTTATTATTTTTTATAACTGGTAAAATGTGACTTTACATGTTGTTTTTGTGAGACCAATCAGGATACTTGGCTTCATGGAGCATTCTGATCAAAATATTTGTCTTGTTCCTGGGCTTCTGGTAAAAAAATAAAATAAAATTGAATGTTAAATACATGCTTTAAATGAATATTCGAAGAGATTAATATAGTAAAAAAAAACATAAAAGTTTGATTACAGCTTTGGTTTGCTACATGAACATCTACACACTTACTATCTGTCCAAGCACAAAGTTTACTAAAGCCGAGTCTCGGATAATAACCTTACCTTTAGCCTTTGCTCAGCCCTGAACACCATAAAGACATTGGGGGAATTGTAAGGTTTTTCATCATTATCATTGCTGTTACATTGTCGCTTCCTGCACACAATAGAAAATGTTAGTGCTATAACAGACTGCACAGGATTCAGTCTGATAATCAGTCTACATTTTGTTATGTCAAAATAGTTTATACAATCAATGGCCATAGCCTGTTTACCTTGTTGTGACATCAATGGGTGTTATTAGAGCAGAGCTATAAGAGGCAGAGGGCTCTGCTATAAATGCTTACGTCATTTCTGCATTGCAACAGCAAAGAATAAAATCATATTGGGTAATGTACAACTGGACAAAGAAATTGGTTTAAACTACTTTTTTTATTTTACAAATGGGACATTGGGAAAGGAAAAGATGTTTACCATTAATCTAGAAATTAAAACGGATTAAACTGAGGGGGACTGAGGAGCAGCGGTACCCACTGTGGCAGGCACATGTTGTTGTGACACATAAATGACGTCATGGTTGTCCACTGGTTGAGGGTACAGCAGTCACTGGCGGACTGTAGTGTGCGCTGTACTGAGGGGGGTAATAGTTCCCCACTGGAACAGGTAGAGTGCAGTTGAACTGGTCAGTAACCTCATGTGCACTATGTTCACACATGTTTACTGATGGTTGGTGGTTCCTGAAAGAGGGTTTTGATAAACACTGGTGCACACCTTTGGGCTCAGACTGGGGCTCTGGCAGTGTTTGAATATCCACGTATATTTACCATGCTGGAAAGATATTTTAATGTAAACTATAAACGGCTGCAAATGTTTTATTATGCAGTAATGGCTAATTCTGTTTTTGATACTGCAGTCTGTTGTTGGGGTAGTCTTTTAAAAAGTAAGGGAGAGGGCTAGTTCAACTATAGGTATTAGTTTGGAGAGCAGTGGAGCAACAGACACACAACAGGACAAATGCTATACTGAACAACATGAACCATCCCCTGCATTTGGCTTTTGAACAACAGAGAGCTGCCATTGGACGTCTGAGATCAGAGAGCTGCAGCCAGAACACCACATAAACTCCTTCTTCCTGACTGCCATAAGATTCTACAATCAATCACTCTATGGAAGTTGAAGTCTAAATTAATTAATTTGTAATTATATGCTAGTTGTACAAACCTTTTTCTTTTCTTTTGTATAATATTTTTACGGCTCTCAAAACCATAATAAAGCCATGAACCATTAATGGAATTTAAAGCTGATGGTTTAAAAGTTACTATTGATGGACAAAGAGCAAATGCACACTTTTGGCAAACAAAAAAAAAAAAAAAAAAACATTTTATGTTCCATGTTCTCATCATCTAAAGGGAAATCAGGGGGGAAAAAAGAGCTGCATTTTATTATATGCAACCCAGTTTGAAGTAGTTCTTTACAACACAGAACTTTTCACACATTCAAAATTTTAGTTTTTGCTGCCAAATGGCACTGATCAGTCACATGGCACTGTGCAATCAATGCACTTGTGCGGATATTAACAGAATAACAGAAAAGGTGACTTATAACTTACTTAGGGCTGTGCATCACACATTTAGACCAGGCTTTGAACAACAAGTAAAGTGTAAAATCCAGCGTCTGGTGATGTCTGTGTTCCAGACTTCAGGCTGTAATTGACTGCAAAGGATTTGCAACCAAGTATTAGAAATGGAAAGTTTGATTTATGATTGTTAAGCTGTCCCATTACTTTTGGTCCCTTTAAAAGTGGGAGGCACATAAACAAACTGTTGTAATTCCTACACCGTTCACTTGATTTGGATGTAAATACCCTCAAATTAAAGCTAAAAGTCTATATTAAAGCACATCTATTTCAAATCCATTGTGGTGGTGTATAAAGCCAAAAAGATTAGAATTGTGTCGATGTCCCAATATTTATGGACCTGACTGTAAATGATTGTTTGAGCTTCTCTTGGGCTACTTGAAACTTGGCCACTAGTTGGATATTACAAATGCACTCCCAGGGTAGCCCAGCGGGGACGTACTGTTTTTGTGATTGAACCAATTAACATGGGTTAACATAAAAAAATCATAAATCCATAAGCCTTTATGCGTCACATTTATGCATTACACAATGCATCTTCAAAGGGTGATTTTTAACAATAATGACATCATTCAGTTTTATTTATTTTTTAAAGCATGGGTTCATTTTCCTTGTGTTGTTAATTAACATGAGACATTGCTTTTCGTGTTGCTGCTGACACAAACATCACTCACTGATCAGATTTGATCCTTACATCAGGCGGACGTGAAGCAAGATAAAGTTTTGATATTGCTTGTGATCTGCATGTCCTCTTGAAGGTCTAATGAGCCGTCATTTCCCCTGGGGAATAATCAGTATTGTTTTATAATCAGAGACAATCCTATTGATCATGTTCGTTGTTCACATGAATTCCATACAGTCCCTTGTTTTATCTGTGCCGTTTACCCACTCTTACAATCAGTCATCTGTGTAAGTGGCTGATATCTCCCTCCACATCAGATTTGTGGGGCAGGCCAAGTGAAGAGGCCACTGTAATGATGTAAGCATTGATTTCTGTTGAAGGGCTGTGCATGCACCCGCCTAAGAACACTTTGAGTCCTCCTCACTATCAGCATTTCTGCCTGCAGCAAAACACAGAAAAAAAGGCCACAGAAAAGAAATGCTCCGGCGTATTGGGGAAGATGAGAAAAGACAACCAGTGCTGTCAAAAAAAGCAGGCCGCAGATCATTACTGCCCGCCCTCTTCTGTAATTGAGGGAGTGTCCGTCACTTTGCATATCGGCTACAGTAGCACTCTGTCTTGGACAAGCAGAGCAGCAAGCAATCTGCTGATTGCTGTTTTGGCAGAACTGTCAAGGTTTGTCCTCTGTTAAGTGATGGATAGATGGAAGGGGTGGAAAAAGACAGAGGTGCTTTAGCTCGTGTTTTCCTCAGTTTGAGAAGAAAATGAAACAGAGAAACGCGTCGATTATCGAGCTTATCCTGAGTAAAGTTTTGTTCTGGCTTTTCCTTTAGTTTTCGATCTCATTTGACTCCTATTTTTAAGGAGCAGGGGTAAGAGGACTGCTTTGGTCATAAGCTTATGTGGCTTTAAGGGAAAGGGCAACAGACCAGTATGAGGTGATTTAAGCTTTCCATCCAACAGTCTCTTTATCTGTGAAGAGTGTACTTTTCCTTCCTCTGCCTCTCGTTTTCTCCTCAGAGATTGACTCAGGGCCTCAGGCAGAGCCTTTGTCTGAGAGATGGAGGTAAATGAGAGGGACATGGTGCCACACTGAAAGCTTGACCTCACTTGTGACACAAATGTGCAGTGAGCTATAGAAAATGAAACATGGAGCGAAACATTAATGACTGGCATTGACCTAAATCACACAATAAGTATATTATTATTTTAACAGGAGTTGTTACATAATATGATGTAAAGTAGGGCTCATTGATATATTATAAATGTATTGTTATTGCAAAGAAGGACTTGTATCGCGATAACATTTCAGTGTTCCATTTAATAGACTTTTACAAAAATTGTAGTGCGTCCAAATGTCCTGGTTCAGTTGTACATTTAGTCCTAGTTTATACCTATTTAGTCCAGGTTTAGTCATGGTCCAGTCTTCTAAATGGATTTAGCCCCTGCTTTGACGAGTGGAAGTTAGTCCAGAGCCTTGTTTCTCTTTATATATTATTCTTATTTACTTTTTTCTCTGTCAAAGAATATTCAAATATTGCAGCTCATATCATTATCGCAATATTTAAAATAGTTATGGTATATTTCACTTTTTTCCCCTATATCATGCAGCCCTAATCTAAGATATTAATTTATCTTTTACAGGTTGTTTGAAGGTTCTTCAACAAGAAAGATTGAGAAATTGAAAACACTGTTCTGTTACTTCAAGAGAGTTACACAAAACAGTAAGTAATACAAATGTGTGCTTTTTACAACCATAATGCACTGCAAATTATTTACAACAATTAATTTATTACCAGTAAGTCTTAACCATTATTTTTCTTTCTTTTTAAAGGGCCAAAGGGTCTGATTACTTTTACTAGACAAACACTAACTAATCTCCCAAACTGGGAAAGGTACAGTATGTTACGTCTAAATATTCTGCATGAATATGATATAACACATTCATCATATATAGAGTCATGCAAAGTCTAGGGACCTCTCCTGCTTGTCTTTAATTAAAAAAACTAAAACCGAAAAAATGTTTCCTCCATAAAATACTAACACATTCAATACCTTTGGAGCTGACCATAAACATGTAGCTACAACTTCAGCATCAGATCTCCTCCTCATATTATCTCCTTAAACACTACGTGATTGAATTGGCAATATTTATTCACGTTTCACATTGCCTCCATTTTTTGTGCTGTTTCACTGTTTTAGAGCTGAATATACACGGAATATACACTTTTCTGAGCTGAATATACACTTTTCCGTTTTATCCTTCTGTCAAAAACAGTTCCTGGAACGTCATCTGACGAGCCAGTGTAGCTCCTTTTATTCAGAAGCGAGCATGTGATTGGCCAAAGCCCCCAAATTCTCATCTAAAAGAATCCTGTACACTGAACAGATGGCATCATAAAGCCTGTTTATTTTTTTGTTTTGTTTTTGCCCACATACAATTGCTTTTACAATACACTTTTTGGGGTTTAAACCATTTACCCCAACTAGATGAAGGTACAGTCTGTTTAGGATCACATAATCATTTAACCTTGTAACAAAATGTAGGCCTATTCATTTTTGCTCTGGCTTTATTATTCCACTATATTACTATAATGACTAACTCTTTGGATTCTTAAAAAAGAGATGGCTCCAAATGTGACTTCAAGGAAAAATGTATTAACAACTGTATAAATGACAAAATATAGTCACTTCCAACATAGAATACAGTCAATCTATGATGTAGTTAATGGGCTTCTATATTTACTGCCATATGATTGTACTGAGGATTGGGAACAGCTGGACTTCAAAGGATTTGTGATTTATCTGTGGCATAAAAAAACTACTTCTATCTTGGCTCCCACAACACCACATTTACCACAAATGATGTTGATTGCCTTTTTTATTTGAAGTCAATTTTGAATATTTACCTTGTCATATCTGTCAGACACTTCCTTTACAAAACCTTAATTTCGACACTGTTTTTTCTTCAGTTCTCATACTCAGCTGACACGTCTACATATCACCTGTGAGGGGACCATTGAAGATGATGGATACGGGATGCTGCAGGTGCATTCTCATTTTATTGTCAGGTTTAAACAATTAGGCTTTTTAAACTGCCCAAAAACACTGCACCTGTTTTTTGTCCAACCATTTACATACTGCTTATTTGAGTCATTGTCAGATTTTTGGTGTAGGTTTTTGCCCGTTGTTCCACTGTGGCTGCAGCCTTTTTTTCCTCTTACCCTTGTTGACAGCTGATGGGCACACATGAGTAGCTCAGAGAGGCAAAGGGTGGAGGAGAGGGCCCAATGGTAGGAAGGTGAGACAAGGGTGAGCCATCACACCGGGGCGACTGTGGCGGATTGATAGTGACCCCCGAATGGCGGGCACTGATTATGTGTGAGTTCTGATAGAGCAGTGTGGGCTGTCATTCTGTCATCAGGAGAGATTGAGCGGTGAAGGGGTAAGGCTAAGGGTGAACAAGTGAATGGGATGAAGAGGAAATATACACATATGCTCATTTGAATGCACTGACTGTCATTGGGATTGACGAGGCTGTGGGCCAGTGAGCAGAACCATCACCCCCGACTGTTTAAATATTGCTGTGCTTACGAAGTGGGCTGTCCTCGGACAAAAACAAGCTGGATGACACCCCAGAAGCAAAATAAATACGGTCACTAAAACCAAATCCCTAATAAGAAACGGCAATGATTCTCTAAATCAATGTGGCTCTCAATTAACAGATTTCAATAAGAAAACATTGAACTTAGAGAACTGAATACTTTTACGTTACCACTCAGTTTGGCAAATTTAATGTTTTAGTTCAAAACATTCTTTACATTTCATCATTTAGCAAATGCTTTTATCCAAAGTGACTTACGTAAAGCTTCCATTCACCAGTGTTACAGCTGGAACACCACTGGAGCCAAGGTGGGTTAAGTGTCTTGCCCAAGGACACAACAGTATGAACTGGGGAGAGCGGAAATCAAACTGCCAACCTTCCCGGTTATAGGACGACCACTCTACCACTATTATAAAGTTATAATGAAGAAAATGGCAAATATTTTGTGGATGGGGTGCATTTTTAGGGTCATTTTAAGATTAGAAAAGATAACATAAATTACTTTACAGTAGTTCAGTTATACACAAAACATTCTTACAAACAGTAATAGTTGGAAATACAGATGAATAATAAATAAAATGCAATACAATAATACCAAAGCAAAAAAATCAAGTTACCCCCACACACACACACACACACACACACACACATATATATATATATATATATATATAAACTGAATGGTTGACTGCCCAACAACAAATTAATTAAATGGATGTTGGGATTATTTGAGGGATTATTATTTCAATAATCAATGAATTATTTGAGAATTATTTTTTGATTAATCGATTAATAATCTCTGATAGTGAAATGCATGACCTGCAGGACCTGGTGGACTAACACAATTGGTCAAAAACTTGTGTTTTATTGTTCTGGCTTAAAACTGATACTACAAAAAAACAATAATAATCACATTGAATTTTACTAAATCTGAACACGACGAAGCTACAGGTGCCACAGGACTTGTGGATATAGCATATATACACATATATACACAATATGTACATCTCTTTTACTGTTTCTGTAGATTTACTGCTCTGTCTTTGTAATAAAACCCTCTTCTCTTAGCACAAGGAGAGTACAGCTATGTGATTCTTTTCTTAAATTTTTTAACTCTGAATCTGCTCCCACTGTCTCACTTCTCTGTTCATCTGGGTTTACTGGTTTTCCTCTCACTAATTTTCCACATCTTGATTCTGAGGGTCTGAAAAGGGAGGTATCGAGCATGAAATCTACCACTTGCTTGCTTGATCCTATTCCCTCAAGCTTATTTAAATCGTGCTTCGATGTTTTGAGCCCTACTGTCCTTAGTATTATGAATGATTCATTGCAGACGGGAGAGGTTCCTACAGCATTAAAGATTGCTAGTGTAACCCCAGTACCAAAAAAAGAAAATACTACTCTGGAGGATTTTAATAATTTTCGACATATCTCCAACCTTCCGTTCATGGCAAAAATACTTGAGCGTGTTGTTGCCTTTCATCTACGTAACCATCTCGCAATTAATAACCTGTTTGATCCTCTTCAGTCAGGTTTTCGTAAATTCCACAGTACTGAAACGGCTTTGGTCAGAGTTACCAATGATTTGTTGATGGCTTCTGTCGGGGGGAGCTTTGAAGTGGTTTAAATCCTAAACTACTGACCGTTCTCAGTTCGTATCTATGGGCGGTTTCAGGTATGAGATTAGCTCTGTTTTCACTGGGGTTCCTCAGGGCTCACTCTTGGGCCCTCTGCTTTTTAATATTTATCTGGCACCACTTGGACAGTTGTTGCGATCGCTTGGCCTCCATTATCACTTTTATGCTGATGATACGCAGATTTATATACACTCAAAATCTGGTGAACATCTTGATGTTGATTTTCTGTCCGGCTGTGTTTCTGAGATAAAGGAATGGATGAGTACAACTTTTTTGTGTCTGAATAGTGGTAAAACTGAAGTTATGCTTATTGGTTCCCGTCATCAAATTTCAAAAGCTGGTTCCTTATCTTTGACTATTGATGGCTCTGTCTTGGCTACTCAAGCTAAAGTGAGGAATCTTGGAGTTATTTTTGATACCAGGCTTTCATTTGATTCTTTTGTCCAGAGTACAGTTAAATCATCCTTTTTTCACCTCAGAAATATAGCTAGATTACGTCCTATGTTAAATTTCTCAGTAGCTGAAAAGCTGATGAATTCCTTTGTTCTCTCTAGGATAGATTACTGTAACGCCCTTCTAGCCGGAGTCTCTAAATCCACACTTAACAAACTACAATATGTACAAAACTCAGCCGCCAGGATACTGACTGGGTCCAGGGTATGCAATCACATCACTCCAGTTTTGGAGTCGTTTCACTGGCTCCCAGTCCGATTCAGAGTAGATTTAAAAATTATGATGTTGACATATAAAGCATTGCATGGCTTGGCCCCTTATTATTTATCTGAGTTGTTAACTTCCTATACCCTATTGGAATTCTCTGCCACCTGATCTTAGGGAAGCACAGGGCTACGACATTTTTAAAGGTAGACTTAAGACTTATTTTTTTAAATTAGCATTTGATTGTTGATGTTACTTTTATTGTTTGAACTTTGTATTGCTTGTTTTTGTACAGCGCTTTGAGAAGTTGCCTTTAAAGGCGCTTTATAAAATAAAGTTTATTATTAATTTTATTACATGCAGAGTCTGTTAATACCCCAGATAGGAATTAATTGTTTATTAAATTAGTTGACGATTATGTTTATATAATCGATTATAAGCGATCAATCTGATTAGTTGTTGCAGCCCTACAATAAAGTCATGCAAAAAACTCAAAGGTGGGGTGACAGCTTTTAAATCTAAGGGTTACTTGGCTCCACCACAGAGGATCTTGGTTAAATCGATGACAAAGTAAAAAAAGTTATATGTTGTTTATCTGGGATTGTATTAAGATCATACTGAGACCTGTTAAGGTCAGATTATGTTTAAAAAAAATAAAAAAGAGTGGACTATTTCTCCAAACTGTAAATTTTTATATATACTTTTCAGTAGCTGCAATGGATAAACCTCACACTTAACAAACCTGTGGTGAGTTCACATTTGATTGGATTCATTTTGTAGCAAAGTTATGGTATTTCTGCTTGATCTGTTGCGTTGTTTCTAGATTGAATTGTTTGCAAGTAGGAAATGGGACAGTGAAAGTATTTATCTGGACAGCCAACATTGAACATACAAAAAGGACTTACTTAACCATACTTAACATCCAGTGTGAGATACTTAAGACTTGGAGAGCCATTAACCTGATTATTTTCTTTTGTTCCTATAGGTGGACTTTGCGAACAGGTTTGTGGGTGGAGGCGTAACGGGACACGGTCTGGTCCAGGAAGAGATCAGGTTTGTCATTAACCCCGAGCTCATTGTCTCCCGCCTCTTCACCGAAGCTCTGGAGAGCAACGAATGCCTCATCATCACAGGTGGGACGTCACATACACTTCATGTGCATAGAAAAACCCACACTCTTGTTAACCGTGCCTTCTTTTCAGCCACATACTGTTAGACTTAGAACTGCTCTAGTCTGGTTACAACCTCGTCTTGTTTTGATCTCTTGACTTATTTTCTGACCTTTTATTAAGCCCTGTGCGTTTATTGCACTCAGTTTATTTTCCCCCTGTCTTTCCATTTGGTCTGAAGGTAAATCTATAGCATTGATTCACATGGGACTGGCCAGTTATCCTTCATTTCTCTCTTGTCAAATTGCTCTATTTTTCAGCATCCAACTCAGTTTGCGTCAGTCAGCTTTGCTAACTCATAAGTCCCTTGTTTTTTTTCTCCTGGTAATACCATTACATTATTTCTTCCTTTTTTGATTTTGGTATACTCATTGAAAGTTGCTCATTAATACCTGCTCAAGTAGGCAAAAGAATCTCAGAATAAATGTTGTTGCTCATATTGGAGTGACCTAGACTCTTTAATATATCATAGTTTAAAGTCTTTTCTCGAATGATCTCTTACTGTGTCCAAATGAATAGACTACTAACACCAGTAAAAAAGTGAGGAAAAGCCCCGCCTTAAAATTTTCCCCTTATTTATTTGGAAGAATTCTGTCTGCATTTCTCTAATAGTGACAACATTTCCCAATGTTCCAATGTTTACCTGGAAAGTAAAAGCAGATATTGTCATAATCAAAATAGTGTAATATTTTTTCTTAGCCCTATCATACACTCATTAGCTAAAGGTGCTTGTTGTGTCTAAACATGCTGTAAATCTGGATGTAATCGGCCTAATTACACCCCTCAAGCCTTATGATTTGATGATAAAGTAGGCATCATTATCTGGTTTGATCTATTGTTTTGCTAAGATGGCATGTATTATAACTTGTCTGTCTCCTCAAAGGAACTGGGGCTCCAATAAAATACATCAGATTTATTATAAGAGTCGGCTTTGAATCGAGCAAGTGAGACAAAAAGCCTGTGTCAAGCATTGTCAAGTAGTAAAATATTTATTCCATTAAGATTAAAAGATGGAGGGAGACAGTGAGAGAACTTAACCTTCTAATTCTTCTTCTTCTCCCAATTGAGCCATGTCTGATTTTGTACGGCGCCGCGTTGTCTCCTCAGAAACACACATCTTCTCCGAGTCACCTTCAGCGGTTACTCAGTGTCCCGGCCCTCCTCCCTCCTGCCATCCCTCCGCCTCCTCTCCACTTAACTTTATTACATTTGGACAGAAAGGAATTTATAACCCAACTAAGGTCGCCAGCCCCACTAATGGAATGGGCCAGTTACGCCATGGATTCATTAATGAAAAAAACATAAAACCCTGGAGCATATTCAATGCACGCATTTGCTGTTTCTTTTAAAAGTCTGTTTTGTGAATTCGTCTTTCCTCACAGTTTTGATTTAATCAATTTTTTTCTATTTAAAGGTATCTTTGACGTTTTCTGCATTATGTGTCTTTTCTTCTCTGAGCAGGTGGTTATGGGTCATAGTTTAATCTTGCGATGGAAACCTCTTTGTCATGATGTCGTCATGAAGCATCTGCAGAATAAATGTGATCAAGGTGAAGGAGGGAGTAGACAGATGCTGATTAACTTTGTTTTGTTTTTTTGAGTTGCTAGTCCCTAGGAAGTCCTTGATTAGAAGGGCATTTTGAGTTTTTTCAGAAGGTCTATGAGAGTAAAACATTAATCCTATCCTTTGATGTTGTAGTGTTATTTTTATGTTTTTGACATCAATTGTCTGCCAGCAGTTTTTTTTAGCACTTTTTGTAAATGTAATGAATGTAATAAAGATAGAAGCCCAAGCTTCAAATGTTTTTTTTTTATACATGTACATTTTATTCCTCTTGTAGCTGATAAAAAGGGACGGGACTTTTTCTTGTTAAGGAACTTTACCCCAGAATCTTTAATAGCCTTAACCCTAAGCAGGCAAAACCTCAAAGGCACACGTTAATCATGCCCGTTCAACTCATGTCGTTCATTTGAAATGATGTGTAGCCACCTCGCGCCTAATGCATAATGTATGCAGGACGGGGGCTTTAATAGGCGTCATTTTCAGAATTAAGTACAGCTGTATTTACCACAAGTACGTAAACAGCACGAGCTATGAGAGGTGTCAAGACATGTGTTCACCACTGAGTTTTTTTTAGAAAAACTCCTTTATATGTGATAAAGCTTTTTCTAAATTTTGCCGTGGTTGGTTTCTCCTGTGTAACCATTTCTTTCTTGGGGCTTTTCATTTCAAGTCCCCTAAAAGGATTACTTAATCAATCAATGCCCTTTCTTTATCACAATCCAATACAAGCACCAACGTACTCGCTCCAGAAACAGAATTGAATTTAGGAAATAAAGCAATTAGAAAGATTATGTCCCTCTATGTGGGTTTTGACTAATAAATACTTTTTTGTGTTTTGCAGGCACCGAGCAGTATAGTAAATATTCAGGTTATGCCGAGAGTTACAAGTGGGTGAGCAGCTTCAAAGATGAGACCCCCAGGTATCTTTTATTAGTATGTCTGTAAGTTTAGTCTAGATGATTGTCACAAATGACTGACATTGTTGTGTGTTTCTTTCAGGGATGACTGGCAGAGACGATGCACTGAAATTGTGGCCATTGACGCTTATAAATACAGAAATTTCTTAGAGCAGTTTTTTCCGGAGAAGATGACGAGAGAACTGAACAAGGTGAAGGATAAATGAGAGTTAACAAACCTAAATGTTAATTCTTCTTTATATAATTGTTAGTAGTAAATGACTATTTATTGTCACAGATAAGAGAGTCATCAAAGAAAAGTATATTATCCATACAGCATGATTTGCCAGCTTAGTTTTTTGTCTATTTGTCATATATCCACATATATCAGGAACACCAGACCTGATAAAGAGACACTAATGAGAGATTTTGTTATCTGAAAACTGCACTGAGGCATGATGGGACAACTGTGCCAATTTAGTCTTGTCAGGAAAAAAAGGCAAGCATATATTTTTTTTTAACAAAGTGATAATTAAAGTGGACAGCTACTACAGCAGAGGTCTGTTTCATTTGACAGGATTGTGAACTCAACTCAACAGCTGTTGGCATGTTGTTGTCACTCATTGATCAACAATTAAGTTAATTAAACAGAATCCGCCCCATTCAAAATATATTTATGACAGGTAGTGGGTAAAAGACAAAAAACAGAATACATTTTAATGTAAGGTGCCTCCAGGTCTCACTTACAGATTAACTGTTACTGTTAATTGAACAGTCAGTGACCTGTAACACAATTGAATTAAGCTTTGTGCTTACAGGTGAGTCTGTATCCTACTATATAAAGCACACGTAACATATTGTGCAGTAATTCTACTCCATTGGCACTGATATAATGTTTAACCCAAAAACAAATTTTGCACTGTTTATTGATCCCCAGGAGGCAATACCACCTATTAAAGCCTCACTTCATAATCCCCACCTTCCAGGCTGGGGTAGATATTAGAGTTTGGTGAAAAATGTACACTGTTTTTAATGTACGCCCAATTTTTCAGTTTTTTATTTGTTAAAAAAAGTTTGAAATATCCAATAAATTCCGTTCCATTTTATGATTGTGTCCCACTTGTTTTTGATTCTTCACAAAAAAATACAGTTTCATATCTTTATGTTTGAAGCCTAAAATGTGGCAAAAGGTCGCAAAGTTCAAGGGAGCCGAATACTTTCGCAAGGCACTGTAACTCTCAGGTCATCCTCTTCTTATAACAGTATGTATCAAGCATATTTCTGCTTCATTTTTTTCCTTCACCTCTTCCAGGCATATTGTGGATTCCACCGCCCTAATGCCAACCGCCAGCACTTATCTGCAGTAGCTACAGGAAACTGGGGCTGCGGCGCTTTTGGTGGAGACACCCGGCTCAAAGGTACCACTGCTTTAGGCTATGTCCACACGAAGCCAGTGCATCCCCTATCCGATCTTGAGACGGCGTCGTCTCAAGAAAATATCTGCGTACACACGACCGGCTGAAAACGATGTAGTATATATGCCAGACCAGTATGGGGCGCTGTAATTCTGCCACAGATATACACTATACACGGAGAAGAAGACTTTGAGCATGCGCATAACCTTGCGCGCTGCAGAAGAAGACGAAGACCTAAATATTTATTTTCTAATAAAAACAAGTTCTCAAATTGTTGCAGTCATTTATTTAGAGTGTAGTAATTGGTGCCCTCATGTTTGTTGTTTGCTCTTCAATATACGGACTGAGTTCTGAGTGCTTTGGACATGCGGAAATTCTCCCTCCATTCATTTTCTCCTTTCGCGGTGGATCTAAGAGCATGTGGCGTATGGTGTTGTCCATTATCGCTTGTTGCTCACCACAATTGCATAGAAGCAATAGATTTTGCTGTAATAAAGCTTAGTAGCTTCTGCAGCACGAACTCAATCATGTAGTCCGCCATTATGGTTGTTGCTGTTACGTGTGACGAGGCCGACACGTGATGCGATGACATCATCGTTTTCACAAAATATACGGATTGGCTGTACACACGACACCGCAAAGGTGTTGTCGAAAGATTTATCCACTTTAGAACCCTGTTTCAAAAAATAGCGGATTCAGTCTCCCAAAACACCGGATCCGTGTGGACGAAAGGCCAATACGATACAAAATGTATATGGATACAGTGATTTGTGTCTCCGTGTGGACAGCCCTTTAGTTACAATCCCCCAGCAACATAAAAATATGGGCTGCACAATATATAGCAAATTTATCATTATCACAATTAATTTTATTGCAATATTATTGTTATTGCAAAATTATCGTTATCGCTATATTATCGTTATCGCAATATTATTGTTATTGCAATATTATTGTTATCGCAATATTATTGTTATTCCAATATTATCGTTATTGCAATATTATCACTATCGCAATATTATCATTGCAATATTATCATTATTGCAATATTATTATCGCAAATTTTCGTTATCACAATATTATTGTTACTGCAATGTTATTGCAATATTATCGCTATCGCAATATTATTGCAATATTATCATTATTGCAATATTATTATCGCAATATTATCGTTATCGCAATATTATTGTTATTGCAATATTATTGTTATCGCAATATTATTGTTATTCCAATATTATCGTTATTGCAATATTATCACTATCGCAATATTATCATTGCAATATTATCATTATTGCAATATTATTATCATAAATTTTCGTTATCACAATATTATTGTTACTGCAATGTTATTGCAATATTATCGCTATCGCAATATTATTGCAATATTATCATTATTGCAATATTATTATCGCAATATTATCGTTATCGCAATATTATTGTTATTGCAATATTATCGTTATCGCAATATTAATGTTATTGCAAAATTATCGTTATCGCAATATTGTTAGTGCAATATTATTGTTATTGCAAAATTGTATTTTTTTTATATTCTTATTCACTTTTTATTTGTCAAACAGCGTTCAAATACTGCTGCTCATGTGGTGCAGCTCTAATAAAAATGTGTCTATAGCTACAATATTGGTTTGAGGGTTCTTTAAAGGGTAGATACGAGTGAATTGACATTACGGAAACAAGTGCTGCTCTGTTTTGAACTTCCTCACTTTATTGATCAGCTGACACTGGTTTATGCTTTCTGTTAATAGAGCAATTGATTACAGGGTAAAGTTACCGTAAATCCTGGCTGAGACAGGTCTCTGTGGGCTTTTAACACATCACTCTAAATTGATGAGGGACCTTTTCTCTTATTTAGTGCTCTTCACTGTAATTTTGTCAAGTAACAGGCCAGAGATATTAATGGGGTTGCTCATACCATGCTCAAAAAATCTCAAATATATTGTGTTTTTTTAACTACATACATCTTGCGGTGTTTGCTTACACACTGAGTATCTGCTGGTCTTGACAAAGGCTAACATTAGCCTCCAGAGGACCCCCACATCAGCGGCGGTATTAGCCCAGCATTTATTTTTAGAAAGCAATAACGGTAACTTGTGTTCAGTGTTCATAAGATGTACTTTCACAAGCAGTTGTTAAAAAGATTACAAGCCTTCTGCAAATGATGCTTTGTATTGTATGTTCATTAATCTAAAGTCAATAGCCATTCTGTTAAATATTTAAAAACATAAAACCTCATTTGCAAGGGATAAAAAATTGAGTGGCGTTGATGAGGCATTGGAGGATTATTCACTCTTCGGGTACATGCTTGTTGCTTTTTTTTTTCTACTGAAGCTGTATCATATTAGCTGTTTGTTCATTCATTCATTCATTTTCTACCGCTTTGTCCCGTTAGGGGTCGCGGGTGACTGGAGCCTATCCCAGCAGCTTTGGGCCTGAGATTAGCTGTTTGTTTTGCTTATTTTTATCTGAAGGTTTGCTCAGATAAGGGAAGATTTCTGAATAACCTCTTAACTGTTGTCTCTTTTTCAGCCCTTATCCAGTTGATGGCTGCCGCAGAGGCTGGGAGAGACGTAGCTTACTTCACGTTCGGGGACGCTCAGCTGATGAGAGACGTTCATGAAATGCACAAATTCTTGTCAGAGAGACGGGTCACAGTGGGTAAGACACATTTACTCATTTGCTTTTTTTAACTACACCAGTAGCACAGGGAAGCATATCTCCTCTTCAGTTACTGTTGGTCATTTCCGACAAAGGTTAACTTTTACAGTAGATTGTATTTAAAGCAGAAGCATGATGACTTCAGCTTGTGTAATTCTCCGGCCGCTGGGGCTTTTCAGGTTTGTACGGCACATCCCGGCTTTCCTTCATTGGTGTTATTACTGGGACTGTCTGCATAAATAACAAAACAGTCCATCTGTATGTTAAGTTATTCCACTTTATGGGCCATCCTTGTTTCTTAGCCCATCCATTCAGCCTCAGCCGTAGAGTGGATTACCGCCTGAGCTGACCTGCGCCTCCTCCCTCCCCCTTCTCTCGCTTCATTTTTCTTCCGCTGACATTTATTGAAGCCTTTCAGAGAAATTCCCCTCTAGCCATCCATTTCCTAAAGTGGAGGTAGGGAGAAGAAGCTCACGACTTGTGCGTGTGTCTGATTTATGAATGAGCACAAACACACACTTGTGTATAGTTTTTTTTTGTTGCAGTTTTGGCCTCTTTTGCCTGTTTTTTCTAAATTGTGTCATGTCTGTCTCCATATTTCTTCTTCCTCATGACACCTGCCCCATTCACCACAATGTCCCATCCCCAACTCTCTTCTGTTCCCCTCACAGGGAGACTATACAACCTCCTGATCCAGTACTCCAGCATCGTGTGCAAGAACTGCCGCAAGTCTCGGCCCGACATCACTCTCTATGGTTTTATCTACGAGAAGGTCTCCTCCAACAAGACCCCTGCTGACGTCTCGGACTCCGCCAAGGATTCCGGGACAACCTCTATTACGCCAGACTCTAATGCGAGCAGGAGAACTCCAACTTAGCTCTCTCCCTTCCCCTTTTTCCTCAGATTAAGCCAGGTTCAAAAACCCCTCAGTGTTGTGCTTACAATCACTCTTAATTCTCACACAGACACCCTTTAAGTTTGTGATAATGACACACAAACTACCAAAAGACACTTTTGCCTTTTTTTCCACCAGTGGGGTTTTACTGTAGGAGCCTCGTAGTGAACTGTTAAGAAGACTTATAGCAATAGTAAATCCGGGTTGCTGTCAGGCCTTTTCTTTAATCTCGATGTTGAAAATAAGAAACCCAAAAACAAATAATATGCATGGTTTTCAATCTGGACATAGATAAACTTGGACATGGTGTGGGTTTTTTTCTGTCATATATTGCGTTTGCTACTTTTGGATGATTCTTATATTTACCATAACCAGAAAGTGGTATTGTTCTTGAATGCAGACAGAAGATATACCATACTGTAGTCTATGCATGAGTTACATTTACTCATAAAATACTCTATATATGCTGCTCTTTTAAATGCTCTGGGATGTCTACTTTGAATATCTCATTCTCGCTTATTTTAAACTGTCACCAAAAAGAGAAGGTTTGATACTTCATCTTAAGGCTGACAACATTGTATTCCTGCTTAAATATACTCATTTCCTTAATGCTAACATTTCCGTGTTAAGCACAGTTATTTTATTGTATTTCACTTTTGTTGTAACAGGCCATGTCAAGAAAGAAATTTGCACGTAAATATTATTTTGTTATGTTTTTTACTAAATGATTTAGGACTGTAGTCGTGTTTATGATTTACTTTATGGTTTGACAGTATTGGCACTATTTAATAATTGTTTCATAGAATAAAGCGTGTATTATACTATTGCATTATAATTTCTTAATTAAACTATATCCCACTATTGTTGCATGGTGTAAATGTCTTTTTCAAACTTTATAATCTACCAAAATACTTTATGGAATCATACATTTATCTTTTAAACATGACAGAATTTTGTGATGGCACATGTACCTAAGACAAAATCAAATTTCACCTCCAAACATGATTTATTAGATGAATTATGGTTTCCTAAATAGGTTCATGACGTGGGCTCCCATAAATGGTGTGTGTAGGCTTGGCCAGGTTAAGTGGATTACACATTATCTGCTCCTTTGTACCGGGGCTGGCAAATGAGCCGCCGACTCGGGACAGAGATAATTAGGTTTGGTCGACTTATCTGTTGATGGCTGCCTTGAGCTCGAGGTTACCTGAACCTTAACATTGTCAAGGGCATCTCTTGGAATAAAACTGATCACAAAACATTTACATCCCTCCAAGTTCATGATAAAGCACTATTCCATTACTTTAAACAATTTAAATGTCACTAGGCAAAAACATACTGCGCTGCTGCCTCAGTGGTATACACTGATGTAATTATTCTAAACAGGATGTAATTTAACATCAAGCCCCAAGCGGCAAAAGTCTTCTCATCAATGGGAACTATTAATAAAGCGCCACAAAGCAACTGGTTTTCACTCCGTCTTTGTCAGGCAGCACAGTCGCCATAACAAAATGCCATTTCTGTTCGTAATTGCCTGACCCTGTGTCTCCAGGTTAGCCCAGAGAACAGTTCCTGAGCAAATACATGTAATGAAAACAGCTCTGTATGAGAAAATAATGAGTATGCTGTAGAAGTTCAAAATATGGGCATTATATCACATTTGCTGTTCTTATTTGATTTACCATCAATACAAAAATATAGCTATTACTGTATTGCTCCCAGACCCTCATCACATGGGCATTTTCACTTTTCCTACCTACAATCCGTTTTGGATTGATAATACTCCTTCCGTGTGTGCCAGCAAGTATGAATGATGATGTTCTTAAATGAGGAAGAGAGCCAGGATGGGGAGGGCTCAGAAAAAAAGGGCTGGAGGCTGTGCGGACCAATTATCTTATTGTTTAACCCACTCAATGTAGAAGCCCATCAATCTGGAACCGCTTGCTCAAATGATTAATGAACAGCCTTTATATAAAAGTTTAATTGGCTTATGTAATTAACACTGTAGGCTGAAGGAGAGACATGCAGTATGGTGTAAAAGAATGAGCTGTCTGGGTGATTTAAGTGCTGTTTTTACTGATTAAGAATGGGTTAATAGTTATAATTAGTCTTTACTCTAATAACTAACTCATAATTAATCCCAACTCCAGAGCTTATGTGAGACATGGCTCACATAAGCATGTTCTTCTTGTGCAGAGCAAACTCCAAACGTTTTTTTTTATCATTCAAAGTAGTTGCAGTCCACACATCCAAATATATTATTATAACGAGACTCAAGGTGTGCTGAAACCGGACACCAATTAGTTTTTTGAGGTCATTAACTCAAGGGTTCACTTACTTTTTTCCACAAAGGTGTTTTGGTTGTTCTCAATAAAGACATGAAAGATCAGAATTTCTTTGTGTAATTATTTTTAGACGCATTATGTTTGTCAAGACCCTTGACTTAGATGAAAGGTTCACATACTTTTTCTTGCTACTGTAAATGTAATCTGATTATTTTCTAACTGCAAAGACAAGAGGATTTATGTCAAAAGGACAGTGTGACCCCTGATGTGAGAGTTGCTATATATAATTTCATACATGAAAATACACAATTTATAAATGATACTTGACCAAAGATGATTTGAGAGCAAGCACAAGCAACAAAAGAAATCAATCAAGTGTAACCACAAATGTTATAAGATGCATGATTTGGTCATTGCTTCCCTGTGAGTTGCAGTCTTCTGTAACACACAGGCCTCTGCTGGTGTGTCTGAGGCGACGGCCTTCCACTCTGCTGCCGGGCCGAGCTCTGTCCCACTCCAGACACTGCTCAAAGAGTGGTGGAGGACCAGCTGGAGGTTCATACACTCATTAGGGCTCACCAGGTGCAAACACAGCCAGCACAGCTGTTCTACTCACACACAGAGTCAGAGACTTGACATGATAGTTAATCCAATCCATCACACTTTATTTATAGAGAACATTTGACCAACAACAACTACTCTTACTTGTTACTAGTAGATATTATTAGAAGACAAAAAACAGGAGAAATAAAAGACAACAGAAGACCACACAGCTCCTGATCATGTTTAAAAGCAGTATAAAGTATAAAGGTGACATCAACTGTGAGAGCCATTTTAATCTTTTTAATTGTGCACAATGTTGAATGAAATGGAACACCTCCTGCTCCCATTTCTACAGCTGCCCAGAGTGGACAAACAGAGCTCAGCTGGAAAAGAAGCACACCGATATTTCTTGCATAAAAGTTGATCAGGCATTGTTCATAAACAAGAGCATGTGAACCTGCACTAAGTAGTTTAGTTGCAATCCCCACTAGATATTAAAAAGTCAAAAACTATACACAAAGGCTTTAACATTGATTACATGTCTTTAACATGCTTATTCTCTTAATTCAGCATGACTCACCAAAGTAAGATGTCATGTTCCACTTGCTACAATTGGCTGACTATTTCTATTTCTGATGTGTCGATGAAAAATGCATGACAGAAACTCAATCCACTTGGCTTGCCAAAACAGATGCAACTGCCTGGCGCTGAGAGCTGTTTAAACTGCGTGTCTCGTATTAAAAGGAATATACAATTTGTTTGTCACTGCACAAAGTTATGCAAATTCTAAGATTAACTCTAACCTACTTAGCCTGGCTGCTGTTTGAAAATGGAGTTATCAAAGAGACTACCTAAACAAAACAGGTGCTAACATTTCCCCTTGCCCCCAATTAATTCAAAGAATTAGCCGAGGGATTTATTAAAATTGGTCTACTGGCAAAAGTGTTACTTTTACTCCCAGCTTGATGCTGCCATGGAGGGAGTGTGTGTGCGTGTAAAATGGTATGTGTGTATTGACACAAAAGCTTCCCCCGAGGGAGCCCTTTTTTTTCTTTACAAATGTTTACCCACTGGGACATTTCTAATCTCAAAGCTAATTGACAGGCGTGCACAAGAAAATCTACTTTTCCCTTTTTCATTCTTTTAACTTTTCTTTACATTACACATTTTCCACATCGTCACTTTACTGTTTAAAGTGCACTTGTAAAATTGTTTTTGAATTCATAAAACACAGTGAGAAATGTTTTAAACCACAACCCTTTTTTTGTTTTATCACTTTATTATCCCTTATCATTTTCTGAAACTGACAACGGGGGGCTCCCAGGTACCTCGATCATGTCACTAACCAGAGACTATAGCCTGTTTTTATGTTGGTCGGCATACACATACGTATAAGAAATTTTCAAGACCAAAGACATAAAATTTATCTGATTAGCTCTAAATATAGACCCTTCTGTGAAATAAAATCAAAAGCATATTCCTCTTCTTCCAACTTCAAAAGCGCAAATATTTGTATGTACAGTATACCCTTGCATTTATTTCATTCTTTCATATAGATTAAGTGTTGCATTATCAAACCTAAGACTTCATAAGGCACATCCATGAGTTACTACACTGAGACTGTATGGGTTGGCCATTTTTAAAGCTGTAATTAATCTTACCTAGTTCCTGTCATTCTCCATTTAATTTTGCAGACCTAACGTCGGCGTATGAGAAACAGGCACAGAAAGCGATCGAAGCCTCCACTAATGGCCTTGTAAAAGGGAAGAACGACAAGCCCAGATAGAAAGACATTGTACCTGCAGGCTGCCTTTATCAGTGATCAGCGTGTGTCTAAGGACATAGCATTACATAATGTATCGTCACCGGGTGTATAGCTCTCTAATGAAGGCTAATGAGATCCTTGGCGGGCCCTTGTTTGATCAGCTGATAGCGCCTGAGTCTATTCTTGGACCCTTTTGTCTTTGCTGTGGTCCTAATATGATTTGCACCTGTCTCCTCTTATGTCGGCTGAAACGTTGAGATTGAGCAGCTCTCTCAGGTGGGCTTTGTCAGCACAGGAACTTAGACTGCTGCTGCACAATATCTCCTTAAATATGTGACATGTTTTATAGTATACTGTATGCCTGTTTTTAAATGATACATAGTATGATCACGTCATGATCGAAGGACTTTATCGCATTGCTGTCTTCATTTAAAGCACAATTTTACATTCATTGTTTTATAGTTTTTGCTTTACTTATTGTTATATATTGAGATCACACTAAAGATGTGCCATGTGCTTGTATCTCTCCTTTTACTCTTTATCCCGGTGGCTGCAAACAGGGGGCACCCAAGTATCCCAGTCATGTCACTAACAGGAGACTATAGCATGTTTTGATGTTGGTGGGAGAAACTGGAGTATCCGGAGAAAACCCACCTGAGCACAGGAAGAACATGCAAACTCCACACAGGAAGGCCAAGGAGTCAAACTCTAGTGTTTAACATTTTCTAAGCGGCGACTGTGTTACCATGCCACCATGACTCTGAGCATATACATATACTTGAGAGCATCTTTATAATTAGTCATGAGCACACAAGCACACATTGACAGTAACCTGGCCAGCAGCAACTAACGCTTTTCCTTCTTTACAAAGAAAGTCTGGACCCTGATGCTTGCATTCAGTTTCAAGGGCGGAGTTTAACAGCGTAATGTTAACCAATCAGAGCAACATCGGATGTGGCGCGAAAAAAGGCGAAAACCACACAGCCGTTTGTCAAAAGGGAAGCCACGTCAGCGCCACTAGTTAACATGGCCAGCAGGAAAGCGGACACCATAGCGGTTTCATCGTTTTATACTTTGCTGGTTATTCAAAACTGAGGGGAGAGCAGAAATAACCAGCGTCCGCCATGTTGAATGTTTTGGACTAGCTGTGCAAGCCCAGTTACTTGTGTATGAAGTGTCCAGCAAACCACACCCTGCTGCAGACAGGCTTGTGATTGGTCCGTTCGCAAAATTGCAGAGGAAGGATTTTCTGTGAGAAAGGGACCAGACCATTCTCCTTTTGAAAAAAGTATAACGGCCTGCTATGCCAGGCTACATTGACAGTGTAATCATCACTTTTTTTCTTATTTTTGGTCTTTTGACCAGTTACTATTTAATGAAGTGAATGTTTATTTTCCTTTTTACAAAGTCTCTCTGATCTTTTTTCAAGGGTTGACTGGCAAATGTTAATATGGAAGGACTTGGTTCAGATCTTTTGCCAGTTTGATTCCAAATTAGAGGTTGCTGATAGGAAACCATGTAAAGTCAAATTTGACAATTAGTTTTTTCGTTTTTCCATACCTGTAGGGTTCAGGAGAAGTCCAATACAACCTGGAAATGATTATCAACAATGAGAGAATTAGTCATAATAAAGACAAGAACATCACGCTGTCACTTATGGTATACCCCTCTGCCCTCCAGCTGAGGACTTGGGGCTAAAAGACATCACTTTCTCTTTCTTTATTTGTTACCTGCTAAACAGTTTTTTTTTCTAAAAATTGCTAACTTGTGGAATAATAGAATGAACAAACACCTTAAACTTAGCAGCCTATTGGCTCGAGAAATAGGACCTCTCTGTAAGCCCATGTTCCTCCAGTCACTGATGTACAAACAGATCTAACAGCAAAACTACTCTCACAGGCTAATGCTGAATGGACTGGTGACGTGACACTGCAGCAGTTTGGAGGTTGTTGACTTATTGCTGTTTGCCAGATCTTAACTGTACTGTATATTGGTTGCAGCTACTGTAAGCTTTTACATCTGTACCTCCATCTTCTGGGCAGTGTGCATTAAATCACACTTAGATTTGACCCTTTCCCTAAAAGGAACTGTTGAGCGAGCACTGCTGTACTTTCAATTTACAGCTGCAGCTCAGTCAAAGAGCTTCATGTGGAGTGTACTGTATATATTGCCCAATGAAGCCACAAAATGGAATTGCACATGTTGTTTATCCAGCGCTGAACATCCATTTTCAACATTGTTTTATACTAGGATGTCACTAATATATGAGTGAGCCTATATCTTGGTCTTGTTTATGGCACTTGACAGACACAGCACTCAGTTACATGACCTGCTGTGCTCGTAAAAAACAAAACACTTTCTTTACCATTTCAGAACTGATGCAGATGGAGACACTTTTCCTCCTCTGATAACTCAGTGTTCCAGTTACAGACAGTAGATTCAGACATTGATTGTCCTGTAGAGTTACAGTAAAAGATTGATGCAGACTAAACTAATTACTATAGTTAGGTTGCAAAATATGATAAATGAGGAGGGATACACCAGCTCTTAAGAAGAAAAAATCTTACACATTTGACTCTGGCTTAGGTAAAATATACGTAGATCAATACAGGTAAAATAAAAATAAAACACATTAGTTGCATTGTTATACCTTGTTCCAATTACACTGAGAAAATGATCACTGTACATATTTTAAACAGAACAGAAAAAGTCCAAAAGCACGAGATACAGCTTGATGCGTGCCAATGGAAGATTTTAAAATCCACCTCAGTGAGCTTTGAGGAAATTCTTTGCAGGTTTTGTGTGAGCAATCTTTAAAGAAAATGCTACCACATCCTTGAAAAAGGTTGAAGTAAAAGCATCTGGTCTCAGTTTTCAAGGTGAAGACATTTTGTCTCTAATTCCAAGAGACTTTATCAGTTCCAAATTGTCATCCAGGACATCCAAGATCATTTGCCATTAAAAGATATACACAATAAAACAATTCATCAAGAGTCTAACAATCTAAGCCCAGAGTCCAGCCCTACGTTAACAACAGACAATGAAATTACAGTATTTGTTACAGTAAGCAGCAGCAGTTCAGTGTTTCTTTAAATGTAACATCCACCTTGTTTTTCCTGTGTTGTAGGTGTGTCTTGGATCTAGTGTAGATTGGGCTCAGGGAAAATACATTTTGGATCACAAAGATAACATCCATGCCCGGCTCAGTGGGCAACACTGTAGAGGGAGGAACCTTTAGGTGAGTGAACGACAGACCTAATAAATACCTCACCAAAAGTACAGCAACATATTAGGTTAACCTTTATCTGCTTAAGTAAAGATAAATGATAACCCTGCTGTAACCTTTAACATTATAGTGAACTCCCTGTGCAGTCGTACTTCAATTTTGAAGACTTTAGCGCACCTCTGTCACCATCTGGACTTCCTGTATCTCCTTTTTCTTACTTTGTATGATCATTTTAGATTTGTTTTCCAACCATATTATGTTTTTTTTTTTTAACCATATTAGACTGTTAATACCCTAGTAGGGTCTCCCAAGGCAAACAGGTCCTAGGTGACGGGCCAGACAAAGAGCGGTTCAGAACCCCTTTATGGAGATGAAAATATCAAGAACCGTGACGTCGCCCGGTATGGCGCAACCGGGGCCCCACCCTGGAGCCAGGCCCGGGGTTGGGGCTCGCATGCGAGCGTCTGGTGGCGGTCTTTCCTCACGGGGCCCGGCCGGGCTCAGCCCGAAGGAGCGATGCGGGGCCGACCTCCCGAGGGCCCACCACCTGCGGGAGGAACCGTAAGGGGCCGGTGCAAAGTGGATTGGGTGGCAGTCGAAGGCGGAAGCCTCGACGAACCCCGGGAATCTGGCGCTAGGGAACCTCGCTGGCGGGGAAGGAGCCTGAGCTTGTGCGGGAGGTTGAGAGATACCGACTAGAGATAGTCGGGCTCACCTCCACGCAAATGGCAGTGCAGAGTACCCGGCCTTCTTGGAGTCTCTGGGAGGGGTGCTGGAAAGTGCTCCGACCATGGGACTCGTTCTACTGGGGGACTTCAACGCTCACGTGGGCAGTGACAGTGACACCTGGAGGGGCGTGATTGGGAGGAACGGCCCCCCGGATCTGAACCCGAGTGGTGTTCTGTTATTGGACTTCTGTGCTAGCAACAGTTTGTCCATAACGAACACCATGTTCAAGCATAAGGGTGTCCATCAGTGCATGGCACCAGGACACCCTAGACCGGAGATCGATGATCGACTTTGTAGTTGTTTCATCTGACCTCCGGCCGTATGTCTTGGACACTCGGGTGAAGAGAGGGGCGGAGCTGTCAACTGATCGCCACCTGGTGGTGAGTTGGATCCGATGGCGGGGAGAAAGCTGGACAGACTCGGTAGGCCCAAACGTACTGTGAGGGTCTGTTGGGAACGTTTGGCAGAGCCCCGTGTCAGAAAGACCTTTAACTCCCACCTCCGGCAGAGCTTCGACCAGATCCCGAGGGAAGTTGGAGACATTGAGTCCGAGTGGACCATGTTCTCCACCTCCATTGTCGATGCGGCCACTCGAAGCTGTGGCTGTAAAGTCTCCGGTGCTTGTCGTCGCGGCAACCCCGAACCCGGTGGTGGACACCGGAAGTAAGGGATGTCGTCAAGCTGAAGAAGGAGACCTACCGAGCCTGGTTGGCCCGTGGGACTCCTGAGGCAGCTGATGGGTACCGGCAGGCCAAGCGGACTGCAGCCCGGGTAGTCGTGGAGGCTAAAACTCGGGTCTGGGAGGAGTTCGGTGAGGCCATGGAAGAAATTCTGGCAAACCGACCGGCGCCTCAGGAGGGGCGCTTTGCTAAGGGCTGTCCGGTCCCTGTACGAGCAGGAGCTTGGTTCGCATTGCCGGCAGTAAGTCAGACCTGTTCCCAGTGCATGTTGGACTCCGGCAGGGCTGCCCTTTGTCACCGGTCCTGTTCATTATCTTTATGGACAGGATTTCTAGGTGCAGCCAGGGGCCGGAAGGAGTCTGGTTTGGGGACCACAGGATCTCGTCTCTGCTTTTTGCAGATGATGTTGTCCTGTTGGCTCCATCAAGTCAGGACCTTCAGTGTGCACTGGGACGGTTTGCAGCCTAGTGTGAAGCGGCTGGGATGAGGATCAGCACCTCCAAGTCTGAGACAATGGTTCTCAGTCGGAAAAGGGTGGCTTGTCCCCTTCAGGTTGGTGGAGAGATCCTGCCTCAAGTGGAGGAGTTCAAGTATCTTGGGGTCTTGTTCACGAGTGGGGGAAGGAGGGAACGTGAGATTGACAGACGGATCGGTGCAGCTTCTGCAGTGATGCGGTCGATGTACCAGTCTGTCGTGGTGAAGAAGGAGCTTAGCTGTAAGGCAAAGCTCTCGATTTACCGGTCAATCTACGTTCCTACTCTCACCTATGGTCATGAGATTTGGGTCATGACCGAAAGAACAAGATCCCGGATACAAGCGGCCGAAATGAGCTTTCTCCGCAGGGTGGCGGGGCGCTCCCTTAGAGATAAGGTGAGGAGCTCGGTCACTCGGGAGGAGCTCAAAGTAGAGCCGCTGCTCCTCCACATCGAGAGGAGCCAGCTGAGGTGGCTCGGGCATCTGTTTCGGATGCCTCCTGGACGCCTCCCTAGGGAGGTGTTTCGGGCATGTCCCACCGGGAGGAGACCCCGGGGAAGACCTAGGACACGCTGGAGGGACTATGTCTCTCGGCTGGCCTGGGAACGCCTCGGTATCCCCTCGGAAGAGCTGGAGGAGGTGTCTGGGGAGAGAGAAGTCTGGGCGTCTTTGCTTGGACTGCTGCCCCCGCGACCCGGCCCCGGATAAGCGGTAGAAGATGGATGGATGGATGGACTGTTAATAAATATAAAATAAAAATGAATTAATAAAAAATAGTGTCCACTGACATCCACTGGCTGCTCTTTGTTTCTCAAAAGCCTAGTGCAGGGGATGGTCCATGTTGTTCACTATAGCCTCCATCCTGTTGCGTTAAGGATGCTGTGTCTGTGACCTATACTTCCTGTTCCTCCTGTGTGTCCCAGATTTGCAGCCTCTGTATCGCCTTATGTCTCTGGAACCAGATGACCAACACCATAGACACTACTTTCACGTAGATCTTGGCTATCTTTTCTTGTGTAAATGATCCTTGTTGTAGTATCCATTAAAAATAGTAAAAATAATAAAAATAAAAATAAAACGACATTAAAAAATTCTTAGTAAATTGATTGCTTATTTGAAGAGGACTTAATATTTGCAACCTTTCTGGATGGCACATTATTTTTTAAATAACATGAACTAAATAAAGCTGCTCAAGGTGTACAAGAACTAACGTGGGAATATGGTGTATATCATCTATTTTAGAATTATTTTAAGTGAGTGACTTAACTGAGTTTTACATGTATATTTTCCCATCACAAAGTGCACTGAGGTACATCAAAGACAAACTTTTACTGTGAGTTAGGCCTTTTAATATTTTTATGTAAAGTCAGGTAAATATAACATTTCTGGCCATAGTAGTTAGTAATGTTTATTAATACAATAAAACACTACCGAGACAGTGATAAAAAAAACTAGTGCTTTTACACTTGATTTGTCATAAAAAGGCTATAATTCAGTAATTTTAAAGTCTTATAGTTTGCTATAGACAATATCCCTCAGCATCATTAAATAAGAAACCAAACTGAGTAACCGGGGATGTTGTTCTGGGAGTGGTGCCCCGACATGACAGACATGAAACATCAACATAAGTTCCCAGGAGCCATTGAAGCCCACATGGTGTTGTCACGTTACGGCGTGAACAAGTGACACATGAACAAAAGCTGCTCTCCTTTTCCACTGTGTCTGTTCCCTATCATTTCTCCACCAGCCCATCTCCGCTGACACCCCCTTTTTCCTCGACTCACAGCGACATACATCACTCTAACTAACCACAGGCTAAGGGCCTTTTTCTCCTGCCTCACATTTACTCCTGACATCTACTTTTCCTTTTTCCGTGTTGTTCTTGGCTGAAAGAGAGAAAAAAATGGCTGCAGTAAAACACTGTTTTCCTTCCATTTTCATCTCACCTGTTGTTTACTGTAACACTCTCCAGTTTCTGTTGGAAGCTGCACTTTCTCTCTTTATTGTGCTTCAGATATTTCTAATCCCCCAATGTTTTCTCCCTGCTCTATTTGCCTTTTCCTTAGGAGCCGAGCATATTGGCACGTCACAGCTGAGTGGCCTTTGTGAGACGTACGTAACGCTGTGGACTAATGGATTCCATTGTCGTGTTTGGTTGGCTCGTGAGCACTGTGCTGTGTACCCCTTTCCCTGACTAATGGGGCCCCCGGGCGTAAAAGGAGTGTGTGTTTGTATGTGTGTGTGGACGAGGAACGAGGTGGGCACACAATTTATGAGGCAATCCAAGAGAAAGCCCTCATTTTCGTAAGGTCTTTGTGTCCAGTGCTTGCAAATGTGAAATGAATGAAATATGAACTGAAGCATTACCTCAATTAATGGTCAATGCTTCCGGTTTATTTATTTCTTCAAAGGATTTCTTTTTCCATGTATTGAATATGAGAGCGAGGAGCACACACAGCAGTTATGCAGTATGTGGCCTCATTATTGTAATTATGGATGATTTAAAGATCTCATCAACAACATTATCTGCTTCTTATCTTCACTGTAATATTTCCTAAGATAACAGTCAATACATTTCCTGTAGCTCTTCAACCTGACCAAAACATAACCTCCAGTATTTTCTCCTGTGTGTCCGTGATGTCATTAGATTGATGTTAAAGAAGGTTAAGAGACTGTCTGATTGCGCTGGATCCAGCACTCGGAGCAAGGTGACTGGCAGAGGCTGTTAATGCTCGGCTCTTTGCTTCTTTGCTTCCAGTCTTGTTGGACTGACTGAGAAGGAAAACAGCAGCTTCTTTGCATGTTTACTGAGAATTGTTACCCTTTCTTTGTGAAAAATTTGTCTTCATTAAAGTGATCAGTTAAGTCTGGGAGAAACTGGCTATGGATTATTAAAACAAAAATTAAGTCCGAGACCATGGTTCTCAGTCGGAAAAAGGTGGCTTGTTTCCTTCAGGTATGCATACTCCATACTGTGAAAACACAGGAAATAAATCTTTGTATTTTGAACATGTTTAAGATAAACTTGGAGCAATTGAACAGTAACATTTTAATGATTGGTAGTTATTAGTATTAGTATTATAACTAACACTAAAAATAAATGCGAGGTGCATTTTTCCTGTTGTCTTCAGAAGAATGACAATAGGAAAAGATGAATTAGGATTGCACCTTTTTATATTTCTTTGTTCAACAATCAATTCAACAAATAAGTTAAATTGATTGTATTTAAAATGTTGTCACACATTTATAAATGGCCATTAAAGGCATACTATGCAGAATTTCAGGATAATGTTAATTAACAGACCAGGGGCCATGTCTTTCCGATCAAAACGCAGGTATCTGGTGGAGACAGAAGCTCATTGAGGGGCGAAGATGGGGAGTACAAACAGGCCGGACTTGAGTTGGCGCAGATATAAAGAGGCTGACTTATGTCCGATTTTCTGCGCAACACAATCTACAGCTACATGTCTGCACATGCTCTCTATCAGCACGAGAGAAAAAAGTGAAGTGTTATATACAAACTGCCGAGTTTTAGAATAATTTTAATTTGGTAGTGGACTAAAGACAGAAAAAACACTGCACACTTTTTTTACTCACGTCGTGTAAAGCCGTCCTTGTTGTTTCATGTGGTAGTTATTTAATCTCAATCACGTGGAAACTACATGATCAGTTCAGCTTCAAAACTCTGGAGCATGGTCTCAGAGCAAAGCGGAGCAAAGTAGAGCACAGACAGAGCAGACAGGTGTCACACCTGTCAGGACATGGTCCAGGCCCAGGCAGAGATGAGGAATGTGGATAATAGCAGCACCAATGAGTTCAAGACTGTCTTTTTTTCAGGAGGCTCCAAACACAGATCCAAGCTCCTGATCAGCTGCATCCTGGTGAGTTTCCTGCTTCTAAAGCCCCGCCTTCGCCTTGTTTAAGCTAAACTTTCACTCTTTCTCCGCCTCAATCATAACGTGTAATATTTTTTGTTAAAGCAAGCCAGTGCTTTTGTGCTTTTTGGTTGTAAAAAAAATAAAAATAAAATATTAGGTAGATTAGTCATTCATTAGTAATGTTTCAGGATACAAGGTCAAATTATTTAGAGAATATTTTAAATGATTTATTTATTTTACAAAATTAAAATAAATAAAACATATTGTATTTAATAATTAGCAATTTAATTTATTAGATTTATTTTCTATGTTTATTATACAAGAGCATGTGCACAATAATAATAAAAATGTGAGTGGCAATATCTTCATGTCCTAATTTAATGATGTCTGCATCAGTCTGTGCTTTGACTAAGATCAGCTGTTGGACCTGCCTGGGCCATGGCACGCCTCGCTTTTTTAAACACCACCCCTCACGTCGCTGGCAGAGCCGCAAATGGGCAGGAGTTAGCTGCGTTGGGCAGAAGATAGAAAATATACCGTGCACTGTCTTGATCACCGCCAGGTCCTGGGCCTTATCCTTAATGTCAAATTCAGTTTTATTGTGGCTTTTGCAACCTCTTTTGATTTTGTAGCGTTGTCCTTTCTTCTGTGAGCTGTCACTCAGAAACATCATCCGCATGTAAACAAAGGAAAAAATACAGAGGACAATGGATTACCTACATTTATCTCCACAGTGTTTTAGAGGCTGTAGGTGTGGAAGAAATGTGATTTAACTTAAATAAAAGTATATTCAAACACATATCCTTTAATGAAAAATTTGCAGACCCCTCACAGTAAGAAAAACTAACTAAGCAGACCTCGACCGATTTTATTTGAGGACCCCTGCTCTATAGATTTAGTAAAGTCTAGGAGGTCCTTGAGTTCCAATATACTGTATTTTGTATTCAAGTCAAATAGCATTGTATTAATAAAAGAGTGGGTCTATAACAAGGCTGTTGAACGAGCACAGAACCATCTGGGAGGTCTTCCATAACAAAGCGTTGGCGAAGGTACATTACACGAATACCTGGTCAGTGATTGGATTGGTGTCTACCCAATCAGTGCAACGCCATGTTGTTTACATTAGTATCTATAAATTGGTCCCCATATTGTCAAACCTGAAACATGCCCATACCTGTCTGTGCCACCACACATCTGCAGCGTGAGAGCAGACAGCAACTGTACAAAATGGATTTTCGTGAGTTTGTGAAATTGCAAATCTCATAAAAATCCATTTGATGTGCAACTTAAATGGGTCTAAGGATTAGTAGTGAGGTTCAGGAGAGTGATGTAGAACTATCTAACTATTAGTTAGACAAAATGTACTGGCATTTCTAGTTGAAAAGAGGTCAGA
Organism: Perccottus glenii; assembly: GCA_024416835.2. NCBI lineage: Eukaryota > Metazoa > Chordata > Actinopteri > Gobiiformes > Odontobutidae > Perccottus > Perccottus glenii. The sequence goes on along the minus strand of CM044552.2, from coordinate 20,364,555 downwards.
CCAAAGCCACACATTGCCAGTTCAAGGAGTCACATGACACTATTGAGACATGACTTTTGGAAATTTAGATTCTGATACCTGCCAATCAGAAGTCGCATATTTGACAAAGATATAGTGTATACTGTATACTATAGTTGGATATTGTCAGCCTGTTAGATGACATCTTACAAATACAAAAGGTATTTTTTTGCTACATTGTTTAAATTTCATTGTGATTGGTGAACTGCACCTCTTGATACTTGTTCTTATTGCATGTTCCAACCTTCTAAATGTCTTCAGGTTGAAAGCTGCATTAAGGAATGCAGCTTGTTGTCCAGTGCCATCATGTACACTGTGGTCTGCTGGGGCAGCAGTCTGCGCGTGAGGGACACTAATAGACTTGACAAGATCATCAAGAAGTAGTGACTCTCTGACTGTTGTGTCGGAGGATGTTGTCCAAAATCAGGACTATTCTGGACTTTCCCTCCCACCCGCTCCACAAAGTACTGGTCAGCTGCAAGAGCTCGTTTAGCAGTAGACTGTTACTGCCACTCTGCTCCACCGAGAGACACAGGAAATCATTCCTGCCAGTCGCCATCAAACCTCTGAACTCTGTAAATCCTCTGTAGAGTCACTGTGCAATATTCTGCCTGCTGTACAATATTAAGTGCACTTGTAAACTGTACATCATGTGAATATGTAAAGAGACTGTTTATTGGCTGTTAGGGATATCATAGTTTATAGTTTATAGTTAAGTTATATCTACTTTAAAAATAAACTTCTATTCTTGCACTGGTCGGTTGCATGTTTGTAACAAAAAGAATTTCCCCCTTAGGGATGAATTAAAGTAATTCTGATTCTGAGGAAGCTCATTTAAGTGGGTGGATTAAACTAAAGCTTATTTTTTAATGGTACCAGATCTACAGTATGATATACAGTATTGTTCAAAATAATAGCAGTACAATGTGACTAACCAGAATAATCCAGGTTTTTAGTATATTTTTTTATTGCCAAGTTACCAGTAGGTGCAGTAGATTCTCAGAAAACAAACAAGACCCAGCATTCATGATATGCACACTCTTAAGCTGTGCAATTGGGCAATTAGTTGAAAGGTGTGTGTTCTAAAAAATAGCAGTCTCTGCTAGTGAGAATATTTTTCTTCAGGTCAAGATTTAGCAATCCTGTAAATCACTAAACTAATATTTAGTTGTATGACCACAGTTTCTTAAAACTGCTTCACATCTGTGTGGCACCAACTTGTGGCACCTCTCAGCTGTTATTCCACTCCATGATTCTTTAACAACATTCCACAATTCATTTACATTTCTTGGTTTTGCTTCAGAGACAGCTTCTTGATTGGATTAAGGTCTGTGGATTGGGCTGGCCACTCCATAACAATAATTTTAGTTGGTTTGGAACCAAGACTTTGCTTGGTCATTGGGTCATTGTCTTGTTGAAACAAACATTTCAAGGGCAGGTCCTCTTCAGCATAAGACAACATGACCTCTTCAAGTATTTTGACAAATGCAAACTGATCCATGATCCTTGGTATGTGATAAATAGGCTCAACAGCCTCAATAGTAGGAGAAACATGCCCATATCATGATGCGTGCTTCACTGTCTTCACTGTCTTCACTGTGAACTGTGGCTTGAATTCAGAGTTTGGGGGTCGTCTCACAAACTGTCTGTAGCCCTTGGACCCAAAAAGAACAATTTTACTCTCCTCAGTCACAAAATGTTCCTCCATTTCTCTTTAGGCCAGTTGATGTGTTCTTTAACAAATTGTAGCCTCTTCTGCACGTGCCTTTTTTTTTTAAACAGAGGGACTTTGCGGGGGATTCTTTAAAATATATTAGCTTCACACAGACGTCTTCTAACTGTCACAGTACTTACAGGTAACTCCAGACTGTCTTTGATCATCCTGGAGCTGATCATTGGCTGAGCGTTGCCGTTCTGGTTATTCTTCGATCCATTTTGATGGTTGTCTGGTTTTGCTCTCCATTTTAAGGCATTGGAGATCAGTTTAGCTATAACAATCATATTTTGCCTCTCTTTATAGGTTTTTCTCTACTCCAATCAACTTTCTAATCAAAGTACGCTGTTCTTCTGAACAATGTCTTAAATGACCCATTTTCCTCAGGCTTTCAAATGCATGTTCAACAAGTGCTGGTGGCTTCATCCTTAAAAGGATGCCACCTGATTGATGACCCTTAGTGATTGAATGCCACACTGCTATTTTTTAGAACACACACCTTTCAACTAATTGCCCAATTGCACAGCCTTAAGAGCGTGCATATAATGAAGGCTGGGTCTTGTTTGTTTTCTGAGAATCTACTACTAGTATATCTACTGGTAACGTGTTTGCCACTTAGCAATAAAAAATATACTAAAAACCTGGATTATTCTGGTTAGTCACATTGTACTGCTATTATTTTGAACAATATTGTAACACATGATGATAATACATATTGCAACAACAGGTTCTTACCAGATGGCTCTGTTGGTAGACACTACGTTCAGAAAACATGGCCAAGACACTAAATCAACTCAGCTCTGAGGGAATTTTCACTTTGTCTGTGTTCTGACTATAAGATATCTGTTTAATCTGTACAATTTAGCAGAACTTCTAGAGATTCTTGTAAAACTACCTTTGATGAGGTCATCAAAGCTGGATTTGTCTTCATAAAGCCTCAGCAGAGATTTAAAAATGAAAATGATTAGCTGTGGAAAAAGTGTGGTTTCATTAAAAACAACAGACTGACTTACTGTCATCTGGGGCTTAATGTGTTGAGCAAAACTCAGGAGAGGATAGTTGATCTGTTTTCACGCTCATTTGTTGCCGCCATAAAGCACGCAAGAGCAGCACTGGGAAAACAAAACATTTTTTTAAAATAAATAAAACCATTGTGTTCAACCAACCTAGACCATATTTTCAAAAAAGGCTATCCCCGAAGGCTTTCTTGCTAATTTGCTCAGAAGTCATTTTCTCATGCTCCACAAAGCGTCGCATTTATGAGCGACAGGGGATCAGTTAAGACATTTGCTGTGGACAAAAACTCTGAGAGTGAAAGCAGACAATCACACACAACTTTTTACCAACTTAAAAAAGATACATTCAGTTGGTTGAACTTAACAAGAATTTTATTGCAGTTGAATTAATGATATGAGAGGACAAGGACATTATGGTCAAATATACTGTATATAGCCCGACAGAATTTTTTTAAAATAAAGCGCTAATGGAAGTCTGAAAAAGTCTGTTAAGCAATAGTTTGGTTTGTCATGTTTAATGTAATTAGTACAGAAAAAATAATAGGATTAAGGCAACACTTTACCGTCTTTCAGAAACGGTAAAGAATCTGTTGTTGAGAGTCATCGTGTACTTATTAGAAGTGGGACAGCTGACCATAATCCAGTTTCTGTCAAATAGTTGGTGCACTTTAAAATCCCCATTAATCTCCACCTGCTCCTACAGAAACAATATTTTTGTTAAATGGTTACCAACTGCCAAATAATTGCTGACAGTTGGTGTCATCATGTTTATAATGCTGCTGGTGGTGATGGTAATAATGAATGTCGTGATGTTCATGTGGTGGGCTGCGACTGCATATGGTGCTGTGTGGAAATGGTGGTGGTGATTTTTGTTATTTGTATTGATGAAAAAAAGAACTGTGCTAATAGATATTATGGAGGAGTGGGATTAAATAAGGTTAAACTTCTCACTCTTTTTCAGGCATGTGCAAATTATGTGGACTGAATCCTTTTGTTTTTATATATACTTGCTATTCTGTGTATTTATTTTACTTTCTTCTACATGTTCAAATTTATTGAATAAATTAAACTAAACATTACATTCGATAAAATATACGTTATCTTGGATGCTATGCTATTGGTAGCATTATCTGAATTTTGTCAGAGTGATTCTGATTGAAATGTTTTCTTATTTCGGTAGGAGTTGTATTACAAGAGTACTACGTACCTTTCCATTCCTCTGACACATCCACCCAAACAGACTGCAGAGGATGTTAATCCCTCGGTTTGCTCTTTCTAATAGTTTGATCAATATCCCATTTGGGGATGAATCTGGCGAGCTTATGCTGATACAGCCTGCAGTGGCTCCATTCTTGGGACGTCTCCTCCTGCTCACTCACCCTTGGGACCAAGACTTACTGCTGAATGGCAACACTGGGAGCTGTAATGAAGAGACTTTTCTGTGGCAGAGAAATTGGCAATCATCACTTAAGCTATTAGTGGAATGGTTAGGAGATCAGTGTGGCCAATAAAACCAAAAGCTATCCTGTTAGTGAAGATGGAGGAGGTGTGGGTGCTGGGAAATATAATTACTTAAATTACTTAAAATAATATACTTGAAATGTCTTTTGTAACTTGGGCATTTGGTCTTAGAGGAAATTGTTCAGGGTCATTTTGGCTCATCTACAGCGGGCACTATGGTTGAACAGAAGAACGTTCTGGTCCCTAGACAAATATTTACTTACATCAAATTATAACCTAAACAATGTGTTAGCAATAGGTAGTCCTTTATTAAACAGTATGTTGTGAATACAATTGTATTGCGTGTATTGCATATTCGTGCAATATGCAATATAAAATATGTTGAATATTACAATATTAAAAGTTGAATTAGAAATATAAAGCAATACAAGGCTCTATACTAGGTTACACTTACACTGGGCAGACTGCTTTACTAATTTTGTCATGCCTCAATGTGACTGGGAGGGCATATTACTCCCGTTAAAAGCATATGCAAAAGGGCAGGTACTTTAAATGAATACCTGGTCAGTGATTAGATTTATCAATTGCAGTTTTATATAATCAGAGGAGCACCATTTTGTTTGTTTGTAACGGTAAAACTGTTGCTACATCATTAAACCTAAAACACGGCCAGACCTCTCAGAGCTGCCAAATCATCGGAAACAAGAGTAAAGCCCAGGTTTTGGATATGAATACTTTGCTTGGAGCAGTTCAAGATGGATTCTGGTGAGTTTGTAAACTCCCAAATTTCCCAAGAATCCAGCTGCAACACAAGGTTACTGTACTGTATAACCTTTGACCTCATGGACAAAAAAATGATTGAACTTGCTAAAAGAATTTGTTTGTGTGTGAACACTCAGAAAGATAAACAGATGGTTTTAGTACCAGTTCATTCACTAGACAACACAGAAACCTGACCCCAGTGCAGTCCTAAATGAAAAGATAGGAATCTGTTTTTACGATTCCTGAATTCCAACAAAGAAACTCCCAAGAAAGAAAGGAGAGAACAACGCAGAAACCTGACGCCAGTGGAGTCAAAAAATAAACGATAAGAATCTGCTTTTAAGACATTCCAACCAAGAAACTCCCAAGAGGGAAAGGTCTTTGACAAATATTCCATTAAGACAAACATTAACAAACCTTAATTTTCAACGATCGTCCGTAGACTTTGAAAACGAGAGACTTATGCACGAGAGATAAACACAGAGATAATAAAGTTTCATCGCATTGCATCGTTCAACCGCATTCTCAAAAAGACAAATTATTGACCTTGGAAACATTGCTTTTCTTTACGTTTAACATACATTGCCTGGATGTGTTTGTACAAATGAATGTTGAATGTGTTTTCAAGGTTGAAGGTGGTTGTATGTTATCAGTTTATAACTTGGTTTGAGTGAAATTATCTCTCCTCTTCCTCCTAGTGAGACAAAGAAGTCTCCCGACATGACATGACATGATGGCATGACATGACATGACAAGCCTATCTGACTGACTAGTAAAAACTCAGTTCTGATGGTGTTGGCAGCTCAGTTTGTTTAGTTTTTGCTCAGTTTTCAGTTCAATTTTTGTTTGTTTTTTACTTTGTCTTGTCTTCGTCGTCTCTTGGGTTGACGTTTTTTCCTGGGCAAAGCCCGTGTTCTTAATTTGTTACTTTTATTAGTGAGAATATTTTTCTTCAGTTCAGGACTAAGCCTTATCCGCCAAAAGGCGTTTTAACACATTTTTGGTTTATTTGCTGCCACAGGTAATCAACTTTAATTAAGCTGTTTTCTTCCTACAAATCAATGACTAAAATGACTTCTTGCCGCTGCTTCCTCATCTGCCTGTCTCATCCAATCATCACTAAGCTGCCTTTGTCTAAAGCACCCTCACTACGACGTCATCCGTTTAAGCTTGTGCCACAACCCTCCCCCACCTCAGCTGGGGAGCACACTCTTCATCAGTAGCACTCACCTCTTCATCTCATCACCACCACCAGTTTCTAGGCCCCGGGGAAAGACCTGCAAATCATCTACACTGCTCATCTCCCAACGTTTCATCCCACGACGTCTGGCTTGTCGTGAGATATACCTCAAGCACGATTTAGACCTTCAATATGTTGACCATCCAAAGACAGACTTCCATGAGATGCAATTCTATTTGTTTCTGCTGTTTCTGGTCTTTTGTGGTTCCAGACACTTGATTCTTTTGCTTTGTCAAATGTTCTGTCAGCAGGTGCTATATCAGGTTTGTTGTCGGGGTTGAACCTTTAAATTGGTTACCTCTCTCTGAAACTCTTGTTTGCACTCCTTCATCAGAGAAGACATCTGCTCTGTCAGGTGACCAAGTGGCAGAGCATCAAAGGCCCAACCTGCATGTTGTTCAACTTCATTAAATGGGACAACAGACCAATCCAAAATTGGAGGAACATTAATGGAGCCATCATCCAAACACCCTCATTGCTTGTTTTGACATCATCAAACTGAAAATGAATGAAAAAAAAGTGAATATTATACAGAAATTTACACAGTATGCTGCTCTTGTTAAACATTAATTTAGACTTACTAGTAAATGCTGTTAGGGTCCTGGGACAAGTGTGTCATGGTGACAAAAGGGTGATGCAGGGCTTGTTATGGAGAGAGTCAAAGGGTTTGATTAGGGTGTAGCAACCCTTGGAGAAGGTCAACTAAATTTTTTTTCGATCTTCAGTTTCCCACTCAGAAAACACCTGCATTTGTTCAACAAGTCAGAGATTTCAGTAATTTCTCTGCTTCTACTCCTTAAACCCATGAACTAAACAAAGAACATATTCAGTAGATTCAGTTTTCAGAGTTGAGGTCACTTACATTGACCAGATCATACTCCTGAGGCAGCTGATAGGTACCGGCAGGCCAAGCGGACTGCAGCCCGGGTGGTCGTGGAGGCTAAAACTCGGGTCTGGGAGGAGTTCGGTGAGGCCATGGAGAAAGACTATCGGTCGGCCTCGAAGAAATTCTGGCAAACCGTCCGGCGCCTCAGGAGGGGGAAGCAGTGCCCTGCCAACACTGTTTACAGTAGAGGTGGGAACCTGCTGACTTCAACTGGGGATATTGTTGGACGGTGGAAGGAATACTTCGAGGATCTCCTCAACCCCACCGACACGTCTTCCACTGAGGAAGCAGAGGCCGAGGGCTTGGAGGTGGACTCGTCCATCACCCGGGCTGAAGTCACTGAGGTAGTTGGGAAGCTCCTCAGTGGCAAGGCACCGGGGGTGGATGAGATACGCCCTGAGTACCTCAAGTCTCTGGATGTTGTAGGGCTGTCTTGGTTGACACGCCTCTGCAACATCGCGTGGCGACAGTACCTCTGGACTGGCAGACCGGGTGGTGGTCCCTCTTTTCAAGAAGGGGGACCGGAGGGTGTGTTCCAACTACAGAGGGATCACACTCCTCAGCCTCCCCGGGAAAGTCTATGCCAGGGTACTGGAGAGGAGAATGCGACCGATAGTCGAACCTCGGATTCAGGAGGAACAATGCGGTTTTCGTCCTGGTCGTGGAACACTGGACCAGCTCTATACCCTCTCCAGGGTGCTGGAGGGTTTATGGGAGTTTGCCCAACCAGTCCACATGTGTTTTGTGGATCTGGAGAAGGCATTCGACTGTGTCCTCGTGGCGCCCTGTGGGGTGCTCTGGGAGTATGGGGTCCGGGGCCCTTTGCTAAGGGCTGTCCGGTCCCTGTACGACCGGAGCAGGAGCTTGGTTCGCATTGCCGGCAGTAAGTCAGACCTGTTCCCAGTGCATGTTTGACTCCGGCAGGGCTGCCCTTTGTCACCGGTCCTGTTCATTATCTTTATGGACAGGATTTCTAGCGCAGCCAGGGGCCGGAGGAGTCTGGTTTGGGGACCACAGGATCTCGTCTGCTTTTTGCAGATGATGTTGTCCTGTTGGCTCCATCAAGCCAGGACCTGCAGCATGCACTGGGACGGTTTGCAGCCGAGTGTGAAGCGGCTGGGATGAGGATCAGCACCTCCAAGTCTGAGACCATGGTTCTCAGTCGGAAAAGGGTGGCTTGTCCCCTTCAGGTTGGTGGAGAGATCCTGCCTCAAGTAGAGGAGTTCAAGTATCTTGGGGTCTTGTTCACGAGTGAGGAAGGAGGAACGTGAGATTGACAGACGGATCGGTGCAGCTTCTGCAGTGATGCGGTCGATGTACCGGTCTGTCGTGGTGAAGAAGGAGCTGAGCTGTAAGGCAAAGCTCTTGATTTACCGGTCAATCTACGTTCCTACTCACCTATGGTCATGAGCTTTGGGTCATGACCGAAAGAACAAGATCCCGGATACAAGCGGCCGAAATGAGCTTTCTCCGCAGGGTGGCGGGGCGCTCCGTTAGAGATAAGGTGAGGAGCTCGGTCACTCGGGAGGAGCTCAAAGTAGAACCGCTGCTCCTCCACATCGAGAGGAGCCAGCTGAGGTGGCTCGGGCATCTGTTTCGGATGCCTCCTGGACACCTCCCTAGGGAGGTGTTTGGCATGTCCCACCGAGGAGACCCCGGGAAGACCTAGGACACGCTGGAGGGACTATGTCTCTCGGCTGGCCTGGGAACGCCTCGGTATCCCCCCGGAAGAGCTAGAGGAAGTGTCTGGGGAGAGGGAAGTCTGGGCGTCTCTGCTTAGACTGCTGCCCCCGCGACCCGGCCCCGGATAAGCGGTAGAAGATGGATGGATGGATGGAGATCATACAAAGACTAGAGTTTGTTGCCATAGCAATAGTCCTCTTCAGTCCTGGTCCCAGTAACTTCAGCAAATTCCTCAGGCGTCAAAAGCCTCCATGTTGTCGACCAATTATCCTCATCTTTCACCTCTTTCACCAAAGTACTTAGTATAGACCCCATTAACACTGGTGGAAATCTCAATCGCCACCATACGCCTTATCTGAAAAGTGAATACATAACCACATCAGCTGACATCCCACACCAAGGCTGAGGAAAGTCTGAGGAAAGTCACCTACCATCTGGTTAATGGTGTCCAAGGTAGAGGCCAGCCAAGTAGCAGCCCAAGCCCCACCTGCTGGGCAATCGGGGGGGATCTCACATGGAGACAGTGTTTCCCAATCTCAAGATTTAAGCAGGTCAAAGAGACTTATGTCAATCATTTCAAATGCTAGACAGGTGAGCCCTTTGTACTTAAAACTCTTAATGAATCTAACCACATCAGAGCAATCACAGTCCGGGGAGCAGATTATTTCCAACATGGCCACCTGGAAATAAAAACCCTTAATTATCTTCTCTCATCAGTCTGTAGTTTTGATAAATGTATAATTTATCGTTAGCCTCTTTGATGGCTTTGGGATCTTTTAACATTTTCACTGCAACTACCTCCATGGTTTTAACATTTTGGCACCTGACCACTTTATCTAAGCAGTCTTGGCCAATAAACTCCAAAACAGAGTGAGGCCGAATCAGCAAACTAATCACTATATAGTGAGCACGTCCTTTTGTAGTGGTGTCTGAATGTCTAGTAACAAAAATGTAGTGCACTCAAAAATTTCCACAATACATTAGTAGTGAGCCGCAGTGGTCACTGGACGGTCAAATAGACCATAATGCTTTGCGACTTGTTGGAGGAGAGCCGCGCGACTGTGACATGTCTTTAAACTGAACACAACAGATTTGAATGAAACGAGTTAGAGACAAGTTTGACTTTCTGTGGAAACGTAATCCGTCGTAAATTGTTATTAATAAACCATTACAATGTAAAATCAAACATCCCAAAACATCATAACATCCCCCTCTCCCCCACATACTGTTGTTGTGTCCTTGGGCAAGACACTTAACCTACATTGCCTCCAGTGGTGTTCCAGCTGTAACACTGGTGAATAATAATAACTGCTTAATGTATGTAAAGTGCTTTGAGTGCCTACTACAGTAGGTGGAAAAGTGATATCGATAAAAAAATATATATATTAATATTTACATCACTAAAGTCTTGTCTTTATTACAGAAATCCATTAAGATCCATAGAGTCACGTGTTAATAACGTGCACATTTAATAAAAAGAAAAAAAAAGTATTTTAGTAGCAGTGGTCTTTTGTATTTGTATTGTGGGATGTACCAGATTAAAGATTCTAAATGTGAATGACATCTCACAGGTATCAAGTCTGCTCCTGAGTTTTAAACACATCACTGGTTTTATTGACTGCGTTGTTTACTCTGGCTGCAGTGCTGTTTTTGAGGAAGTTGGTATTTATGGTCACACCTCACTTCCCTGAGAGACATGAGCCAGCTGGCACCGAGACTGGCAGCCATGTTTACTGCTTAGGACGTAAGGTGGGGCTTCCTCCTCAGAGGATAAGACAGTCAAATATGATATGAAAGACATGTTGATTCCCGAGTGTCACTTGTAATCCCTGTGTACTTAACAAATATTTTTGTACTGAGGGATACTCTTTGCTTCTATTTTAGATTATAGCTTTTAGCGCACCCTTTCAAGTTAAAGCAGGGAGATTAAACCATTAGCTATGCCCATAATAATTTTAAATGTAAAGCGGATTGATGTACAAATGGAATAAACACTAAGGGTAGTGAAGGCTAGTATTTTACAAATTGTATTAATAAAAGTATAATACTCTTATTCAATTAAAATTTATAAATTAATTAAAACGTATTGTTAATTCAGGCAGCAATAAAACAGCACTTGTGATGATTGATAATGTTTGGTTTAGTCCAAAAAAACAAGGTTTTCTTAATAGTTGTTTGTGTGTGTGTGTTTTATTTTTTTTTTTTTTTATGAGTTAGTGCTCTCCACAGCAAGAACAGCTTCTTTACAAAGAGGGTCCAGTTTTCCATCTCCTCCTGCGGAAAGTACAGATAGTCAATAAACTTAAGGAACATTTTTGATAAAAATAAATGAGTGAAAACTGAGTAGCCTACATGTAACTGACCAAACTCGAGTTGCCGGATGTCGCAGGTGAAGACTATCCTGCCCCTGACCAACAGCTCCACTCTGTTCCGCTCGCGTGTTTCCGCCAACAAGCACTGGTGTCCACGCGCTGTCAGTGCGGCTGCGTACAAACGTTAGTCTCGGGCAACTCAAGTTCAAAGAGGTTCCGTCACATGTAGTAATTAACTGTACTTACCCTGAAGACCCTGCAGGCGGTACGTCCGGTGCTGTACGAGTCCACATGATTCATATGGCCCGTACAGCAGGGTCACGAGCGCTTTTTGCGCCATTGTTTGTTGCTGGTTGCCTTGGCAACTGTTTACGCCAAAGAGCTCTACAGCGACGTTCTCACATGATGGATAATAGGCAGGGAGCCAGACCCCTCCCTTAGGATGGTTTTTGCTTTAGATTTTGTGAGACATGTCAGTCCGTGAACGTATTACAGGAACTATTATATATCTATGGTAGCTGATAACCTGTTCAATGTGAAAAATAAAAGTTATGTGGTGAAAATGCAGCCAAGTACAAGGCAGGACTCGTGGTCATCTTATGGCCTGCCAAATCTGTAAATAACTACTACTACTAACTACTAACTAACCAAGGTCTATATCTAAAAGGAATTTATTTTCAGATGTATTAAGTGTTAAAAATGAATAAAAGATTATTTCATCTCTGTGTTTGCCAATATATATCTAAAAAATAATTCTTTAACTTGGGTAAACTTGGTTATTGGAAGAAAAGGTTAGTCAAAGAGGGTGTTGAGTAATTGGCTTAATAAACATCAGTATGTTATGACTAAGGACTACAGCAAACAGTGGGACGTGCATATGTTGCAATTGACAGAACATTTGTTAAACAAAAGTGACCGACACATAAATGTCATGTTTTATGAGATGTGTATCTCACACATTTGTAGAAGGCAATGTTGATAAGTTGTAGCTTATGTCAGCAATGAGCCAGAAGGGGCTCTGTGCGTTCCCCTAAAAGTTTAATGCAGAGCAGCTGAGACTAAAAGAAACTGGATACTGAAGATAAATCTTACCAGGTTTGAGAAAGACTTTTTAGTCTGTTTTATATAATTCAATATACACTATTCTTAAGTGAGATCTGAGAATAAAGTTGGAATCAGTTAAAAACACTTATCTTTTAGTTCATGAAGCACCTACCACCAAACACATTTCTCTTTACTTACATATAACTTTAATTGATTTTTAAACAACTGTAAAATGAGTGTAATTCAGTGGCCTTCCTCCTGATGATGGTGGTGAGATAACCTGCCCTTGTTCCTAAGTCACAAATGAGGCCATAAACAAAGCTGGGGTTAAAAATGCAAAGTTTATTTGCCTTTGCCTGCTGCCCCACTGTTTTTAATAACAAGTGAGTCAAAGGCAGACAGACCAACTGTAAATGATGGAGATCCTTGCAACATGGGGTTGTGCATTAACATCTCGTCACAGTATCTCTGTGCATTCAAAATGCCATCAGTAAAATACACCTGTGTTCTTTGTCCATAACATACACCTGCCCCTACCATAACCCGACCGCCACCATGGGCCACTCGATCCACAACATTGACTTTTCAATGCACTTCAATGCACTTTTTACATTAAGTTATACGGGCTCTAATTCTCATGAGCTAAGTCAAATGTAAGCTCTCCTCATTTTGACAAATGTAGTGAGAAGTCCTGTGTTTATTATGTATGTCTAAAAGCCTTCAATTAAGATTAAATAATACATTTGCATTTAAATAACAGTTGTTTAAATGCAAATTTATTATTATTACAATATTTCATTTACTATTTTTTCCCTACTATTTCCCTTTGTAACATATTTTGTCCAACACAAACATACACCTTGTCCCACGTTTTTTTAATTTATAATCTAGTTATTATTTCATGATCATCCTGAGAACATATGTCTAATATACAACTGAGGCACACACTCTGGGGTATTGTTCTGAACTTTGTTCAGAACAATACCCCAAAGTTAGATTTATCAATCACAAATGGTACAAATGTTATGGCTTAAGGAACTATGCCATTTACAATCAGCCCTGGTTTTGAGCACTCAGTCTTTTTAAACACAGGACAACATCATCCTGTGGTCCACAAACCAGAATGGCAAATTGGGGTAGTGGTCTATTTATATTTGAGGCAGTATTGTAATCACACAGTGGCAGGATGTAAGGATTTGTCGAGAGAATCTGTCAATAGGACCGGGTCTTTTTAAATGTAGGCTGTTATATCAACAGTTGTACATGATTTTAATTATGGGCTTCATACGTACTTGTAAACAAGACAGAAAACATGTTATTAGAACTTAATGTTTACTGTCTTTGTACAATAAAACTTTTACATAAACACAGTGATCACCTCTTTAAATTTTTAATATTGTTACACCATATGGTTGTATTACAAAAATAAATAACAGGATAAATTATATATTTACTCTTAAATATACAAATAATTTACATACAGTAATACTATACTTAACACACACTCTTACAACAAGCACATTACTAAGAAAGTTCTTTGCGATTAGTCTATAGAAGATTCCTCTTTCATCTCGAGCACAGCAGGCTATAATTTCCAGTCATCTTGTTTCACTTGATCATAACATTTAGTAATGCCACATATACACACACTCTATATAATAGACAAAACATTTAACATAGATGGCAAATTAATTTGCATAGAAGTTTCTACTTTTACATGATCATGTGATAAGAGAACCGTAAGATAGCAGCATGCAACTCGCCAGCTAAACCAGTAAATACAGGTTACCTGCCTACTGTGCAATTTCCAAATCATCTCATAAATGTACTCCATTTAGTGCAAAACCATTATAATAAATAATTTAATGATTTCATAGTATTTGTATCAACAATGCTACTCTACTACACATTTTTCAAATATATATTGGGTTATATATTGTATTAAATAAAACATAGATCTAGTGCATATTGAATGTAACAACAATACAACAATAAGCAGATACTCTCTTACATACTGCAGCTTGTATTTATCACAGAATTAAGTATAAGTATTGTCTATCACATTTACCCTATTATTTGTTTGTAAAGTGCACACACACACACCACATACTGCCCCTGCTACTCTCAATGGCCTCCCTGTGACGAAGTCTGGGTTTGAGCCTCAGCTCTGGTCTGCTCTGCTGTCTTCACCACAACCCTTGGCACTGCCGTCTGGTTCTTTGTCATGTCCTCCACTTCCTGCGCTGTTTTACCCTGCCACTTTGTATCAGTTTGTGTGTGTGTTTCCAGAGTCTGACCCTGTCTCTGCTCTCTTACTTTGCAGGTAGATTTATAGTTATTGCACAGATCCTTCATGTCCGAAAGTGCCTGCTCCAGAGCTTTGACAAAGTCGGCTGAACTAGTCTGTGGGCTTTCGTGGAAACTGGACACACAGAAGATAATGTGCTCTGACTGAGGGTTGTAGCACACTCCGTAACCATTTGGAACAACAGGACCGTAGCAGCAGAACATCTCCACAGTGGTAGGAACCTAAGGGAAACGGACACTTTAGTACAGAACTGCTGACACAAATACAGGAAGACAAGATACAAGAACAAGATAAAATAACTATCAGGACTATGTATGAGTGCCTTTTCTACACCTTTTTTTACTAGTCATGAACAAAGCAAACCACACGTTGCAAATAATTGAAAATGCTTGTTGTTAAATGAACAAAAATATTTTTTTACATTGAACAACTATTAAAACAACTTGAAGATTTGTCATAAGCAACAAGACAAATTAATTTTATTTTGCCAATTCAATACAAAGGGACAAAATAGCAACAGCACTACAGGTATAGTGTGACTATACCTGACTTGTGGAGAGAATGAACTGGTTACTGATCAGATACGCTTCATCTTCAAAAATCTCTGGCTTCTCCATTTTCAGTTCATGTGCTATTTCACGAAGTCCGAGTAAATGATTGTCTATGGCCATCCCTGTAATTGCCTGTGAAGGTGAAAAAATAACATTTGTATTTATCATTTGTATATGTAAAGTATATGTAAAGTGTCACATTAAGGATGCTGCATTACCAGAATAGTATATTTTGTTTGTGCTGCTATGGCGCCTTGTAACAACTCCATCTTTTCTTTATCCTGGTACAGCAGTCAACAGAGGATCAATAAACAGCTTATTAATAACAAGCATGAACAGAGACTGAGGGAAAGATGATATGACAGTCAGAAATAGAGAGAATGCTGTGTCACTTTTATTTCCATTCAGACTGATTTGTAGCAGCATTAATAAAGCGGTAGCAGAATGGTCGGAGCCACTATTAAGCATCTTACGCTTGAGCTCAGCTTTGCATCAGTCATGGCTTTGACAAAGGCCAGTGCTTCGGGCGTCGCTGAGCGGATGTTGTCGACTCGGCCCTGCTGAAAACGGCGGCTAGATGCACTCTCGTAGGTTGACACTGGTCTCCCGTGACACCTAAGGAAGGGAAAGCATCGTAGAACGGTCTTGTACCAGGAAGTAAGGCTATTGAGAGCTTTTTCCTCACCTGTAGTATGCTAACTGGAGAGCAACTTGTATATATGCATCGGGACTCATCTTCTGCTTTTTAATGAGCTCCTTTCCATACCCATTGAATTTGTACACGTTCATGTCCAGATTTCTCACCAGCCTGGCCAAAATAAAAAAAAGGGCTGTCAGTTGTGTTGAGTCAAAGCACTTCCTATGCTAAAGCTGAATTAACATATAGACCTTTGGAGTTTGTCAGCGGACGAGGAAAGGAGTTTCTGGATCTCAGGAGTGCATTTCCATCGGAGTCTGCGTGGAGCGGACAGGTCACTCACACTTGCTGCTCTGACTAGTTTTGATGGGCTCCCAAATCTAGTGCAACACAGAAATGTATTATTCCATTGCAAGTACTGACTCCTTTTATATACAGTATTGCTTTTAAAAAATACTCTACGTGTATTTGAGGAGATACTCCGTGCACTGCACAAGGACGATTGCTTCAAACGGCGAGTGTTCACAGACGACTCCACAGCAGCCATCAGCTCCTACAACAAACTGACACATCATACTCTTTACTATTTGTAACCATTGATCACCACTTTAGCAACGCTGCTGTACAAATGTAATGTTCATTCCATTTGTCACACCACAATAAAGAAATTACTTAAAAGATATTCTCATGAGGACACTTGGACTCCAGTGGGAACCTTTACTTTTGATCTAAATATCAGCATTAAATATGTTACATAGGACAGGCTACCGCTAACTGGCACTGTTCTCTAGTAATTCAACCGGGATTTGTCACAGTTTTAGTCAGTAATTTCATGTGCAACATTATGCAATCGTCAAACCATGGCTTTCTTTCTGGAGGCTGTTGCTAACCTGCATGGGCTTGTCGTACCAGCGGTTGCCCCCGTTCTTGGTCATGCCTCCCCCGTGCAGCATCATCATGGCCCTTGTGCTGTCACTGAGCTCAGGCCCACGCCTCATCCAGGCACACCAGGCACAGACAGCGCTCGATCATGTCCAGTGAGTCCCTGTTGGTAGATTCTGAAAGAGGAGATTTAGAGATGGGAAAAGATTTTAAAAAGTAAGATCTACCGCACAATCATTGCCATGGCTCTGAGCTTTCCTGTCTGTCTTTATTCTAATCTTCAAAATATCTACAGTGAAAATGGTTTTGAGATTAAATTTATTAAGAAACTTATTGGACAAAATAGTAATGTCTACCATCTAGAGCAGACAGCCCAGGGGCCAATCACAGCCCTCAGCTTGAAACCTGTTAAATCCAACTAAAACCTGTTCAAATCAAATTAAAACCTGTTCAGATCAAAATAAAACCTGTTCATATCCAACAAAACCTTGTCCAAATCCAACTAAAACCTGTTGAAATCCAACTAAAACCTATCCAAATCCAACTAAAAACTGGTCAAATCCAACTGAAACCTGCCCAAATCTAACTAATACCTGTTCAAATTCAACTTCAACCTGTTCTGATCTAAACTCTGCTAAATCAGACTAAAAACTTGTTTAATACTGTACTTGTGGAATAGTAATAAAAACCAGTGGTGGACGAAGTACACAAACCAAGTACTTGAGTTAAAGTACAGATACACTAGGTAAAATATTACTTCAGTAAAAGTAAAAGTACTCCCTTTTAACTTTCACTTGAGTAAAAGTACAAAAGTATTTGCCTTCAAATGTACTTAAGTATCCAAGTACTAGGCTATAATGCCCTTATAATTTTTGTCAGTCTCTTGCCCCCTTTAGGCGCCAGGAATTATTTAAAAAATACAGATTTTTGAGATCCAAATTTCAAAAGGCTGTGGTTTGAAAATGATAAGAGATAGAGTCCTACTCTAAACTAGAAAAATGTCAGGTATGACCCAATGTATTTAAGTAAATAAATTTTAAGCATCTAATTTGCATATAATTTGCATACTATGACATTATATATTGGCGGTTATGTTTTTTTCAGTACTTACACACTAATGAACATATTAGAATAGTTTTTTTTCTTTTTCTGAAATAAAGAATAACTACAACTTCTAATAAACCATAACTAGTAAAACGTATGCAAATAGTTATGAGAAATATACACATGTACTGTATGTGTGTGGTTGCAGTTGCTTTATCTTTTCTTATCCATCCATGTGGCATAGTTAGTAGTTTTTTAGAGTGTGGGACCTCTCATAAAGCACAGCACACAGCCATCACTTTTATTACGATCGCTGCTTTGATTAGCGCATTCTCGCTGACTATCGCCTCTCCCTCCTCGACTGGGTAAAGTGTCAGGATGTCCAACACGTATTTGTCCCAAACAGCTGTCAATAGAAGCCGCATTATTCCCAAACTCCCTGTCACTATCGCGGCCACGGCTGTTGTGCTTTTATTCCTGGGTTCCTATATGATATACATACAGAGACAGGACTGTGAAGACTCGTGTTCCTTTTAATAGCCGTTCATGTCACATCATAACCATGATCTACAAAACCAATCGGAGGCTCCGCACATGACGTGCTCTAGTCATAAACAGTCGAGCCCTGAGTGCTCGATCCAATGTATCACATCCCCCTTTTCCAAGAACAGAATGTGTGACATGCATTTAATCACACCAACATACTTAACATGAAACGACTGTGTCCAATACTACATGATATATATATATATATCCCTGAAGACTATCACTTACCTAGTATTGACAAATCACTTTGCAATCTTTATGAGAACACATCATAAAACACGTTGAACCCGTTTCTTAGGTTTAACTTTAACTCTAACCACAATAATACAATAGGTTTAACTTTAACTCTAACCACAATAATACAATAGGTTGCCATCTCCTGTCTGTATTCCTTCTTTTTTTTTTTTTTTTTAAAGATTGACCATCAGTCACAGACTACGAACTAGTCTCTGAACCTGACAGGACGTCTCACCACTCTGCCTCTTCTGGTGATGTACTCTGGTAAATTATTTACACCCGAAGGAGACAAGGCAAGTGGTGGTGGATCTTGGGATGGCAAGGGAGTAGACTCATGTGCCTCAGAGTGGGTTACATCTGTGTCTTCATCTGAGTCAGTGTCTCTAAACAGACTTGGATGTATCTTCCTCAAATGTCTCCTATTCCTCCTTAAAGCCTTTCCTGCTGGAGTCAGCACGTTATACGAGCGTGGCTCCAGTCTCTGGCCTGTCACTATGGCTGGCTCCCAACCACGTCGTGTCTGCATGTGTACAGTGGTACCCGGATCTAAGGTAGGCAACGACCTGGCATCACGATCGTGATATAGGCGCTGTCGTGACTGTAGATCCTGAATCCGTCTGTGTATGTCCGGTGGAGTGGTTGGCTTCAGCGAAGCACTGGAACATGGACGTGTGCTGCGCAGAGCCCTTCCCATCAACATCTGTGCAGGTGTCATGTTCAGCCCTGTCACCGGTGTGTTCCTTAGTGACAGCAGTACCAGATGTGGGTCTGTGCCGGTATGCATCGCTTTCTTGAGAGCATGTTTTACTGTCTTTATGGTCCTCTCCGAGTCCATTGGATTGTGGATATCCGGGGCTTGAGTGTGTGAGCTTGAAGTCCCACAAGGCTGCGAATGACTTCATCTCGTAGCTGGCAAAAGGAACATGATCACTCACCAGCTCTCTGGGAATTCCGTGCCTAGCAAAAACAGACTTCATTTTCTGTATTACTGTGAGAGCTGTTGAATCAGGTAAATTCAGCACTTCTGGATACTTTGTTAAATAGTCCACTACTAACAAGTAAGACTGACCGTTCATTTGGAAAATGTCTGCTCCAACTTTCATCCACGGGAGCTCAGGGACTTCATGTGTGATGAGAGGCTCCTTCTGCTGTTGTGGCTGAAATTGTTGGCACTGCCTACATTTCTCCACTGTCATCTCTATGTCACGTGACATGCCTGGCCAATATAGGACTTTTCTTGCTTTAGCTTTTGTGCGCTGGACACCCTGGTGAGCCAGGTGAAGTTTCTCCAAGATCTCCCTCCTGAACCCTTGTGGTATGACAATTTTGTCTCCTACCATGATGATGTCGTTCTGGATGCTGATGTTGTGTCGCATTGGCCAGTAGCTGTGAAGACTTTTATCCAGGCTGCACCTCCTCACAGGCCAGCCGTTCAGATGTTTCTCACACACAGCTTGCAATACACTGTCTGCAGCAGTGGCTGTTTTCAACTGGCTGAGCGTCTCCTCACTCAATGAGTCCGTGGCCTCCATGGCGTACACAACTTTCTCATCACAGGGATTTTCGTCCGCGTTGTCACCGTCCCTGCTCACCGTAGCTCGTGACAGAGTGTCTGCAATATACATGTGCTTGCCTGGAGTGTAAGTTATGTCCAGATCATATTTTTGCAGTTGCAGCAGCATACCTTGTAATCGCGCTGGTGTTTTGTTCAGCGGTTTTCTTACTATGGCCTCCAGAGGCTTGTGATCTGACTGCACAGTCACTGTTCGGCCAAAGACATACTGGTGGAATCTCTTGGCTGCAAAGACTATGGCCAGTAGCTCCTTTTCTATTTGTGCATACCTCTTTTCCGTATCCGTGAGCGACCGTGAGGCATAGCAGAGAGGCTGACCTTCCTGTAGCAGACATGCTCCAAGTCCGTCCTTTGATGAGTCTGCCTGTAGTGTAAGTGGCTTCCTGTGGTCATAATACCTCAACACCGGTGCCCGTGTCAGAGCAGCTTTCAGGGCCTCTAAAGCTGCAGTGTGGTGTGGACACCACTGCCACAATGTGTCTTTCTTAAGCAGCTGTCTGAGCGGTGCTGTCAGTGAGGCCTCATTTGGGACATACTGCGCCAAAAACTTGGTCATGCCCAACAGGCGTTGTAGGCTTTGTTTGTCCTCAGGAGGCGGTATGTCAATGATTGCCTTGATCTTGGCATCATCAGCCCTCTGTCCTGCTGAAGTGATTATGTGTCCCATATATTTCACAGTGTCAACCTTGTACTGTATTTTGTCTTTGTTAAACTTCACATTTGCTGCCACAGCTCTCTCCATCACTTCATGAAGGATTTTGTCGTGTTCATGTTCTGAAGCTGCGGCTATTATCATGTCGTCCGCGACAATGTGCACACCTGGAATGTCACCGAAGGTCTCACAGTTCTTCTGCTGGAACACCTCACTGGCTGACTTGATCCCGAAGGAAGCCTGAGGAAAGCGGTACCGCCCCACGGTGTATTAAAGGTGCACAGTTTTGAGGATGGCTCGTCCAGTTTAATTTGCCAGTATCCATCCTTTTCATCCAGTATGGTGAAGATGGATTTACCTGCCAGTTTGCTGCGCACATCTTCAGGTGTAGGAATGGAGAAATGCTGGCGTTTGACAGCTACATTCAGGTTACAAGGATCCAAACACACCCTTAGTGAACCATTCTTTTTCTTTGTGGCAACGAGACTGTTCACCCATTCGGTCGGCTCTTTGACAGGCTTTATCACCTCCCTCTTCTCCAGATCATGCAACGTGTGTTTCAGTGTATCCATGATCGACAGAGGTATGTTTCTACACCCATGTATCACAGGAGGAACAGATGAGTCAACGTGTATGTGATGTACTCCAGGAAACTCACCCAATCCTGTGAAGACCATTGCATATCTTTTAATCAGCTCCTCTTTGGTGGATGGAGGCTGTGGGGGTTGTGTTATGAGTTCTTCAACCCTCTTCACCAGCTCCAACCTTGCACACGCTTCACCTCCCAGAATCGCTTTGTTTGCCTGTGTTGTTACATGGAATTTTACAGTGGCACTGTGTCTGGAGGTTGTGCACTGCAGGGAAGCAACACCACATGAGGGCAGGCGGGCTCCACCAAAAGCGATTAACACAGTCTTTGTGGGTTGTAGTTGAATGGGACCTGGCAGTTGCTTGAAAATGGACATGGGCAGCACATTGGCATCGGCACCTGTATCAAGTTTGAATTTTATTGCTACTCCTCTAATGCTGGCTGTTTCGACCCATTTGTTGTCATTAGTATGGCTTACTATTTTTTGATCATTACTATTTATCATGCCGATATACAAGGAGTCCACTTCACTCACTATGTTGTTTACTGTCTTACTCTTGAAAGTGTCACGTTTCATACCCATTGTGCGACATACTTTGGAGAAGTGATTATTTTTTCCACACTTGTGACATATCACACCATAAGCTGGGCACTGACGGGGCTCATGCTGTCTCTCACATTTTAGGCAGCTTATTATTGTTTGTTTTTTTGCATTGTTTAACCTACTACTTATTCGCTTGTGTCCCCTTGTTTTCTCCACAGCGTCGACTTGAGCATCACACGTGCTAGGGGTCATCCGCATTGCCTGTATTTGTGTCTTGGCGAGTTCTGTTGATCTGCATATGTCAATGGCTCTTTGAAGGGTTAAACCGTTTCTCGGAGCAGTCTTTCTTTCAGACGAGGATCATTAATGCTGAACACTAATTTATCCCTCAGCATGTCATCTTCACTTGGGCCAAACTCACAGTCTTTACTTTTCTGACGCAGTTCTGTAATAAATCTGTCCACTGCAGTTCCTGATGACATTGCATAGGACCAGAACAGATGTCTTTCAAATACAACATTCTTCTGTGGGCTACAGTAATCTTTGAATGCCGTGAGAACATCTTCCATCGATTCACTGTCGTCATCAGATGGAACAATATGGAGCGTGTTATACACTTCTAATGCTTCTTCGCCTATAGTATGAAGCAGGATGGCTACTTTAACCTCCTCCTCTTTCTCAGACGCACCTGAAGCAGTCATGTACAGGCGAAAGCGTTGTTCCCATCTGCGCCAGTTCTCAGCAATATTGCCGGTGAGTATCAGCTGCGACGGCGGCTTGAACTGCTCCATCCTTGCGCTGTTAGCTGCTCAGTGTTAGCCGAATGCTAATCCTTTTCCGCTTAGTTTTGTTTGTTTTTTTTTTTTTTTACACAGCCCTTTGTTTACTCCGTGACTTCGACTTCTGACACCATGTTGTGCTTTTATTCCTGGGTTCCTATATGATATACATACAGAGACAGGACTGTGAAGACTCGTGTTCCTTTTAATAGCCGTTCATGTCACATCATAACCATGATCTACAAAACCAATCGGAGGCTCCGCACATGACGTGCTCTAGTCATAAACAGTCGAGCCCTGAGTGCTCGATCCAATGTATCACAACGGCAGTACACCCGCCCCGGCTTCTATCACCTGTGCTAAAGGTAAAGCTGCAGGTGCTAAAGGTAAAGCTGCAGGTGCTAAAGGTAAAGCTGCAGGTGCTAAAGGTAAAGCTGCAGGTGCTAAAGGTAAAGCTGCAGGTGCTAAAGGTAAAGCTGCAGGTGCTACGCGCTCACGGCTTCCCTTTCCAACATCCTTCACGACTAGTTTCCTCCCGTTTCTTTCACTGATGTTTGGTAAAATGTGGGAAAAACAGCGTGTGCTTTATGAGAGACGCTGAAAAAGGCACGAGCAGCTGCGCCGCTTTCCAAGTTACACACGCACTCACTCTCGCTCATTCTCACTTTCACTCGGCTGAAAAGACTCTAAAGGTAGATGTTCTCCCTCAGAATCAGAGTCAGCCATTACTAATACCAAAGCTTCGTCACAGGTGTTCTTTTTTATTTGTTATTTTCGTGTTTATCAGCTCGCGTGTAGAGAATGAGGCTTCTCTTGAGCCGGTCCTGACACTGCCACTGAGACGCGTCTTTGAGGTCTTCTTCTACAAAAATATTTAACGGAAACACAAGGAACGACTAATTTTGCAAAATGTACTTGAGTAAAAAGTAAGATATTTGACGTTGAAATGTAGTGAAGTAAAGTAAAAAGTATCCCTTAATGGAAATACTTAGTAAAGTACAGATACTGGAAAAAACTACTTAAGTACAGTAACGAATTACATTTACTTCGTTACTGTCCACCACTGATAAAAACTAAATAAAAAAGAGTTTGGCCCTCGGAAATTTAACTTTCATCAAATGTGGCCCTCTTTGCAAAAATTTTTGGACTCCCCTCATCCTGACCTCATCAACGTTAATGGTGCGTACAACCATGAATGTGAACAGTATTTGTGGTGAGATAAGAGTACAGGGCAAAAAACACAACACATTCTAAAATCTCTGTTGATTTTGTCCCCAACAAAATCCCCAATTTCCACATAATCTTAGCGTATCTTTTTTTTATGCCAGATTGTGCAAGTGTAATTTGCGCTACATTCAATAAATTACACAACTCACAGCCACAAGAGTATTACTGTATTTTCTGGACATCACTCATTTCTTAACTGGGGCTACAACTCCAGTCCAGCACAAAATGAGTCATGCTGTCAAAAATAAAAAAGACAATAGTCCAAGCTTGCCTCTCATGAGCACACTGCGAGACTGCGCCCACTCTGTCCGCCCGTCTGTCGTGAGGAGCCCGATAGGCGCAAGACACTCCTCTTCACTCTCAGCCATCTTGACGATTTTCCCCAGCTGAGTGAGCAGGTCCCTCTCATTCAGCCGCCGGAAGTTGATCACAACGTCCAGCACAAAAAACTGGACATGGTTTAGAATTGAACACGGGGGGCTAGATTCTCACTTTGCCTCAAATATTAGAGAAAATAATGAACCAAAGTAAGAAATGGCTAGTCCTGATCTACATCCTGCTAAACTCTGGTGCAATCTGAGTCTTTGACTGAAATGTAAATGGAACCTAACCTTGACCTTAAGTGAGCCAAAAACAGCTTTTATGAAAAAAATAATAAAACACCAAATTCTACACTTGCATCAGTGTTTTGGTTCCATCACATGGTTAATGGGAGTCCAATCAGACTGAATTCTTAACTAAACATTCTCCACTGATGGCGCCACCTAGTGTGTTTCTGTTGTAAAGCTGTTTTGGTCAAAACTAAAAGAAGCAAACTAAACATGCTGTTTGCCAAAACCTTTTTAATATCAACTAATATCATATCGTTATGAGAATGATCTGGGGAATAGACGTCATCTAGACATTTTTATGATTTAACAGATGAGAATGTGCTGTCCTGCCCTGTACTTCGGCCTATCAAACGCTTGCATACAAAGGGGTCTGATCCCATTGCCTTGCTGCTCTACACAGCTTGCTAACATTGTA
The DNA here is from genome assembly GCA_024416835.2 of Perccottus glenii. Taxonomy (NCBI): domain Eukaryota; kingdom Metazoa; phylum Chordata; class Actinopteri; order Gobiiformes; family Odontobutidae; genus Perccottus; species Perccottus glenii. The sequence goes on along the minus strand of CM044552.2, from coordinate 20,339,824 downwards.
TCAAAGGTGATAGAAAATCCTACAGGAAAGTATCTATTCCAGCACTGGCCACATCTGCTTACGCAAAAAAAAAGTGCAAAAGACCCAATCCCAATTCTCTAATTTAACCCTACCCCTTGCTTTTAGCCCTAGCCCTATATACTGTATAAAGACTTATATATACACAAGTCTTTATAATATAGGCTATATATACACTCACCTAAAGGATTATTAGGAACACCATAATAATACTGTGTTTGACCCCCTTTCACCTTCAGAACTGACTTAATTCTACGTAGCATTGATTCAACAAGGTGCTGAAAGCCTTCTTTAGAAATGTTGGCCCATATTGATTGGATAGCATCTTGTAGTTGATGGAGATTACACCACCAGCACCAGCCTGCACAGTGGTAACAAGGCATGATGGATCCATGTTCTCATTCTGTTTACGCCACATTCTGACTCTACCATCTGAATGTCTCAACAGAAATCGAGACTCATCAGACCAGGCAACATTTTTCCAGTCTTCAACTGTCCAATTTTGGTGAGCTCGTGCAAATTGTAGCCTCTTTTTCCTATTTGTAGTGAAGATGAGTCGTACCCGGTGGGGCCTTCTGCTGTTGTAGCCCATCCGCCTCAAGGTTGTGCGTGTTGTGGCTCCACAAATGCATTGCTGCATACCTCGATTGTAACGAGTGGTTATTTCAGTCAAAGTTGCTCTGCTATCAGATTGAATCAGTCGGCCCATTCTCCTCTGACCTCTAGCATCAACAAGGCATTTTCGCCCACAGGACTGCCGTATACTGGATGTTTTTCCCTTTTCACACCATTCTTTGTAAACCCTAGAAATGGTTGTGCGTGAAAATCCCAGTAACTGAGCAGATTGTGAAATACTCAGACCGGCCTGTCTGGCACCAACAACCATGCCACGCTCAAAATTGCTTAAATCTTCTTTCTTTCCCATTCTGACATTCAGTTTGGAGTTCAGGAGATTGTCTTGACCAGGACCACACCCCTAAATGCACTGAAGCAACTGTCATGTGATTGGTTGATTAGATTCTTGCAATAATTAGAAATTGAACTGGTGTTCCTAATAATCCTTTAGGTGAGTGTAATCTCATGTAGCCTAGTTTATAATGTTTTAATACATAACATATTACAATTTTGTTTAATAATACATCCATTATCATTATAAGAATATGAACAGTTTAATGTGAGTATTTTGACGAGTCTTGTTCTAAACAGTCTCCGCTGCTGTTTCCTCAGTCCCTGTCCCAGACATAAGACAGTGAAGGATGTTACTATGAACACAAAAATGTTTGTTTATGACATATCAAGTTATATCAATAGAAAAACAGACAGCGTTGTTATGCATTAGCAAATAATAAGTTAATAACTGTGACTTGTCAATGTGAGCCTATCGTGAGCGTACACCGTTTTTTACAAAACTTCCCAGGGACAAAACTGCATTAACGTGTTCAAGATTAAAGGCCATAAAACTTTATTTCTGCCCAAATTAGTTCCATTTCCACTTCTGTCGCTGCCGCAGAGCTGGTGAACGCACTGCATTATTGGAAATTATTTTACCCCTTCATTTCAAGTGTGGTTCTCCAAAATCTCCGTTTGGAGGGGTGTACAGCCCTTCCCTTTAATCCAAATAAATATATACACCACTTTGTTTCTCGTGAATGCACAAAACGAGGGCTAAGGGGTAGAATTGGTATTGGGCCTAAAATTATATATATATAACAAAGAAACGCAGATAATGAAATGATCTCACACACTGTTTAACAAGACAGAGATTATTGCAGTCTGACGCTAAACTTAGAGCTAGAGGTTTAAAGTAAGCTCTAATCTTCAGTTTGATGTATTTTGAAATGGTTCCGTTTTACTGTTTTTAATCAAATAAAATCACAAAAGTCGCTATGTTGTTGTGGGGACTGGGAGAATGACTGAAGGAGTTTTCGGCAACAGCAGCTTTGAGGGAACTCCACAGGTCAGTATGCAAATGTTATATGTGATGTAGCTAATTAACCTAACACAACACCTGTCACAGCATTAATTAGGCATTTGGAGAAGCGCTCTGAGAATCCTCTAACCAGTGAGCATTGATCCATGTGTTCTGCCGTCACAAGGATCTCAAATGCAGTCTTAATATTGCCAGTGTAAAGAGAATAATGTGCTTCTGTCTGACCTGGTTTTTATATGCCACGATGATGTGTTCTGGTTCTGGCATCACGGTGCTCTCCTGGGCCACGAGTGTGTCCCTCTGTGGCCCCGGTAGACGGTAGGAAGTGAAAAGACGGTAGTACTGCTCCATGCACAGACGGGTACCAGCCAGCTGTCCCCGAGCGTAATCCATCGGCAGAGCGTGTCTACACAAACACAAGTGTATAATTCAAAATAACAGGCAAACAAATAAAATAGTTCCCTTTATTCATTACTTACGCATCCAGAAGTGTCTTGTACTCCAACACTCCAGAAATGAGATGCGCAGCAAACCTAGAAATTGAAATATTTTAGGTAGAGTAATGACCATCTGCTTTGTTCTTGATTTATTTTCTAGGTGCACTACAGTTAACCACACAAATGCGTTCTGTAAATCATTTGGTTAAAGAACCACTGCTGGATCAATACAATGTTAATCAAAGCACAACCTTCACCGTGTGTTAACCCTGTGCAACCAATTGCCTGGCTTCTTCACCCTAAAGGTATTCTGGGTAATAACCCAATCCTTCAATGTGTGTAGCCTGGAAGTGCTCAGTTTGCTGGGATTGATCTCATCTTTGAGGTAATTAATTTACTCTAATGAATATTTCTGCCTGTCGTATTATGTTTTATCCCGTTTTAGTAAAACACTGTTTTGATGTTTATCTTGCGTCTCAAACCTTAAGGAGTCGATGGGAGCCCTGAAGTGCTGCAGAGGGAACACCATTACGGGACTGGAGTTGACAGGCAGAGGCAGCCGGTTGTTCAGGTACATGTCGTTTAACCAGTACTCGTAAACCTGTCATCGCCAAAAGAAGGATTCACTTAATGTCAGAGTGAACTAATAAGTAGTCTTAGATAAAGCACTACAGACAAATACTAAACACCTCAATCTAACTTTAAAAGAACTGTACTTTTTAACAGCTTTCTGGACAATTGTCACACAGTACAACAATATGATTTTAAATACACAACAAGTATTATTAATGCTGTTAATTGATTTAAAAAAACAACATTCAACATTCATTTTAACACAAGAATGTGTCATGTAAGGAAACTTGTAGCGTACTTCTAAATGGATATAATTTGTTCAGGATTTATTTTATTTATTTTTTTACTAAAATGCACTTTTCCTCTGACGCTGTAGTATGAGCTGCTTATTCCTGTGAGTTTTTCCAATGTTTTGAGAGAAACTGTATGGTGAGTTAGATGTATCACAAAATGTATGGAGGGTCTTACATTGAGTCACATAGTATCTGGTGAGCTAAGCTGAGAGCACTATATTGATGAAAGAGGAGTTATTCTTGTTTTTACAAAAGAGAGCCATCAACATACTACTTGAATGCTTTTGAGTCTTTGTATTTTCTACGGTAGTTAAAAGTTTCATAGTGTTGCTAACCATTCTGTTTTTCATTTAATTGAATGTTCTCATGTTTTTTTAAGAATTAAATTAAGCTTGTGTGCTAGTTACCCAGTTAGCTTTTTTCTCTCCTCTCCACAAGTTTCCTCTGTAGAGCTCCCCCACTCCGCCCGGGGCTCTGAACTGCTTCACTATGGCCTGGGTCTTGTTGAACTGTTCCTCTGTGAGCAGGTGCTTCATACACTTCAGGTACAGCTCCAGTGTGTCTTTTAGTTCAGGCAGCGGCAGCTTAGGGAGAGCCTAACAGATCAAAGAAAAAATTGTTACAAAGTATAGATGACATTTATTCATTTAGCTGACGCTTTTATCCAAAGCGACTTACATTGTTCTAATGTAATTACCAGTGTTACAGTCACTGGAGGCAAGGTGGGTTAAGTGTCTTGCCCAAGGACACAACAACAGTATGAACTGTGGGGAGAGCGGGAATCGAACCGCCTACCTTCCGGTTGAAGGACGACCGCTCTACCCACTGAGCTACTGCCGCCCCACATAACCTTCAGAATAAAGAGACATTGTGGATACAACTTTAAATGCATTTATTCATTGATTATTGGTTCTGTAAATATACTTGTTATTGTGTGTAGTTTCTCTTTTTTTCCTGGCTGGAGTTTTTTGGGGGGAATTTTTCCGGTCTAAGGACAGAGGATGTTGTCTGGTGCAGTCTGTTAAGCCCTTTGAGGCGGCTGTGGTTGTGCTATTGTGGTGTAATATTTTATATGTGTTTTAAACTATGTAGACCCAGTTAGTTATTCAAAAATGTGGGAGAAGATGGCTAAAGAAAAGAAGGCCTCCCGAATTACAGACTCAACAAAACTCAGTTGAAAAAATCAAAGATCAACTGGACATTAGGCTACTTGCGGATCATGGGAAAGCTCACAGAAAGCTAAAGAAAAGAGAAGAAACTAATAAGACTTTGTTGAAAAAGCTAATACTGCTGCAAATAAACAAACTGAATAAAAGACACAAGGAGAAGAAAGAAAAACAGGGGTTTAAAGAACAACAGCGACAAGACAAGAGTTTACCTGTGGTACCCCGGAATATGAATAACCTATATTTATGTTCCAGTCTTCTTCAGCAGAAGAAGACTGTCACCGTAACAAGCTTATTCTCAGATCACAGTGGATCTCATACAGAGGAATGTCCGCCGCACAGACAGGTGTCTGAGGCAGTTTCAGAGAGTGAGACAGGCCAAAAGCAACATCTGGTGAGTCCACCCAACCCCCATTAAACCTTCATCAGGTACCAGGAGGTGCTGGATGTGTGAGCAGTGAGTCACATCCAGAGAGAGAGGGCCTTGTTAACATAACAGCAGGGCAGAAGAGAAATGATTATTCAATCTGTAATGTACTGGCTGAGATGACCACAGGATTCAGAAATAATACAGAGATGGACTAAAATGGAAAGAATACAAAGACTATTTAAAACTTTAGATACACACACAAGTGCTGAAGACACAGTTACACTGTTCAGTGATTTACAAACAACAAGACAAAATGGACACTGAGAAATTGTAAAGAAGCAACAGAATGGCAATATGCTCTCTATGACAAGACAAAATAAATATATATTGGGAAGGCAAGAAGCTATGGTGGTACCTCTTATTACCCAGTTTGAGACTTGGTTTCTGAACAAGAACTCAACTCCTTCTGTTGCATTAGTGACAGAGGGACTGGAGTCTTGTGCACTTAAACCTAAGTTAACAGCTGTACTGTGCGTAAAAAAGAAAACATTAATATCTAAATTCAAGAGTTATATGTCTTAGAAGATCAATTAATATTAAAAAAATTATATATATATATATATATATATATATATATATATATATATATATATATATATATATATATATATATATATATATATATATATATATATATATATATATATATATATATATATATATATATATATATATATATATATATATATATCACTAAGAGCATGTGATGTAGTTTAGAGTAACTGTGGATATTAGATATCCTATGACAATGAAATGTCTATAGTTTCTGATCTGGTTTTTGATTCTGTCTAATATTCTTCCTGAATTGAAATTGGCTAACAGTATTGGATTTAAGTTCTGTATTATTCTGACTCACGCTACCTTTGTTTTACATATCACGACTGAGATGGAAGGAAAAGAAGTCTGTCTTACAGTCGACTCCTGAAAGACCTAAAGTTATCTTCATCTAATTCAACCTGAACGTAGTGAGTACATTAGTACTCGTACTCAGTACTAGTGTAGATGATCTAAAGTCTGACCAAGCAGTGATGTGAGTTAGACTTCATCACAGTGTTTTAGTATTTGGCAAACATGAAATTAGTAAAGAAAAATTATAAGATTTGTCAAACAGAGATAGAATTTTTAGTCTAAAGGTTAAGTGAGAAATGTAGAAAGATTGCTCCGTCTCACTTCGAGGCTGTTACAAAAGCTTTGAAGCAACTGTTGGACAAATGTTGACAGTATTATAAATAACAGGTTCTAGCAGGTTGTGGATTGTAATATTACTGTTATAATATCTCCATTAAGAAATCTGGTATAAACTGCAGACCAAAAGTGATAATAGACTTAATTAGAATAAAAAAAGAGTCAGACAAAGCATTGTCTCTGTTAAAAGAAAGCATGCGAATAATCTAGCTTTTGAAAATTCTGATTAAAATAAAGATGTTCCATCTATACGCAGCAGAGAGATGGTTACTCATCAGAAGAACTGATGCACAATACCTCAGTAGTATAAGAAACCAATAGTTTAATATAGCTTAAAATTAGACAATATTAAAGAAGGTTTAACACTATGTTACAAATAATTAGCTTCAGCAGTGACTGGATTTAAAAAGACTTCAGTGAAAACAGGGGTTTTCCAGTAACAATGTAAACCACACATCAGCTACACGCATTTCTGACAAGTCCTCAATTCATCTTAACACAGACTAGAACAATATATGAAGTAATACTTTCAGTTCTGCATTAATAAAACAACAAGGTAAAACAGTTAACGAAGTTAATTAAAGAAGGATCAACACAAAGAAGAAAAGTGGACTGTTTAAAATCAACAGATACATTTCTAAAACAGTGAAAACAGATTCAAGTACAATTAACATATTGAAGCAGAGTTAATGTATTAGGTTTTTGAGACATGTAGGATATGACATTGTAAACCTGAAAACAGATAATACTTTCACAACACAGGTTTAAAAACTAATAGAGCAGTGTTTGCTGTAAGTGTCTGAGATTAAAGCATCGACCGAGGAGTGATAAATGTTAAAGGTTTAAGAATCTCACAATGTGGTCTGGAGTATGTTAGGCTTCAGTTTTAATGGCAGAAGACACATAAACCAATGTTGACAAGTTAAGCCTTGTCCAGAGGAAAAAGGCCTGAATTAAATTAGAATAAACACAGAGAGGTCATAAAGGTCACTTAGAAAGAATCTGAGATAAGAGTTATGGGGAGCACTGAGTCATCAAGGAGTTGCAGATTCTCAAGAAAGGCCATAAAACAGATTTATAAATCAATTAATGTTTGAAACAACATTTAACAGAAATACACAGTTAAATTCCAACAGATTAAAAGGTGCTGAGGAGAATTCTACAGAAACAACACCTTCCTGCTGCAGATCAAGAGAATAGAGTCTTCATCAAAAGTGTTCAAACATCAGGTTCAGAGGAGAACAGTGAAGGTCTCATGAGAAGCTCTGGTGTCATCTTTAACACTGTCGACCTGTACACATCAAATCAGGTAAAAAAGATTAATTATTAAAATTTTAAAGGAAGCAAATACAATGCCAAGTAATTAAGGGGTGTTTGGAAAATGAGTTAGAACTGTGAGTGGAACAGAGTCCAGCTGAGACAGAAATATTAAACAGATTAATAATATTGGTGATTTGTCAATGATTCTTAAAAAAAGAATCAAAGAGGGGATGTATGTGAAGTTAGATTTTATTAAGCTACAGAAGGGAGGGATAATTATTTAGATTATGATTTAGGTGTGATGATACCTTCACAGATTTACATTAGATTTTGGGATAGTCTTCTACATAGGTTTATTTTACTGAATAAAACTCTACAGTAGTAATACAACAGCATTTACAAAACTCATCTGATATAGATCACAGTGGTGAGTAAAGACTTGTCTGAATCTCCATGGTAACGCTCAGAGGGAGGAGTTAGTGAAACTCAGATAAACTGAATGAATTAGTTTGTATCATTAACAACAGACGGCTTAATGAATAAATGTAAACAGGACAAATAAAAGTTTTATTGTGTTCAGATCTGTGACAGAGTCTGTGAGAGACCAGCTCAGAGACATGCTGCTGTCGTCAGAACTCTGAACTACAGTTAGTTTACGTTTGGATTGGATCATTGGATTGTTTAAAGGGACAAACTGCCTATGAATAATTTTGACAATAATTGGACTAATGATTAATCAGCGTAGGAAATATGGAAGAGCACTGGTTTTGAACAAAGTAGTAGTTTTAAGCATATGTTAATATGTATATGTAATATATATGTTAATACATGCAGCTGTAGCAGAAGATTTAACATTAGGAAACAATTTAAAAGTAACTTACGTAAGATTAAATAGTTTAAATTGAAGTTGAATTATGGAGCAAATAAGATAATAATGCATGAACGAAGAGGTCATCTACTTAAAAAATTGGATTTAATCAGATGTAATGATGGGAAATTACAATTACAAGTTAAGAAACAAAATAATTAGTGAAGATTAAAAAATAGAAGAATAGAAACAAAAGAGAGGTTATTTTAATACTTTAGGGAAGAAACTGAATAAAGAGTTGGTCCATATGATAATTTATTTTATTAGTGGAGGAAATTTTGTTTAGACGAGTCACACGTGAGGATTGTATTCAGGATTAAAAGGATTCTATGATAAAGTTGATATGGAGACATTATTTGGTAATGGCAAGGTTTATAGTAATGGTTCTTTTGTTTGTTGTGATGTTTATTAAAAGAATAGCTGTGTGACGAAGGTGTTGAATAGTTTAACGAGGAACTGTGAGAAGTTTTAGAATAAATTACTTTATGGGCCTATCTTAAATTAGTCAGATATAAATTTTATTAAATTAGTAGTAAAACATGTTAGATATAAGTAGTTTCAGTGCAAACTCGAGGTTATACTTTGCTGCACTTCAGTAGAGTTCAGTTTAATAGAGAGTTAGTAGAACGTAAAAGAGGTAAAAACATGTTTATACATTATTAAGAGGGTTAGTCATTGAACATTTTCTTAATGAACAGATATGATAGGGTTAAATCTGCTGCAGGGATATGTATTCTTTGTTCACCAGAACAAACTGGGAATAGTGACAGTAACTAGGAATTGACATGTTATTATTAAATATAACACTGAGGAAAATATAGTAAACTTTAAATTGGAAAAAGACATCAAAAGCATTAGAGACTAGATTAGAGAGATTTGATATGATCTGCGTAATCTGTGGCTTTTTATCAGTTAACGTGAATAACATCTTGAAGAACTGATCTGAGAGGGGACTAGCGCCACACTGGAAACTTTCCACGGAACATGGGGTCGCGACCTATGTCATCAGAGGGTTTTCCAGCAAAGCTTTAAGAAATCAGAGGCTTACCTGAGCTGTTCTGGAGAGAATGGAGAGGTTTGGAGAAGGCAGAGGACATGCATCGCTCCCAACATGGAGTTTAGAGAAGGACGACGCGCTCGGTGGTCGAGACGGCCATTTGCAGAGGCGAAGCCAACATGATGAGAAAAAGGAGAACGGTGTTGGATGTGACCAGTGCGGACGACGACCTGAACAGCAAAGACTGAGCTGTTTCCAGGTCAGCGGCAGAGCGGACGAAGGAGAGGAAATGAATCTAAAAACCAAGGAAGATCGAAGAGCGAAGGGTGCGAGCCCAAAGAAAATGTCATGGCGTCATCTCTTGGACTGTTTCCATGGCGACAGGAGGAGTTCCTGTTTGTGAGCATTACATGTGATTTGGAAATGTAGTAGATTTAGAGAATGTTGTTTAGATTTGACATAAGAGGGGACTTGGATGAATAACAAAATGATACTAGTTCTACTATTCAAGGACTGAGAGGAAATGCATTTTTTTTATTACAATTTTGTACTCATATATAAGTATTATATTTTAGTATGAGTAATTATATATTCTTATATTTCATGCTGTAACAGTGTTAAGTGAAGGTACGACAAGTTAACCATATGTTGTTATGGTAAGATGATGGGGGATCTACTGGGAATAGTTTGAGCTAAATAAGTATAATTTGGATCCGTGTGATGATTGTAATGCACATGTATTATGAACCAGTTGTAATGTTTAGCAAAGACGAGACCTAGAGGTCTCGAAGAGGGGATATGTGGTGTGATATTTTATGTTATGTGTTTTAAACTATGTAGACCCAGTTAGTTGTTCATTTAAACATATTAATATAAAAGACAAAACCTAATATCAGACACACACACACAGGAAGGACCAGATAAAGATGCAGGTGTCTGTTATCGGAGGATACAGAGCCTGAGGGAGAGTCCCCAAGGCTGTACAGAATGACATCAGGGAGTTAATGAGGAGATCTACCAGGCCTTACAGGATGATATCAGAAAGTTAATAATGAACTTCAAGGCTTTACAGAAAGAGTTATTACTGTACTGTCATATCAAAACTGTATAAAAGCTTATGTCTACTGTTCAAACATCAGTAGAGCTGGTGCTGGGGAAGGCTACTCGTCGTTTATTGTGTTGGTTGTGAAACAATAAAGACTCTAAAGGCATTGGATCTGGTGTTGCGTTCATAACTTATTCCATACAATAGTGCCAAAGACTGAGGGGTCAGTTTTGACACTACACTATACAAAAATAAATGATTTGTCTTCATTTCCAGGTAAATGTGACATAGGCAATTGGCATAGGACATGGCTGTTGTCAGTTTGTATTTTCTTCTTTGTCTCATCAGCTCATATTAAAAGAGATATGCCACAATATTTATGTTAATTCCGTGATTACTGTGGTATTTCAAAACTGCGGTACACCTTGATACTGGTTATCCTCCCATGCCAATTATGCATTTATACTTTTATTATTACATCTAACAAAGCTACATTTTCATCTGATTAACAAGTGGCAACATGTATCTCTTGGACTTGCAGTACAAGACGATTATCAACCATGCATCATATCCTGGCCCCCCAAAATATTTGTCAAAGAATGCCAACAATTTTCCTTATAATGTCTCAATGTCTCACTTGCCACGCTATCCTGATATCATGTAGGGGAAAGTCAACAATGAAATACTTACACTGTCGCCTCCTGACTCTTTGCGGGGCTCTCTGTCCAGGACTGGCATGATGGCTGTTGAGAGGTGAGGTCGAGCAGAAAACTCTGCAAACGAACAGACACATGTTAGTGTCAAATTTATTCAAGCAAAAGGGCTTTTTGGTTCATTGCTTGTTCTAACTGTTACCAGAGATGAAGTACTCGAGTCCTGGACTCAGACTCGAGTCATCAGCCTCATTTTTGTGACTCGTGACTCGACTCAAGGGTAAGCCTCAATGACTCGACTCGGACTCGTTTTATGGCTTGAACTCATTTATTCTGAGACACAAGGACTTGTGACTTGACTCGGACTTGAGAACTGATGACTCGGACTTAGACTTAGACTTGAGCACAAAAGACTCGCAAGTCACGCTTAGTGACAACACCACACAACCTCTGTCTGTTGCATGTGTTCAGAACGGGACGAGCTGCTCTCATTTAACTTCCAGCCCCTAAATGTGACCCAGAAGTTAAGCCTAAATAGAAATATATATATATATTTATATAGGCCTATGTAGGCTACAGTCTTAATTGATATGCCATAATCAAAACTCTATTAAATGTGTTGAATGAAAAAGGCTTATACAAAACAATCTACAATCTGTTTAGCTCCGGAATTGTAACTCACTTTGGGGACCTTTCTTTAGTGACTTGGACTTGCAGTTTAACTAAAGATGACTTGACGCTACAAAAAACCGTAGTGCATTTTATAAGGAGAGAGGGAGATTCATACAGTTTGTTTGAGGGACACCATTTCAGATAATTCTAACAAGACTAGTGACACTGCCTTTAATGAGCTAAATGTTAGGAGCCTATTTTAGCCCATAATGCTACCAAAATCATCAACCATCAATCACCATTAGGCTTCAACTTACACCACATTAATTAACTCCAATAATCTAATTTTAGGAGAAAAGTCAAACAATGTGACATATAAAGACCAAGGCCGTATTTGCAAATTTGCAAACCTAAAATTTTTAAAACTGCTGGAAAATGAGTGGAATGATGCTAATTAATGCTAGTAGCCACCTGCTGTACTTCCTTTGAAGCCACTTGATAAAATAATAATAAAAAAATCGATGTTAGGTAGACTTTCATCAATGAATAATTAGAGCAAAATATGTTGAAATGGCTGAGCATGAAGGGTGGGCAAGGATTTAATTTGCACTGTAACTATAAGTTCCTGTTAATGACATGCTTCAGTATAGTTTGGACCAAAGGAGAAACAAAAAAGGCGTAAAGGACGCTGAAGGGCAAAGGGCATGCGCTTTCAACATTAGGACTGGCTCTAGCTTTAGCCTACGTTTAATAAATACCACACATATATCTAGATGAATATGTTCCTCTTACCAGTCAGAAAGAGCGGTGTCTTCGTCCTGAGGCGACGTCAAGGAGTGTCCATCCTGGTCCAGACCCGTGTCTCCCAGCAGGTGACTTTTTTTTTCACGTCTGGCCCCGACCCGCACCGAGCATCACTCAGTCCCCATCACGGCCAGAGACAGAGAACAAGTCCCTGGTCTGTTGAGTGGAGATACTGGTGGTGCTACCTCGCTCTCCAGGCAGTCAGGCTCCTCCCAGAAGTCCTGCTATTCGTCCACAACTTTATTTGCCACCTGACATCTTCACTCCGCATTATTTACATCAACACTGCACGCAATCCAAGATCGGCGTGCGGATAAAGGAGCGCACAAGACTGGACATGATTCCTCTTTGAATTTTGAGCGTGTGGCGCGTGGAGTTTGTTTATGAGAAGACTGCCTCCATCTCAGGCTGATTAAGTTGCTCCATTTGCAGATTTGCTCAGGAAAAAATTAGGATTGACAGAATATTAACTACAGTTTTTGTTGCAGTAGCCATTTTCTGTCAGGAATGTGAATTGTGCGTAAAAGGCCCTTATGGATGTTTTATTTTGAGACTTTAATATTAAAAATATATTGTGCAACGAATAACCTTTTATATGACATCTATTTTTTTCTTAATGTATAATAAAAGAAGATTTGTCGTTTTTATTTATGTATCCAGTTTTTTATTTGTTTTTTAGAAAATGACACCGCGTGAGTTGCTTCATTCTGTTCATTTAATTATATACAGGATATACATGAATGTACAGTCGCAGGTCATATACAGGAGGCTATGCATTCCACAGAACATCATTCAGAACAAGTCAAAGAATCCCACATTACGTTTCTGTCACAGCTGCGGTGTCACACACAGTGTATTGCATTATTGAGTTAGCAGCAAAACTAATGAACCGCTCACACTGAAAGGCCTTGACATTGCAATCGCTCTTAAGTTAAATGACACACAGTCCCTGAATATGATATCTCTACAGTGATAAATAGTGTTAATAGATGGACATTAATCTTAACAAACCCTTCACAATAAACTCTACTTGATGTGACAACACCCAGAGGGGCTTTTCCCGTGACGTGATAAATAATTGATCTTTTTACACAATCCTCATGGAGTTATGCATTGATTGGGTGAACGGGATGCACACAGGTTTACATTGGCACTTGGATACGTTTACAGTGAGTCTTTTAAGCGTACTCTCCCCCTGAGGACTCCTCTGATAAGGAGCGCTGTGCGAATGTCTCGATGCCGTTCTCGTCTATCGTCGTACACAAGCCCTTTCTCTTCTTCTCGCGGTGCTCCATCTTTATGGTGTCGTACAGTCCCGTAGGACCGTCCTCCAGCAGCATGTTCCTCTCGGAGAAGGACGGTTTCAATTTGGTCACGTTCTTGAGCAGCAGCAGCGCAGGTGCATAAAGCATGTTCGCGAGGCCCATTCCCAAGTTGAGCTGAACAAAACCCAGGTCGTGCACTATCTTTCCCGCCACGATGGGCCCCATCGCATAGGCCACACAGTAAGAGATGTCCGCGATGGCGTACACACTGCCGTACACGGACACGTGCCTCACGTCCACCACGAAGGCCAGAGTGGGCAGCAGGGCCGTGTCCACTAAGGCAATGCCAAAGCAGATCCCGCACAGCGGGATCATGAGCTGGCCGAAGGTTTTACACGCGGGCACAGTGCAGGAGCTGGCGCCTATGAAAACCATGCCAATGGCCCCGTAGAACCACTGCATGTGCGGGTACTTAGCCGCCAGTTTGACAGTCAAAAACACGCCCAGCACGTGCGGGAAGAAGGCAGGAAACCACGTCATGCCCACCTGCCACTGGTCCGCGTGCATGGTCTCCTCCATCCAGTTGGCAATGGTGGGCTCGAGGAAGGCCAGAGGGATGTTGCAAATGATGAGCGCGCCCGCCACCACCGCGATGTACGGGTCAACCATCAGTTTGTAGATGGGGGTGCCCACGGGCATGTTCTCGCGCTCTCGGTTGGAGAAGGGCTTAAGCACCAGGAGGCACATCACCCCGTCCGCCAGACACACGCACGCCAGGATCATGAAGGGCACGTGCTTGCCCGCAAACTCATAGAGGATCCCGCCAAACGGGGGCGCCGCAAGGCTCCCAAACGAGATGAAGGCCAGGGCGATTCCCAGCGCCTTGCTCCGCTCTGCGTCCTCCGTGTATCTGTCCGCGATGAGCGCGATGCCGGACGTGTCCGCAAAGGCAGAGCCCAGGCCCTGCATGCTGCGCGCGACAAACAGCGTAGCGTAGTTTTCTGCAAAAGCGAAGATGAGCGTGGACAGGAACATGACATTGAGGCCGATGAAGAGGGGGATGTCGTAGCCCACCCGGTCTATAAAGGTGCCGCTCAGCGGGTTGACCAGCAGCTGCACCACGGCTTTAGAGGCGAACAGGACGCCGATCTGTATGTCAAAGTTCTCCTTGATCTCTGTGGGCGCGGTGCCGTTGGTAAAGTTTGTGCTCACGGTCGTGTGTCCCGCTTGTTTCTGCAGCTCCTCCAGGTAATCTGGGATGATGGGCACAATGACCATGTACAGCATATTGTCTAAAAGCAGTGCTAAACACACAATTACCAGAATTACCCGCTTCTGCCGCTCCGGGTCCTTGATTAAGATCACATTGCCCAGTTGTTTAGTTCTCTCCCCCATCTGGGACAGTTTGGAGGCGGCGGACTGAGCCAGGTTAGTGGTTGCTCCTTCGGTGCTCCCCTCCGGCTCCATCACGTCTCCTCTATCTTTGAAGCAAATAGAGACTTAAACTGTTGATAGTTTACCGGAAAAAGTGCTTGTGGCTCATGAGTTTTGTCTCTTCTACTCAGAAAAGTTCCACTGCTCTAGCTCGTCTCTTTCCCGTGCGTTCCCTGTGTCATTGCAGACGCGTTCTCACTGTCGTGACTTGGACTGGCTGTGTCCCCGCTGTCCCTTTGCTTCCTTGTCTCATGTCCCGTCATTCAGGTGACGCGCTAGTCCCGGGCAGCGCGCACACTTCACTGTAGAGTAGCCTGAGCTCCAACCGCGCACTGCACTCAGCTGTCCGTCTGCTGCGCTCTGTCCTGGTTTCTCCGCTCACCTGTAACGCTCTGCTCTGCGCCGAGTCATCATTTCATTTGAGCAGGACTGCTTTTGTCGTCCCTTGGAAGGAATACACTCTGCAGTTTGTTAATTCCCCAAGGTGTTCCCCTCCCCCTCCCTCTATGGTGCTGGCTGAGTGACGCACAGTCCCGCTGCTCTCCAGAACATATTTTATGCTAATTGCCATCAGCATCTCGTGTGAAAAGTACTGCCCAGTCACAGGCGAACAGCGTCTTTACTCTGGTTTAAACACTTTTAGTAGGTCTGTATTTAAGGATTTAACTTTTTTTCCTTGTTAAATATCCTAAGATGTTTTTCTGAGTGGTGCTTAAAAATAGAAGAACAGAGCAGACTGGTTTAAGCACCACTTTCCAGCGGACAGCTCCCGGACACGTCACTCGCTGCAAGCTACAAATCAAGTTTTTTTTTTTTTTTTGGGCCTTAAATCAAGAAGTTCCTCAGAATATTGTCATTTATTAAGAAATTTGAGTTTCAGTTACCGTCACCGTAAAAGTACAGAGACGAGTTGGTTTAGGTTCAACATTGCTTGCTTGTTTGAGATCAAAATTGAATAACTTTAAATCCCAGCAGTTCAATTTCAAAGCACCTAATCACTTTCCTGTTTTTTATCATATAGTCTAGGCCTATATATAACGTGCTACTTCCGTACTATAATGTTGTTTAAACGTTAAATGTGTGTGTCACGATTACTGTCTGCCCAGCAGGCACAGCAGCAGGACGTCGCATATCACTCGCGGAAAAATGGGTTGAGAGCTTTTTTAAATGTAGCTCGATGCTCCCATCTACTGGTGACAACACGTCTCAACACACTTCAACATATAATTGGCCTCCTGCCTCTTTTCTCAATCCAATGTAAATATTAACTGATAAACCCATGTTTAAGCCTATTTTTCAACGGGACCCTTGACCCCGGAACGTTTCCTGAGGAACAGTATTGGCTTAAAATGAAATGTGTGATTCTGGGT
The DNA here is from genome assembly GCA_024416835.2 of Perccottus glenii. Lineage (NCBI taxonomy): Eukaryota > Metazoa > Chordata > Actinopteri > Gobiiformes > Odontobutidae > Perccottus > Perccottus glenii. Next base: position 20,323,484 of record CM044552.2, on the reverse strand, counting down.
CTATGATTTAATTAACAAGGAATTGTTTTGAATCCAGAATCAGGTCAAAGGAAGCGTTCAAACTTTTTTTTTCAGCAAAGGCCACCCATTTGCTGTGAAACAGGTGACAAGGGATTGAACGTAGACATAAAACAGACGTACTAATAATAATAGTAATATACAGGCATTTATGCATAATGTAATCAGAATAAGTTTGATAATAAAACCCTGTTTGGAATAGTCACTTTCTAAAAAGCAATGGTTTGGGGGCAAGGGTTGTAACTATTCCTGCCCTTTTACCTACTACTCCTGTCAACTTGACAAACTGTCCCCTTAGAATTACAAGGTTTTCAATTTTGAAAGAACCGTATAATTTCAATGGGATGAAATCACTGGCTTGGCAAAGAAAGGTGTGAGTGTCTTTATAGTGCCTCTTTATATACATTATATCAAGATATCAAGAAATGGTCTTGATCAACACCCCATAATGAAGAAAAAGCGACATACACGCCCAATATATTTATCTTGGCTGCAACTCTGCTGTTCTCAGTAGCTACCCAGGCTCAGTAGTAGAGCTGTTGTTCCTCAACTGGACGGTTGGTGGATCGAGTCCCACTCTCCTCACAGTTCATACTGTCGTTGTGTCCTTGGGCAAGACCCTTAACCCACCTTGCCTCCAGTGGTGTTCCAGCTGTAACACTGGTGAATTGAAGCTTAATGTAAGTCGCTTTGGATAAAAGTGTCTGCTAAATGAATAAATGTAAATGTACCCCAAATGACTGCTATGAAACTCTCTAAGTAGAAGCAATGTTCAAAAGTTTGAATATGGTTCTACCAATAAAAGAACATCAGGATAATTATGAAACATAGTGTTGTTTAGTTTTCAGAAAATGTGATCTCATCAGAGTTGGGTAGTTCTGCTGAAATAAATATTATCACTTCAAGTTAAACTGACTGTGTTGAACTGTATGCTGTAACACTTAAAGTACACTACACTACAAAACAAATTACTACACGACACTTTATCCACAACTCAACAACAGTTCTCATACCATCTGTGTTGTTCACACAGAAGATGGACACACTTTCTGCATCTACTTTAACCTTTATTGACCTCTCAATCTAATTTTGGAAAAGAGTTCAAGGACAAAGCAATATATTCTGGAAGAGATGGAGAATGGGGGCTGAGAAAAGGGGACATAATATTGTTCCATTGTCGTGGCAATATCGACACTTTTAGGACTGGTTTGTCTATTTGTTTATGTCATTCCTCATGTGTCCAGCAGGTGTCCTCCTACCCCCACACATAGGTGAGGAACGCCAGTTTACGAGCTTACATTGATTTCAACACTTGTACTTTCCTCACCACTTGCTGCCGGAGCCTTTCAGTCTGGATCGGGATTATCTTTACCACAATCCTCAGTTCAATATTTAGTGATTCACTTAAAGTTTGTGTTAAATGTTCAACAAATCATTCATGCAGTCAGTGTTAGATCCTTACAGCTTTATTCAGAAGCGGTTACATATAAATTTCACTCTTCTACAGCTGCACAAATGCAATACTAGATATGTAACACTGAAACACCACAAACCCAGCCACTCATTTCCCTTGAGTGCTTCATTTGACGTAGCTGGGTTTAATCAAGGCAATAGGATTCCAAATCCCCAAAAAGGGGGGTGTATATAGTTACACAGATTTCTGGTTTTATTTTTAGATAGTCTGTTATGTCATACTGGTGAGGAAACAGCTTTTTGATAATCACATTTATGTCCCTCGGCTCAACATACTGTTAACTGGAAAAGCTTTAGGCGGAGTCATCAAGCCTGGTTCACTCAAGGGACTGTCCGTTACACAAACACTTCATGACAGGAACACATGAACACTTGTGCCAGTCACCCCCTTTTTATTGTTCTGTTAGAGGCGGAGTCAGGGCTGGTCCATCTGACTGGATTGGCTGTGTTAGAGGATCAACTTTTAACTCTGTTTTTTCTGGGCCTCTGCTCTGATCTGATTTGAAACCAGCAGATTCGAGATCAGCAAGTGTAATCTTGCGTTGTTGCCAAAGTACTATTAATTTCTATCGGCATCATCAAATCCCAGGACGCTGTGGCCAAATGCACTATGGCCTCGATGTCACTGGCGGACGTGAGCGATTCTAAAATAACCCTCCAGTTTCCACCAGATTAAAATCAATATTGATCCCACTGAGTAGTGGTTTAATAGTACAGAAAAAAACACTAACATGTCTCAAATAGAGCAAGTTAAATATTAAATCTGCAGTGAAATCACACCAGGACTGTAAAAAAACTATGTTTATAAAAAAAAATAGCTGAGGAAATTTAAAGGTGCAGTGTTTAATCCCTTGGCGACATTTGGTGGTGACACTGCAAATTGCAATTGCAATATTTTTGTCAGTTCCAATTCAATTGGTTCTACTTCAATGGGAGACTGCCTCAGGCACATCTATTTTCAGTAATGTCAAATCTCATAAAAGTGTTTATACGTTCATCTATATTAGAAAATATAGATATTTAACGCAGAGAACACCTCCACGGCAAGACATCCAGGAGGTATCCGAAACAGATGCCCAGAGCGACTCGATTGACTCCTCTCAATGTGGAGGAGCAGTGGCTCTACTCTGAGCTCTTCCCGAGTGACCAAGGCTTCTCACCCTATCTCTAAGGGGAGCCCAGCCAAGACATTTTTTTTTGGAGCATATTTATAGAGCAAACCTTGATACTGAATAAGACTGAATAAATATTAAGGACTTCAAGGACCTTGTTCTGTGTTTCTTGATTCAGTAATTGTCAACTGTAAGTCTCCCTTTACAGTGCAACAGCAGTTACATAACAGTATAACTGCACATGAGTAAATGCACTTACAGTAGTTAACTATAAACATGCTGCATGTCCCTCCAGATCAACAGTTTAGTACTTGGAAAGCAACATACAATTAAACCCTTATAAAATAATAAAACATTACGAGGATTGATTGATTAATGGCATAATCCATGTAGCTGAATGGATTAAATGCAGCAACAGTCCACACGTGAGAAGGCCATTCATTTAATCAAAGTGCAGCGCAGCTGCTGCTAATGCCGACTGGGGTGTTTCATAACAGACACAAGAAACGAGGTACAGCCAGACCCGACCCTCGCACTGACGCTCTGTGTTTGCATCACTTTAGATCACAGTCGTGCAAAAACATAACAGTGAGAGATGAACTCGAAGTGTTGTTTTTATATTGTGCCTTCTTGTCAAACCTGTGAGTTTGGGTGTGGATAGGTTACAGTGCTGTTGACCCTTTAGAGGCCTAAGAGAGAGTTGAATGAATTTCCAATCTCCCATTCATCTCCTAAGTACTGGAAAAAGTTGTAGCTTCCCACCTCCAGGATCATCTCAAATACAACAATCTTTTTGAAAATTTTCAGTCTGGTTTTCAGTACAGAAACAGCCCTGGTTAGAGTCACAAACGACCTCAAATAACAGCTGATGCAGGCTCACCATCCCTCCTCATACTCCTCGGTCTGGCATACTCCTTAACCGCCTGCATCAAACCACTGGACTCACTGACACTGCTCTAAACTGGTTTAAATTGTACCTCACTAACAGAACAGAGTACATTTCACTTGGAAGTGCAAGGTTCGGCAACACACAGTTACCTGTGGGGTCCCTCAGGGGTCAGTCCTTGGCCCCATTCTCTTCATCATGTACATCATCCCCTTCGGCCATGTCATTAGCTGCTATGGAGTCTCATTTCACTGCCATGCCGATGACACACAACTGTACATGAAATCAGAAACACACACTTCTGCAATTTTACCAACATCATCTCAGTCTTCAACACTCACTGCCTGTCTGAAGGAGATAAGGGTGTGGATGAAGCACAACTTCCTCCAGTTAAACAGCTCTAAAACAGAGAATTCTTGTTGGCACACCACATCAAACACAGTCTTCCTCCATAACTGGCATAACTATCTCTGGTCAGGACATTCTCCTCTCCACAACTGTCACCAATCTTGGTGTAAGATTTGACCCACAACTCAGCTTTGAAGCCCATATCAAAAACCTCTGCAAGACATCTTTCTACCATCTCAGAAATATTGCATAACTCATTCCAACACTAACCTTAGCAGATGCTGAAAAGCTGGTCCATGCCTTTGTCTCCTCCAGACTGGATTACTGTAAAACTTCTCATCGGGATCCCTAACAAAAGCTTGCAGGGACTGCAGTATGTTAAGAATAGTGCAGCAAGGATCTTGTTGAGAGTTCGTAAATACGATCACATCACACCCATTCTCCATTCACTTTACTGGCTTCCTGTTTTCGCCAGGATTGAGTATAAGGTCTCCCTTCTAACCCAGTGCATCTATGGAAATTCCCCGCCCCATCTGAAAGAACTACTTCAACTACAACTCTATCACTCCGTTCAACAAACTCAAACTGCCTCCATCTTCCCAAGACTAAGCTCAGCACTATTGGTGATCGGGCTTTCTGTTCTGCCGCTCCTCGGATTTGGAATGCCCTACCCGACCATCTGAGGGCCCCTTAAGCTCTTGAGACTTTTAAAAAAGGACTTATAACATTTCTTTTCGGGAGAACATATGAATTTTAACGATTGGATCTATTATTGTTTTACAATTTTTAAATGATCTTAACAGTAGCACTTTGAGATTTGTTCCAAATGTAAAGTGCAATACAAATAAAATTGATTAGACCCGAGCCGGTGATGACCGGGAGGGCCTATTGTTTTTGCTCGAGTTATTTTTATTTATTTATTTATTAATTTTTTCTTCTGCAAAATGATCTTTAATTTGACCCAATAAACATGCACGAAAAGTCATTTTTATTGGTCCCAACATTCAAGGCCGACGAAAAATTTATTGAATTTGAAGTCCCTGAAAAAAATATATGAAAAATGACTCCTGGCGAGGGTCTTTATCACCGCTTGCGGCTTTAATTATTCTTATTATTATTAATTAAAACAAAGCAGTGTGTAAAACACACACGTTTCGATTTGTTATTGACGTCAGATTGTTATTTCAAGGTTATCTTCTTTACTTTGTTCTTAAACTGCTAATGAGAGTCCTCTGGGGGTTTTATATTCTGCTGCACATCTGACACCAAGATCACTGATGAGGTGAAAGCAAAGTGCACAAGAGGTGCCTGGGGCCATAGACTGACATTTCCTTGGTTTGGTGTCTGGTGAAAGTGTCAAAAGCTCTCATTAAAAAAAGACTGTTGTTCATGGGTCAGTGCCTTTCTGTGTGCAGTCTGTCCGCTCTGTGCCTCCAAGGTGTGGCTTCCTCCCACTGTCCAAAGACATGCTTGTGATTGTGAATGTTTTTGAATAACTGGTGATTGTTCAGGATGTAACACGATAACGCTGCAGGAATTGACTCCAGTTCCTCCAGAACTGCAAAGGACAAGTGTGTTTAGAACTTGGTTGGTTGAGTTTGTTATGTATTTTACAAAAAGGCTTTAAAATGCAGGTTGCTGTTGTCTCACCAACAATTTATTTTAAATGCTGCTATTTTGTTGCTGTAAGTTCCACAATACCGCAGTCAGTCAGTCTATGTTGTCATTTGATTTGAGGAACTCCCACATCATCAGCAACATTTTTAAACCAAGAGGTGTTGAGTTTCAACACAATCTGATATTACAAAACAACAATTACAACAAGTCCATGGTATATTTATTATGATATTTAAAAGAAATTGACCTACCATAGAAAAAAGTCTGAAACAGGACTGAGACTGTGACAGATTTGACTCTGCCGAGGCAGGTTTTGCTGTGTGTTGTTTAAGAGAGATTATCATAACGTCATATAAATGCAATGCCCGATCAAAGCAAAAATATGCCTACAACAAATATCTGACAGTGTCTGAGATTGAGGACAAATATCTCTCAATGGAGGGTGGAAGGAATACTTCGAGGATCTCCTCAAGCTCCTCGGTGGCAAGGCACCGGGGGTGGATGAGATACGCCCTGAGTACCTCAAGTCTCTGGATGTTGTAGGGCTGTCTTGGTTGACACGCCGACACAACATCGCGTGGCGGTCGGGGACAGTACCTCTGGACTGGCAGGCCGGGGTGGTGGTCCCTCTTTTCAAGAAGGGGGACCGGAGGGTGTGTTCCAACTACAGAGGGATCACACTCCTCAGCCTCCCCGGGAAAGTCTATGCCAGGGTACTGGAGAGGAGAATGCGGCCGATAGTCAAACCTCGGATTCAGGAGGAACAATGCGGTTTTCGTCCCGGTCGTGGAACACTGGACCAGCTCTATACCCTCTCCAGGGTGCAGATCCACATGTGTTTTGTGGATCTGGAGAAGGCATCCGTCTGTGTCCCTCGTGGCGCCCTGTGGGGGGTGCTCTGGGAGTATGGGGTCCGGGGCTCTTTGCTAAGGGCTGTCCGGTCCCTGTACGACCGGAGCAGGAGCTTGGTTCGCATTGCCGGCAGTAAGTCAGACCAGTGCATGTTGGACTCCGGCAGGGCTGCCCTTTGTCACGGTCCTGTTCATTATCTTTATGCACAGGATTTCTAGGCGCAGCCAGGGGCCGGAGGGAGTCTGGTTTGGGGACCACAGGATCTCGTCTCTGCTTTTTGCAGATGATGTTGTCCTGTTGGCTCCATCAAGCCAGGACCTTCAGTGTGCACTGGGACGGTTTGCAGCCGAGTGTAAAGCGGCTGGGATGAGGATCAGCACCACCAAGTCTGAGACCATGGTTCTCAGTCAAAAAAGGGTGGCTTGTCCCCTTCAGGTTGGTGGAGAGCTCCTGCCTCAAGTGGAGGAGTTCAAGTATCTTGGGGTCTTGTTTAAAAAGTGAGGGAAGGAGGGAACGTGAGATTGACAGACGGATCGGTGCAGCTTCTGCAGTGATACCGGTCTGTTGTGGTAAAGGAGCTGAGCTGTAAGGCAAAGCTCTCGATTTATCGGTCAATCTACGTTCCTACTCTCACCTATGGTCATGAGCTTTGGGTCATGACCGAAAGAACAAGATCCCAGATACAAGCGGCTGAAATGAGCTTTCTCCGCAGGGTGGCGGGGCGCTCCCTTAGAGATAAGGTGAGGAGCTCGGTCACTCGGGAGGAGCTCAAAGTAGAGCCGCTGCTCCTCCACATCGAGAGGAGCCAGCTGAGGTGGCTCGGGCATCTGTTTCGGAAGCCTCCTGGACTCTTCCCTGGGGAGGTGTTGCGGGCATGTCCCACCGGGAGGAGACCCCGGGGAAGACCTAGGACACGCTGGAGGGACTATGTCTCTCGGCTGGCCTGGGAACGCCTCGGTATTCCCCCGGAAGAGCTGGAGGAAGTGTCTGGGGAGAGGGAAGTCTGGGCTTCTCTGCTTAGACTGCTGTCCCCGCGACCCGGCCCCGGATAAGCGGTAGAAGATGGATGGATGGATATCTCTCAATGTGGATGCATCAAGGACCTAAGCCAATGACAACATTGAAACCACAACATTGAAAACATTTAGTCATACATTTTAGGAACTCTTGTGTAAATTGTATAAATACAGAACAGAGTTTGATTTCACACAGTTTATTTTATTATTTTAACTCATAATGAACGCACGATGTTACAAAAACCAACCAAGCACACGTGTAAAACAAATTATACTGATCAATGTTTTAACAAAGAAAATCTAAAATCTTTTTCTTGTGTTGGTTGAGCTGCCAGTAAATAATTGCATTGAAGATACTGCTTTCTCCTTTCAACCAAAACAAATAAATACAACCTCAATGTAACTTTTTCCTGCCTAAATACTCTATGGCAGTTCTTTTAACTACAATTTGTTGCTATCCACAGAAAACAATAGAATAAACACATTACAAATATATAATATATATAAATATTATAGTCAAAATGAATTTAAGTGTAAATAAATTCAAATGTGATATACTGATTGTGAGTCATTATCATTTTTGGAGATGACTTGTTGTGATCTGTTTTCCTTTCCTTTTCTAATTTAGGTAAAACTCCTGTTCTTGCCTGTTCTTTTTGGCTCAGTGTGTGGTCATGTTACTGTGTAATCCTTTTAAAAAGCCCATTTGAAAACTTCATTGGTGGAGCAGACATAATCCTCGGTGAACTCTAAATACCTGAATATGTTTGATTGTAAGAGACGGCCAGCTGAACAAAAAAAATAGCAAACTATAGCCAGAAATTTGGATTTGAGCAGAAAATAATCCACATTTTTTTTCTGTTAATCTCATGCCAATGTATTTTAAATAACTCATCTGCTGACGTCAGCAGTGACGACTAGAACATTTATAGATACTAATAGTTCTCTGAGATGCAATGTTGTATTACACAAATGTACAGACAGGGAATGAAACGTCAGTAATCTCATGAAGTGGACAAGAGGGTTCTAGATACTAACAGAGAATTATGATGCAAATTCTGGCATCAATTATACATTTTTATATAACGTATAATTTATGTTTATATAAAGTATGGTTTTTTTTCAGTTTCCTTTAAGAGAAAGGGGAACAGCAGCCTGCCACTGTTCTGGTCCAGTGGTTTTGGTCATAGGCCAGTTCTAGCGGTACACGCTAGAACTGGCCGCTGGGATTGATAAATATGGGATTAATTGAAACATTATTATAATGTTTATTTGTTTTGCTAGTCCATATTATGTCCTGACTTGGTCTTGTTTTAACCCTGCCTTGTTCCTGTTTATGTAGAGACTTGTTGACATTGTAGGAAGGTATGTTTGCTAACAACAGGAAAAAATAAAACAGGACTTAACCTTTTACTCTACGGCTCACAATGATAATAATTGAGGACCCAAATATTTTGTAAAGGGAACTTACTAATAACTCTTGAGGTGACACTTTATTTGACACTACACTTAATACATTGTATCTACCTCTGTTTGTAACAAACTGTAATAACATGTAACTACATAGTACATACATAATGTAATTATGTGTACTTACATATTCTGGATTGGGTTAGTGTATGTATGTACTATGTAGTTACATGTTATCACAGTTTGTTACACAGTGTGTTACATTGTACTTAATGAGGTAAATACAATGTATCAAGTGTACTGTAAAATAAAGTGTTACCCCTCTTGACAATTGGTAGTCCATTAGAAAGAAAAAACAGTGGTAATAAAATAAAGTACACTATGATCAGTATGTAGTTTATAGAGCTAAAGTTGATTACTTGCAGTTTTCCTTATCTGTTAAATATTTGTGAGCTTTAAAAACAAGCTAGAAACTAGACATATTTCTTTTTTTTATCTGGATTGTTAGTTGTTCTCACAAAGTGATGCCAACATAGCAGACTTCTTTTAAGGAGACAGGCCCCATTAGGTCCACTGCCCACAGCAGTAACAACAAAAGACCATGCATTTATATGAGCAAGCAACATATTCTACTGATGGACGTCAGCTGTATTCAGTTTACTGGCTGCTGTGTTGTTTACTATTAGTTGATGGAGCCAGAATGTAAAGACACTATAGTCTTTACATATTTTCCCTAGCTTTAAAGCTGTATGTGTATATTACTTAACCTAATTTTGATAAAAAGCACATTATTATGAGAATTTACCATTTGTGTACGCTAATCCCTTGGTTTAACAGTCTTTGATCAAATAGCACACATGTCCACTTAACCTGTTTTGTGAAAATGTAGCTAATGCAGCTAATGTTTTATGGCGTATATATAAAAAATCCCATGATTCTAAATATGAATAACATGATTACCAAGCCAGAGCAACAAGAAAGAATCATTAGCAATTTCCTATTTTAATGAACAAATTAATTCTCATAAATGCATTGTATAACATTCTTTGGAGCTGTTAAAACCACTGGTGATAACAGCTGACAGTGCTGTAGGAACTGGCAGTTCCCAGCAGACAGTGGCTCTATATGTTTGTGAATGTCTCGTCACATGTCACACTTACTGCTGCTGGAGCTGGTGTTGTGGATGAATGAAATAACAAATAAATGAGAACAATGACAGAGGGCAGGGTTACTACTTAAGCGTTATTGGCACATAATTATGCAAAGCTTCGTCCCTCTGGAGACCATCAGGCGGCGGTCTAATAATCAGGTTAGAAACACCGACTAGGCCCTTCTATACTGGTGCTCTTCATCATGTGGTACGTCTACACTTTAATCACACTGACATAGTGATTGAGAATAACATGAGATGACAAGAAATGGATTTTCCTTTTTTCTCCTAGGACCTTGTTAGCACAAAGTGATGCAATTGAGTAACATAACATAAAAGATAATAATAGATACTTACACAAGTAAAATCAAAAAGATGTGCGCCCGCCACAACAACAAATGCAGCAATATGTTTTATGTTGTCCATTAGCATATGAACCCAGAATGCTAAGAAGCCACCCCTTTAAAGTTTTATTTGGTTATTACTTCATTTAACTATGCCTATTATAATAATGTTTATGGTAATCTGTTCTCTACCCACTCACTAACATCACACACCTTGTTGCCGGCTAGTTCCCTTTCTTCTATGAAAAAACACATTGCCAAAAACCACGTTTTTTCTTTTCTCCATAAAATTAACCAACTGAGGAGAAATGCAACATTTGGCTGTGTCCGTAAAGTACTAATAAATCATCATATAATATCTATAATCCAACCTTTGATGTAGAAATGGCAAGAGGTTGTCAGTGTTACACAAAGTAATTTATCTTGCATCTTTTATGCAAGATGTTTTTTTGCTGCCTAACACTTTTAATTTGAGAAAAATTTAAAAAAGGAAATGAAGACAAACTTTTGATTTTGAAAAACCTTTAATCAATCACTGACAATTTATACATCGGGTTACCATCTAAAATAACTTTAAATCACAAAAAGAAGAAACATAGACATAGTGTACACAATATTGAAAAATAGGGTATACTGTGCTTCAGTATTTCTCACACATTGCTGTTTTGAGTTAGCATCAGAGGCAAATGGTGTAAAAGGGTTGCTGGTTTACATTTAGATCATGATGTTGAGAGACATTTACAGCAGCAAGGAATTTGGCAAAACATAGCCTACAATATTCAGCTTGAAAAAAATTTACCCTCATTTGGACATTTTTACTTGATTGTCCTTTGGCTTGTTGATGAATGCAACAGTTGTCCTAATATAATTTATAGGAAAGGTCAAGACATCCATATTTTACATCCACACAATGGTACTAGGAAAGACAAATATTTGCTGAGGTGGTACTTTGCGTGAATAGTGCAGTGGTTCTCCCCTAGTGTTGTCAAAAATATCGATACTTTGATAAATATCGATACTGAAATATGACAGATTGACATATGAATGTATGACAATCTGAGAGGCCTTTGAACAAGTGCACAACCTCAAGACATTTTTGTTAATGTAAAATATACCTCATTGTCATGTTCTATCTAGACATGTTATATTTATCTTTAAAAAAAAAAATAATAATAATATTGTGACAGTTGTTTTCCCTTCGGTATCGAAAATGGTATTGAATATCAATATTTTTGAAAGTATCGTATCAAAGTTAGAAATTCCAGTATCATGACAACACTATTCTCCACTGCATTAATATGAACAAAATATTTTTATATTCATTAAAGGGAACTAGTGACTGGACCAAAGTCAATGTTTTGTTAGATTGTATTCCTTTGGGACAGTCTGGTTTTGCTTCACATAGTGCCACACCAATGGACTTTGTCTTTGTCACTTGTGGCTCATCTTTGATGTATTAACAGACTGTTGAACTATTTTATGACTACATTCACCACTGACAGGTTTAAATGCTCATCAGTGAGGAAAAACCTAGGTAACAAAAGTGACCACGACATGATCACTGTTCACCTCAGTTGAGCTACATATATTTTTATAAAATATATGAATGTATAGCCAAAAACACAATATGTCACATTTCTAAAGCATAATGTAACACCCTTTACTCCACAACAGTCCTCTGTGGTTGGGTTGGATCGAGGGTGGTTTGTGCTCCTGACACAAATGAACTGCAGCTGGTTTAATTCTTTGCTACAGCAGCTCAAACCAGCCGTACTATAACCAGCTGATTGTAGTTGTTTGTTTAACTGACAATGCGTCAGGTCACTGCTGGTTTTTATGGCATGTTTTACAGAAAGACTATGTGCAAAATGATCATTTTAAAATGCATTTAATTAAAATAGAATCAATCTATTGTCATTAGAAAATACCAAAGATTCACAAACTAATCTTCTCTAAATACATGTTTTCAACCTTCTGTTTTACTCTAGAGACATTGCAGTGGCATTTGCACGTCACTAAGAATTTCCTTCTGAAGGATCATTAATCTGCAGCCACTGACTAATCTGTAACTTGTTGTTGGGGTGTGTGTGTGTGTGTGTGCATCAAAGAATAGTTCTCTTGTTAGCAGGATTAGTGCCTTTCTGCACTCAAGACAGCCTTCACTAGTTCCCACACCACAACAAGACTTTCCACTTCACATTCAGAGGCACAGAAGAACAGTCCTGAGGGGCAGAATTTTGTAACAATAATCAGTTTGGCAATGCTAAATATTGGTTGAGGTCATTACCCCTTGTTTGTTTACAACAGATACAGCATTGAGGATTACAGAGACAGACATCAGATGAATGCCTTGTAGCAACGGAGGTGTTAGATAGTGGCTTGTTTATTTATAGTCCAATAAAAGAAGTGGTAGAAGCAAATCCTATGTAAAAGAATAAGAAGCTAACATTTTGTGTGGCTGAAGACCTATTTGGAATGTTTCAATTATTTTTGCCTTCCATCAATCATCATGTTTTGGATTAAATTTTGATTACAGTCATGCCTACTTTATTAGAAATATTGCATTAAATGCAATGCTGTGTTATAAAAGAAGGAGGAATCACATGGTTCTATTATAGTGCACCATTTAATACAGCTATAACCATTTTTAGTAGAAAATTAGCTTTTAGCATAATATGTGCTTGTAACTGGCAGTGGGCAGTAACTAGAACTTTTTGAATAAATAGTACTAGGGGACACACAGCTTTTACTTGATTACAATCTCAGCCTATCTATTGTTGCTCATATAGGTTGGTTTCTTGCCTAGAGGTTGATCTGTCACATGACCTTGTTTTTTATCAATTACTGGTGGGTCAAATCAACAACATCTGACAAAACTATTTCTGACCTAGCTGAGCATATTAAACCAGGGTTATATGCTGTATTCACATGGTCTTTGGAAAAATGCACATGAACGCCTACTCAAGAACTTGTAAACCAGTTAAAGTTAGTTGGGCGACTTTCCGACTTGACGTCCTAATGACATAAACACAGAAGATGGTTATTGTGTTTGCATATTCCACATTAGCTCTTTGCTTAAATATGTTTTATAACATAGGATTTTCATTATATGTAATACAGTGAGACTATTGATCACTGTTAGCATTTATAATATTAAAATTAAGGAATTTGAGTTTTTTCCAACTTTATTGGGGAGACGGAAAACATGGGAGATAGAGTGAGGGGATAGTATGGAGTAAACTGCCCAACCCAATCTAGACTGTTCCACTTTATATGATCTGCGTTATACAGGGACACAAGAGGTTTTGGACTGTTTCTACAATTCAGCTTTTAAATAAAACAAAAGTGACTGTTAAATATACATGAGGCTGTTATTCTAATAATCCAGTCAGTCTGTGACCAATGAGGTCAATTTAACACAAGTTGGAAGCAGATGAACACAATAAAGTCAGTATAACTTTCTAAATTAGAAACTCAAACCATCCGAGGAGCACATAAATGCAGCAAAACCAAGATAAATTGTTATTTTGTTCAGCTTGTGCAATAAATCATTAATATTGTGCTTAAAAAATATAATTTATATTGATATCTAATTTAATTTATACTGACTGGGTGAAGCCATTAATTGTCAAACAACTGTGTTCAAACAGGTTTAAATGGTTACTAAAGGTAACCATCCTCACCTGTGATCTGTTTGTAATCAGTGTGTGTATATAAAAGGTCAGTGAGTTTATTTGCTCCTGACAGACTCTTGCATCTTTCATCCAGTGCTGCACTGATGTTTCTGTATTCTGAGTCATGGGAAAAGCAAAAGAATTGTTAAAGAATCTGTGGAAAAGGTCATTGAAATGTATAAAACAGGAAAGGGATATAAAAAATATCCAAGGAATTGAGAATGCCAATCATCAGTGTTCAAACTATAAATAAAAAGTGGAAAATGAAGAGGTAGACCAACTGCCAGTAAAATTGTTCGGGATGCAAAGAAAAACCAACAAATAACTTCAGCTGAAATACAGGACTCTCTGAAAAAAGTGGTGTGGCTGTTTCAAGATGCACAATAAGAAGGCACTTGAGGAAAAATGGGCTGCATGGTCGAGTCGCCAGAAGAAAGCCATTACTAATGCCACAAAGCATCCAGATTACAATACGCAAAACAGCACAGAGACAAGTCTCAAAACTCCTGTAACAAAGTCATTTGGAGTGATGAGACCAAAATTAAACTTTTTGGCCACAATCATAAACTTTACATTTGGAGAGGAGTCAACAAGGCCTATGATGAAAAATGCACCATTTCTACTGTGAAACATGGAGGTGGATCACACTCAGGAGGAAAATCTGTACTCATCAACTCAGACGCTGCGCATGGGATGTACTTGGACGTTCCAACATGACAACGATCCAAAGCACAAGACCAAATCAACATTGGCTACAGCAGCATAAAGTGAAGGTTCTGGACTGGCCATCTCAGTCTCCTGACCTCAATATCATTGAGCCACTCTGAGGAGATCTCAAATGTGCAATTCATGCAAGACAGACCAAGAATTTACAGAAACTGAAGGCTTTTTGCCAAAAAGAATGGGCAGCTTTTTAACTACAACAAAAGACTTCAAGCTGTCATTAATGTTAAAGGGGCAAATAATGGTATTAGAACTGGGGCATGTAAACTTTTAATCAGGGTCATTTGGGTAGTTTCTGTTGTCATTATGATTTAAAAAGAGTAAGAGTGACAAGAGTTTGAAAAGAGTACAATTGACAATTAATGGCATCATCATCATTTTCAACCACTAACAATGAGTGAAAAAAAAGTTTTTGTTTCATTTATATTCTCTGAAAAATGGTTTAAAAAAATTCTGCCAGAGTTTGTAAACTATTTTTCAGTCACAATGTGTTTGCAAAAGCTTTTAAACAGAAGCCATGGCTGAGAAATTCAGAACTACAGATAACCACCTACGGCAGCTGAGGGTCACAACACATGCACGTCACAGACAAAGACATCTATGTACCTGCCAGAAACCACCAGGACAGTGAGTGTGTGTGATTATTGCATGCTCAGGTTATTTGGACTTGTTGTCAGTTTGAGGCACTTCAATCTTTTCCCCGGTGAGGAACTGCCAGATGCCTCCTCTGTAGTTCTCATTTCCCAGGGCGTACAGGAAAACATTGATGGTGGGAGAGGTCTTGGCCAGGATAGGAGCCATCTGTAAGGACAAAACAGTTAGCTTAGTCTAAAACAAACTTGGAAAAGTACTTCATGTGAGAATGTTGGCTGTTCATACCATCCTGAGCTTGGGTGAGACTAGAGTTGCATTCTCAACAGCAGCGTAGAAAGCCAGGATGCCATAGGGGCCCCAGCAAAGAAGCAGAGTCTTAAGGGGTGTGTTAGGGTTGAACTGCAAAAAGTAGATTGAAACATAGATAGAGATAGTTAGCAAGTCTATATGCTATTTTTTTTTTCAGGATTTGATATTCAGTATATTTGTTCAAAATAGCATCTCCATGTAATTTTTGATTTTAGTGTTCACATTAGCAAATCTATATACATTTTTTTTAAGTTAAAGCGTGTAGTTTTTGGTGGTTTCTGGTGGTAACATTGCAGTTTGCAATTCAACCCACTTATACGGTAGCCCTGCAGGAACATTATCTTGTCTATAAAAAGACCTATGGGAAACTGGTCAGAGATTAATTCAGTTGAAAAACTGAAGATAAAAAAAAAAAATACAATAAAAGACTACATTAAAGAAACATAAATGTGCATCTCCTCCAGCAGTGCTCAGTTTGTTCTTTCTGGACACCATTGGGTTCTGCAAAGCTTTAAATGTTTACTTTTTCAAAGACAGACATATAGACAAAGAGTGTTATTTTGAGGCGATGTTACACAACTGAAAATATAATATTGACATTTGTCTTCCATTGACATGGTCAATACTACACATTAAAAAAAAACATGCATAGTACAAAAATGAACATTTACCATTTTAGCCTATTTACACTTCACTACCAGAGGAAACAGATTTAAAAATGATTAGCTTCTATACACACACACAAATAAATCTGAGCCAACCAAACCAGATCAAATGAGGCCAATGTGAACGAGAAATGGAGGAGACAAACTGCCTGCAGTCATGGGATTTGAACAGACAAAAGTCACAAGCGTATGTTTGAGTGTTAAGAGTGTTCCTAATCAGCTAAAACACAGGGCCGGCGGAGGCAGGTTGTTTAAATCCAAGAGTCAAAGTGACCATTGTCCTCACTGAGGAATGTTACTCTTTATCATAAGCTTTTTTTCTTCTTCATAAGAAGCTTTGAGAAATCCTCTTATCATACATATGTCCTATTATCCTATATATTATTATTATTATTATTATTATCCTATATATTATCCTATACATTTTGATAATGATTTAATTTCTATCAACAAGCTAGCTATGGTTTTAAATGTTCAGTTCCAGGTCCAAACAGTTCAAATCTAAGGGTTTATGCCACTTCTTGCAGGAATATTTGTTCATGACAGCTTCTATTTTGCTAATACACTTTGAGCCATTGAAAGTAATGTATAATTTCAGCAAGACCCATAATTGTAAAAATGCTTCCTGTGGATTTTTTTTTTTACAATTACTACATTTATAATATAAATGTCACACAAAAATGCCCACTCCAGCTTTAAGGCAGAAAAATGAGAACACTGGTGATTATAAAGTTAAGTTAAGTTGCTTGTGCTTGCATTTTCTCTATAGTTAATGATATGGCATGTCTTCATTTCTCTTTACTATTGTAAGAGTGGAAGACTGCACCACTGACATGCATGAAGAGATCACATCAACAAAACGCCTCAGAACCATGTTGTTGTTGGCCAGCAAGAAAGTCTGCAAAAGAAACAGTTTTAAAACGTTTCTGTCTTTTTTGTTACATAATTCTGGCATTGGCTTTAATTCTTGCTCTCACTATTGTGTCTCTAATGAAAATGTCTCTCACAAACTCAGCTGAGTGTGAGTAACAGGCTTACACAACTTACTGCACAACCTGATTTAGCCCTGAAGGACATCCACCGCTATTGAAAACCACATTGTCCTATTAACGAATGTCCCGGCTGAAGGCACCAGTGGGGTGGTTATGACCTATATATGCAGTGGTGTGCATGCTTCCAATTTGTTTTGTTACTCTCAATAGGGGCCACATAAGTAAGGGGTGCTTACACTAGAATGGAAAGAAGATAGAGAATTCCTGCCGGTCATTTGAGTAGACAGCTTCAAAGGAGAGAGAGTCTTAGCTCGGCTCAGCAGGCCGCATATTTTTATAGATCTCTGTTACATAAGTGTCTAGAGGTGATTCTATTACTTTGATTTGTTTCTTAGAATGGAAAGAAGATAGAGAATTCCTGCCGGTCATTTGAGTAGACAGCTTCAAAGGAGAGAGAGTCTTAGCTCGGCTCAGCAGGCCGCATATTTTTATAGATCTCTGTTACATAAGTGTCTAGAGGTGATTCTATTACTTTGATTTGTTTCTATCTCTAAAAACATTGTTTTTTATCTTTTGTTAAGGCAACACCACATAACTTCAGGATTTTTGCAAGATTTTGGCATGCATTTTATCGACATCTGGAGCAGGGCAGATAAACTTTAAAGCCTGTGCACATCAGTACATCTTATGCTACTATATTATCAGAACATTTGTTTTTGAGACACAAAAACACAGTATTTTGCCAATGTTATTCTACTTGCTGTATGTAGCCAGCAGCCAATAGCTGTCTGGGACCTGCCTATTGTTGTTTTCACTAAAGACACCATGTTTACAGATTACACAACAACACAGCAGGTGCCATAACACAACAACACTCTTCCTGTATTTTCTGGTAAAGTATATAAAAAAGTTATGTAGTGTGATGTTTTGTCACACAGAGCACTTACCCTGGGGTTCCCGGTCTTCTTGAATTTCTGTGCAATAGACTGGTATGAGGACATGACAACCAACACCTGGATGCCCATGTTGAAGATGGCCATGGGAATCAAGTAGGACACATAGTTTCTGCAGAGAGACCAAACAAAAGCCAATTCAAATTTCACAACTAGTCATTTTTGTATAAACCATAGTTTGTGTAATCACTTGCAAATTGAGTCTACCTGTCTCCCTTGCTGTAGTCCAGAGTGCAGCAGGTCCTGAGGGGCTCGTAGTCGTACTCTCCCCAGCCGATGAGGGGCATGGCAGACCAGAAAGCGCTGAACAGCCAGATGAACACAGCCAGAGTGATGGCACTGCTCCACTGCAACTTTGTCCCTGAGATACACATTGAAGTATATCATCTTTTTTACTTCGTCAGGTTGCCATATTAGGTTCTGAGTCATTTCCTCTCATTTCCAATTCATGCTTTAACAATGTGTAAAAATAGAAAGTCCATTTATCTTCCCCAGACCACTTTTTTTTAATGTTATTTTTAACCAGCAGTTCTTAACAGCTTTCTTAACATAATTTAACAGCTTTGCATGTGCTTTAAGAAATTGAGAAAAAACACCCATTTTTCTCTCAATAATAAGCTACCGCTTCACATTTTGTAGTAAACCATGCTAGTTTAATTAATGATGTACTGCCATGTGGGGGAAGGTGTAAAATACCCATGACATTTGCATTCTCAGTTGGGTTAACCCTGTTTGCTTTTGTACTTACTGGTGCAGTACTGGTGGTATCTGTCCCAAGCAATGGCAGCTATGAAGTGGAGACTGGCGAGAGCTGTTAAGAAACCGTGGAAACCGTGAGTCTGGCATCCGTCAGAGCCATAGGGCCAGTATCTGGAATAAAACAATAGGAAAACATACTTAGAAGTATTATAAAAGTGGTTCTCAAACTGCGGTAAGCCAGTTCTTTGTAGTTGAGTTTTGTTTAAGATTAAATACCTTAGATTATAATTACAAATTCTAGGCCTATCTTTACTACATTGAATAGCTCTAGCTATAACTATAGCTCACTGACACTGGATGTGGAAAGTTTGAAAACTACTGTACTGTACTTATTATTATTATTATTATAATAATTTCATAGTCCGAGGTTTTAACAAATAGCCTGTTCTTTTGTCTTTGCTCATCTTAAACCATTGTCTTACCTTGATGACGTGTTGAATAGTAGCCTATATTGATTATTTGTTCATTGCATTTCAGCTGGCAACCTGAGGTGTCACCTTGCACATGCTATTACGAAAGTGGCTGTTACATCACTCACCTCAGGAAGCTGGAGAAAGCGGCCACAGTGGCGTTCATGGAGATGCCTATGTCAGCCATGGCTAAGCTGAACACCAGGAAATTGCTGGGTGTCCTCAGCTCTCTTATTTTGAAGAAGGACACGATTGTCACCGCGTTTAGAAAGAAGCCCAGCAGCCCTAGCAAGATAACCATGAATGAGTGGAGGAGTGTAAACGAGCACTCATTTTCCTTGTCAAATAAAGGTTAAAAAAACAAAACATAAACAAAACAAAACTGCATATAAATTAAACTTTTGCTGTAAATGTATGACATAGGCTATCTTTTTTGTTGTTGTTTTGCAGACGACAAGTGAGCGTAAACATTGCACCTAGATGACGTACAGTGAGCAAGTCTAATAATTGGAAGCCCCTTTTGGCAGAATTCCAGCAACACTCACCCTCCACGAGCAGGCATGATCCCAGGGAAAACACATCAAAATCGGTGAAGCCTTCTGGTAAAGGGTAGGAAGAGACCATCCTGATGCCTGACGTGACACGACAACTACTACAGGCACTTTTGAACTCAGCGTCTCCTCCCTCTGCCTGCCCCTTGCTCGCAGCCTGTGCGATGTGCCTCGGCTCAGGTTTGTTGTGCGCCGGCTTTTTAAAGAGGAATTTCACGTGAAAAACCGTGCACTTTATTATATAAAGCTGCCACGCTCTCTCCGTCGATTCCCCCCTTTATCCGCGCAGGAATGTCTTAATTACTAACACCACACCAGCCGCAAGCCTCAGTTATAATACGCATTTGACCACCGCAATAAAAAAGCCCCTCAATTAGTTACACAACAAGCCTTTGTGTGTCCCGGTCCTGATGAGGAGGATGCCGCTGACTCTGCTGCTGGCGTAAAGCGACACGACGACGTAGTATACCTGGACACACAAATGCTTATATATAGTAGGCTATCGTCTCGTCGCATTATATACGACATGCAGCGCGCTATGTGTGCGGTCAGGACGCACAACAGGTTTCTGAATTAACTAAGCATATTATCATATCAAGTCAAACATTAGGCTACAACCACATAAAATAGAGGCGTATACACACCAAGAGGCACATTATACCTCATCCACATTAGGGGTAGTTAGCTACTTATAATGAATTTATACACATTCATCATTTGACAAAGAAGCTCTGACTGCCAACCGTATCATGTCAACTTCTTTTTCTTTTTTTTTTTTAGAAACCTTACCAAATTGCCACCTCCTAAATAGCCTATTAACATTATATAGCCCTATTCTGTGAAATAGGATGTAGCACTCTTCACTGTTATAAAGCGTACTCAATAAGTAACTGTTACTTCACTGAAATTTTACTTAAGTAAGTAAAGTTACCAGTCTAAAAATCTACTCAAGTTAAAGTAAAAGTAGCTCATTAAAAATTTACTCAGAGTAAAAGTTACTTACATTTTTTTAAACAGCTGGGGGTAGTGTAGTTCAAAAAGACAAGATAATATAAATCCCTGTACCTTGTGACCTTCTGGACTTCATTGAGGAGAAGAAATCTTCATCTGATGAATGTTACTCATCTTGCTCCAGCTGCCTCTGCCATCTGGTCAAGGTGTTGTCTTACATAGACCAGAATTTCAAAATGCATATTTGATATTTCTGTTAATACAGAAACTGCAAAGATTAATTTTACTACACTTACAACATTATTCTACAACGTCTCCATCGTTCCTGTCAGTTTAGCGCGTTTGTTCTCCCGCCCATCAATCAATCAGTGGAGTAGTTTCCGGGGCGCGATTTTTTTTTTTACTCAGTAACGGATATGATTTAAAATGTAACGAAGTACAATACTTCAAACAAATTATACTTAAGTAAAAGTAAAATTACAGATTTTAAAAACTACTTTAAAAAGTAGAAGTACACAAAAAAGCTACTCAATTACAGTAATGCGAGTAAATGTAATTTGTTACTTTCCACCTCTGCCTATACTCCATTAATATTGTTAAGAAGTTATTATTAAGTTAATTGCAAATAGTTTAGTCCTGACCTTAGCTTGGATTTCATCAGACTTTATTCTCGATTCCTGACTGTCATTGTCCTGGTTTAGTTTAGTCTAGCTTTTTCCTGGGTTTAGTTTTGGGTTTAGTCTTGACTTGAAGATACATTACCCTCTTTCTGGGTCATTAACCCACCCCCCAACAACAGCAGAGCAACCAAAACTGGACCAATCTGTTGATGAGAAACTCTAGTATGATAATAATAAAAAAAAAAAAACCGGCACTACTCCTCGTTAATTGAAATTAAAGGCAAGAATGTTTCTGTAACATGCTATGTCGACGGAAAAGACTTTAACTTGAATCTGTACTTGAGTGGATTATTTATAGCTGTGCTGACATTTACACTACGTCTGGTGTGGAAAACTCAAGTCTACACTCTGCTTTTGATTCTGGCAATACTAGTGTTTTTCACGACAGAAATGTCACTCTTTGGATTCTTAATGTACATACCTGTTATTTTATCTAAATGCTAGTCTGCAGACCGTTCATTTTATGCATGTTGCAATGTGGTAATGCACTTAGACTTGATTTAGGCTTTACCTAAGTTGTAAATTTAACTTTTGCTTCCAAAGTGTAAATCATCTGTGCCTGTTCTCCTTGGTTTAAAAGTGTACTTTAATGACAACATATTACATCTTTATCATTGGGCTACAGTAAAGTCATTACAATACATTCATTCCCCTTGGCATGTTAAAAGAATTGACAAAGTTGACAATTCAGTTCATGATTATTCTTTGCTATTATGTGTTGGAGAAAAAGTGAAGTGAAAATGTAAATGAAAAATGTATTTTAATCATAACATTTCATCATGTAACACCCAGTCTTGCAGTGTCTATGCACCAGGGCAGGTTTCTCTCAGGCATATGGGACTGAGGTCTTGTCCAAACAAACTCATGAATCTAACGTCCTTCTGTTATTTGAAGCCAGGATGAGGCTGTTGTTGTTGTTAATACTCTTATTTGCTTTCAGAAGTTGTTTAATATACCAGAGCATATATTTACTATGCACTTTAACCTAACACTACCTCAAACCTCTACACTTTATAATTCGACCTCGAACCTCTACAATATATACCACACACTTCCATAAATTATACACCACACACACAAGGTAGCCTATTTTGTTTCACCACTGCATATGGTTGTGTTATGTGAAATACTGTATGAGAAGTGCTGACCAATCCCAAATAAATGGGAGATGGTTCTGAACTCTACATTTGTGGCCAGTCTCCATATGCATATTGCAACACGTTGGTCCAAGGGCACTGGTTTTCTGAATGAAGTGGTCTGTCTTTGAAGGTGCGGCTGCAGGCTGTTGCACAACTGCAAGAATGATGTCCTTCTCATTCTGAAATTAGCCTTCCACTCACAGTCTGTCCAGCTGCTGAGAACATGCTGCCACCACACAGCAGATCTCTGCCGAATCCATATGGTCCTGCAGCAGAATGGAAAAATATTGTTAACTGTATATAGTTTATGCATACACAATTACCTTACAGCACTTTGAAGTGAAATTAAATAAACAACAAACTACTACTCCAGTGCATACATAACAGTTGTGTCCCGTTGAATACGGGTGTCTTAATACAAGAATGTAGCTAATATTAACCAGCAAATTATATTAAGTTACATGATTATTACCTTTAGAACGCTACTGTCGTTAAAGAATTACAAAAAAACATTATACACATATTGTATTTCAAATTTCACAATACACTTTTCAATTGTATTCAATGACATTTCATTATATTAATTTTACCATGTCGATGTATCGGAACTGTAGTCCGTAATCAAAGCTGCAAAGTCCTTGCTGCACTTCAGCTGGTATTGCAAACCTCCTCATACGAGCAGCACGAGAAAATTTTCGCGCCACTAAGGCGACAAATCTGTTTAACAACAGGCTGTGAGAGGGCTGTGGACCACCGTGTACCAAACGACACAAAATTATCCACAAATAAAACAGAGCGATGGACTCCGTTGTGTTCAGAGAGCGCCGCTCTTCCTGTTTATCCCAAACCGTCGCACCATAATGACGTAGCGTGCCCGCACGAATGCTGAAAGCCTATGTGAGTGCAGGCCAGAGGGGGAGTGGGGAGGGGGGACAATCGTCCTCTGGCCCGGTTCATGGCAACCGTGCCTAGTGTGAGTACGCCCTCAGGTCTGTCTCGGGATAATAAGATCAGGGATCTTGTGAAGTCTAGGTGTGACTGTGTTAAGGGCAAACTCATATGGCCTATCACCTAAAAGATCCAAACTTGAGATGTAGACCCATTACAACTTCTAATAGTGTTTAGAAAACAACAGAACATAACACTAGCTAGCATTTGAATCTGTGTTCAGTTTGTTTCATAAGAGATGAGGTAAGACTTTATTGATGCCCACAATACTACACATTATAATACTAATTTCTTCATTTACAGCTTCTTGGTTCGAGCATTTGAATCCATTACTAATCTCATCCAATGCAATTTTTTCTCTTTAAACACTTTTGCTGCTTTATTCTATTATTAGTCTGATCGTGGAGTTTGAGCAAACTAACTGTGACATAGCACTTCATATAAAGGCCATCTTTTCGTGCATAAAAAAAGTGCAGCATTACTAGCTTGAGTAAATGGGATTACTATATGGAATGTTTAAGGTTTATAATGCACTCGATTGGCCAACTCTTTCAAAGTCCCAGCACAGACCTGCACCACTCTACAAACCATGTACACAGCGTGACCTTTGACAAAAAAAAAGGCAGACTAATTATCATCATTTTGGGTAAGGAGCCAAGTAGGGTCAGCTCACCGAGTTGCTCGAACACTTTAAAGGCGTGAGTTTACAAATAGTTGGGACACTTTGAAACGATGCCAAGTGTTACACTGAACGTGTAATAGTGTGACGAAATAGATGGGAAACTAGAGTAAAGTCAAAATTGTTAAATACGGGATTTACAAATGTACTTTGTAATGTTGCTTTCTTCTGCTATAGTAAATGAAGAAAGGATAAAGCAGGCATCTGGATCCAGTTTTCAAGAAGATGTTTTGTCTCTAATTCCAAGAGACTTCATCAATTCTGAGAGAGATGATAAAGTCTCTTGGAATTAGAGACGAAATGTCTTCACCTTGAAAACTGGGTCCAGACGCTTTGCTTTCTTTTCTTCAAGATGACCTGGATGACTGAGAACCTTCACAGACATGTTGATCTAGTAAATGCACACAACATTTGAATGAAATGTTACACTTGCACATGAATGGGATTGTGTGATATTTAGTAAAAGGGAGTTAAAGAAATGCTAAGTGATTAAATAATTGCAGCATGCACTAGGTAATTGTCAGCACAGTTTGGAGAAGCAGATAGGAGCAATGACACAGGCCTGGTGTTATGCTGCCAATGAAGCCAGTGTAAATATTCTTTTATAACAACTAATAATGCTTTGCAACTTCAAAACCTCTATTACATAGAACGTACAGTATGTGCATGCATTTTTCATCATATGCCTCCGTTTTATTCTCTTTCTCAGTTTTACAACCCCAGGGCCAAAGCACTGCCCTTTACAAGCTTCTCATCTGTACCAAAATTTGAGCCAGTTCTGTTGAATATCTATTGTGGAACCAACCTTAATGGACCACACATTTGAATGGACAATAAAGTGGTTCAGTGTTGTTACTCCTGTTTGCTTCACAAAATGTATCTTCTCCAGGGAATAAATGAGCTCTCCTAAAGTATCTAGTATTATTAAAGTGTTTATGTGGTGGTGACCTAACATAAATTAATAACAAATGCAAAACACAGCTTTACATTCTGTTTAGGAATATTCACAGCTTTACATTCTGTTTAGGAATATTCAGGCAGAGGGACTGATTTAAGTTTACATTTAAGATAATAAATAGTGTTGACATACAATTATGCAAGAATTGTTATTTGATTGCACTGCTCATTAGAAAAAAAATCTTTATTAATGCTACAATCTCTGTGTAATGACAAAAAGAGTAAAGTAGAGACATATCTAGTATTTTTGGAGCTTTAATGACAATCATAAATTTGACATTGCACTCATTAACCAGTGGATAGGTCCATGTGACTCAAATATGTTTTTCTTTTATTGCACTGTACAGAAGTATTATTATTAAGTGTATTATCCAATTATTAAGTGTATTATTAATACTATGACAGAATAAGAAGATAATGAGGGAACATCTATAAACATCATGCTACAGTGCAGGGGCAATAGACTATATAGGGGCCATCTTGTGGTAAAAGACAGAGATGTAGGGCTACAGATTAACAGTCACGTCAGGTCCCAAATGAACAAGCCACATTTGAGAGAAAGAAAAAAAAATCTGTGGATTATGAGCATTTCGGAAGTGTTTTTCTGTGGTAATAAATAGGGACGTTTGTGCGCAGCCTATCGGATTCCGGGATGCAATACGCATCCAAATGAAACGAACGCCAGTCCTTTCGCTAATCCTTGTCCATCCTTTTTTATCTCGGGACTCGCAGCAGTCTGATCACTATGGGACAGGGAAGCGGCGGGACAAAGCCATGCGGAGGAGGCTCCCGTAAATGACACAGAACACAGGGCTCTTGGACTCTGCGGGCGCAGACTGGACGCATGTATAAACTGCAGGCGTGTGCGTAAAAGTGCGCCAACATGTTGCTTGTGCTGCTCGTGGGGCTCTACCTGGCCACAGGTGACCTGTTCTCCGCGGTCAGCTGCTGTCCTCCGCAGTGCAGCTGCTTCTACCACAACCTAAGCGATGGATCCAAGGCCAGGTAAAAACTTCTCATCCACATTTGTTTATTTTGTGGTTTCTGCAATGAGGCATCTTTTCAGAGCTTGCTCGTCTGAGACAGATGTATGTTCAGAGGTGAACACGTGTAAAGATAATTCAGGGAGTGCATGTCCAATTTTATTTATTTAATGCAGGATTATCTCTCAAAGGCACTTTCAGCCCCTTGTCTATGCGTTTTGCAATAGATTGGCTTTTTCAGAATTATAACTGCATCATGTTTTGTCTCTAAAATAACCCCACTGTCGGTGCCTTCAGGACTTATATTAAATGTGGTTCTGACTAAATGTATATGCATTAGTTAAGGAATTAAGTGAGAAGTGTATGATATGAAGCTTTTCGGCTATGTTTACACTGCATGAAAAAATTGTCCAAATCAGATTTTTTATTCCCCCATTGTTTTAGTTTATTTAAACTATTTGTTCATTTGGACTAATTTACAAAATTCATCTGCCTGCATTTTTATTTATCCCAGAGATTTAAAAAAAACGCAAAAATGTAAATTTAGATTTTTCTGTGAGTCTTATTGGGTCCACTGGTGAAAATGGCCCAAAAAGCAAAATAGATTCCATTTGATTTGGTCTGTCTACACTGACATGGTCAGATCTGGGCAAGTGTGTAATGTAGTATGAATGCAGACTAACTCTTCCTCTGTTTCCTGTAGAAGCGTTATCTGCAGTGACCCTGACATCTCCCTGGTGCCTGTGGGGTTCCCTGTGGACACGTCCAAGCTGCGGATCGAGAAAACAGCCATCCAGCGGATACCAAGTGAAGCCTTCAACTATCTCTCCAGTCTGGAGTTTCTGTGGATGTCCTTCAATGTGCTCTCCTCCTTGAACCCAGACAGTTTCCGGGGGCTGCTCTACCTGGAGGAGCTCCGCCTGGATGGGAACTCTCTCAGTGCATTTCCCTGGGAGTCTCTCATGGATATGCCCAGCCTGAGACTGCTGGATTTGCACAACAACCAGCTCACTTCATTGCCCGCAGAAGCCACCACTTACATCAAGAACCTCACGTACTTGGATCTGTCCAGCAACAACCTGCTGACGCTGCCCTCAGAGGTGCTGTCCACGTGGCTGGCAGTCAAACCTGCTCAGGGCCCAGAGAGCTCCAAGATGATACTTGGTAAGAGCAGCTGCATTCACTCAGCAAATGGATTATTTAGAGCAAGTAAAGAGTCGAAATTACCATTCATATGATTGAACAGCTGGACATGACGGATGCTAAGCAACCCATCTGTAGTTATTAGTGGCTCTAGCTAATGCTGGTGATGATTAGAAACGAAGCATCTCGGCACATAATCAGTAATGCTTTATGTACACTCACGAAATAATCTCTTGATGTTATTTTAAACAAGCTTTTAGTTCAAGCCTGTAGTTTAATGCACAGTGGCCACATCGTAGACTGTGCATGTATTACACTGGTCTGCTAAGTGTTTGTGTTATACTTGAAACGATTGCCCTGCACCATGAGATCAGGAGTTCCAAAACTTTTTAGACCGCGACCCCCAATATTAGCTGCTGCCGCATCCTAAAGTGGGGGTCGCGACCTCCCGCCCACCACTCCGGAACCAGTGATTTAGATGACCTCACTATCCAGAATTGTGAACAGGTCTTGGTTTCATTCAATTTAACATCAACATTTAAAAAGAAGAGGAAGTCATTCAATAGATCATCATAACATCATCAGCTTCATCTTCATCCACCTCTTCATCATGTACTTCATCATCATAGCGCTCCTCCTCATTGGTGTTGTCATGTAGAGAGGTATGTAGTTTATGAATTAAATGCTAATCCTCTTACAGGATTAGCATGCTAACATCCATGCCACCATCTGCAGGCTGCTCTTTCATTTTGTCCACAGCTGGACACTCATCCACCTCCTCTAAACGAATACTGTGCTCTTGCCCTCAGGTCTCCATGACAACCCCTGGGTCTGTGATTGCCGACTGTATGACCTGGTCCAGTTTCAGAAATCTCCCACGCTTTCGGTGGCATTTATCGACACCCGTCTGCGCTGCTCGGCCCCTGAGAGCGTATCGGGCGTCCTGTTCAGTGACGCAGAGCTACGCCGCTGTCAGCTCCCACGGATTCACACGGCTGTGGCACGTGTCCGCAGCTCTGTAGGCAACAGTGTGCTGCTTCGCTGTGGGACCATTGGGGTACCTATCCCAGATCTGACATGGCGCAGGATGGATGGACGTTCCCTGAATGGAACAGGTGAGTTTGAGGTTTTGGTGTCTCTTTCCTGTTCCAGCTTTGTGCTTGAGATAAGATGCTTTGTAGAGCTGCTGTTAATTAAAGAGAGAGCTGCGAGTGGATTGTGAGGCTCAAAGTCTAACTGACAGCTGGGGCTACAACAGACAGTTATGCAAAACTGATAATTATTGTACAATCACCAAAGACAAATGTCTGTTCAAATCCTGGGGTGTGCAGAATTAACCTGTTAAGCCCATAGGGTTTGAGACAATACACATTCCAAGCCTAATATGGCAAAGCAGCACATAAAATTGATCAGCTGAGACTCAGCTACAATTTACTATTTACATTTTACATTTACTCCAAACACAGACCAAACAGCAAGCAAACAAAAACAGGTGGTGCCAAAATATGCCAAATTCTGCCCTATTCTTTATAATGGAGACTCCGCTTGACCATTCCATAATAAAAGCTTAATAGTTTTGGTTTGTTTCACATTAGAAGAATTATATTTGGTGCAGGTAAATGTTGACATGTGTGGATGTAATTTAAAAACTGCCTTTATCTAAAGGGGATTTAATTTTTTTTAGGTGGAAATGTTTTTTGGGGTTATTTTGCTGTTTTCCATCTTGATGTATTCTGAAACTGTATCATTCACATTGAAGAATTTCACTTCTGGGAAATCTCACAAGTGCCCCTTCATTTTGACACCAGAATTATTGAAATACACCTTGTAGTTGCAGAGATATAGTCAATTTACTGTGGACATGTCCTTTTCGAGCAGACACCAAAAACAGGGTCAGGTTTAAAGGGTTAATAAAACAGGTAACATTTTTTCATGCACCAGATTCTGTGATGTCGCCTGTCTAGGATGATAGTGCTTCCCAGAGCTATTTTCAATCTCAATGAAATACAATCCAATCTGTTCTTCTCACAGTTCAGCAGGAAACTTCTAAAGAGGGAATCACCTGGTCCATTCTCAGTGTGCCTGCAGTGTCCTATCAGGATTCTGGGAAATACATCTGCAAAGCTTCAAACTATGCTGGAAACGCAGAGGCTGTCATTTCTCTTTTTGTCACCAACTCAACCAAATCAGATGGAAACCAAACTAGCAATGACAGAAAAAGTAAGGAAAAGATGCCCAGCCCAATGGGTAAAGCAGCATACCAGGAGAAACTGGTGGCCAGGTATGTGGTCCCCACTTCCACTGCTCCGTCGCTGCAGGCCATGGAGGCAGGGATTCCGCTGGGGCTGGGGTCAGTGCTGTCAGTGGCCAGTTACAGTGTGGCCGACCGGGCCACACCAGGACCTGCCACCACCTCCAATCCAGACACGCTGCTGGACTTGGAGAAGACCAACTTGAGCAATCTAGCAGCTAACACCTCGTCCCTGCAGCAGGACCCTGACCGGGTAGTCCGCTCCGTGAAAGTTGTAGGGGACACAGACAATACCATATCTCTGAACTGGAGGGCCCCTAAGGCAAAAAACACCACAGCGTTCAGTGTGCTGTATGCTGTTTTTGGGGAAAGGGACATGAGAAAGATCAATGTAGGAGCAGGGCAGACTCGGGTGACCATCGAGGGCCTGGTGCCCAGGACCAAATACATTGCCTGTGTGTGTGTCAGGGGTTTGATCCCCAGAAAAGAACAGTGTGTTATATTTTCCACTGATGAAGCAGCGAGTGCCACTGGCACACAGAAGCTGATTAATGTTATTGTGATCACAGTGGCCTGTATCATTGCTGTCCCACTCACTGTCATTGTGTGCTGCGGGGCAATTAAGAGACGCATCCAGAAGTACTGGGGAAAGAAGTCCAAGGACATTCAAGATTCATACGTGACTTTTGAGACTTTGTCGCCTGGCACTAAGGCAAAAGGGCTTGAAGGCGAGTATTTGAACAGACTGAACCCAGAGGAGTCCAACCGTCTGCTGTCGGCCCGCTCCAGTCTGGACTCTGAGGCAACGGCTAAAATTGAAGGACAGCCCAATGAGTACTTCTGCTGACATCATGCTCCAGCTCCGGCTCCATGCCATCTCCCCCGCACTCACCCGCACCTGCACCCCTTCACACATCTGCACCTCAACACCCATCTGCACCAACACTCCCACCCCCACCAGCAGCCGCGACCCTACCCCCTGCACCTCACCTACCCCCACCCACAGCAGCACCCTGACATCAGCCCCCCACCCACACGCTCCCACACACCCACGCCATGGGATTCCCCGCCGCCTGTTCCCCCTCGCTGGATCATGCCACCAACGCCACCGCCACAGAGGGTCAGCTTCTATCAGAGAGCCTTTGCACGCTGCACCATCATGGAGATATCAGTCTAGGTAATAATGGACGCCCAGACACTATTAGGTATCTGATCAAAAGTCAATACTCGCTGTAGTTTGTAGTTTTGACACAGTTTTATTCATTAGTATCAGATGCTGGATGCATATCCACAAAGCATCAACACAGTAAACTGCACAAGAGTAGATCACTACTCCATCCAGTGGTACAAAGTGAAACAACACACAATGCAGGACAGTACTTTTTCTTTAGT
The DNA here is from genome assembly GCA_024416835.2 of Perccottus glenii. Classification (NCBI taxonomy): domain Eukaryota; kingdom Metazoa; phylum Chordata; class Actinopteri; order Gobiiformes; family Odontobutidae; genus Perccottus; species Perccottus glenii. Next base: position 20,292,505 of record CM044552.2, on the reverse strand, counting down.
CTGTAGAAAGGTCTTTAAAACATAACTTTAAAACATTTTTTAAGGATGTTTCAGTATATTTTATATAAAAATAATTACAATTAGTTACCTGAAAAACACGCTGAAAAACAGGATGAATTAATTCAAATTCAGTCAGTTTTATAACTTGATTTATAAATCACTATAGGTTACAAAATATTTGTTACAAATACCGCCTAGCAGGACGATATACCTAAAATTTGATTATTTGTGTCAAGTCTCCCAAACTCTGTACAATTTTTGTGTGAATTTAAGAAGTTTATACAGTATTTTATATGAATATATATGAAAAATGAGATGTGAAATGAACTTAATTGTTCATTATCACATACACATGTGTGCACTGAGGCCTAAGTGAACGCTATAAAAAATCCTGTAAGAGACAGTGGCAGTTGTGTTTAATATTTTTTGCATGGCCCAGCGGATTATCCTGTGACTACTCTTCTGATGTAAAGGGAACTGAAATGGCAGATCTTCCTCTGTGTTTATCACATATGTACGTGTATGATTTGTAAACAATCTGTGGATATACACGTACATATCATTAATCTGTGCCTCTGTATATATCTGTCATACGTTCACAGAGGAGATTTGCACACAGGCATGGTGCCACACTCCTGGTGAACGGAGGAAAGCTGGAGCTGGAGACAAGTCCAGAAAGGACTGAACTATGACACAGTGTAAATAGGACTGAAATGAAATGTTAAGCTTTTTTTATTCCTAAAGAAAAACCCAATAAACCATCTCCATGTCCATGTTTTGTGGCACCTACAAGCATCACTAACCCAGTTTATTACTTCTATTTATATGTATACACACACATACATTGGATTAAGTCAAATAAAGTTTTATATTTACAAATCCTCTCGTTTGTAAAGTGTGTTTTAATATCTCTAATCTTACAAATGACTTGGAGTTTGTGTTTTACATAAGATTGATTTAGTGGGTCAGGGCTGTTGGGACACTGCTGAGTGTTAATCATGATCTGTGAAGAGAATTAGAGGCCACTTCTTTAGTACTGTGCACGTCATGGATTAAGAGTAATAGGCTTCTCTCGTCCGTCGTGGTCAACACGTCCAGAGCACGAATGTAGTCCCTAACTAGATTTTTTGTTGGACTATGGACATATTGGGTTATCTTTTAGTGATAGCTTTGTGTCACAACCGTTCGTATGCGTTGTACTCTCAATGCCTACGTGGGTGCAGCTGTGTAGAGGACCGTCATGGAAGGTAAGGCCTGCTTTTATAACCGTCAAGTATTTTTAAGCCTTGTCACTGTGTCAGTAGGTGATGGAACACATAGGGGCTTATGGCAAAATGGAGTTAGGGTTAAACTCAACATTTAGTGTTGTGATGGGGTTTGTAGTTTCTTTGACACTTAAAGCTAAAAAACAACATATTTGAGAAATAGAAATCAAAATAGAGTTAAGTAGTGTATTTGAAAAACGTAGGGTGTAGAATCAATATATTAATGGAGTATGTATTTCCACTATTATTTTTACCTTTATGTGAAGAGTGTGACAACATTATATATTTTTTTCTGTGACATGTGTCTGGACAATGCACAGTACAGTAGGTAATACTATGTTTGGCATCTGATACTATACTCTACATGTCCAAGAGCTTAAATAAAACACTCTTGGGTTTAATTAAATACAACACAATTTTGTCTATTTGTAGAGCACCGAGTCACCTAAATAGTCTCATGATTCTTTAGAGAGCAACCCAACAATCCTCCATGAGCAAACACTTGGCGACAGTGGCAAGTAAAAACAGCCTTTTATTCCACAGAAGCCTTTAACAGACCCAGGCTCTAGGTGGGTGGCAGTTTGAGGGTTGATTATTATTATTATTATTATTATTATTATTATTATTATTATTATTATTATTATTATTAAATACATGTTTCCTGTTTACCTAAACAAAATATATTTTAATAGTGTGTAGTTGCCTAGCTCTATAAATCCCCATGGAAGGTTCCTTAATTCCTGTTTCTACAGTTGTCCAAACAAACTAGGCACTACTAGAGAACTCCAGCATTTTTCTTCAACACAATTCTACATGAAGGTTTTTGGACATTTAGGAAAACAAACTTATTTTATTTACTTTTTTAAGTAAGTTTTTCTGTGGACTATTTCTAAAAGGTTAATTATTTTGGGCCAAATTGAATAATCTAATAGGCTAAACTAAAGCTACAGTAATATCTCTAAAACTTAACTTGAGGATTTGGCCACTTTAGTGCATAAAAGATACAGTAATTGACTGCTAGCCTTAACATAATACCCTTTTGTGCTAGGTCTCTCACTTGTATGGAGGAGAGTCTGTTCAGCGCTGTACCAGGGGACCTGCCAGAGGATGTGACCAAAATCCGCATCGAGAAGTCCCACTTTACTGAGATCCCACGTGCTGCTTTCTCCAGAACAACAGCGTTAGAAAACCTCTGGCTCAACTTCAATGACATCACTCTGATCAACTCCAAAGGCCTGGAGGGGTTGGTCAACCTGACCGAGCTGCGTCTCCAGGGCAACAAGCTGCGCTCAGTACCATGGACAGCTTTCGAGGACACCCCGGCCTTGAAGATCCTCGACCTGAAGCACAACCAGCTGGACGTTCTGTCCGAACACACTTTGAAATATTTGCCCGGTCTGACTTACTTAGACTTATCCTTCAACCAGCTTACGGTCATATCCAAAGATGTCTTCCTAAACTGGCCACTGTACCAGAAGCTGCAGAGCCAGGACGGGCAGGCGGTGAGCGGGCTGGGGCCCAATGTGGTGCTGGCACTCCACAACAACCTATGGCTGTGCGACTGCCGCCTCAAGGGTTTTGTGGAGTTCATCCGCTCCTTAAGTCCCCCCATTATTCTGATGAACTCCTACTTGACCTGCTCAGGGCCGGACTTTAAACAAGGCAAGTTCTTCCATGAGATAGAACTGCTCTCCTGTATAAGGCCCATGGTCAGCACTCCTACAGTCAACATGAGCGTCCCTCAAGGTGCCAACGCCACCCTTCGTTGCCTCGCCAAGGCCCGGCCTCAGCCGTCGGTGTGGTGGACATATGGGCTCAAGATAATCAGAGGATTTCATGGTGAGAGTGTATCAGTCCCACCCAGCACAGGCCACATCTTACAATAAATTAGATGCTTTAATCGCAGAGCCTGACCCTCCTCCAGCTGACTGCAGAGTGACAGATAAAGCTGTGAATCTACATATATTGGCCCAGAGTGAAAATTAGAACTGAGTGTTAGCCTGCACACTTGATTAAGAATGTGTGAGATTAAAGTGGGCTGTGGTCTACCTAACATAAGCGGTTGACCAACTGTGGGATGAGGCAAACCTGGTGAAAGGTCACTCAGCTTGAACTTTCACAACAACCTTTTACAGATCTCTCTATACTATCAAGAACTAGCCTGACCTTTCCAATAATTTCCCCCTGTACAAATCAGTAAATCATAACCCATAATTTTTTTTTTTAATGAGTTGGTACTGCCCCCTGAAATATGATTGGCTGTATGTCTGTCAAAAAGAACAAGGATGGCTGGCCAAGAATTTTGATCTAAGCTCAACAGAACCAAGGCCTTGGTCACAGACTCTTAAACCCACCTATTTGAGGATGGTAGAAACATACAGTAATGATAAGAAAGAAATAATTGTGTTTGAGTGATCAGTGAAGCTTGTTAAGAACAATTAAAAGCCTTCTGAATATGAAGATTTTAATAAACCAGTTAGTTATCAAAATTTTCTTGTTTATGCAGAGTCACAGGAGAGAGTGGATGAAGACACCATCAGGTCCTTCCTGGTGATCCCATCCCTCCACGCGGCCGATCGGGAGTCTACACCTGCACCGCGCTCAACTTCATTGGAAACTCCTCGGCCAGCATCTTGCTTGATGTCCAGACTCCTGATGGATTCCAGTCGGATCTCCAGCCTGGAGTTGTGGCCCCAGCTGTGTCCGGAGAGGAGAACGTGTACATCGACATACGCATCGCCAAACAGACTGTGCGTGGCATCTCCATCGAGTGGTACGCTGCCTTAGAGCGTCCAGACGAAACCTGGTTCACCATCCACTTTGGCCGCACCAATGAGAAAAAAGAAGCCATTTTCATCGGCCCTGGCATCAACTCCTACACTGTTAATGATCTCCTGCCTGCTACCAAATACGAAATCTGTGTAACCCTTAAGAACCAAACCCCGCGACCTGGCCAGTGCATTGTGTTTGTAACAGGAAGTGACATCACAGAGATGGAGCAGAGAGAGAAGCTGATTCACATTGTGGTGATAGTGTTGGCCATGATGCTGGCCGTGCCTATTGGCATGTACGCCTGCACCACGGACACTAAATTTGCCTGTCTCGAAGGAATCCTGAACTCCTGGAAGAACAGAAGAAGGGAAAACAGCACACCCAGCATGGAATGCGAGAGACAAGGCACCTTCGACAGTCTGCAGGCTGCCAGCGACGAAGGCCTGGTCAATAAAGATTCAGGTGAGGACAGGAAGGTGAGGAGGAGGTCAGAGGACAGGCCGCATAAAGGCCAGAGCAGACTCACAGCGCAACTTTACTAAACCCCTTCTACTAAACATTTGTCATTAATGGTACTTCATTAACTTCAGTAGCTAATATTAGGTATTGAAATGATTGTTGTTAGGCTTGCTTTTGCTTTTGCTTTTTGCCAAAACATTGTGATACAGAACTAGGCCTAGACTAGGACTTGTACATTGTATTGTTGACTGCCAAGGTCCCATTTAATTTTGTTCAGGTTGGGTAAAGATGTTTTTTACAGTGTGCAAAAAAAGCTCCAAAACGCTTGTGCAGTGTTGACAGACATTTTACAAAGGAGACTGTACTCAGAGTAATTCTGACTTAATGCTATCTCTTCCTCTGTTCTAGGCCGAGGAGTGGGATGCAAAAGTCTGAATAATGGATCATAGGTCAAGGCTGTAATTGAAGGATTTGCTCCAGTGTAGAGAATAAGCTGCTGTGTGATCTAGGACAAGCTTTAATTAACACAAACTCTGACCTTGTCTTTACATAAATAACACGGTCTGACATACTTTCTGTGGCACTCAATACACAGTTTTCAAGTGTAAAAACTAAATGGACAATGAATGTGTATCTGTTTCTTTTGTGTCTCAAAGAAAAGATTTACAACAAAAAACAAAACCAGCGTCGCCTTTTAGAAATAATTGTTGCTTTGGCTAAAGTGGCTAATAATAAATTAAAATGTTTAAATAATTTTGTATTTTTCTTTTTAATTAAAGAGGCAGTAACCCACCCCACATCAACATACATACATTAGATCAAAATGAAGTTGTGAGCTCTGAATTTATTTGTTAGTGTTCATGAATGCATTGCCAATAATTGTGTGCATTTATTTACCCTGTCCCCTGCGTTGTGATACAAATAAACTAAAAGTTTCCCTTTATGGATTGTTTAGGTCTTATTATCTGAAAACTTTGGGTTTATAACTCACTTTGTGCAAAATGTTTGGGGAAAATTTGTTGTTGTGTAAATGACCTTATTAAAAAAGGAGCAACTCTCATTTCATTCTGATTTTTATTTAACAAGGTCATGTCACAGATCAATCTTATAATTAAAGGCTATTATGTGATTTGATAGTCTCCTTCTGTCAAAACAATAAATGTATTTTGTTTGAGCACCACAACCACTAACCCAAACCCTTTCAACAATGCTGTGCAACTATCGTCAATCTTCTGATCATAAGGATATCTTTAGTACATTCTTTTTAAGCCTTTATGAATAAGTAGTTCCACGTGGATTTGATTGTCAGTGTGTCTTTGTTTCCATCCATGATAGATGCTGCAAAGATTACACAAAGCCTCTATTTCAATGCTGTACATTAACAGCAACATGTTAAGCCGTTCTGCGTCACTGCACACGTCACATCTTATCTTCCTGTTCTATGAAGTACACACGTGTCCCTCGGCATCTCGGCTGACCAACAACAGACAGATGGCCCTCCAGATACGCTCAGGCCCGATGACATTGTTCATTTGACATAATACCCACTGGCCTTCTTTGTACTATCTTTCCTGATCCCCCTCATGTGTGGTCGGCAGTGATCAGATCAGTTCAGCTCAGGGAGGGGTCGACTTGAAGATGAGGGTTTTATTGTGGGCTGGCTGGGAGTGGCTCTTCTTATTTTCTGAAGCAAGGCCACATCTGCTTTGCCGCTTGTTGACATGTGTTTGTATGATTTGTTGTGGGGGGATTGATGCTGATCTTTATTGTAATCCTTCAGTGTTGGACAATGTCCGTTCTGTCGCTACAATTGTAACCATATCCCTGACAACATTACACAATGCATGATTGGCATTTTGATATCCAACCAGCAGATAGATTTGTTGCAGTAATATGGCTTCATAGTTTATAATATATCCCAAAATGACAGATTCAACAATATGTGAAAACCTTTTTGGTGTATAATGTAATGTTTATTGTTGACTAATACACATAGAATAGTTGATTCTGACTTTATCTTCCACAGATAGATTGATTGTAGAGTCTTATGGCAGCCGAGAAGAAGGAGTTCTTGTGTTGTTCTGTCCTGCAGCTCTCTGATCTCAGACGTCCATTGGCAGCCTTTCTGTTGTTCAAAAGCCCAATGCAGGGGGTGGTCCGTGTTGTTAACTATAGCATCCATTTGTTGCTCCACTGCTTCAACCACCACATGTGAGAACTCTCTTGGGATATTGAGTGATTGGTCTCAGTCCCACTGTGAACAGTTCCATAACCTGACAACAGATTGGCTCTTTAACTGTAACATGAATAGCATCTTCAGCTGTGCACATTCAGTGCAAGCCCTCCTCCCTTACTCCTCCTACTTGAGGCATCTCTATCTGCTCGTATTAGTGTGAATCCACAGAGTCCACAGAAGAGTCTAAAATGCTGTTGTTTAAGCAGGACTCAGTGAAATGCAGTTCTAGTTCATCTTATTTGTGAAGGAGTTCACATTTTGTGAACGTGTTTTGTTCAACTGTATACTGCAACCTTTTTTACAATGCATGTTCAATTCTTTCCTTCAACAACTGGACTCAAAAGGCTTCATGAAAAACATACACAGGTAACTTTTTTATTTAATTTTTGAGTCAGGCATCTTGTCTTAGTGTTCATTCAGTAAAGCATCATTGCTCCCTGCAACTTTCAACTCTGTAATCCTCCATCAAACAGCCCAATAATCCCAGCTGCCTTTTACATGGCATAATGCATCATCATTTGGACTGCCCACTTATTCCCTCATTTCACTCCTGGGTATTAACAACCTGAAACACCGAGGACTGTATCAAAGTAAGTGAGAGAAATAAAGAACATTTTGTAATGACACACTAAAATGTGTATTTGCAAAAGTAGCATCTCTCTAATCTGACTGATTAGAGCATGAAGCAGTTATTATTTCAAACGGTCAAATAAAAGATAATCCCCAAACTCCTCTCTGCGTCATCATAACTGGCAGAAATGTGCCAACGGGGGCTGCACAAAGTTCAGTGCCAGTCACACACATCTTCACAGGCCAAACGACTAGATAATAGGGCAGATGGACTTTGGTTTGGCGCCATGCATGCAATATTGCACAAAGATGAACAAATTGGTCCTTGGATTAGTGTGGGTAATCTGCAAATTTGTCATGTTTTATGTAACTTTGGAATGGTGAGCATGTTTTTGCAGATGTCTACACAAATACCCAGCGGCTGGGACAGTGTAACCTCATAATTAGTTGTGCTCACATTGACGCTGGACCTAAGGGCAAAGGCAGTGGGACTTGGACAGACTGCTCCATGTGTTTTAAGGTTATTTTGATTAAAATGAAGAAGAGAGTACAGTATGTTACACTATGTTGCAAGAGGCCAAGCTAGAGGTATAGCTCAATTCTGCTGCAAAAAAACTTTCCAAAAGTCATTAAAATCCTTCCTCTTCTATTCCAAAATTGTTGCAATGTATATTGTAAGGCTGACAAAAAAGATATGAGACAAAAATGGACAAAGCAATGCGTCTTATTAGGGGATTAGAAAAAAACAGGCTAATTCACTAAGGACACTTTAGATTTGCCAATTAACCTATACATGCATGTCTTTGGACGGTGGGAGGAAGCTGGAGTACCCGGAGAGAACCCACGGTAACATGGGGATGACATGCAGACCTGCAAAAATAATCCAATTAATTTTGCAACCAAATATATGTTTGTGTGTGACCTTCATTTTTATGTGGAGTATACAGTATAGTGTGATGTGAGATGTTTTAGTTGCAGGACACTGATGTGCTCTGATATATGACTGTGTCTTTGGCTTGGCCCCACAAATCCATCTGGTATCAATGGACTGAGGATGGATTTAAATTTCCAAATATAGCTCCACTTTACCAGTTTATAATATTGCTGCTGGTCACTGAGAGATTATTGTAATTCCATCAATACAAAACACATTTCCTATTCATAGATCATATCTTATACAAATCCACTCATGGATTTTGTGCCAGTCTAGCAGCAAACAGCTTCACCAGATATTCTAAAGGGTTTTTTTTGTAAATCACGCGCTGTATATAGTTTATAATTTTTTTTATAGCAACTACTAACAATTGGTATGCCATTTTAGTATTTTTTTTTTTTGTACTACAAGAGTGTAGGAATCTTCTTAAAAATGTACCTTCAGTGAATCTAAATGCACATATATCTTACTTACCTTCTCGATTCTAATTTAACCTCTTCCTCTCCATTAGGTGACAGTAGAGAGCACATTTAAAGGGTCATTAAGGAGGTGTTAATCTTTAGTCTTTAACTGGTGACAGCACACTGTTCTTTCTGTCTGTCCTGTATGTGTGACTCATTCAACAACCCAATAAAGCACTTGTGCAGTTGCTGTGGACCTCACTTTGTCACATGTCACAATGTCAATTTTAACGGTGAAATTCTGTCTTGCACTTGTTCCATAACCAAACCTTTCAAAATTAAAAATTTTATTGGTTATAAAATACAAGTGACTGACTGAGAGCAACATACCCCCCCACCAATCAGAAAGCCCACACCAACAGTAAACAACCTACACATACTGCACAAATAGTGCAACAGTTGACCTGCGCAGTAGGATTACAGGCCCTCCTCCTAACGGGCTCATTTCACTTCCGTGGGGCAGATCTCTTTGGTCAGTTCAAGTGTCAAGAAAATCTCTGGTAACGAGCTTGGGCCGATCCAAATAAAACTAATTCTGAATGAGTTCTTGACATGGACACTGTTCAAGTTGCAAGAGTTTTTTTTTTTTCAGTATCAAATTAAGAAAAACAGTTGAATGGAAATGATGTTTGATGAAGTGCATTACTTCCTTTTAAACAATGCAAGACAGGAATTCAACAGGTATTTACATTATTTCACAAAGGCATTTAAATACAGATGACTAAAACTGCCATAATAAAAAGAGCATTCTGAATTATCCGTATATATCAAGACCCTTTGTAAGCATGAGCTGAGGCTCAATGGCATTATTAATCGAGCCAGCTGCACTACATTTCAAATGGACTACAGGGCATCAGAAACTATAAAAATGACAAATTATGCATAAATAAGTAGATTTGGCAAATGGCAATGACTGAGATTATGTGTGTGCTGTCAGTGAGTGTGAAGAGCACATTAGCAAGTGCTTTAAATATGGACGCATTAAGCAAACACCAGCTAAAGGCTACAAGCTACAAGTCACTGGCTGCTTGTACAGAACAACAAATAATACCACATGGAGAACCGAGACTTATACATGGATGATTTAAGGGCCTGTGCTTCTGCATTAAAGACTGTTAAACTGAGATGAGATTAGCTTATACATTGTTTGTTTGGCAATTATCAGTCAACCGGTAAAGGACTCCGTAAATGCTCAAGTAAACTGGTCAGCAGAGGTGGGTAGAGTAGCCTAAAACTGTACTCAAGTAAGAGTAGCGTTACTTCTTCACAAACCCAGTCAAGTAAAAGTAAAAAGTCTGGTGTAGTAAAACTTCTCCTTAAAGTAAATTTTTTTCAAAAAGTTACTTAAGTAAATGTAACCCGTTACTACCCACCTCTGCTGGTCAGTGAGCTGAGTTTAAGTCCCACAAATACAAAGGTAATTTTAAAGATTGCCTTAATTGATAGATTGACAGTATAGATAGACAGGAAACAGGGCAAGAGAGAGGTGGATGACATTGGGCAAATGACCCGTCCGGGACTCGGGCTGGGTCTCCCTCACTTATTTTGCGTACATGTGTATTTGCGTGTGCTCCACCAACTGTGGTTTTTAGTAACTCAAAAAATGTTTTTGGTGCAGCCTTTGATAACTTGGGCGCTCATAGAAAGAAATGAAAAATACCACTACTTTTGTTGCCCTAGTGGGCATGTACAATATCTTTTTGATCTACTATGGCAGTTTTAGTACATCCACACATACAGCATTATTGATAGTTGACCCGTTTCTGCTCCAGTCGTAGCTTGAGCTCCGACACCAGTGCTTTGTTCACAGTGTCCTGTCTGGTCATGGCTGGTTTCTTTCTGGGCTTGGGCACCATTGACGCTGACACGGTGGGCACAGTCCACTGCCTGTCCCTGGGGAAGCTGTTAAGGGAAGGAGGGGGAAGTGAAGGGGCACATGGTGGCGGCGGAGGGGGCCATATTCTCACCACGTTACTGATGTTGTTGTTATAGTTGGCGTTCTCTGCCACCACTTCCCGTTCGGGCTCGTGTTCTTCCTCTTCTGTTTTGTCCCCGTCCTGGTTTCTTGAAGGGGCTGCTGAGCCAGGCCTGCTGTTGTTGTCGTCTTCTTCTGATGCGTCGGTTGGGCAGGATCCGGTTGGACTTCTTGTTGCGCATGAAGATTATGGTGGAGATGATGACCGTGACTATGATCATGAGACATATGGCACCACCGAGCATGCCTAGGATATGCATGGGCTTGTTTCTACTCTGCATTAAAATTGTCGACAATGGCCCCCCACTGAGTTTGGTCTGTAAAAGAGCACAAGGAGAGTTCACGTCCATGGGATTGAAGTCAAAGGTGTTAGACAAAGATTTACCTCTAATCCTCTGCAAACACTGTATGCAGTTTTATCAAAATGAAAATAAGGTAATTGTAATTGCTTTGCCAAATGAAAAACCTCAAACAATCCAAGACAAGATAAGAGAGGTTAGCAATGAAACCATTCAGCATTGCATTCGACATTTTAGAATAACAGCCAATTTGTCTAGGCATTAGCATGTATGAGTCGTAAAAGTTACAAAAACCTCTAGGCCAATTGTGCTCCTGTACCCCTTTACAGACCCTAACCCTTATTTAATTGTTCATAATCCTTTAAATGTGTACTAGGTAAAAAGTTACACACTACATTAAGTGCCGTGCTGATGATCTCATGGCCAGCTCTGCTATGTCACAGCCCTCCTTGCAATCTTTCTGATCTTGCTCTGAGGTTTGACTCTGGACTTTTTTACAGAGCTCCAGTAAATAATTGTGGAAATGAAGATTGTCAGAGCAACGGCGAAGGTGACAGCAGTCAAACAAATCCCAAACACGGTCCCGGGACGTTTCTTTAGGCCCAAGAAGTACGAGAAAAATTGGGATTTGACCTGAAAGACGACAAGTTGATTTGTGTGAGTGTTTACTTTACTTTTTATGAATTTCAATGTTGCTTTTCTAGTAGCCAAATTTAAGCTAACTTTAACCATCCACACAGTGGCTCACAGATTAAATGAATTGTTATATTTTTAACTCTTTATAAGTTAAATGAGGCTATCTACATTTGATAGTGTTAGCATTAGCCGTGCTAGCTGTTTCCCTTTTTTCTAAGCTAACCAAATTATCCTAATAGAACTGTTATAGTTGTAGTCAAGTCACGTTAAATATGTTGTATTTTTGGTCAAATTCTGTCCACCTTTATATAAAAAATCTTTTCTAACAGGATTCATTAACATAATATGATGAGGTACCCTAATAATTATTTGACCACAGAAAAAAATTATCTGAATTTTCTTACATTTATATTAAAACAATATAGAACCATTCAAAAATATTAGACCTTCATGATTTTATCTTATTATTTGTCTGTATTGAATAGAAATGGCCTAATATCTTAATACTTACAGCCATAGCCTAAACGTTGACAATTAAGGCCATTACATACACCACAAGAACAGAGAAAATTGTTCTTGTTCTTGCAGCCCTGGTTTGGGAGTTCTTGCAGCTTGTTCTTGACACACCGTCTGGGCAGAACTATTTTCTTGTGGTTTTCTGAGAATTACTGTGTTTAACCTGATCATTAATTTTTAATTGTAAGCTGTCTCTATTGTCTGGTTAATCTGAACTAAAAATTCTTTTAACAGGGGGTTAACCTTTTTCCTTATTTTTTTCTTCCACTACTGATGGACTTACTGCCTCAGTGATGTCGATCTTGACCACAGCTGTGGTGCTAAAAGATGGCTGGCCTCGGTCCCGGGCCTGGACCACCAGAGACCAGGTGTAGTCTCGGTTCTTGGTGATGTTCTGAATAATGGCCAAGGACTTGATGTAGGACTTCAGATTGATCTCCCCAGTGTCAGCGTTGATGTCAAAAATGTTCTGTTCTGGCTCAGTCTTCATAATGGCGTACTCAATAACATTGTTGGGTACTTCTGCGTCATCGTCTACAGCCTGTTTTAATGCAAAGTATGTGTGATGTTTTATTTATAATGTTTTAATTAGACTCTCTAAAATGGTAAAAATACCTCTATCTTCACAGGGGCACCAATCACCATGGTCTTCTCCACAAAGTTCTCGTTGAAAGCTGGAGAGTGATCATTCAGATCCAACACAGTCACAAAGACCTCGGCCAGGCTGTACTTCCCCTCTGCGTCCTCTGCCTTCACGTAGAAGTTATACTTGGAGCGTACCTCTGCATCGAGACTGGCCCACGGCTGGGTGTAGATGATTCCTGAGGCCGGCTGGATCAGGAACCTAATGACAACATCAGTTTAGAAAACATGCCATTTTACAGACTTTTATCTTGAACCAAAGCAGACCACAACAAAATACTTAAGTGAGATGTGAGAGATGATGTGCATGAAGTTCATATTGATGCAAATAAAGCATCATTTGACACAAGGGCTGCATTAGAATATGAACAGACAGATATGACGTATGAGAACAGATATGCTGCGAAAACATCTAACTTGTACGGAGCTGCAAAATCACTGTATATGTTTTTCAAATTTACTGTAATAAATTGACTGCTATTGTTGCTAGGTGGTTTTTCACATATTACGGTATACATTTAGCCACTGTAAATTTCCTCATAAAAATGTGTTTTATTTTTTACAGCAATATACTACAAAAACAAATAAAAATATTAAAATAAAAAGTTTTTAACCCTCAAGATATTTTTATCACATTTTTTATATATATATATATATATATATATACAAGCAACTACAATCTAAATCTGCAATATCGGTGGAAAAAGTCTAATTAAGCAATTAAGTAATAGAGAGAATTTCCCCAAAAATTTGCAGTCTGTGCAGTCAAAACATTTAAATAACCCACGTAAAAAGATTAAAACAATATAATTTTGCCAATGAGTCTAATGTTTTTTATGGTTATTTTAAATAAATTAAAATCTTAATCTGATCAAATTGGTAGAATTCAGTTAATTTTACAAAGTCTATATTGATATTAATAAAGTACAGCTACAGTATTAGACTGTTGTTTGGTGTAAAGTGAAGATCTGACACCTCACATACACGTACAGCAAATACTCCAGCGAGACAGTAGGAGTGAGGGATTATGGGAGCTGGGAGCTGGTTAGTCTATTTCCTTCCTCAATCCTGTTAGAGGCTTATAGAGACAGAGCAGCCAAAGATCAGACCTGCATGATCCTTCGGACTCTCTGAAGTGATCACTAAAACAGATTAAAACCACTAAGAGTGAAAATGTTTTTGCATGGATGTATTTTTATTTATTTATCTACAGCCATAAGCTACACAACAAAAATAATACATTTAAGGGGCATCTTAGGTTAATTCCAACTGACAAAAGTGGTTTGGAGCAAGTATGCACTTATCTTCAAGTATTTCAAATCTCTGTACTACTTTTTTGTTGAAAATATCTCTCCTGAACATCCCATGTCTGCCTAAAGAGCTCAGAATCAAAATATGTTATCCCTCAAACAATCTTTATTGAAAGTAGAAAATCCCTCAGACATTTAGTACATCCCAAAGACTAAGACCTGTCACTGTGCATCACTGCGACAACCTCCCACTCTCTTACATCATGTTAACAACTTGTAAACAGGAGTAAGCATCCCCTAAATGCTCTTAAAATGTCATGTCAGGTTTTTCTTTCTAAGGGGGGGGGCGACTAGTGTGAGTGTGTTGATAACTAAGGTCTGCATTGACTTTAAATTCCACTCTAGCGGTGTTTACATTAAGTGATGCCATCTTTCAGTTTTATAATCAAACTACCCAGCACCCACTTGTGTTGAAATCTAATAAATGTCTGGGTTGGATACAAAGCCAGCCAATCCTTGGAGGGACGACAGCGGTCAGGTTTAACAAACAGAGCAGGTATAATAATAAAACCAAACTCTGTTTCTTCATATTTCAGCTTGACTGCGCACATGAGATTTTTATTTTGTCAAAACTTAATGCACAACTAAGATAACTTCAAATGAACTTCAAACTAAAACAGCACAAATCATCAAGTGTTGCACATATTGTAAGTCAGACATAAAATACATATTTTAAAGGCATAGTATGTACGTGAAATATTGTATAATTTTTACCCAATGGAAATGGCTATTACCCCAAAACTATGGCTTGTAGAATAATGTTGTTGTAAATTTATCTGCAAAACACTGCACAAGCACACAACATCTGTTTGTATTTTACTTTTGTCTCCTCTGTTTACATATAGAGGCTATTTCAGGTGTAGTGTTCAACCAACCACAGCTCAGAATAAGGAATCAAATTACAGTAGATGGAAATGATAAAAGAATAAATCTTATACAAGATACAGTTAACACTTGTATTTGGTTAGCTCTGCCAATAAAGGAGATAGAGATGGGATGTGAGGCCAGGTTTGTTTACCTTGAAATTCTTAATAGTATGCCTTTAAAATGAGGGTTGAAAGTTAGTCTGGTACAAAAATGCAATGCACAAAGTATCAAAATCCTAAAATGCACATACAAAAATATTAAACTTCAACCACATCTGAATCTCAGTACTCACAGGTCAGCTCCTGATCCATAGAGAGAGTACTTTACGTCACCCCAAGGCCCTGAATCTGGATCAGTGGCCTAAAAACAAAAAGAAAATTTTAACTTTTGAGCATATATTTTCTTGTTTTATCTTACCAGTATCAAATTACTGTTTCCAAATCTTTGTCCAGTTCATGCTAGAGTATTTGTCATGGGTTTTCCTGATTATACATAAGATTGGTTCTTACTTTGCTGATTGATATTCAAAACTACATAGGTTTTATACCAGTTAAAACAGGACTTTCACTATCATGTTGAGAGAGAAAGATGTCATTTTGTTGTGTAAAAAGATGTGTAGGGGTTAAACTTTGTTAAACATCGGCCCAATAACATATTTTCTTCATGTCACTGATGTTGGAGATCTCTTAATGTGAGATAGGACCAACTCAAATTTGTTCTCAGGTGGAATCTTTCAGGATGTATCCTAAAAGCATTCAAAACACATTTCACACTTTGCATTCAGGCTAGTCACATTAGATTGGGTCACCCTGTTTGGATTTAAATGTCAGGTCTGAATGGGGGCATTGACTGACGTACCATTATAATACTAAAGTTGGATTTGGTGTGTCCTAAACTAAATGGTCAAAAGCTGGATATGTACTGGATTGGAACAGTATGCTTCAGTGGTCGGCTATAAAAAGGCAGATTTTGATGTCACAGAGAGGAACACGATCAACATAGCAGGACCTAATCTGTCTGTGGCAGCAGGACGCCCGTTCACTGTCTCTGTGTGTTCAAGGTTGCTTGTTGGCTGCTCTTTTATCTGATTGAAATTGCCAGGGATCAAGGCACCGAGCCTGTGTGGCCGGGATTTATTAGTGAGCCTCCCTGCTGCTTTGAGCCGATACACTGAAGGGCAAAACAACGCTGAAATGTCAGTCTGTCAAATTAAAGTCCAGAATGTTTCCTCATGCATATCTTTGCACCACACCACTTCTTTTGCTACAAAGATAAAAGTGAAAGATTCCAAAAATTGGTGTTATACAACAAAATGAAAGTGACAGCCATCTGGCAGCTTACCTCGCCTCGCTTTAATCTACATGGTTGTCACATATTATCGCCCCTCCCTAAAAAGTAGATGTTTAGGGAATTAACGGCTCTTGTTCAAATCAGCATCCCTTTTTAGCTTTTGGTGACGTAAGCTGGTGAGTGGTGTACTTTTACTCCTTTCACTCACCGTCACAGAAACCACATCTGTGCCACCAGGTGAGTTCTCAGGTATTCGGGCGATGTAGTAGTCTGAGGAGAATTTGGGGGCGTTGTCGTTGGTGTCCAGGAGATGGATGACGATGTCGGCCGTGGAGCTGAACTTCTCTGGAGTATCAATCTCAACAGCAAGTAACTAGAAAAAGGGAGTTACATAAATATGAAGGTCAATATTTGCAAGTGTTTCCTTAACTTTCTTTCAAGGGCCCATATTTCTGGTCTGTTTTAACAAGATTTACGTCATATTTTGGAATTAGTTTGGTTTTTGGTTATTTTTACCCTAGTGTTCTTCCTTTTTTGGTGTTTCTTTGATTAGTGTCATTCCTTTGTACTGTCTAATGCCCATTACCAGTTTCCAAAAGCAGATTTTTATTTAATTGTATTAAATGTCCAGGGACTTTCACAAATATTTGTATTTTATTTTTTAAACTACTGAGTAAGAATATTTTGCCAACTCAAATAAAATCTTCCGCCAACCACTTCTGGGACTCGACCCAATGTTTGTGAACCATGGGAATAAAAGCTCAAATGATCAGTGGCTGAAAAAACAAGCTCAAGAACAGGGGGAGGGTGGCTCAGAGAAGTCTGTCTCTCACCAGTGTAGTGATTTTGGAACATTTGTAAGTCCAGTTTTATTGTAATTTACCTTTTCTGAAGCTCCATCTCTAGGTTATACTCTATTAATTAAGATAAAAAGGTAATATCAAAATAAATGGAAAAATACATACAATCATCTTAGTACATCGTGGAAGTTCCATCACTTCCTGTTTCTAGAACTGCCCAGAGCAGACAAACTGAGCATTGCTGGAATAGAAGCACACTCAAGTTTCTTTTTGAGCACACTTTGATGCAGGAAAGGAAAGGAAAGACATTTAGGGACAATTTCTTTTCCTAGTTAAATCATCATCAACCTGGCCTGGTTTTCCACTGGCTGTTCTGCTCCCATTCACATGCTCAAACAAAAAGAAGTGTGAGCTGAGGTTCAGTCTGTAGTTTCACCACCAGATACTGCTAAAAAGGACACAAACTCAATGGTCACTATGCACCAACCTTTTATAATGATATACGTATAAAATGTTTTAATTAACTTTAGCATTACTTTACAGGCTGTTGGCATCACCAGCTATATGGCCATCATGGTCTATTCCCAAAGTCAGACAGTATGTTGTTGTTTTTAATTAATCAGTCCACCAGATTTGCAGGCCTTTTGTGAGTTTATATAAGATGTTGTCACAGTTTATTAGACTGATAATTTTTCTTGTTGCTTAATGTCAAACACTAAAATTTCACCTTGTAGGCGAGGAAGTGATGGTTCTCATAGTCCATCGCAGTGGAGTCTTCCACCAAGATAGTGACTTGGGCCTCATTGAGAACAGTCTGAGGGACGACACGCAGCATCCTCCCTGGTCCAATCAGCCGCAGGTTGAATTTAGCGTTGGCTCCCTGTCAATTATGTAATGCTGCTTATTCAGTAATATGAAGCACTATTTATAGTAATCCATTGAAAACAATGCAGAACAAAACACCAGTGTAAAGTATAATCCACGCTGTCTATTTAATCAATAAGAAGGCTTTGGACTTGTGCAGAAAGCAATAGGATATCAGTTGCAGTTAGTGTAATTCTTGGAGGAAAAAAATATGTAGTTGTATGAAATCATGCATTAGGTTAGTATGAGCCATTTAATAGATTCATTAAAGGAGCTGGAAGCAAAAAGACATTTGCGTAAGCAGATAAATGCCAACGTTTTATTTCTTTTGGTGGGGGGGATTGTCTGTGATAATGACAGGCTTAATGTCATCTCATTCACAAACAGGCTCGGACAAAATGTTACAGCAGAGAGAGCACTGACTGTAATAGAACTGGAGTTTATCTGCT
Source organism: Perccottus glenii (assembly GCA_024416835.2). Classification (NCBI taxonomy): domain Eukaryota; kingdom Metazoa; phylum Chordata; class Actinopteri; order Gobiiformes; family Odontobutidae; genus Perccottus; species Perccottus glenii. The sequence continues at coordinate 20,274,160 of CM044552.2, read as the reverse complement.
GGCTGACTGCGGCGGGGGTGAGCGCAGTGAAATGGCAGCAAGTCGCATGTGTCTGTGTCTCACCTGATCTGAGTCGTTGACAGTGATTTTGAGCCCCCGCAGTATCTCTCCCTCTGGTGGGTGTTCGTACATGGTCAGCTCAAAGATGTTCTGAGGGCCGCTCTCGCCGTAAAAAGTGGGCGGGTTGTTGTTAAGGTCCACCAGTCGGATTACAACTGTGGCCACTGAGTGGTCCATCAGTATGCCTTCAGGACTCACTTCTGTGGCCTGAAAAGCAGGAGTAACACCAGTCATTTTTAAAACGTCAGTCTCATTTGAAGGCCTAGTATATTAGAACAATTATACTGTATATTCCAGGTATTCAGCAAAATATTTCACAAATGTATCACTGTATCGATTGAAATATTACCAAAAACTATTAATGTGTTATTCCATGTTTTATTCACATTTTGAGAGAGAGCTTTGTATCATTCTGTGATATGACCAAATGTAAAAAATGGTGGGACCAGTCAAACCAGTGGAAGTTAGTCCTGATTGATTATCTATTTTTATACAATTCAAGGGGGGCATTCAAATTTCAAATATGACAGGTCGGGCTACACAATACGTACTGTATACTGAAAATGTATCCTTATTACAGTTCCATACTTATGGCAAAAACACTAATAACATTATGGTCTTTCATAGTGACTCTATTCATGTCAAAACAAATTGTCCAAAAAAAAAAAGTCTTGACTTCAGCCTTCACCCTTTTGGTCATTGTAAGCTTTGTTTAAATAAAAATATTGTATTCTTTCCCTTTTTCTTTTAACCAAATAAACTAGACTAAACTAACTAACTAACTGACCGACCGACCAACCAACCTACCGACCTACCAACCAACCAACCAACCAACTAACTAACTAACTGACCGACCGATCAACCAACTAACTAACTAACAACTAACTAACTAACTAACTAACTAACTAACTAACTGACCGACCGATCAACCAACTAACTAACTAACTAACTGACCGACCAATCAACTGACCGACCAATCAACCAACCAACAAATATACTGTATTCGAGGTACAGTATATCTAAATGTCCAGCCAAATCATGGTTCTATGTCAAAATAATGTGGCTTTCTGAACTTTTGTTTAAAGAGTTTTACATTTTTATAGCCACAGCAATGTCTCCCAATTGAAAAAAAAAAGAATTGTTCATTTATTGCAATAGAATAGACCAGGAAAAGTTACAACCTCCTTATGAATGTGTGCACGTAGTTATCGAGTGCCATTTACCTTGACTCGAATGTTGAAAGATCTCTCTCCTCAGATTCGAGGGGCTGGTCAGGAGCGTTATTCGGCCACTGGTTTTGTTGATGCTGAATACACCGTCGTCACCTGTAAAGACATTGTTTAACTGAAGAATGGTACTATTACATTCCTTACATTGCCATTGTATTTGAAACCTAATGACTGCTCACCTTCTTCAAATGAGAACTGCACTGGATTTGGGCTCCCAACATCACCATCTTTGGCCACCACTGAGAAAATTTCCGATCCCTAGAGTGGAAAATAAGTCATTGGATGGGACTGCTGGAAGACATTGATAACAAAAGTGGAGTGTTTGTAAATACTCACAGGTGAAGACACTTCATATACATATCCAAAATATGGAGTACCAAGAAAAACGGGTGGTGTGTCTTGTGCATCGATGATGTTGATGGTCAGTGTGGCAGAAGATGACAGGAACTGCTCTTTTCCTTTGAAGTTACCACCGCCGTCCTACAACAAAATGTGTGTTTTACTGTAGATGAATTCAAAACAGGCTATATACTAACCTCTACTGGTCACACTGGTCACACACAATGTCCCAGTATAACATGATATAATGATTAACTTTAACATGGAAAGCCCTGCACACAGAATGCTATGCTACGTGTTGTACATGTATTGTACATGTAGCTACAGTAGATTGGCTTTTCCATTCCACATTACCTTGGCAATTACTGTGATAAAATGTGTCTTTGTTTTCTCATAATCCAGTGTTTCTCCAGATTTTACGCACAAGACGCCACTGTGTCTGTGGACAGTGAACAAACTAGCCAGTGGGTTCTGCAAAAGACAACAAGACCAAGATTTAAAAAAGATGAAACAACCACATTGAGAGACTAAAAGCCTGTCTTAAAAAACTCTGTAAACCGCATCTACAACCCGCCAGTCACGTGAGACGAACATGGTCAGATGGCTGCGAAAAATACACTTGGCAAACCAGCTCAAATTAGGACACGTAGCATAAATCCCTTTGTCCATCTGGATGTATGGAACCCATATGCTCAAGGACAGGACACACAAGTGAAAGCTGCCCCGTCCAGATGTGCACTGCCTCAGCTGTTACGATGCACCAGCTGTTACTTTCCTAATAGCCCAAAGTGCAATCTCACATTCCCTGCCAACTTTTGGTTAAGCAATGAAATGACTGAATCCCTCATTTGGATTTATAGATACATACACACATCACAGGCAAACTATAATATCCAGTTACCAAAATATGCAAGCATTGTTTCAAAAATTCACTGTAAGGATTTTTGTTGTTGCATAGGCCATCTAAACACACATTACCTGTAAGAAGAATGTGACAGATCCACCTGAACCTGTGTCTCTGTCCACCGCCTCCACCTGGTAGATGCTGCTACCTGCCTCAGTTGTCTGTCAAGACAAAAAAATAAAATAATTATTACTACCTCTCATGTTTGTGGTGCTAAAAAATGCTGTAATGGTTCATTGTGTAAAATGTTAAAGAATATAACAGTTGGCCGAAATGAAACACTTCCTCATTCGTCAATGCTGGTAAACTAGACATTTTAGTTCCAATAATTACTGTTCCTATAACTGCCCAGAGTGGACAAACTGAGCATTAATGAAGAAGAAGCACACTTGTGTTTTTTTAAAAACAGATTCTAAGGGGTTTCTGGTGTTTATGTAAATATATAAAAGTTTTCAAAATGTTGAAAATTACCTGTTTTTATTGGGTTTGTTTACAGAAAACAGCATGTCCCTGCAGGGCTACCATAGATTTTACATGATTTAGATTTATAATTCTCTATTTTAGGTGTTATCCCAATAAACTTTGTTCTGCAAAGAATATTATTTTGTCTTCACGTACCTCCAGAACACTAATAATCGCAGGCAGGTTCTGAAATTCTGGCTTCTCATCATTTGTGTCCATGACAAATATTGTGACTCGCTCCACAACCTGTAACAATATATATATATTTATATTCATTAATTCCATTTCAAGAAAAGCCCATTTCAAGAAAGTATTATACTGTTAAAAAAATTGGTTAAACTTATGTTAAAAAATGGCAGCTAAAACATATCAGAGATGTATTTATATGGTTTCTGGCTAAAACTGGCAGCTGACAGAACTGACAGAAATGTACCGTAAAAAATAAAGCAGAACTTTTCTTCTTTGTGGGAAGATATTTTACATTTAAATTTGATATTTTAATCAATATTTTACTGTAAAATCTAAATTATTAACCTTAGAAAAATGAAATACAAAATGACATAGAAATAAAGTTTCTCCACATTTTACAAGATTACAATCTGCATCTGTGTTCAATAATAATTAATTTAAAAAAGAAAACTTTTTAATTTGATGTGGTTTTAACACATAAACATATTGAGATACAGATGATTGATACCTTGCTTTGTCCATCGCTGATACTGACGAGAACATCAATGGAGTCTTGTCTCTATAGAAAAGGTACACATCATGTGAGAATAATAGTCACAGTGGCTCTCTTTTTGTTTACAGAAAATTTATTGTTACCTCTCTGTCCAGTGGTTCAATCAGCGTAATGTTTCCAGTTTTAGGATTGACCCGGAAATATTCCCTGGACCCTGGATCAAATGAAAGGCCATAGCTCACCTCATGTCCCTCCGGGTCTGTGCCGTTAAGACAATAGATCTGTGTGCCTGAAGGAAGAAGTTACACAGGAGTCAACTGGTGCAATTTAAAAATTAACAGGAACCTCAAATGTACATAAAAACAACACAGGGCCTTAACAGAATCTGACTGAAACCAAAATGAACAGATTTGCTCCCTGTGCCATCTTTTTTTTTTTTTTTTTACCATTTAACATTAGCATAGTCATAATTCTTCATCAACCACTGTGTGAGAGGATTGGAAGTCTGAGATAGTTTCTTTTTGTAATACTCTTCTTAATGTAACTTTTAACTTGAAGAAATGAGAGTGTGTTAACCCAAACTGTCTTTGAAGTGATTCAAATAACAGTACATCGTTGTTATCTATAAATTGTTAAAATATTTTTAGCCACATCTCATGGCCTTGAACTTTTCACTTTGCTCCAAGTGCTTATATTTATGCAGACGTCTACGCCTATTTAACTTACATTTTCTGTGTATTAAGCTTTACACAGAAAATGATCTCAGTCTTGAATTGACTTTTAGCCATATTGCTGTGCTGTTATCAGGGGACTGAATTTCCTTTTGTAGCCCTCTGCTTTTTAAGGGTCCAGTGATTGAGGTAATACACACACTTAATAGATTAAAGCTGAGTGAGACAAAAAATTGCAGAAGGCCAGATTGTCCCATCAATCCCTGTGTTTGACGTTTGTTGCTGTGGGACATCTGTACTACAGCATGAACAATGTCCATCCCATCAACACTCCCCTTATTATTCCCTGACACAACTTTTCCTTTGAGATAATGTCCAGTGTGTTGAGGGACTTCCTCACCAACAGGCGTGTCCTCCGAGAGGCTGAACAAAGCCAGGTTCCCGTTTCGACTGTAGGGCCCATTGTCGTAGAAGAAGGGAGCGAAGTCTGCGTGAGCTGAGACGACACACCAAATGAACATGATCACATACAATCTCCATATTATTCCATTTGTGTAGCTTTAATGTAAGCCCCTGAGCGAACACAAAGCTGTCTTTAACAGCACTAAACCCCCGCTTGTTTCTCAGCCACTCCCTTTGGGATTAAAGGTGAGTTACGTCAAAGTCCAAAAATACACTACACAGTCACAAGCTCAATTTCTTTTCTACTTTTCTTTTTGTTTTGAATTTCTAAAAGAGGGCACAATTTTGCCCTTTTGTAATGGTTTAAAATACGCGCTGACCTACAAATAAAAGCAATACAAACAGCACAAGAGATTAGTCGTACTTATACTATATAGAAAAGCCAAGTTGAGGTAGGGCATGATTAAATGAATACATCATGCAAGTAAAATTAAGAAAAAGGTTCACTGGTTATTAGCGGAGAAAAACCCCATTTGTAACTCAGTCCAAGAGGAACCCCAGGATTCAAAGGTAAAACTCACCAAAGCAGGCGTGGACAAAAATAAAAACCGGAGACAGCCGTAAAACCTTGACGTTCCTCATGGTAAAGAATGAAGTCATGACATCGCAGCACGAAGAGGGCTCCGAGGAGAGTCCCGCCGCACACAGGACGCAGCTCTCTGAGGTATCTGTGGCTGGTGAGCACGTCGGCGCAGATGCTCGCGGTGCTAATCCAATGTCACACCTTAAAGAGTTACCACCAGGGCCCTGCTCTCACACTGGGCCTCTGTAAACAATCCTCAAAACAATACTACTGGTAGATCATGATTGTGAATGGGATTTTGGCAATCTATAGAAAATTGTCTGTTAGGTTTGAGTGATTACTTTAAGCAATAATACACAGGATTTTCACAAATTGTTCCTCACCAAATGGAAATGCCTTTTATTTCACAGCAATGCCCTTGACATGTCGATGTGAATGTATCTGTAAACCAACCTTTCTCACCCTGTGTATGACTAGGGATCTTATTTATTTTTGATAAGCGGGGGCATCAATTACATACCTTGTTGCTGTGAGGTCAAACCCCTCCCAAATCCTTCCTCCCTCCTCTCAGGACTTTTCACTCTGCATTAACAGACACCCTCGACCCAGAAACCTTAGAATCACTCAAACCTCACATATTCTTTTTCCACCCCTCTGACCTCCAGAAGCTTTCTTTTTTTTTATTTTTATTTTTATTTTTGTGTTTATTTTTTTTATTTCTTTATTAACTTTGTGTCATTTCTGTAAAGCACATTGAGTTATTTTGGTACAAAATGTGCTCTATAAATCCATTTTCTTCTTCTTTTTCTATACAGCACCGTATCCACTTTAACGTCCTCCTTGTCACCTACAAAGTCCTCAATAACTTTGTCGTCCAATTCCTCACGGACCACTTTCAGTGACAAAATGCTCCTCTTGCCATCTCAGATTCTTTTATTCCAAACTTCTCACTCCCTTCACCAAGTCCAAGCACATTGGGGACAGTGCCTTTGCACAAACTCTCTGGAACATCCTTGCGTTGAAAAACATCTTTCTCACTTGAAAAATGCTACATAAAATTGTTTATGTTTAAGCAGTTATTTTACTTAACAATATTCAATTCAATTAATTTATACAATGCTGCAGCCCCGTGACACATTTTCAAAAGAAGTTACTTTCACTTAATGTCACCAGCCACAATACATCTTGTTTTTACAGTGTACAATGGTCCGACCTTGCACGTACTCACTTCAGAGACACAAAGTCAGCCATGTATTCTTGTGTATGAGCTGGCGGAGAGAGCGCACAGTAAGGTAAGGCAAGGCAAATTTATTTTCATTCATTCATTTTTTACCGCTTTGTCCCGTTAGGGGTCACGGGTGACTGGAGCTTATCCCAGCAGCTTTGGGCCTGAGGCAGGGTACACCCTGGACAGTGGCCAGTTAGTCGCAGGGCTGACATTTAGAGACAGACATTGACAGACAACCATTCTCTCTCACATTCATTCACTAGGGACACTTTAAGATTTGCCAATTAACCTGTACATGCATGTGTTTGGACGGTGGGAGGAAGCCGGAGTACCCGGAGAGAACCCATGGTCCAAACATGGCAAATTGTTTTGTATAGCACAATTCATACATGCAGCATTTCAAAGTGCTTTACAAAAAAATACCCGTGAGTAATAACAAATATAAGGCCTATGTCTGATGCTGTCATGGCTAAAGTAGATTAAAAATGACAAAGATCTAGTGTCTAATGTGCCATCTGCTACTCAACCCTTGCTCTATCACAAGCTTCACCACTAAATCAATTTATTAAATCCATGTATCATGTGATACATGAGATTGACACACTACAAAATAGAATAGACGTTATGTGTGTTGACTCAGATGTTGCATAATGCTGCAAACAGAGTTGTGTTTAATCCACTGTGGTCTTCACATGGACCTAATCTCCAATCACTCTAATGAAGACCATTAATTACATTAATCTCTGAGTGAGGCATTTGAACAGTAGTTTGGGCAGTGACTCTGGCTAATTTCAGTGTTTTTTTTACTACACCTTAGGGAAATCAAATACTAGGGTCAGTGATAATTCATTAAAATGCAGCACTTTCATAGATTCTTCTAGTATATACACAATGACAGTAGGCGGACAAAAATAATTAATATAAAATAATATAACCATGTCATGCAAGAGGATTTACACATAAGTGAAATAACATCCACTTTTTTAATCGGAGCAGTAATCATACAATCAAAAATATAAAATAACAATAATTAAAATAAATTATACAAAAGGCACAAACCCAATAATTCTAACAGTTACGTCATAATATTAAGTAAAATAAAAAACAAAGTATGTGGTGTTTAATGCAGCTTCCATTAAAAAAAGTCCCTCAACCAATCAGGTTGCTTCACTACAAAGCCCCTAAAGGGACATGGGCACCAGAGATTTTCACGTGCCCACTTTTGCCTTTCGCACCAGAAAGTTGGTGGTGGACGTTAGGACATTGTGCAGTTGTTTGTCACATGTTATCAAAGAGAGCTTTATTACCCACTGAGAAAAAATATGTTAAACAGCTGGATTCATGGTGAATTCATTTACAGAAATCCATCTTGCCAAATTTCCACCAATCCATGGCAGGACTGACAGTTACGGGTTGTTTGAAGAAGAAGCAGCCATTTTACCCTAACTAATTAGAACATGCAGTAATTGCTTGTTTGAGAACTGGTAGGAATGAGTGAGAGCAAAAGAAACACAACAAACACAACTTCCCAAAGACTGTAAGACTGTACAATCGTCTACTGAGGATAGAAGCTATACAATATATCCATAGCATGTTTGACTCATCTGTATCAATATAAAATACAATAAAATGTTCAGAAACTAAAAAAGGTTAACAGCAGTAAAAATAAATTTGACATGTGCAATATTCTGCCTTAAAACCATAAGATCCATTCAAACCTGCCTGTGTCACGGAAAGTATTTGACATTGTGCTGCAGCGACAAACACCAAATGGAAAAGATCACCTATCCAGTGACTTTCTGTGTGGCCAGGTTTAATTCTCATGGCGCTGGCAGATGGCATGCCCACAGATTAACCCACTGTACTCTAATCATTGCTCATCTTGTAGTGCACAGCTCTGTCTGCGAGCCATAGGCTGCAGTGTAGCAGCAGATAACATTCATAGAGACCTCACATGCCCTTTACATTATGGCACAGTGAACCGGAACACTGTCCTTAAATTCAACTTAACAGAAGTATTAGTGCATCTACCCCAATGACTTGTAACAGACCAGAGCTTGTAAAGGCTAGTCTGTTAACAGGAGGAAATATATCATAGTATTCATTAAGCTTTTCTATGTTTAATCCAATCACACCAGCACAAACCAACCTCTGAGACCACAGAGCCATTAGAGGATGCAGCGACCAGGGCAACGGTCAAGAGGGAGTGCTATGGGCGCTTTCCTGCCCGGATTAAAGGGGGAGAAGCATGACCTATTTATACAACTACAATAGTGCCAATAATCATATAAAAATCACCTGGTAGATTCTCTTTTCAATCAAATAAATGAAAATTTTATTTGGTTTATCTCTGATTTGAATAGAAAAACAGATGACCTCAGGTAGGTCTCTGATTAGTTTCTTCAAGTTACACCTCAGGGCGCATGTAATTATATCCTCTGTTATTGGTTCTTAACACCTGTCAACCCTTGTGTTTGGATTAAAAATCTTAAAATCTATAGCGAGGTCAGATTCCTACTGGTAAAGTTTGTTTCAAATTATTTATCCCATGCAACTTAACTGATATCTGAACTATCCTATGAAGTACCTGAACAGTACGTAACCTTAACAGAGCAGTTCAAAGAAGCCTGAGGTACATATGTTCACACTGATCTTGGAGTTAAGGAGTGTCTCTGTCTTTGCCACATGTAGAATTGTTGTAAAGTACATGCAATTTGTGTTTTGGACACGTTTTTGGATTTTTCTCAAAAGTGATTTGTTCAGAAATCATTGGAGTGAACCATCAGACCTAGTCTGGCTTTAGTCCTGTTGATGTTCCTCAAACGTGACCGACGTAAAGTCTGCCAAAGCAGTTTATCACTAAACACGAAGAACATTTAGGATTACAGCAACTACAAGTCCCCTTTAATAACTGCCATTAATCTTATTCATCATATACACTGTTTGCAACGTTTTATTGAGTTATCTATATTGATCACAATGAAGCCTTTCAAAAACTTTAATAACTCGAATAAAAATAGAAAGGGACGCATTCAATAATTCTACAACCCTTGCTGGATCATGCTGTCTATCTGAGCACCTGTTCTCAATGTATCCAATTCTCATGGAGCATTTTGGATTATTATTGATAATCTGCAGTGTGCTTTGACTGAGCTGGAGGTTTGCTTTTAGTCCCGGTCCACTCCGAAAGTAGGTCATGCTGTAATCTGTATCTAGACTATTCTGTAGGTTAACGGCCTTTTCATTTTCATAGAGCTCAGAGAAAATGACACAAAAGACATAAATGGTGCAGTCATCTGACAGAAATGAGAAATACTGCATCAGACTTGGACTGAATGAGCCCTAGTTACTGTCCAGTACTGAGCTGTTCACAATTCATTCACACTGTTGTCATTAAAATAAAATATAGAGCAGGTGTAATTTGCTTTTATTTAACAACAAAAAGACAAGCTACATTTTAACTTGTGAGAAAATAAATTATATGATACAATTTAAAATTCAACATGACAGGTAAATGTGAAATAATGAAACTTATCAGTTTCCAGGGCCCAGCTGTGCTCTTACACATTACACTGCTGCTCTCTAGTGGTCACACACAGGTGGTAAACTACAGTGGCTTATTTAAAAAGGGATCTACGGGTTACTGGACCCATAGGTTAATAGCTACAGCAGGTAATTGTCAGGACAGTTTGGAGAAGCAGACAGGGCCTGTGTTATGTTTGGCCGCAAATGGGGCCACTAAAAACATGTCTTTACTGCAACTAACAAGGCTTTAGGAAGATCCAAGACTATAATGCAAGTGTGTGTTACATAGAATGTCAAAATATGTTTTTATTGAGACATATGTTTTCTATTGTGTTCCTCATTTATACAACTCCAGAACATATTATTCTATTATTCTATTATCTACAAGGCCTTTTATCAGCCTGTACACATTAGTATGCACTTATGTCTGTTTCTTAAATTCTATTATATGTAACTGTGGCTATGCTCAATTTTCTTTTGGAACTGGAACTGACTTTGGGAATCAGTCTGGGCATAACCTACTTAATGTGATTATTCTAGGCACATTTGAGTGTTGCCATGCAGAGTTAAACCAAATAAAGAACATGCCAGGGCCCTAGTCCGTTAAGGCCCACCGAAGAAAGATTTAATTTTATACAACAACAGATAACTTTCTTTCATTTCTTTTGAAAATACAACAACTGGATTGCACGATCTTAATAATGTGTTTTTTTATGTTCAATGCCACTGATCATCAGACTGGCCATGAAAAGGTAAGAAAAGCTTGTATTAAAATTTTTAATAAAATCTTGAGATATGTGTCTGTAACCTTTATGTTTTAAAGGAACATTACAAAAGATCCAGAGTTTTTGTAATAGTGTGCCACCTCTGATGTTAGCAGTACTGCAAGGTATGAGCACAAACAAACAAACAAACAACAACCGAAGTATGAGTTTAATTTTTTTATTTGAATCATTGAAACTTCCGTAATGTACCTTTAATGTAACAAAAAAAAGAAAAGAAAAAAGAGGTGAGTGATTATGGGTTTGTCACTATGCTTTATGTGCCCAAACTTTGGTGTTGGTGACAATGTTCCTTAATTCCTTAGTGTCTTATGTAATCCTCAAATTCAGAATTATGTAATTAATAGGAGGTATTCCAGTCTATAGGTGGGACAAAAATCTAAAGTTGTTCATCTCACTTCCACTCTCTTCCTCTCTCTTCGGTGCTGCCTCCCGATTGTGGCCAGTGGCGGGCACTACCTCCACGAGGGGGTCTGTATACAAATTGCGGGGTGTTTGGGGATCACGTGACCTCGCCTACACAGGATATCCCACACAGGGAGAAGCGAAGAGGTGAAGCGTGGCCACTTTCAACCGAGGCAACTTTGCGCACGATTCCCGCACTTACCAACTTAGACGGAAAAAGTTTGATGGTCTTGCACTTGACTCCGTTTAAAATCCCAGAATGTTACGCATCACCTGACAGCCTTGTGCTAACCTGATCATTTCCACTGCTTATTGGATGTAGCTCAAAGTAGTGTTGATTTTCGTGTTTTTTTGTTTTGTTTTGTTTTTTTTTTTCTGCTCGGGTCTGCCACATTTGACGCGGATGTTTGTCCCCGACGCAGACTCAACGCTGCCTCTCCTTCATGAGGCAGGGGGAAGGAGCCCACGTCCGAGGACACAATGAGCCAGTGTGTGTCCCCCTCCGAGAAGACAATGCAGCGGGATGCTTCGGCTTTGAGGGACGACTCGCTTTTTCCACATGAACCTGGACGTTTCATTCGACCCCGGACTGAAAGCAGCGAAAGGTTTGTACCAACCTCTGCAGACATCACATTTCTCTCTCTCTCTCATCGGTTACGACTGTCCCAGTGTACGGCAGCAGCGCGCGTAACGAGCCCACAAACATCCTTCTGCTGAGAATACTACAAGGAGAAAACACGCACCAAAGATAGATGAGTGTTCCTGTCAGTCTTACGAGGGAGGTAGAATTGAATGATTGGGCAAATGTGGAGGATACGCTTCAACACAGCCCCTGCTTTGAATCTGTTAGCTTGTAAGTCACATCCCAGTTGTTTGAATAGTATTTATTTTGAAAATTCCAGCTTTGAATATGTGAAAGAATGATAGCCTCATCAGTTATTAATGACATGCAGAAGCGCTCATTTGTGTGTATTCAAGCTGGCTCAATGGAAGGGGATGTTAGCGCCTATTGAACGGCCCCATCCCCCTAAATCACTGCTTTAAACAGGCTCCACACACCAAAGAGGGAAAGAAGAAGAGGGGGTAGTTGCCATTCATCAGCACACTAAAAACAAAACGCGCAGCTAAATCTCTCAATCCTGTATAAAGACAGATGACACCTTCACACATCTGAAGCCTGGAGCTGTCTTCGCCCTAACAGTTAATTGTTTACACTAACACCCCTGGGTGCACAGGAAAAAGGGGCTTTCAGTGAGTTGAGCAGTTCCCTCCTCCACATCTTGCACCCAGGCTTTGAAGGCAGCCATTAATGTAATTTGTCGTGAGATGATAAACAGAGTGATGTGTGTTTCTGCCTGAGCGGACAGTCAGATTTGCCAAACGCTCCAGTGGCTCTTGAATATGTAAAAGTGCTCAGCTCAAGTGCTCCAGTCTGACAGTTTGACGGCTGTGGCATATTAAGCTTAGATAATTGGGTGATATTTACTTACAGAGCACACAGTCTCTCCACAGTGCCTTGAAAATGGTGTCTTTTTTTTTCTTAATGATATGATTTGTAGCCATTATTCACTCTCTTGACAGATCCAAATGTTATTTACTTTTAACAGTTAAAGTAAAAATAATAAGACATATTTTAAATTAAACTGCATCTCATTTGAAATTCAATTAATCGCCAAGTTATGATAACCTTGAGGAGAACCACTTGAAGAGCTTTGGAGTTCTTGCTGAATGGGACATGTCAAATACAAAAACATTACAAATATGCATTTCCAAATAAATGAAAGCATTTGGCCACATCAAAGCCCTTTTTTAGTAGCTTGGCAATCCAGACTCCTCACTGTATCAGCAAGGAGTCTGGAAAAGCTCAATGCCAGCTCTTTTTCCTCAAGGCGGGGCAAAGCGACTCAGGGCCAACCAATCAGAATTGCAACAGACATGACGTTAGCTAGGCAACAATCTACGAAGAGGTAAATAAACCAACAGGGCGTGCAAAAACATCTTAAAAAAAAACGTTCTTAGCACTGTCTGCTGTTGAAGTTTTAAACCTGTAAAGTTGTCTTGATTATTTAAAACTGACTGAAGAGCAGAGGCGAACAAACTCTCGGCAATCCCACTGCCGAGAGTTTGAGTTCATTTTGACAAGAAATTTTAATTTAGTTTTAGTCTTAGTTTTGACTTCTTATTTGTTTTAGTTTGAGTCTATTTTTCTCAAAAATCTAAAATAGATTTAGTCTACTAAAATTAAAAAAAAAAAAATCATGAGGTAATAATTTTGAGTGCTAACATATTTCACACTGTTTATTTCAACACAACTGCCTTCATTAAAAAGTGTTTTAATCAATGAAAAACAAAACCAATAGTAAAAAAAATCTTGCTGTCTATTGTTATATAAACAAAAGACATCAATGTGTATCAAAGAGATGCAAAATACACATTCACGGCTTATTTTAAATTAAATCACTAATAGTATCACCATCTATTGATATAAACAAAAGACATCAATGTGTATCAAAGTATCATGCATAAACACTGGCATCATAAACATCAAATGTAAATATTTATTTACGGCGATTTATTTTCAGGAAAGTGCTTTGTGCTAATAAACACTTTCCTCGAATGAGGTCACCTGTGAAACTAAATACTCTTTCTGCAAAAGCTTGAGAAGCTGACATAACGGTTTGTTGCTCTGTTGTCTCTTCAACAAGATGCCCTCTGATTGGCGGACTTGATTCTTTCAACAAGGCCCCCCTTTAATCTTCCCTTCTGACTCGTCACAAGTTGTTTTCGTCTTGTCTTTTATTTGTTGACGATAATGTCAATCTATTTAGTTATTGTTTTAGTCATTATGAAGTCTTTTTATTTAGTTTTTGTTTAGTTTTCGTCTGCAAAAAACCTTCATTGACAAAATATTTTCATCATAGTTTTTGTCAACAAAATTAACATTGGTCCCACCATCTTGACTGTTTTGAACAAGAGATTTGGGTCGTCTAAATGTGATGCAAGGCAACACTGCGGCATTTGAATGTGATTGGTCAGTACAAAACATATCTGAGGAAGTGACTGGTTTACGGAGCTTTGCCAGACTGAGGTCCTGTATCTAGAATATACAGAGAACTCACGTCAGGCTGAGCCAGGTTACTTTTTAACACAGCTCCTTGATTTCAGAAGGGTCTGCATGTGAACACCAGCCACTCAAATCTTTCACGCAAGCCCTTTTTACACATTCTACCGTTCACACGTTGTAATTGGGGTGTTTTTCAGCCGGACTCTCCTGACAAATTTTGTGTTTGTACGCAGCCCGGTTAGTTTAACTGAAAAGGGAGGAGGGAAGAACAGGGGATGATGCTTAATTAGCTTGACCGTGCTAACATGCAGCTAACAGACAAATTAGTCCTTCACATGCACGAATATTGAAACTACAGGTATTCAAACATGGCATGCATTTATATAGCACTTTACATCATGCTTCATTCACACACATTCCCACTGTAGTGGTGGCCAGCTACCTTTGTAGCCACAGCTGCTTTTTTCCACCAGGACGTTCCTAAACATTAGCTCTGTTGTCTCTATGTAGATAAAGTGGTGTAATGTCTCTCTAAGGAGAAGAAAATGCAATATTTATTTTCATATCTACAAGTTCTGATTTGTCCTCAGCTCTATGCATTTCCTTGGAAAATGAACTAGCCTCATTAGACAGTGATCAAGTTTAGGCTTGTGTACTGTGTTGGGTGTGTTACTTGTTTGAGTGTGTGCCAATGACGTGACTGTATTCAATCTTCCTGAATGCACCATTTTGATGGGTTGAAAGGGATATTGAAATTGTGCACCTGGGACTGTTTCACTGTTGCTATCAAAGAAAACAAAGCTCTGTTTATACAATTTAAAACATAAAAGCTTTATTTTGCTTGTACTTTTACTGTTTGGCAAAGTTCAACCCAATCCAGGCGCTGCTCTAAATAACATTGATACCGCAAAGGATTTTAGAGCCAGAACTGGCCTTGGAATTATTCATTTAAATGTCAGAAACCTGCTCCTAAACTGGACTAAACAAACCCAGAAATCCTGGTGCTGTCTGAAACATTGTTGAGCAGAAGATATATAAGATATATATTCTATAAATGACTAAAATGTATTTCATTGTGATAGTCTAAGGAAAGGCAGAGCTATCTTTAAAAATAAGTTTCATGTTCCACCTACTGTCCAGTGTTTCCTCCGTCAAACAATGTGAACTTCTTTCACTGAAGCTTGAATTCTCTGAGGGTCAGTCTGTTATTGTTATGGGCTGTATGAGGCATTGCATACATTGCTGAGTCTATCTCTGGTGAATTTATTCTGGACTTAAATCCAGATTGGCTGACTTCTTCATCAGATTGTTAAATTAATCTGTGATTCTTTAAATCTCACTCAGTTATTAAATACTCCAACGTGTCCCAATATTAAAAACCCAACAAAATTATCCCTACTAGATTTAATTTTGACAGCAAACAGTTTTGTATATTGTGTATGTGTTTTTCCTCGATTTGTCAATGTAATTTGACACAGTCAATCACAGACTGTTTTTATTTACATTAAGATTTCATTTAAAGCACATATAATGGCCAACTGATTTCCAATCTAAAAGTGAAACATGGCTTCTTTTTAAAAAAAATAAAGCCTGTTTCTCTCTCAGAGCTGACAAACCTTAATTATCTGTTTATCTTTACTTGATTATGGTGATGTATTAAATATGTGTGCTTCTTTACGTCTACGGTCCTTGAATACTGTTTAACATTGTGCCCTGAGGTATGTCACTGGATGCAGTTGCCTCACTCATCACTGTGAACTTTATGTTAAGTCAGACTGGCCCTCTTTGAGTGTATGCAGGTACACACACGCACTGGCTGAGTTTGGTTAACAAAGCTCTTCTTGGATTAGTTCCATCTTAATTGGGCATGCTTCTTCAGAGAACACAAAGCTGTAAAGCCCTACGTTCCTGTAATGTTCTAATCTAACTACAGAAATGGGAAAAAAAAAAAAATCCTTCAGCGTTGCTGCCTCCATGCTACAGTCTGATCTGAAACTATCAGACATTTCATTTGGAAATTTTTGTTCAGTCTTAAAAAATAGAGAACGTCAGACTATTGGTCAGTGCTTGTGTTTTTGAAAAGTTACTGTGTTTTCAATGATGCCCTTTAGTACAAACTAGTATGTACTTTATAATAATAATGCACTTTAACCTGTCTAACCTGTTTCTTTTTTGTTGTAACTTGTTATTTATAATTGTTGTTGTATTTCAAAACTACGTGTGCTGCAGACCGCTTGGCCAGGTCACCCTTGTAAAAGAGATCTTGATCTCAATGGGTTTTTATCTGGTTAAATTAAGGTTAAATAATAAAAAAAAAACTGAATTTATCTCATTTGAATTCAGCTGGATTTTTTCAATGTTCCATTAACTGGATGTGAAATAGTCAGAGAGGTAATACTTAGTAATTATTATAAGCTGTATAAGAGATTGCTCCAGGTAGGATGATGTGTCTAAAGTTACTGCAATAAATGAAAAGGCAGAGGACAAATAAACTGATTTAAATGCAAAAATTGTATTAAATCATAAATTGAAAGGGAACCAATAAAGCACAAAATTAGATAAGCAATTAAACACAAAAGCAACAATCAATCAAAATACGTCAAGTCAAATAAACCTTTTGACCTTAAACAGTTTAGTTGTCTGGTGAGGGGGAAGTCTGCCCCCTTCACCAGGCCCCAGATAAGCAAAAGAAAATTAATAGATATTACCTTGCTATTATTGAATGAGAATATGAATCCTTAGAAGATACTATTTCTCTGTTCTGAATTAATCCATTATATTTTAAAAGTTGGTTCACCGTTAAAAAAGTTAAGGCTAACACTAAATGTTATAAGATTTTCCTTACAATCTCCACCAAACACAAGAAGGCTGTCGATATGATGCACAATACAGTACCCCATCTTAATGTTTATATAGAATTTTGTAAATATATTTCCATTACAATTTACATTTTTGAAACTTATTATTAACTAGTCTTTCTGTCTGTCTTTCTGTGTTTAAATTTTTGTCATTTATTTCACAGAATGACGCTCCATCCGATGCACAATGAACCATGACGGCCATGCACATTATATAAAGATCCAATAACAAAGCCAAGACTTAAGAATGAAGACCAAATATGCAATTGTCTTCATCTTCATCGTGGCCCTGGTCATCATTGAGAAGGAAAGCAACATCCTGTCAAAGTAAGACATTATTTTTGTCCATCATGGGGATTAGGAAATTAATTTGAGCAAGTTCATAATCATTTTATATTGTCTATTAGATGACATAATGGAAGTGAATGCATTTTAATGATTGCTTAATATACAGTACATACATAAAGTGAAGGTCTGCCATTTCTCCTCCATTGGATTTTTCCAGTTGACTAAACATGCATTATTATAATATTGGTTATTTTGTGAACTTTTAACTGGTTCAGAATTATAATCTCAAAGCCTCCTTTTCAAAAGTAATAAATTCAATGTCTGTACTTTTAATCAGGGGCCCTTGAAAGGTTGCATCTGTGTGTGCAACTGTTTAATTGATCCAAAGTGACATGATGTCCACCCGGGCTGCACAATATATAAACATGTACCTTCATTTTCATATTTAACATGTGCTGTACATATCACACTAACACACATAAAGAGTTTCCTTCAAATATCATGCATCTCCACTTTGCACCAACGTAAGAAAGTCTCACAATGGTTTCCAGTATTTATATTGCTTTATCCTATAACCCTTATCTGTTATGTCTTGTGTGTTGTCAGGGTGTCGGATAAACTGATCCAGAAGCAGAATTCACATCCGACTTCTGAAACTCCACTGGATTACAACAACACAGAAAAGGGTGCCTTGAAACTCACCAACACAAAAGGGAACTACTCCAATCTCTCAGCGTACCAAGAAGGAGAAGGCCGTAAGCACATACTACTCCTGGCCACCACCAGAACTGGCTCCTCGTTTGTGGGTGAATTTTTCAATCAGCATGGGGGGAACATGTCCTACCTGTTTGAACCTCTGTGGCATGTGGAGCGCATGTTGGCCACCGAGGCTAACAATGGGACGGTGCTGTCGGGGATTTACCGGGAGGTACTGCAGGGGCTGTTTGAGTGTGACTTCTCCCCTCTGGAGAAGTTCATCTCCCCCTCCCCTCAGGACCATGTCACGGCCTCTCTGTTCCGTAGAGAGTCTAGTATTTCACTGTGTGAGGATCCAGTGTGCACTCCAGTAATTAAGAATGTGTTTGAAAGGTAAGTGTTACATCATCAGTGTGACTGCCCAACCTTCTCATCATCTTAAAACCACGTTATATCTTGAAACTGGTTATTTGGCCATGCCTTATATGCCTTATATAGTTATTTCAGTGTAAGTGCCAATAAAAAATGTTATTTTTCTCTGCTCAGGTATCACTGTAAAATCCGCCGCTGTGGGCCCCTAAACTTTACTCTTGCATCCGAGTCCTGTCTCTCCAAACAGTACCAAGCCATTAAGACAGTGCGGGTCAGACAGCTGGACTCACTGCAGCCTTTAGTGGAGGACCCTAGTCTAGACTTAAGAATAATCCAACTAGTCCGTGACCCGAGGGCCATCTTAGCATCCCGAATGGTGGCGTTCTCATCCAAGTACCAGACTTGGAAGGCCTGGGCGCAGGACGGCCAGGTGCCCGAGGACGACGAGGAGGTGAAAAGGCTCAAAGGGAACTGTGACAACATCCGCCTGTCTGCAGAATTGGGACTGAGACGACCACACTGGCTGAGGGGCCGCTACATGCTGGTGCGGTATGAGGATATAGCGCGTTACCCCATGGACAAGGCTCAGGAGATGTATCGCTTCACTGGGATTCCGTTCACTGACAACGCTCGGGAGTGGATCTTGAGGAACACCCAGACCACGCAGGGGGCCAGTGGGATCTACTCCACCCAGAAAAACTCATCTGAACAGGCCGAGAAATGGAGATTTAACATTCCCTTTACCCTGGCTCAGGCGGTCCAGAGAGTGTGTGGACCCACCATGAAGCTGTTCGGATACAGATTTGTCTATGATGAAAAAACACTTTTAAACAAGTCCATCAGTTTGCTTGAGGAGAAACTGTTTTACTAATGCACAAAGCAACTGTGACACTCCACAAGTATAGTTTCTGCACAAAGCAAAACATAATCTACAGCCAAACTGTGCCAAAGGCATGGTTCTTTATTGATTCACAGGTAACAGTAGCATTCAGGCCATACTCACCAATGACGTGCCTCATTCTATCAAATATGACATGATATAGCCTAGTATTTATTGGGAGATTATGTTAACAGCCAGGTCTGGTACTGAAGCTTTAGCTCTTGCCCCATTTGCCATTTAAATGAAATATGAGTCAATGTCTTGGAATGTGAGAGATTATTACGTGAGACTTAAACTGTAGCTGCTTATGGTTAGATGTTCAGGGAAACAAAGCAAAAAATAATAAAGGGACATGTAGGTTATTTGTCTATAATTGTGGTGTCTTTGTTCATATGCTATAAAACATTATTGCAATTTTATTTCAAATATAGCCTTCAACTATAGCCTATTAATAATAATGATGGTGTTTTCTGTTTCTATTGTGTGTCACAGAGGCATGGGAAAAATATATGACTATGTCAAAAGTATTGTCCATGCACACATTCTGATTACACTGATATCTGACTTATAGTTTGTATTGCTGGACAATTACACGGAAGATCACCTTAAATGGCAAAATGTGACATTGTACTATAACATTAAGCATGTTTCTACTGAGTAGTACAGTCCGGGTTGGTACAGTGTGCTACATAACCTGTGACTTTATATAGGTTATGTTACTATATGTGATATAAATCATATTTGAAGTGAACTTAGCAGTCAAATTAACATTAAGAAGTTTTTTTAATTATCTTTTGTAGGGCACAGGTTGTAGGCAGCCTACAGTCTTACACGGAAGAACTGTACCAGTTTTCCACATTAAAAGGAACATTAGTCTAGTGTTTTAAATTTGCTCGACCAGAGTTGTAATAAGCAGACTCTACATCTAAAACAGAAAGCAACTGTTACAAAATGCTAGCTTTGTTTGCTTTGCTTAGCATTATACTGTATTTGAAAAAAGCATTTGGTATTCTTTCTTTTTGGAATATGACAAGAACAAGACATTAATTGTGATGAGAAAAGATTGCGAGGGGGCTTTCCCGTATCCAGATTTTAAGCCACAGGGTTCTACTTCATATCCTATTTGGCAAAGACAACTGACCCGCCCCATATTTTACCACTCCAATGGGAACAAGGATTGTATGTACATTGTGAAGTGTCTTCTTGAAAATTCAGAGTTTCAGAGTCATACATCAGTTTACCTTGGCAGCTGTACACCTACTGTGTCTCCATTTGCCTCAGGTTAAAAAGTGAATGTTGATCTTTGTGACGTCTATATTTTAGAACCTCATTCTTTTACTTTGGAAATCAAAACCAAATGCAGTTAAATAGCCATCTGATCCAAATGCAGTTCAAATAAAACATGACCATTTATCACAGAACGACAGAAATGATATGTATTTATGTTGAAGTGGTATAAAATGGATCTCTGTTTTTTTCACAAATGTTTCTACAACAGAAATCTGTTTGTTTTTCCAATAAAAGAACAGTAGCAGTAGCCTCAGTTTTACTCCTTATACCCAATATATTTAATCTACTATTCTTCAATCTTTATAATCAAACACATTATAAACCGATAAAAAGTGCATCTTCCCAGCATGCACGTTGAATAACTCATTTATTAGGTGAATAAAGGTGGGCACTGTGCGTCGGTGTCAATGGCAGCATTGTGTGCACTTTGGCTGAGGAACCCTTCAGGCTGGTATGTGTTGAAGGTACATATAGTAGTTGTCTTTCACTGCCCCGCCGCTGACTACATAAATATGAATACATTACAACAGACATGCCTGGGTTTTTCAAGAGGTTCTGATGGGTAACAGAGCAGAAAGCATTCTGGGAAGTGAACTATAAATTCCTCATTTTTTATTTATTTTCTCAAGGTTTGTGCTCCCTTTAAGAAGCAGAGCTATTTCTTGTAAATGCAGAACATCAATTAACAGCAGGTTTAATTGAGGGTTTAAATGTCACACCACAAACTACGTCAACCTCACAGGGTCAAAACTCAAACTATGGCAGCCTCAGAGGGTGAAATCTCAAACTTCAAATTTTTATTCTATAAGCCATGTTACAGAATTCCTGGAATTGCAGGAAGAAGAAGATTAAAGACAAATATTTTGTAATTGTTTTTTGCTGGGGTTAATGAAACCACCATTGTTTGCTTAAACCACACTACAGCTTATATTATTTAGAGTTACTTAACTCTCATAAAACAGTCTGGTTACAACAGCGGTGAAGCTTTTATAGAGTGTTAGAAGTCACTAACAACTTGTTCTCGCTTGTTAAACTTTTCTCTTAAATAAGACTCAAAAACACACTCTCCTCTTGTTGGGTCACAAAGTTCAAAGAGCTATTACATGATTTTCTAGATTCTGACATTTGGGAGTTGTGGAAAAGACTTTTCTTTTTTCTTGGAATTGTGATTCAATGCTGCATTGTGTAAAATGTTGTATGCAGTGTAAGGATGAAACAAGTCAAAACTATACTTTCAATAGTAATAAAAGTACAAATAATAAAAACAATCAGCTTAAAACTAAAAACAGATTTGACTTTCTGAAAAATAGACATGCAAAACTCCTTAGAACTAGGTAGGACCATCTTTTAAGATGTAGCCAGGGAGAAAAGTGAGTGTGTGGAATTTCAATCTGTAATTGGGTTAACAGGTCCATTTTACATCTACAAACAGTACATACATACATTACACTAATACATCACATTACATCATTACCCCATATACCCTATTTCAACTGTGTCCATGCTTTAAGAGTGCAGCCAACAGTCAGTCAGTTTACTGCATTCTCCGAGTTTCCAAGCCTTAGTGTATACTGTTGCTAGGAATCCCCAAAAGGCTGAGTAAGAAAAAAACAAAAAAACTTTTGAGCCGAGAATGCAGGCAGAAACAGGGAGCCCATTCAAGTCTGCAGTCTGTTTCACGCCCCAGCTGAAAGAAGCCACTTTAGAGCTCACAGCTGTTGGTAACAGTGTATCCTTGGACCTCACTGATGTGTATCCTTGGACCACTGATGGAGCAGTCAAAAGAAGGCTTTTTATTGAGGTTCTTTTACAAGCTTCCTTACTGTGACAGCAGTGGTGACTGGGCAAGACAAACTTTTGAAGCTTTGTGAAGGATTCACCAGTGTAATGTGTGGCATAGGCAAGTCTTTAAAAATATGTTTAAAGAGCAGTCAAAGAAGGCTTTTAGATTATTGAGGTTCTTTTACAAGCTTCCTTACTGTGACAGCAGTGGTGACATGCTTAGAAAACTTTTGAAGCTTTATGAAGGATTGACCAGTGTAATGTGTGGCATAGGCAAGTCTTTAAAAATATGTTTAAAGGAACAGACAAAATACATTAGATTTCAGATTAGTTCCTGTTCATGTTTGTACTGCTGCCCAGAGAGGTCAAACTGCAATAAAAAGCACACTTGTGTTTCTTTTTGAGCACAATGCCTTGTATGAAAGTTTAGCCCATTCTTTAACTAGATTTTAGTTAAGATTTTCTGAAGGGGGTGCACGTAGCAGAGTGGTTAGCACTCCTGCCTCACAGCAAGAAGGTCGTGAGTTCAAAACCCGGCCGACTCAAACATTCTCAGAGTCTGCATGTCCTCCATGTGTTACCGTGGGTTCTCTCCAGGTACTCCGGCTTCCTCCCACCATCCAAGCATGTACAGGTTAATCAGCAACTCTGAAGTGTCCCTAGTGAATGAATGTGAGAGAGAATGGTTGTCTGTCTCTAAATGTCAGTCCTGCGACCAACTGGCCATTTGTCCAGGGTGTACCTCGCTTCAGGCCCAAAGCTGCTGGGATAGGCTCCAGTCACCCACAACCCCTAACGGGACTAAGCGATAGAAAATGAATGAATGAATGAATTTTCTGAAGGCTCGTTTTCACTTCCTAGACAACAACATGTCCCTGTTGGGCTACCATAGCTTTTAACTGTCTCTTTTGATGCACCAGAAAAAATAGGTACAATATAACATGACCTTACTTATGACCTACTTTATGACCTACTATTAAAATTGTTAACCTTTCTTTTTGGTTTAATAATCCCTTGAATCTAATGCAAGCTCCAGTCATTAATGGGATTTCTGTTGAATTACAAGAATATCATGAATTACTCTCAATTTATTTCATTGTGCTTTAATGACAGTAAGTGTGTTTACATTCACCCATCACGCTATGAGCCTAGTTATAACTTGCACATGGAGGAACACGGCTATTCATATCCCTGTCCATATGACAAAATATAGTATCCCATATCCCTTCAGACTGAATAGATCCAAAAACAGTAAGCAAGCTGTCAGAGCAGGGCGAGGAGCAATGGGTGGAGAAAAAAGTTATGTTTTTTTGTAAGCCGTTGTTAAGTGAAGCAAGTGAGTGTTAAACATGATACTATAACTGCATAATTTTTGTGAAATATCACTTGGTTATTAACAGCATTACTCAACTGAGCTCATTAATTTATTTCAGTTTACAGTTTGCTGGCAGGTGTGATTTCTCATTTTTCAACATTTTACCCTTATTAGTTTAAGTGATGAGAAGATTTAGAAGTCCTGTGAAAGATGTGAAAGTGATTTGTCAGCTTTACGCTAACATGCCATAGGGATAATGAAACACAGCTGGACTATAGCTACAGTGTATACAGCCACGCCATGAGGGCACATACTCAGAAACAGAGCATCATGGAGTATATTGCATCAGAAACAGAGCATCATGGAGTATATTGCAGCAATGAGCAGTTTGGCTCTGCTCACTCAATCACTGAC
The DNA here is from genome assembly GCA_024416835.2 of Perccottus glenii. NCBI lineage: Eukaryota > Metazoa > Chordata > Actinopteri > Gobiiformes > Odontobutidae > Perccottus > Perccottus glenii. Next base: position 20,249,929 of record CM044552.2, on the reverse strand, counting down.
TTCAGATTAGATACACGGACTACTGTACTAACACATGGGCAGTTTAGTGCACACACACAAAGGCCGTCCTTGTGCTCTGGGAAAGGGAGAGGGCTAAGGCAACAGGAACCCCCCCATTGGTTGTCTTTGGCCCTCATCTGTATGCTCCCCGTCTTGAAAAAACCCTATCAGTCTCTTACAGTGGACTATTGGTCGGTGGATGTCTGCTTATGGAAAGATAAACCCCGGCTTCTTGATAAGCGTCTGCCCAAAAAGGAAACTGTGACGAATGTTGTTTCCTTTTGGTTTTTGTAAGGTTATTTTAAGTGATCACGACATACTTTCTATCTTAACTGTTATTCACAATCTCTACTGCTCCTTTAAGTGCTGCACCTCTCGTGTAAGCATTTAAGCACACACTAGGTTCCTCTCAGCTCACTATATTGGCTCGTTCTGGCCGGCCCTCAGTGCAGGGTAAATATATCCTGTGGTCGGGGGTGGAACACTGCGTGCCCTCATATGGCTTGAGAGCTGTTCTGCCTGAAAGAGGCCAGTGTGTCGTAGTATAAGGTGGTCCCACTCAGCTGTGTCCTTCTCAGATAGGCTGACACTGTCCAAAAAGAAAAAAAAATAAATAACAAAATTCTGTTTTGGCAGTGAGCTGAAAATTACTAAAATCAATTGTGTCCCATGTTGTGAATCAGTCATTTGTAACAGTGCTCATATGGGGCTAAGAATCATTATTGGAACTAAATGACTATAAAGTAGGTCTGGAACCATTCCCATTCAAACTATTTTCCACCAAAATCAATTAATTGGTTGTATGCAGGGGCTTAATAATGGGTCGGGACGCTAGGGACATCCCTACCAATATCTGAAGGTGGTTAAACTGTCTCTACCAATAAATCAATGGCAAAAAATGGGTACATTTATGTACATTTAGCAGACGTTTTAATCAAAAGCAACTTACAAGAAGCTTCTATTCACCAGTGTTACAGCTGGAACACCACTGGAGGCAAAGTGGTGTTCCTGCCCAAGGACAAAACGACAGTATGAACTGTGGGGAGAGCGGGAATTGAACTGCCTACCTTCCAGTTAAAGGACAACTGCTCTACCACTGAACCACTGGTAGAAAACGGAAAACTTACACTCTCATGTTGCTAGAAATAAATGGGTGTCACAAATCCTTCGTTGTTTTCTTTTGGCAAAATGAGTTGCAGAAAACACCCAGGGGTGGAACACAGGGGCTTGTATTTGTTGGCCCATACTGCAACACAAACCAAATAAACCTCATTTTCTCATTTGAAATGTCTCTCAAATGAGTGGAATAGTTTAGTTTGTTCTTTCTTTCTCAGGTAACATGTACAAATACAATAATCTCACAAGAAAAGAAATTCTTTGTACCTGAACAAGCTGCAGTCCCCAGACAGGTGAGCACAACAATAAAACATTTAAGTTTACAAAATTAACATAAAATCATAATGCTGTAATGTGTAAGAATAAGAAATTGCATTAGTCTGACCATAGTCTTGCTGTTTCAAGTGACTGGATGAGGGCAAGAGACTGTAATAAGTTGACAATTTCTTATGACTATAGGCTTTATTCAAACTTGTATTAGTTACAGAAGTTATACTCTATGTACTTTTAACCATAAACCACAAAGTGCATGGTCTCAAAATCATTCAAGTATTAGTGCCCAGGTCATTTCTCTAGGCTCCCATTACGAAACAGAACAAATTATTTCAATAGTACGGTTCAGCCACCACACACAGATACTGCATAATGTAACTCTGAGGGACGACAAGGCATGTCCCAAATGTGTGGGTATCAGGTGCAAACACTCTTTTAAAACAGTACATAGCAACACATAACATAAACAACACATGCTGACATGCATAACTTTTGATGTTTTTTTTCTGCAAAATGTATTCAGATTCTGATGATTATAAAATGTATTGTTATTTATACCTAAATAAATCCTGGTGAGGCTCATATGATAAAACAATGGCAATAGGCTGCGAAGAGTTTCATAATTACAATAAGAATTATAATAAACTTTTCCCATTCAAAAATTGTGAAAAACCATAAAATGGAAAAATCCTTGTCAAAGTGCAATAATCCAGCAGAGGGCAGTAGACCCCACAGAATCACCACAAGCTTTCAGTGTGTACACTTCAAAACTCTTCTCTATCACTTGTGAACATTTGCATGGGGCTGCTTTCAGGTGATTGCTCAAATGTGCAGCCATAATTGTGTTACAGTTTTATCTACCTCATTACAGGAAGTTTCCCTGCAGCTCGAAACAAAGACGAAGATGGCTGCTGTCTACGTACGCCATGTCCCCTTTCGATCCATTGTCGGGCCCTGTTCCCTTGACTGCTCCCTGGAGCTCAATGGGCCGGAAGTGTGAGAGATGTCCACATCAAAGAGCACTGCTCTAATCCACAAATAATGACAAGCAGACAGGATGAATTTAACACACGTCCCCGTGAAAAACAGTTAATCCAGGATGGACAGTCTCTTGAGGATGAGGACAACACCACACCTGCACAAAAACAACATCAACAACAACACATGGGGCGTGGGCTTTGAATATGAGGTTGAAATAATTCTCATTAATTACTAAAGACAGTAGAAGACAAGCAGACAAAGAGACTGTAATGACACACATACAAAGTCACAATGGGCCTATGGAACCCAAGAAGCCGGCAGAGAAGTCAGAAGGTAACACCATATTTGGATTGAATCCTTATTGTTGAAAGTCTGACGTACCGCAGCTACATAAAAGCATGTAGAAGCTCCAGATAACACTTGTTCTAATTTGCATAGAACATTTAGCCCAAATCTCTGAACAGTGTCTCTCATTGTTTGAGATAAATTGCATTGTTTTATGACATCTGTGCAAAAGAGTAAGCACCATTTTCAAAGAATGAGTAAAATGTACTACAAATCTGTATAAAAATCTTTTGTAATTATGACGCTCTTCACAGCCTATAATATATCTTTGTCTTTCGTATATGTTTGAGTAAAAATCCTTTGCACAATACTAGTAATAGAAGGAGTAGACATTTTGCATCACAGAAATGAGCATTTTCCAGATAATTTTAGCTTATGTTTTTCTATTTATTAAAAGGAGCTTGAGGAAGATACCTTTTTTGTCACAATAACTGTTCATCTTTTGTAGTTTTTAATTACTGGTTAACATTTTAACAATTTGGTTGGCGTTTGCAGGAGATTTTTGCAAGCCATAGAATCCCTTCAAAATTCTTGATAGTTTCAGACCAAATATTTTCGACCTTCTGAATTTGTCAACCTTGGCTACTGCCCTGAATATACCTTTAACTTTGAAAGTTCATAATTGAAGTTAGTTGCAGTAGTCCATGGTCTCCCACCTTGGCAAAATGACCATTGTTTGTTCTGTTATCAGAATCACAGTCTTGTGGAAAGACCAGAAACTATATTGGACTGGACCCAGTTTACTTGTGGCCAACATTAACTTGTAGTACACTATTCCATTTATTGTTGACCTTAATTCCTAAAAAGGGAAGTGCAACATATAAGAGTGATAAACTGACAGAAATGAAGTTATTTTAAGAAAAATGTGTTCTATTCTTTTTGTTACATTTGAAATGGTAAAATGGATGTACTGGTTCCCACATAAACACATTGTGAGACTGTCAGGTGGGTAGGCCCCGGAGGTAGATCCTCCATACTCACCTGTACCATTGTTTCTGTGGCCCTTCCTGTGAGGAGCCTGCGTTGTTTGAATACAATGGGGTCAGGCAAATCACAGCAGCTGTCAGACAGACACTCCATCATTGTGACAGAGATGGGGCTGACAATAAAAAGCACAAATGCTCGCCACCACTCACCTCACATACGTTTACACGCTGCCTTTAAAATGGTGCCATTACAGAGATGTGACCATTGTTTTAAAAATACAATGACCATAATATATATTTATTTTTTTACCTGTATTGATGAAAGAGCATTAGGGGCCACTGTAAAAGTCAAAATCCTAAGATTAAATTCAGATGTAAGACATTAAAGTCCAGATTTTAAGACTAAATTCAGAATTCTAAAATGTCTAAACTCAGAGAAAAAAAAAAAAGAAAAGAAGTCAAAGAAAGAAAAGATTTGTAACACAAAATGAATTGTTTATAAAATTCAAAACACCAGAAGAGAAAAGAGTCTAAAATGTAAGATTAAAGTCAAAACTCTGAAAGTCCAAACTCATTATGATAAAAAGTCAAAATTCTGAGAATAATGTCCAAATTGTAAGATTAAATTCTGAATTTGGACAAAAAAGTCGACATTTTAAAATTCAAGTCAGAATCATAAAAACAGCAGAATAAAGTTGAAATGCTGGGAAGAAGTCAGGAATATCTGAACTAAATTGATTTGTGTTCCAACTGTTTTTGGAGTTGTTACAGTAAAGCACCATTTTGTCCTGAATGTTGTTTAGCTCATTCTAAAAATAGCTAAAAAGAACATTGCATATTTTATTTTAAAAGTGGTTGGTAATGTAAATTTTGAGAACTAAAGCTTTGAAAGCATTTATCATCATAGATTTTAAAGCCTGAAAATCCCCAAAAGCAAAATATCAACACCAACAAAAATGCCTCTCCTATCTTTAAATTCAGACTCCATGGTATTTTAGGAAGCATAACTCTTGTATAATGTTTTTCACCAATACAAAGACATTCAAGCACCAGGATATATTGCTGAATTTGATTAGAGTTCATAAATAACCATCACCTAGATTTTTCTTAACTCTACAAACTACAGCGTCCTCAAAGGGTCATAACTCCAATTACAGAGGTATCAGTGGGTTATAACTCAAACTAAAGATTTCCAGTTGCCCCACAAAGCGAGTTTGCCTTTCCAAAGTGATATGTCTAACAGAATATGATTATTGTGTCATAAGTAATACTAAGCCTTTCTATTCACTTTCTAATCTCCTGGTGAACTCTGCAGAGGTAGCCAGGTTATGTTAGCTTGTCGTAAACACTAACGCTAACATTGTACGGCTGAATGTCTTCCAGCTGCCAAGCTTTAGAGGAAAAGTCTATCACAAGTGCCAGAGTTGAGGATTACGGAAAAGAAGTCACTCGGGGAATGTCAACGTTGTCAGACGATACAATCCCATCATTAAGCTTTTATGATGCTACCTTCAAAACACTGGCTTTTATCCAAGTATCGCTGCCTGTAACATACTCACATGATTACATTATTGACGATAGATAATACAATAAAAACAGGGCCACGACCTCGGCCTTCCCTTTAACGGCACTGTCCACTCTGGCCTTGTCTTTAGTGATGGGTGTACCCCAGCTAAAGTCTCTATTAAAGATACTGTTACCTTATCTTCTGAACCTCCTCTGTCAGTCTGCAACTCCGACCTTCTCAAGTTGCCTCAGCTATGATTAGCAATTTCTACCATTATGTATCCCCGTCCTGCATAATTCATGCCTCGAGTATTCTTTGAGGAGAATATGAGAGGGGAATCCCACCCCGCCCCGCCCCAAACAAAACACACAGTCTTGTAGTGGGGGAGGAGAAAAGAAAAACGTGCATTTTTAATTGAGCGAGTGTTTATAATTGATGAGTGGATGAAGGTAGGTGCAGGTTTTCCCCTTCCTTCCATCAAGGGAATGAAATGGTGTGGAAAGTGTTGGGTCATTAGGTTGTTAGGGATCGGGTCCTCTGCTGATCCTCAGTCCGAGTATGACAAAGCTTAAGGAGAGGAGAGTCTATACAATGGCTAAAGTAGAGCAAGGAGTTTGTTCTGCATTGGTACGGTCAGCGATTGTCTCTGCGTATTTCACCTTGAAGGGACACTTGAGAAGTCTGCTATGTTTAAACCTTGTACAATTTTAAATAAGCAGTTTGTTATAAAGAACTAAGTGAGCAGAAAAAGTTCACAATAAAGGCACTTCATCCATAAGCATATGTAATCTTTGACTTAAAATATATATTACTCTTCAAATCAATGCAATATAAATACTTTGACATTTTTCCACAGATGTTATAATCATTTACGATATACAGGATATAAATCTACAGTATTTATTTTATTTTGGGGAAAGTGGAATTCTTGAGAAAACTGAAGTCCTCAAATAGTTATTACACGTCTCTTCAAAGGTGGGGTGTGTACATAATGGCCTTTTTGGTGATAACAAATGTGCAGATTGCAATTCCACACCACAAATTATTTTTCTAGAGCATGTGAACAGCTATGGCGACATGCAGGGACATACTGTTGTCTATAAAAAGACTCCATAGATTGAACTGATGTGATTTTACTTTAAATCCTATAAAAAGCAAAACAAAAAAACAAGTAATTCCACTGAAATGGTTTCTTTGAAGCTTTTCATGATGAGTTTACTAAGATTGACAAATGTGAAAAACGTTTTTATTATGTTAATATACATTCTTTGTTTGACCGTTGAAATCTTACACAAAGCATCGTTAAAGATCAAATTTAAGTGTTTTGAAGTTACAGGACCTGCAATATGACTTAGTACCAGTAGGGGGAGTCATGAGATTGCGCAGTGCTCAGTCAGGCTCTGTCATAAATTAAACTGACAAGGATTCTTAAGAAACATTGATGTGGTGTTTTAAACAAGTGGTATACTTTTCAAGTTATACATTGTACTGTATGCATAAGAACAATTTGAAGGCCATGTTCTAGTCGCTCAACAATAAAAAAAGTGACTTTGACCTTGTTTTTATGAACAAAATGATCATCTGAGTTTGAGTCATCTGAGTGACAATTTACGCAATAAAAGCATCATAAGCAGTATGTATTATTTTGAAGATTAACTATTTGCGCTCATCAAAGACAAATAAAAAAGAATCATGTGACCATTTACTACAATATAAAGCTGCATTTTATTTAAAATGATCTCTTGTATTGTTTTTAATGTTTTTAGGTAAATTGTTTTCAACAAGTTCTACAGCTTTGCAGATTTCAGAGAATAAGGTTACAAGGTGGCACTTCACAAATGGTCTAGTGTCGCTCTTGAGTAATTCTTAATCGCTGTGTTTTCATCTCAGGGGCTGGACAGTAATGACCGGCTCTGAGTGACTGACCATGGGAATGGGCACAGCTTAAATCCCCTTCATCCCTGTCCCTGTGTGCCCCAAACCTTCACACACACGGAGGGTTACAGAGTTGAATCTGCTTTATGGTGTGGCCAGCCTTTGATTCACCGCTCAATGAAACCTGTGACTATTTTAATTAAGGCCAAAACACACTGACAGTGCAGCACGCGGAAATCCGCTGCTGTGCACATAAAGGCCGCTAATGCTTTTCTTCCTGTCGACGCAAGGCTGGCCTCCTTTTGTCACACTGATCACACCATCTCAGTCATTTTCTTGATTTATCTTTGTGTTGAGCAGAAGATGAGGAAAAGTATGTGTATTTACTTATGTTCTACAAGCTTATTAAATTTCCTGTATTTTGGCTGATGTTTCAAAAAAGTGGGGACAAAATGGAGCAAACGGGCTTACTGGAAAATTTCTGTAGATTGCTGATAACCTCCTCACAAACACTGCTGGATAACGGGTTGGGAAAAACATGCTGACAGCCGAGCCAGGTGAAACTGCTTCATGCAGGACTGACATGTTTGTGAAAGAAGCTTGCTGTGCCTCAGGGCATGTTCTTTTCATCATGGTACAGGATATAAATTATATCTAATGGTCCAGGTGTATAGGTTTCAACTCTAGCTACAATAAACTTAAAACCAAAAATGTATCTGATCATTTTGAGTTTTTTAGTTTCTCTCCATTCTGTGTTAACTAACAAAGAAGAAGTGCAGTGGTCATCAGCTGACACAGGAACAGCTGACAGCTGTCTGTGGGCTCCATGTTAGTCACACAGGTACAGTTCTCTGTCGTGGTGGTATTTTGACAGATGTTTCACAGAGGTTTGTGTTCGCCGCAATGACAAGTCCTCTCTTCCTCTGGGGATCAATGTCTGTCCTGTTCTCCTGCCAATCTGATGTTTATCTGCTCGGTGATCAATCACACTGTCGACAGCATGTGGGTTAGTGTTACCAGTCCCACTGTCTCTCTGTGGGCCGCTGTAGGTGCATTTCAAAGACAGGTAATACCGGATTAAAGGGGCGGCGTGTGCTTCATACACTGTCATGACTTAAAATGAGGAGAATGGTGATGGCAGATATTTGGCAGTAAAATGAACACAAGTATAACGGGCTTAATTAGTAAGATGACAAAAATGAGTAAATAGTAATTACAGCAGCATCAGGCTTTCTATATGACACATACTACAATTTTGTTGGTCTTCCTGACCATGGTTTGGTTTCAACAGAATCCCTTACTTCTTAATTAGAGTTGTAACACTGCGGATTCTGGGGCATTCTCAGTTCCTTGGATATCTTTTTATATCCCTTTCCTGTTTAATACAGTTCAATTACTTTTTCCGCAGATCCTATGACAATTCTTTTGCTTTTCCCATGACTCAGAATACAGAAACATCAGTGCAGCACTGGATATAAGATGCAAGGGTCTGTCAGGAGCCCAGAAACTCACTGACATTTTATACACACACTGATTACAAGCAATAAATGGCTTCACCCAACCACTAATGAGTGAAAGAAAAGTTTTTGTGTTATTATTCATATTCCCTGAAAAATGGCCTAAAGAAAATCACAAATTCTGCCATAATGAGCATAACTTATGAGCACAACTGTACTTGCAGTGACCAAGCCTCTCTCATGGTACCTCTCAAATGGTCCTCGTGTAAGGGCGCGCCATAAGGCGATTTTACAGCAAAATACAGCGATATACCTCCGTCCACCAGAGGGCAGGCTCCAAAAGCGGAAATATAAGGAGAAACCCAATGGCGACTTTACAAGTGTAAAAATCATGTTTACAGCCTGGTACAAAAGATGGCTCCGGTCTCTAGAGCTAAGTTTTTACTACGTGACAACTCTGGGTTGTTTTAGTAAAACAAAACTATTGTTTTACTATGGAGTAAAAGCCGAAAAGCCCGGATGTAACGGCCATTTTATTGCCCGTTCATAATGACAATATTGGTGAATAGGGGACCAATGGGCGGATAACATCCATATTTTTACAATCTATGACAGTGACAGTAGTTTTAGAAATTTTACAAGCCATCTTATTGCAATTACCACGTTTTTACAGACTGACATTTACATTTACATTTAAGGATTTATAAATCATTTACATGATATTTTGCATATTTTGCTCAAAACACAATGATTATGTTGCAGTTTGGCCATTTGTTTACACAAACGCAAACTTTTGAATCAGGCCCTGGAGGTTTTGGTTTTTTTGCAGCACCCGCTCTATTGTTGTTTAAACTGTCCTATGAAAGTCCTATGAAAGCTATTGGTTGTTGGACACACTCCAAGTTAATTCATTAATTTTGGTCATCTTTAAACAAACAAAACTTTGAATTGGGGATGCACGTGGCAGAGTGGTTAGCACTCCTGCCTCACAGCAAGAAGGTCGTGAGTTCAAAAACCCGGCCGACTCAAACATTCTCGGCCGACTCCGGTCTTTCTGTGAGGAGTCTGCATGTCCTCCATGTGTTACTGTGGGTTCTCTCCAGGTACTCCGGCTTCCTCCCACCGTCCAAAGACATGTATGTACAGGTTAATTGGCAACTCTAAAGTGTCTCTAGTGAATGAATGTGAGAGTGAATGGTTGTCTGTCACTGTCTGTCTCTAAATGTTAGCCCTGCGACTAACTGGCCACTGTCCAGGGTGTACCCCGCCTCAGGCCCAAAGCTACTGGGATAGGCTCCAGTCACCCGTGACCCCTAACGGGACAAAGCAGTAGAAAATGAATGAATGAATGAAAAATTTGAATTTCCATGTATTTTCTTGACAGAAAAGGTGTCGTCTGAAGCTTGGGCCTATTGCGCCGATCCTTTTTACATTTAATTTATTTTTAAGGTGACAAGATTTTAAAACTTTAAAAAGACAGCACCTTAACGGTTAAATTCCATAACGGAAATGGCAGCACAAAATCAATAAAGGCTACTACCAGTAAACACAAAAAAAACGTGAACTGATTGAATTACCTTTACATTTAGTCATTTAGCTGACGCTTTTATCCAAAGCGACTTACATTAAGGTTCCATTCACCAGTGTTACAGCTGGAACACCACTGGAGGCAAGGTGGGTTAAGTGTCTTGCCCAAGGATACAACAACAGTATGAACTGTGGGGAGACCGGGAATCGAACCACCTACCTTCCGGTTGAAGGACGACCGCTCTACCACTGAGCCACTATGAATTGAGTACCTTTTTTTTTTTTTTTTTTTTAACATGTAACAAACATGTGCTTTCCTTAAAGCAAACAGTTGTATTGTTCGTTAAGCTTGTTAGTAAATGGTGACTTTCATTTTGGCTGATGACAGACTGAAACGGTGAAAGCAGGAGAAGGGACGCTTTGCAATAGCCCCCCATTTAAACACGTAAATGGACCAATCAGTGTTGAGTTACAGACATGTAGAACACTGTTGATCTTTTCCAATTGGTTAATATTGCCGTAACCATGGCAATTCTGTGAATGACACACAGACAGTCTACTGACAAATGAGTAACAAGCAAAGTGCGCTGCTTTGGCTTTATGATGCAATGGCGGTAAAAAAAAAAAATTAAAATGGGACAACTGGGACAGGATGAGGGGCTATCAGGACGTATGGTCACCCTATTTATTTTACACATTTTATATTTACATACATTACAACAAGACCAACAATAACAATGACAACAATAAAATGCCCTCCAACTATCACCATCACTTCTGACAAACACACTTATATTTTTCAATAACATTTGCTTTGTACATTTACATTCCTTCATTTAGCAGACACTTTTATTCAAAGCGACTGACATTAAGCTTCAGTTCACCAGTGTTACAGCTGGAACACCACTGGAGGGAAGGTCTTGCACAAGGACACAATGACAATATGAACTGTGGGGAGAGCGGGAATCGTACCACCAACCTACCGATTGAGGGACACACTTTTAATTTGTCAACTACATTGTTTTATAAATTAACCCCTATAACGACACTACAGCTACTTTTTTGTTTGTTCTCACCTTAGCTTTTTGAAAAAACTACTTCTAATAGAAAATTGTCTTAGAAAATAATTTAGAGGGAGTTCTGGCTTTACTTCTTGTGTGTAATGACTGTATCAAAAGGAGTCACAGCACAGCTACTGGCCTGGCAGACATATTAGAGTGTATCAAGAGATGAGCATGTCCACATGAACACAGATCATTTGGATAATTTTACAAACCACTTGTTTTACAACCAATGTGTAAACGGCATCTGTATCTCATAGACTAACATTTTATTGTTTTAAAATAAAGACTTTTGTATAATTCTGAAAACAAATTAATTGTGTTTTGCATATCTCTTTGGTATTATCTTTATATAAATACTGCAGAACGTTCCCACAAAACTTCTTCCTCAAGTTGAAACTGATCTGACAATCCATTCATGTTTTGTTAACAGGCCCTAAAACCCCAGTTAGTGACAGTAAGTTAAGTGAGCGCCTGAGTAAGTAGCAACTGAATACTGTACTGCTAAGCTGTCCCATGTTTCCACTAACCACAGCCCAAAATAGTGCCCTTAAAGTCTCCACACTTAAAATGAATGATTAATGACCAGTCCCCACTCACTGCAAACAGGCCGGAGTCTGGATTTTTTTCTCCCTTAATGCAGGTGTCAGTAATCCTCCTTTTGGCTTTTTCAAGAGATGTTTTTTGCCTGAGGAAATGCTTGACCAGATCCCTACTGCGTTTGAAAACAGTGTAATCTCTCAATCCTTGACACAGCAAATAAACACTGCAGAGAAACAGAGCCGGGCAACTTTATCTCCGACTTCCTTCCACATTGTCTCTTTTGACAACTTTTAAGGTGAGCCTAGGGCGAGAGAAAGAAGAAGTGGCGACATTTGGAAGGTTAACAAGCCCCCGGGTGTTGTAGCGGAGGATTGAAGGTTAAGTGCACGTACTAATATTCACAAAAAGGAACTTAACACCTTGGAATACAGTGACAATACGTACACTTCCATTTGCCATTAGCTTTTTTAAAACAGCTGTCACCTTTTTCCTTAATGAAAAGTACATTGGACTGAAATTTTCTCTCCTATCAGATGCTAAAGTTACCAGAAGAGAAGAAAAATGCTTTTTGGCTCGGTGTGTCGGTTCATTCTCCAACAGCCTCAGCTCTTAATTGAAGGTTAATGTGTGTTAACCTCCCTCATGAATTACACCTACAGACACCTGAACTCCTCCACTGACCACTTCCCCAATCCCTCATTTTAATTGGACGAGACACTCCTTTATTCCACCCAGGATAGCTTTGTCTCACACCTAAACATTGGAATTTTGGGTCGGTGCCTGCTTATTGTGTTATGACAGTTAGTAAAGTAGGATAATAAATGTACACTGTCTGGTGGTTGTCAATCCACTATGCTGCAACAAAAATTAGTGGCCTTTACAAATGGTTAGTGGTAAAAAAAAACAAAAAACTGCACTATTAAGCTCCTTTTTAGAAGATTCATTGATACATATTACATCATTATTTCCATGTTATTTGTTAGACAGTCTTCATTGATTGTAATTAGGTTCAGCCGAAAAAAATTGTGAGGCATTTTTGGAGTTCCCGCTAGATGTAGAAAGAGAAATCCACCCTTTATCCATTTCAGTTTACTAATATTTAAACCTTTCTATATTATCATAAATACAAAATGCACATCAGGGGATAAGTTTAATGTTTAAAGGAAACTAGGGTTGTGTGACCTAACATTGTACCAAAAGCATGATGAAGTAGAAGCTAGTGTCTTACTTGTCTAAGCACTACAAAAAATATGACTATACTATAATGTTATTATAGTATATTATAGTATATATTATAGAGGAATGTTATATATATTAAATGTTATGTTAATATGGTTATTGTCATTTGTGTGTGAACGGTTACGATTGCAAATCAAGGTAGGACTATATGTGGAGCTAGCTACTAGCTTGTTCTCGCACTTGTTTAATCTCTTCCAATACTGCCATACGAGTTCTAGCAGTGTGACTTTTTGCCCCCCTTTTCTCTGTACAGCTCTGTAGAGCAAAAGGCACATGTTCAATTTAAAGCTCCACTACCTGATTTTCTTTTTGCAGTCCCTGTCTTAGACTACACTCTCCGGCAAATGCAGCCTAGGGACCTCTCCTGCTTTCCTTTAAAAAAATAAAACCAGACCAATTTTTCCTTTACAAAATACTAACAAATACTAAAGTTTAGAGCTTAGCGTTAGCTTAGTGTTAGCTTAGCGGCAACTTAAGCATCAGTTATCGCTGCCTCACACTACGTGATTGAATTGACAGTAGTTATTCGTGTATTACGTTGATGTTTTTGAGCTTTTTTTCTGTATTAAAAGACATATTCAGCATTGAAAATACACTTTATTGTCAGCTATTAAACTTTTTGGTACGTCACATTACAAGCCAGTGTAGATCAATGGAAGCGCTCCTTTTTTTGAGCATATGGTTTGCACTAATGTGATTGGCCAAGGTTTTTTGTTTTTGGGTTCCAGGTTTTCATCTATTTAAATACCTTATAAGAAACAGTAGATGGCATCATAAAGCCTGTTTTTTTTTTTTTTTTTTTTTCACAAATGATGATTGCTTTTACAAAATACTATTTACTAGGAAAAAAGAGTCAGGTACAGTCAGTTTAAATTTCACAGAAATAAACTAAATAAAAAAGATATAATTGTTCTGTAATCTGGTGCTGTCAGATAGGTGGAGTAATACTTTTATCAGTCTATTCAAGCATGTGATAAAGTATAATATAACACTTTTTGTTCATACAATACCTCATAAGGAAAATATAATAATTAAAAAGGGGTGGAGTCCAGTGCACATATTATGGTTGCTACGCCCATGCTTTGAAACCATGGCATGGTTCCTAAATATTGGGCACTTGTATCTATACTCAGTGTCTGCTAGTACTTTGTTTTCAGTACTTTCCCTCCAAGCCATTACTATCTTTTATCATACTATTCGTTTAAAAGTACTTTCAATAAGACACAAGCAGCAGCCTTGACTCAAAGTGACTTTTCCCAAAAACCGTTAAAGTGATGTGTCAACAAGATTGGGCAGATTTCAGTGTTGTGGCCTAAAAAGCAGATTGTTTACCAGTTTGAGCTCTTACAAGCAGATTGTTGCTGTACAACAGACGCAGCACAAAGCACTCTGATAGAGACACAACACATCCTCAGGCCGGGATCAACAGCACTAATGGGATTAGAGCCGCACACTGCAAACGGCACATATCCTGCGAGAAAAGTGACACCATTAGGCAACTTTCACCCCAGACTTTTACCAAACCTTAAAATATGAATGAGAAAGAAGTATACAGATTTTTTTACACCGTCATAACAGAACCTAATAGTGTTTTAAGCTCTGACAACTGCTCTTTTCTATTTCCTCAGAGGCCTTATTCCATTCCCATACTTGGTGTCACCTCTAAGGGGCAGCAGAGGCCTACAATAACCAGAGGCTGCTCCTGTGAGTGGACGGTCGCTGTCAGGACATGAACACAAACCAGGGAACAAAGGACCAAAGTTTACCACCAGCCAAACACTTTCATGGGGACTTCTCTTTGCAAGAAGAAGCCCGTAAGGTGTTGCTTTTGTCGAGTTCACCTCAGAAGTTGACTTGATAAACCAAGGTAAGTTCAAAAAAGTATCTATCTCGCACACATCTTGTCTTATTCCTTCACCAAACAGGTTGATAATGTTTTTTATTTTCCCTTTTTTTCTGGGTGGGCTGCTCTACAGTGAAGTGAAGGGGCCTCGGTTCAAGGGTATCAAATTATATTGTTCATAAAAAAAAAGAAAACAGGGCATAAAGTACGAGCCAAAAGTTTGCTGATAAGTGAGTGTAGTCTGTGGGATGCGACAGAGATTAATAAAGTGAAAAGGGGAGAGGGTGACGCGGGGGTGAGGTGAGCTGAGGGCCACACAGCGCCACATGAAAGTGGGAACTCTCTGCCGCAGCTGTCAGCAGTTTTTAATGTCAACTTTGCATTTGATTCCAAGAGGAGGCCACCGAACTTGTCCCACTTTGTCCATTCCTCCACCGACAGCTCCAGAGCTAATGTTGTACTTTTGTTGGATGGCTGTAGGATACTGTAAAAAGCTTGAAATGCACCCCGCATCGCAACCGTGCTGTGTTCAATCAATTCAAAGTGAGGAAAACGAGGCCCAGTGTTTATCTGAGGTTCCATGTAGAATACAGTAATCTTTAGCCTTTACGTTGCGCTGTAATTGAATCAAGTCATGATCTTTCATCCCTGTAGTTATTTTAAGACATGAATGACACAACAAAAATTGAAATGCACACTAAACCCACACCGCCACAACCCCTCCCCCCTTTTTTCCCATTTCAACAAAAGGTCACAAATTCAATCAGCACCACCGCTATTGCCATAATAATATATGTATGGGAAAACAGCTACAGTTACTGACCGGCGAATTCTTGGGCTGCCTCTGGTCATTTTGTCTTGGTGCTGAACAGAGGCGTCTCTCACTGGAGTTATCCATTAATCCCAGCGGCTGAGAGGGCAGCAGATTCTCTCCTTCCCAGGTCTTTTACGCTCACTGCAAGTGCTAAAGCTCAGTCAGTGTAAACTGTACTGTTGTTGTGTAGAATTGTTTGTTTGATCTGAATTGTGGTTTTAGCAAATGGATGCGTGATGAGTGAAGTCCTTACAGTTCTAGTCCATTCTATAAACATATTAAAGGAATGGATTCATTTACTAAAAACTTTTAAAGACTTTTGAGAATTCACTTTTTGAATTTAGCCACAAATAAATCATCATTTACAAAGGTTTTTGTGATGTAATGGTATGTCAGGTTTTTGAAAGCACTGTTTTTTGGAATTGTTAATTTATTTTGAATTGTGGTTTAAGCATATGAAAATGCATGTGCTATGAATGTCTTGCTGCACTTATGAACTTAAAATATTGTTAACTGCTGTTTCATACATTTCTTGTGAATTACGGCATAGATGTATTTATTTCATGTAAATACATTTTTTTATAATCTATTTGTTATCTCTTTTAAATTTTAACTAGACAAATCAATTGAAGTTAATTGATGGTTCATGTATTTACATCTTTATAATAGGACCATATATCTTTACTGGTACATGGTATCCACACCTCTTAGTGTAAATACACCTCATTAAAAAAATCATTCTCCACAATGTACCTCATTAAGTGTCACTAATCTACTATTGACTGTAACATTACTATACTATTAACATTATACTATACTATATATTCTATAACTATTGCATGTTTGGGGGAATTTCTGACTTTTTTGTAGATCAAAAGTCCACCAGTGAACAATAAATCATACAATAGATGATACTTTTTGTCATGACCCCTAAAATTCCCCCAAAATTCAACACAGTGTTTTTTGCACATTGTATTTGCACTATTGATTATGTTGCCTACTTTAAACATCCATGTTATTGAAAATACTTATACTACTTTATTATTAATAATTTCAATTCCCTGACCATATCATGTTCATTACAACTAAATTCGGGGGTAACGTTAAATTATAGCTGTATAGCTATAAATATATTGTCATTCACTAACCTTGCTTCTTGACTATTCCTTTAGATATTCTATTCTTTTAGATCCCAGTAATGTTCCAAGTTTCAACCAACAGGGTATTGTTATTGTTATAATCTATTTGTTACCTACCCTTCCATATTGTTTGTCCATATTTCAGTCATGCAAGGTTTTTAAACCGCTTGCAAACTTTGCCAATGCAGATCAAATCTTTGAATTAGCATTCTTTCCTTGTTTCTAACTTCTAATTTTACAAACAGCAAATTAAGCATCATCAATATAATAAAGTCCAATAGAGTTATTTTTGCCAAAACGCCTAATCTTCAACATGGGCCTTACGTTCATGTTCATATCCATTATGTATTTAGACATATTCATAGTTTACTGTTGTAATTTCAATCCACACTACTGCCTTTATAAATGGTCCTCCACAAAAAGCATCAAAAATAATTATTCCAAAATATTCTTCCCAAAACTTTTTGTAAAAATTTATTATTGTGATAATTCATTGTTACAGAACTGAAACAATATACAAGAGATACTGTAGCTCTCAGCAGGTACAGATTTAGACAGTGTCTTGCCTAGTAACACGTGGAATAAAAATAAAGTTGAATCCGTCTAATTTTCCCAGCGTTTCTTCTAAATTATGTCATTTCATTCAGTGGCAGTACCTAAAATTAATAAGAAAAAGAAGGTTGAAAATGAAGGAGCATGATGGAGTGAAATGAGCAGGAGAGGAAACAGCGTGGGGAGGGAAATGAAGGAAGTTGAGAAGAGCAGCTTCATTAATGCACCGTCACAGCTCCCATTAAACTCCTTTAGCAACAAACTACTCTTTTAAGTGGCACCCAGAAAGAGATGCTAAATAAATACATCAAAATATTCTTCTTCTAATAGAACACATTGTATAATTTTATATCTATTTCTTGTCCTTTCTGCAAATTTTTGTTTCAATACAACATCCAGCTGGAAAAGAAGAGAGCACTATTTCCCCCCTGTGATATTTTTTTTGCCAGTGATCTCGGCTTCTCTTGCAGCAGGCGTTTTTAAAAGCCTCGCATCTATTACCTTTCAGCGGGTAAATACCTAACGCTGGAAACATTTGTCAATGTATGCAGCTGGCTGAACAGAACAGATTATTAGGAAGCCAGAGGAAAACACACACACTGCTTCTTTCTCCAAACACCACCAGTTCTTCAAATGTTTCTGGAGCCAAAGCAGCTGTGAATACATACAGCAGCAGCACCACCGGCCATCTGCAAATGAATTGTGTATACTGACTAACAAGAGTATTTATTAGGCCACTGTATCATTAGTAATTATTCAAGAGTGTAAAGTGTGATGGTATGTCGAAACAGGCGGAGCATTGTGTAATGCCGTTATGCCGGTTGTCTTTGTGCTGCGTCGTAGTGCGGAGCGTTTTATGTGGTTTGTATTGTGTGTTTACATCAAGCCTCATTAGAGATTTATTGCTGACGCACTGCAGCTCGTTCGCTCAGAGATGCTGGGGTCAACACAGTGGAAAAGCCCGAGCTTATTGTGAATTATTGAAGAAGAGGCAAATGGGCTCTTACTTTGAAAGGAGAAAGTTTGAACTTTTCTTTAGCATGTGGAAATTGAGGGTCCAAGGTCGAATAACAGTTTAAAAGGAACAATAAGTATGACAGTGATGCAGCAGTCCATGACGAGGAACAGGGGAACAGTTAGTAAAAGAAGTAAACGGCAAATAGACACCTACTTTCAAAAGAAGTTTGTGGCGCCAACATTTTTTAGCTAAAATTGCTTGTTCAAAACTTTAAAACAGAAACTAGTGTTACTGTTTCTAACTCAAGTTGATCTCCCAATAGGTCTTGCTTAATAAGAAAATTATTTTTAAAGCAGTTTTTGCCTTTATTTGACAGAGATGGGAGCTAGACAGAAAACAGGGATCAGAGAGAGCGGTAGATTCTGGAGGAATCTCAAACCGTGGTCCTTCTGTTTGAGTGATATGCCCTACCAGGTGAGCCAACAAGCCTTGTTGGCTCACCTGGGCATATAACAACAAAGAATGACAGATACAAATAATGCAGTGCATTATATTTTGTTGGGAACAAGGTTTCGAAATGAGAAAGGGCAAGTGTTTCATTGTTTATGGTAAAAATGCCCAGCAAAAACAAACCAAAAAAGTGTCAGGCAACACATCATTGCTGCAGTGTGATGGTCTCTTTGGTTCAGCTTGTAAAGATAGAGAAAAAGTGAGGCTAAATACTAAGGACTAACAAGGTCAAATCTCTGTTTCAATAGGGACAAGTACAACCATTTCTTGAGGGCAATAGTTCCCAGTAAATCAACATTTTTAACATACCTAGAAAAAAAACTACAGTCTAATATATTTTGCTGGTGACAAAGTTTGTAAATGAGTAAATTGGAAACCTAGCACTATTGGTAAGGTTTAAATCTCATTTCAGCAACAATAAGTACACAAGTTCTAATGGATTAAAAATGAATCTTCTGAAACTGTACAACGTGCAGCTCAAACATGGAATCACATAACTCAGTTTTTAAGGAACAATAGATGCTGCAGGGAGGTTTTGTTGAAAAATAAAAACAAATGTCAGTAAATGGTAATTACTACTGACACCCTTTTGGCAAAGATCCATCTTAATATGTATTTTAAAATAGAAAACTTGAGGCTAAAAACTAAAGACTAACAAGGTCAAAAGCACAGTGTCTAAGGAACAATAAGTACACCAGATGCTGCAGTGCAATATGTTTGACTGGGGAGAGGCTTTTGAAAGGTGCTAATGTATTCACAATGGCTGAGCCACGGGCAACACTCGAATATAGTGGTCCGCGCACAACTAAAATGAACCGAGCGCTGGTAAGGAAACGCTACAAACATCAATAGTGCGACGGCAGCGGCCTCCTGTTGGGTCCTGTGGCCAGTGTTGTGCAAACAGCAGAAAGTTGCAGCGTGTGAAGGGTAATGGGACATCCAACGCCAGGGGACAGCAGGCGGCCGAGTCACACACCGCTGCCGAAAGAAAGATGAAGTCATCTCAGGAAACAAGTAGACACACTCCACTTCGAATTTCGCCCCAAACAAGATTAAAGTGACATTATTCTATGAGAGTGTGGCAAGAGTATTAATCTTACACATAGAGGCAGGGGCTAGACAAACACGGGCCGGCTGCAGCGGTGTGGGGCCACATCCTTTATTGTGTCAGGATATATACAGAGAGGTCTGGAACAAGCAACAACGAGCCTTGTCTTATTTTATAATGCAATAACAGGACCATTACCTCTGTTATAACAATCACAGAGAGTCTTCTTTGTCAAGTGTTTTTTCAGGGGGGTTTAAGTGAAAGCATAAAAACCTGAAACATAAAGAGAATTCAGTTTAGTTTTGGTCCAGTTCATTGTAATTCATTAAAAAAATTAAATACATCCAGAAACATGTATTGTTTTATATAGTGCAATCAAATGTATTAAATTAATGGCTGTATACATTTAGCAAAAGTATATGGTTCTAAAACAACATAGAGGAGATAGTCCATGTTGTTTAGTACAGCAGCGTTTTGCTTTACAAGCTACGTATAACGTATGTAGATATAGTTGTTACTGATTTAAGTTTTGACTTTTTCCAGATTATTATAAACAAACACACTATAATGCATTTTTAGAAGATACAGCCTATATTATTATACTTTGTGTAAACATACAAGCTGAACTGATTTAAAAAGTAAATGCACTTAATTGTAACAGCAAAAAAATAAACTTGCAAATCTTTATGCAATAAATCAACTGCAATATCTAGATATACTGTAGGAGCGAGAGTTACAATGTGGAAAAGAACCACTTAAACTGCAAATGTGAATTGAAAAATAAAAATAACTGTCATGTCCTAAACAGTGTTGTTTAGTACAGCAGCCATCTTACTATAAAATACATAAATAGATATACAGTATGGCAGTATGGCAGCCATCTTGCTAAACTTGCTACAGTATATGTACATTGTTAGCTGTACTGTAGATGTGACAGATAGAAAATGAGTTAGAAATGATTTAGGCTAATTTGAATGTGAATTAATAAATACCCTTTTAAATTATTTTTAATTTTTTTGCTATTTCTAAAAGAAAATCTTATGCATTGTTAAAAGAAAACCATTACTATTATGCCCTGTCTCCTGTCTAAATAAAGTAAATGCTTTATAAGTTGTTGCAGAGTGAATTACCCTGAAGAACTACATTTTGTCATCCCAGTGAAAGTTTTGTCCCTCCACCCACATCATTTAAGAATTCAGACCCTCCAATCTTTTAAGTAAGCGTTACATTGGGGTTTAGTTTGAACCTGTTGCATAAGTAAGGCCTGTTTCTCAAACCCCGCTGTGAAAGACAGAGCTTTAATGAGTGGGGTTTAGGCCCCTCCACCCATCGAGCCCACCACCCTCAGCTTGGTCTCCTAATGAGCCATCATCATGCAAAACTGCCAGCTTGATACACATTAATTGGATTTTCACTCTTTTTCACCAATTAATTGAGCAGCATTGTCATGTTGGCCAGCCTCTGTGGGTTTCTAAGAAAACAGGGAGGCTTCCCTCTTTTTACTCGGACTCTAATGGCCACTGACTGCAGAGGGGAAGCACTTTTTTTCCCTTCTTTTCTTCTTTACAAGCGAGATCAGCTATCTCATTATAGGCTTATGACATTTGTTGGAGCCAATCCTTTTGTGAAGAGAGAAAACAGTTTGTGTGCTGCTCAGTTGAAGCCTTTTACAGTTTGTTAACCTGCCTTGGCCAGTGCCAGGGCCCCCGGGGGGTTTGGAGGGGGAGGTGGGGAGAGAGGCCTGATGTGCAGTGAGTTACTCGGATTCCCCGCACCCTAGAGGACAACACCACAGGGCGAGGGGCGAGCAATCCCGCGCCGCCTTGTTCAACAAGCACTGCGACAAGCGCCCAACGCAGCTGAGCCGTTCACAAGGCGTTGTTTGATATGTTGACACGTCGCTGGTGTTTCCAATTCTGCCAGGGGGATTTCAGCTCACATGTGGTGGAAAGCCATTTGGGGAGAGTGCAGTAATATTTTAGGAACCAGGATGGATTTAATCTGAGAAGAAAGCTGAACGTGACCTTTGGTTAATCATCCACCAACATTGATATTTGAAAGGCGAGTCCTGGTTACAAAGAGTTTGGGTCATGACTGCGGGTGTCTAAATATTAACAGTGTAATGCTGTTTACAGTGGGTGCCATGGCGATGACAAGGACAAGGCAACACAAAGGCAGCATACAGACACTATACTTTCTGGGTTATCATTTTAAGTGGTGTTCTGTATCTGTTTATCTGTATATATAATATATTATATGTTGAGTACATTCTACAAATGGTAGATCATTTGGATTCTGACCAATGACAAATTAAAGTTGCATTACCAAATTTGTTTCTCTTTTTCTCTTTATTAAAAAGGGTCAAACCAATGTAGTTTAGAGCATGAATATTATTAAAATCTTGTGAATGCATTGCAAATGTTTATCTTTTTTTCATGGTGATCCCTTTTTCTCAGTGTATTTCTTTCTTTGTGTAAGCAGACAGAGTCAGCACTGGAATAGACCTTTTCTCTTTGTTTATTGGACGCCAATGTTAGCGTCCTCAGCTCAAGACCGTCTTCTATATAACATTTGGAAAAAGTCTTTGATAATAAAGCCTAGATGACATTCCATATTCTCATAGAACGTTCCTAACAATATGCCATTGGGGGAAAAAAATGCACACTTTCCATTTAATGACCACACACTAATGGTAGAGTGTTGTACAGTTTGTATTATCATTCTCAGTTTTGAAAGGGGAGTGCATGATGGTAGAAGTGTGTGGAATCAGCCCATTCACTGACCTTTGTGGGGTTTCATGGATTTTCTATGTTTTCGCTTATGCCCAACAATCCAAAGACACACAGCAAATTGTTAAATTTAAATTGGCCACAGTGAATTAATGTGAGAGTGAACTGTTGTGTGTTGGAGTCTGTACGAGTTACCCTCTGTGATCCATAGAGGTTAAGTAGCTCAAAATAATTGAATGAGAAATCTTTGAAGTTGAACACAAACCCTAAAGTTAAAGGGGCCCACATCCTTTTCAGATATCTCTATTTGAGTTTTTCTACTTTCAAGTCAGAGTAGAGTAGTACAAGTTATGTGTATAGAAATTCCAGATTCCAAAGAAAGAAACAATAATTTACTAGAGTCAAACATATTTGACATGGAAATGGGTGACTGTGGTCTTTTCACTTGCTGCTAAAGGCCGTCTGGACACAAAAGAATCACAGACATAAAACCTCCAGATTAAAGGATTTCTGTGAGGAGCACTTCCTGAGGCGACCACAGTTTGACCACATCACTGCTCATTATGACCGCACTCTGCGCTCGGGTCAAGGCGACATCCAGCATTATCAGCAAAGTTAACTACATCCTGTTGATCCATGCCATATTCACGCTTATGCTGTAATTGCATTTGCAAACATTACATGCTTAATTTGTCTCAAAAGAAGAACAGCTTTTCCATCATCGGAAAACAGACTATTTTGATGAATATGGCAAATATGATGGCTTTAACTATGCATGCAGTAAATACATCACATTTACAGTAAGTGAAATATGTTATAGTGAAAAAATAAATAAAAAATCTCTCTGCATCGGTAGCTTTCAGAGAACAGTGAGCTGCTATTGATCCTTTCCTTCATTTTGACAATTATTTAATGTAATAGTCGTCTAAATGGTGTCGTTTGATGTCGGAGCCATTCATTCAACCTGAAGTGTACTGAAACAATAGCTACAACAGCTCTCTGGGGTAAATGAAAAGACACTCCGTCAGCTACTGTTTCCAAAGCTAATGTTCCAGCAGAAACCATTTGGTCTAAATCAATAGCTCAGTCGGAGAGAGGGGTGAAGGTTAGAGGTCAAACCTGCAGAGAAAAAATACTCCTCTGATTTGTTAATCAAGGCCAGTAGGTTTAATTAATCGATTAAGGCTTGAAGAGGAGGCGTGGTGTTTAACATATAATGTGTTGAGGACTTCCATTATTTATGTAAAAGTGTCCATTATGTCACATTGTGGAAGAATAAATAGTGTTTTTCTTTTTTTTAAAACCACCATCATTTAATCAAGCAGAACTTCATTAATCCACATAATTAATTGAGCAGGCTTTGCTATGTTCCTTTTTGCTACCTTTACTTTCTGGTCGGACGGACATGTTTCACCATTATTGTTGTCCTATCCCTCCAAGGGTTGGGAGTTAATCTGCATGACCCAGCGCCTGTCACATACTAATAAACACAGAACTAATTGACTTTGTTGCCTCACTTATCAGGAGCCGCACCAGTCAAGGCAGAGATTTGGGTTTGTTTACATCCAGACGACCAGGTGTGGCTCCTCGACCAAGAAAAATGCATTATATTAGTCTTAATGAGGTCAATATAATGTAGAATAATATGTAGAGATTAACTTTAAAATGAGGAGTGGTCCAATATGAAGAAAACAACACTTGTCATTGTCTGTTTTTAAATACCCTTTGTGTCAGGGCAGTCTCAGATTTAAAGATGTCATTTTGGTTTCTTTTATGCATAATCTTATTTGTGAATATTGCTGAATAGAAATTAATAAAATTAACCAAACTACAGCAAACAACAACCAGGATATGAATGAAATAGACAAAAGCAAAGTTAGTTTAAAAAAAAGCTTCAATTTAAATGTTTTTATACAAATACAGTTAATACACTGTATTTGTAGTCGTTTAGTTAGATGAGTCCCTGTTTTGTTATACTTGGTTCTTCTTTGTGTTTTGGCATTAATAAAGTCAAACCCCATGCATTTGACATTCATGCATTGTCTCAATTGATTGCCTACTGTTTCTTGACTTTTATTTAACAAGGGACATAAAAACTGGGGGCTCGTCCGGGATCCTTTTCTCATAATACAATTCAGTCATTGTTGTAATTTGTAGAGAGAGAGCACAAGTATGTTTTTGTTGCAATGATCATCCAAATGTGTGTAAAAAGCATTTTATGTAAATAGTATGCACTAGCTTGTTCTAGATCAAATACTATACACTACATTAATAAAATACCAGCTGGGACTGTAAGTAAAACAATCAATTGTGCAACAGGCATAACCAAGTAATTTAAAACAACTGTCAGAATCAAAATCCTTGCATGTGCTACAAACTTGGACAATAAAGCTGATTCTGATTAGATCGTTAAAGTCTGATTAGTTACAAGTATGCCACGAATAGTTAAAACACGGCACTTGCCACAGGGCGTCTCCAGCATCTGTAGAGAGCCAGATTGGACTAGCATCAGTAAAGCTTGGACAGTCTTTTAATGACATCTATTCACTTTGGTGCAACATGATCTCATTTTAATCAATAGCTCTTCATCGTCAGTTTCATGAGTACAGTTGTCTTCGAAGGTCAAGAGTGTCATTAAGCCTTAAAGCCTGGAATAGAGTCCTGAGTACACAAAGGCCTCCTCTACACGACTGGAGTGTCCTACTTCCACAAGTACACTCCTGCCGTATACACAGTAACAACATGCCCCGGTGTGCTTTAGCTGAACTCTTGCTCTCGCTTCTTCCACTCTCACGTGCATGTTCTCATGCACACAAAGGCCACCCCTCAAAATTTTTACAGGGTATTTCTCGGTTAATTAACAGATTAGTGGTGTGGGGCAGCTCCGAAGTTCAGAGGTCATGAATAAACCCTCTAACTGGGGGATAATCAGTGGCAGGTGGGTCCACACTTCTCCCGTTGCCCTCCTCGCAAGCCCCTCCTCCCAGCCCGACTTGACTTATGGAAAAAAGCTTTCCCTGCTTTAGACTTCGCCAAAGCTCTTGAATTAGAGAAATGGGGAATATGTGTAAAGGCCTGTGTTGGACAAGTTCTGGAAATGCACCATTTGTTCAAGCCCAGATTTACAAAACTGACCAATGGCCTTGTCTGCACAGACTTCAACCCAAAAGCACGTCGGCTATAGGATCTTGGACTTGGGGCTAATACTATAAAACCATAAAAGAGAATCAAAGAAATGAGGGATTGAGTGTTTTTTTCTTTTTCCACTCCTCCCATATTCCATTCCAGGTTCTGCTTGGTGGAGAACTCCATTGTGAGGGTTTGAATGGGAGACTTTGGGAGTGTCTCTCCTTCTATTAATTAGGACTGGCCAGCGTTTCCGCACCCCTGTGAGCCCCCTTCTTCATTATTATTTCTACACATTCTTTGGTAAAAAAAAATAGTTAACCCCATTTCTTAGTTTTCACTTCAAAGGCCTTGCAACAAAGATGTGGCCTAGAATAGTCTGAAAAAGCAAGGGTTTACTCTACAGCATCAAATACAGAACATATTGTGTATTTGCCATTCACTTTAATGGCCCAAAATGCTAACTTCATCATAAAAAGACATAAATCTAAATGTCCTTGGGAAGATTAACATTTAAATAGGACATGAATAAAATGGTTGTATGAACTCAATGTTATAAAAGGGTTCCTTTAAGTCTTCCACAAAAGTTAACTTTTATTTAGGTTTTGGACTCCTACTGCTCCAGGTAAGGAAGCCTTTATTGTTTGTGGCCTATTATTGCCCAGATTCTTAAGAACAGCATCCCAAGTGTGAGCTGTATACCTCCTGTGGACTTGTTTCCGATTGCCTCTATAATCCAACAACCGTTTTTGTTGTCCTTTGTTCCAATAATTCTGACTTTGTCCCAGTTTATAAAATGATTTTCCTTCTTGCAGTGGTCTGAACTTGCAGATCTCAGGTATTCTTTCGTGAGCATGCTCCTGTTGTTTATGGCCCTGACTCTGATATTGAAAAGATCAATTGCAGAATTATTTAAACAGCGGAGAACGAAACGTCGGTGAATTAAGGAGGGGCTTGAGTCGAGATTTGGCTGTGTGGTTAAACCGGGGATGTAAATACTGTCTCACACCTGGGATACTGTCCTAAAGAATAAATATATCAGATGAGAAAACACAACCCAGTAGCATCACATGATTTTTTTCAGGACAGCAGAGCGTTAGCATCAAAACATGTCAAGGTATATATTCAAAGATGACTGGCTCAGTGTAAGCCAAAGTGTTTACAGAGTGAAAACCTAAAGCTGAATTAATTCCAATAAACAGTTTTGGGTAATGCCACACATTTGAGCAGAAAAGAATCATATAAAGGCAAGTAAATGACCCTGTTTCATGAATTTTTTACAAGTAAAAGACGCATAGCAAAAGATGAAGACATTAAAACAGCTTTGTTGGTATGCCTCATTGAAGTACATTATTTGGAGTGACATAAACACTTCTAAACGCCGAACCTAAAATACACCTCCCCTACATCTGTGTGGACATCAGCCACCAAAGATTCCTGGAGTGCATTCTCCTACTGCCCAGCGGGCAGCCATTTGCCGCTAAAATCACTTTGCCTCATTAGCTACACACACTCTTGGTTTGTCACAATGCCTTTGCTTGAGTCCTGCTAAGAGAGCCCCCTCCCCTCAGTCCCATTCTCGAGGTGGAGACTTGAGGGGCCAGAGGCACAGTTTGGGAGAGTGAGGCCTTTTCTCCTCGCAGGTTTAAGGCTTGTAATTATCTTTTGCTGGGGGAGGCTGTAAATTGGATTAAAGTGGAGGGTCTCGGCTGAGTGGATCACCCCCTCGCCCCCGCCATCTCACCACTTGGTGGGCCACACGCTGATAAAGTGCGGAAAACCGGATTTGGATTCAGTCTGAGCATTCATGGCTTCCTGCCGGAAAAAATGAAATTTTCCAACAGAAGGGGCCAGTATGCCTGTGGTATCTGTCCGTGTGGTGTTTCATCTGGCCTCACTCTTCCAGAAACACCATTACCTACGTTATCACTCTGAGCCGACTCAGCCTGACTGGACCGGGAAGCCTGGCCAACTATCACCCACACAGCATCGGAACAGCTTTGCAGTTTTGTCCTTGTGGTCATCATATTGATATTGCTAAGTTTATTTAAGGTAATGCGCAGACTCATAGTGGGAATTATGTTTATTTACGTATTATAATAAATTATCTTTTGAGAGATTGAGTTTTTCAGTAGCCCCAGTGACTGATACAAGAAGCAGTATTTGTGAATATTCCAAATAAAATACCAGACACACATAAAAAATGTTGATAAGTAAAGGTTGTATGTTTTGGGTTGAAGTTGTTTTCCCGGTGATTGTAAAATTGTAATCCTGTCGGGGAATGTCTCTGGGTCTTTACGGATTGCTTGGAGACTGGTGCGTGAAATGGCAAGTCTACCTTTCCAAATGATGTGAACCCTGTTTTCAGTGAGAATCGCACTGGCTTTTATAACCCATGGCAGGTGCAGCATTTGCATTGAGTGGACTTGTCCACAGGGATTGGGTCTTACGGATCATAAAAACTCTGATAACTAGGCGTTCGTCATTAACAGAGAGTGGACAAAACATTAAAAATGTAAAGCAATGTAGTGTCATGAATATTAGTTTTGAGTAAATATCAGATAATCCAACTTCATGGTTTAACACTTGTCTTTACACATAAAAAAAAAAACATACTTTTGGGTAAATAAGGCTAACACAGCCTGATAGTTTAAGAAAAAGAGCCTGTTGGACCTTTAGACTTTATACTGTAATGTGAATGCCATTAGTCCCTCAAAATACATCATCCCCACGAAATACTTGATCCACAACCTTGACTGATTATACTACATTTATGGAGTGTTCACCATGTTCGGTAGCGTATCAACTCTGGTGATATTGCTGCGTTCACAAATGGGAAAGCTGCCACCTTAGAGTGCACCAAACATGTCCCTACAAAAAGGTTTGTATGAATCCACTTCCAACTGAACTCAGAGATTTTGAGAGTTTGAAATGCTTACACCGCTCGAACTTCAGACCTGGTCAAAGTCTAATTAGACCAAAAACAGAAAGATGCATGGCTAGAATTATGTGACTTGATAGCTTTTTGAAATGTTTTGAATAAAACAAAACGAGCAGACATAAAATCCAAAGCGATAAGGACAGAAAATGCAAGTTTGCATCAAAGCAAAAGCAATGCTGACAGTTTTGCTGAATGTTTGTTTTCTAAGTTTTTTTCCACTGTAAACTCGACTTTATGTCTGCATTAAAATTAATGTAATGAACAAATCAGATTGAGCTCTTATCCACACATCCTCCAACCAACATCTAGTGTGTAAAAATGCCAAAAAGTCTTTTTGTTGTTTATTCAAAATGGATTCCCTGTAAATGGACTTGTGTTAAGAAATGCAAACTACAGACATGGAACCTGACTTAACACCTTCAACAAAATCCAGTAAGATATTTCTTGGATGGAGTTGGTATGTAAAAATTCAGTTAACATGTATAGAAAGACTAAGTCACGCCCCTTACCAGGAAACCTCCACGGGTCCCCAAGTTGGAAAAGAAAATTGAATGGAAGTCAATGGGGGGCATGTGTTGTTTGTGACTTTAAAACTGCTTGATTATTTATGCTCGCTACAATTATCATTTACAAAAAACTTTACCAGGCAGCAAAATTAATTTCCACCATACAGCATGCTTTTTAGTCTCAGGAGAACCAGAACAATAGGGTTTATTTTGGTACATTTTACTGTGTTGTTTTGTATTAAAAATATCACTATGAACTGTGAATGTCATTTCCTCATTTTCATACCACAAACAATGGCTTTTTTGGCATCCAAATTTGCTCCCCAAATTTCAGGCTCCCAGAAAATACATGACATGGCTTTCTCTTTACCACTACCTTACTATCCTAACTCTAGAGCCAGATACGGATTGTATGGTATAACAAAATGACACTAACAATCACCCAACAGCCATTAAGATCATTCCTGAACAAACTGTTCTAATTTCTCCTAAGGTCAAGGGTTTATGTCGCCCAGCTCCCGACCAAATTTGTGAATGAAGTAAGTGTAGTGGAGTTTTCTCAGAGGTAATACCAAACTAGGTTGAGTGGTCCCCTATTGCGGGTATAATGACCTGAAACCCGAAGAGCAGTGAAAGAGAGTCTATTGAGGAGGGGCTTTTTCCATTCACATAAAATGTCAATGCATTTTCCTACAGACACTTACGAGGGGATCAGTGGACCCTCAAGTGTTCATGAAGAAAATAACCTTTCAGCACGACACAGGGATGCCACTCGACTGAAGCCATCCCACGGCCATAACATCTCTAATGATTTAACAGAATAGCTTTGGCATTTTAGGAAGATGAGAGTGAAAACAGGAATGGCGCTTCGGAAAAAAAAAATAGAAATAAAGACAACAACGAGTTTGGGGGTTTACTTATGCCCTCGAGCTGTAAACATGAAGCGATAGGCCACACAGAGTGCAATCAACTCAACTGATCTTGCTTCTTGGGTTTTAGTTACCAGCGTGGAGGTGTTTTTTCATAAGCGCTAGAAAAACACAGCGGCAGTTATCTCTCGTTTGATGTCTCCAGAGCCTCCCAGCTTGTGTCCGTCGCTCTCTCACGGCCGCTCAGATAAATGGGAGGGAGTAGCTGCTGGTAGGAGATTCCTCAACACAGTGAGAGCCGAGGGCCGTCACGACGACTGTTTGGCTAAGATATGGAGCGTTTGCAGTACTCCCCACTACTAATTCACTTATTATTACGTGCAAGAAATATGGACGGGGGAAAAATGTGTGATGCTGTATTTTAGTCTTTATTGTACATCATGGCAGCTGCTCCCCTTTTTTAGTATAAGAATTTGGCACATAAATTATAGTCAGCCTTTTTTACAACTACTGTATCTAACGGCTAAAAAAAGGATCATTTACACTGCATTATTAAGAAAACACAACGGCAATGAGTTAGAAAAACATTGTTTGGGAACTGACAGTTAATAATTTGTGACATTTAATGAGTCAAAAACAATATAAAGTTGAAGCTAATGCATCACAGTTTTCTAAATCAAATCATGACTAGACCCTTTCACACACTTTTTGCAGGATATATTTTTATATATATAAGTCTTAGCTTATTCTAAAAGGGGGGTCCAAAGTGGTAAGATGTGGCAGATCAAAAGGGCTCAAGCTTAAATGGGAAATTTAAAGCATGTAGTTTGTCTGTAACATAATTTGCACAAAAACAAGGATAGATTGAGTTTTACTTGCATTGTCTAGGTTTATTTATGTTTTTGGATGAAAACGTTGAAAGACTGTTTCTTGGGGCATGTGCAAAGGACAGGAGCGAGCAGGCTAAAATACAAAGAAATCAGAGACCCTGGACAATCAGGATCGTCCAAATATTGTTTTGACACTAGGCGTTTACTGGGCAAATGGTTTCAAAGCTCTGGAGAGGGGACCTTATTTAACAAGAAATGATTGTCTAGTGTGTTGCAAACGTTGTCAAATGTTAAATGCATATATTAAATGGCACACCGGTTGTTTTTTTTTACAAAATGCTGAGATGCATTATTAAAAGTAACTGGCATTTTTGCTGTGTCACTCATGGAGCATAAATGGGGCACAAGACTGACTAAGACCAAATTAAGCATAAAAGGAGCATAAAAGGAGTGTTTACCAGATACTTGGGCAACCCGGGATTGATTCCGGATTAGGTCATTTGCCCAATGTCTTTTTCACTTTGTTTCCTGTCTATTTACTGACTATCAAATGAAGTCAAAGGCAGAGAAAAAACAAATCTTAGTAAGTTACAAAATGCTAACAAATGCATTTTGTAACTAGCAAAGAATCCATTATTAACCAAGTACATATATTTTATAAGAATAAATGATATTACAGTGATGGTACAAGACAAGATAAGACATTCTGAGCAATATCACAGAAAAGAGCACTTTTTCTAATAAATGGGGAAAAATTGCATTTAGAGATTTAAATTAAAAGACCTGCTAAAAATGACATCTTAATTATAGAAATGTATTTTTTTTGTTGTGTTTAGGCAAAAGCCAAACTCAGATTCAGAAAAAAATGGGATAATATCTGAGAAAAAAAATTGAAATATAAGAAATTATATAAACAACACTATTGGACCAAACTCTACATTTTTTATTTTTAGGATTGTATTCAAGAAACAAGAAACAAATTTCTCAGAGACCATTTTACTCTAGTGCTAATAAGTGTTATGAAGCTGATCCTGCTAATGTCCACTTTGTTCGAAGGTTAATAAAGGTCTTTTGTTGCACAAATAAAGATCGCCCACAGGTTCTACATATTTGAAGCAGACCCAATCAGCAAACGAAAGCATTCTGTCTCAGTGTTTATTAGACAGTAGTCTAGAAACTCCTTTCATCTTTCATTTCCTGCTGTGTCATCTGAAGACAAAGATCAAACGGGGACAAAGTGGCCCTCCATGCTCCACATTTCTCTGTGGCAAGTGGAGACCCCCGTCGATCACTGGTCCTGACCCTATATCTCCGTCTACTTCCTCCAACCTCCCTCCTCCACAGGCCAACCCTCAAAGGTAACACTTATCACAACTATTTGTCTGAAATGAGCTTGTTCAGCCTGCGTTACTGATTACTAATTGACTCTGGGGCCATTTGTAAAACTCAGAACTTGATTCTGTCATTGACGGATACCGTGTCACTCCCCGAGATTTAATGTTCCATGGGCGCAAGCGTGACTCTTAATCAGCTTTTAATTTCTATTTTGACTCCTTCTGTATTTTCCTCTGAAACGGCCGTCCGGGTGCGTTGTCAGTAAAAACTTTGATGGCCAATCTGCGTGATCCATGTCAATCAAACATCTGCTTGGGAGCGTGCACCTGCTGACCTCCCAGTGACCTGCAGAATAAGCACTGAGGCGGGAAACTACAGGAAGCAATTTACTCTCCCCGAGCTACCTTGGAAACGTCTAACCAATCAGATCCCGGCACCGGTTGTCCACTTTTGATTAAACGCAGTCCGGACCGGGCTTCTTATGTTTGATTTTCTTTCTTTTTAACTGCACCCACAGTGTTACATAGGCAAAAGGGGAGGTGAAATTTCTCCCTCTCCAAATGGATTGCAATTTCCCCCCATTTAGCACCTGAAGGTAATTAGCTTGAAGAGATTGCGGAGTGAGAAACACGTTCATGGAACATTAACTCTCGCACATTCTCCAGTTGCAGGGAATTAATAGGAAAGATTAAAGTTTAAAGAGAGCAAATGCCATTAGCTCCCAAACCACTTCTCGAGGGCTGCAAGCAAACCGAGAAAAAGCCAATGATATTTTTAAGTCAATCTCTGTTAAATCTACGTGAAGTTTCATATAGCTGCATATTTTTGATGTTTGTGCATGTATGCCTCGGCACAATAGCCTGCAGCCTTTTATTGTCCCCTTTAATGAGTTTCTGCATGTCCTCCCCACTGCCCCTGCATTATGCTAATCACTAGCTTGACATGTGCTAAATGAAGCTAGTGAAAACGCTAACAACAAAAGCAGATCATCAAAGCAGATTCAGATATTCTTGCTTCTATATCTGCAATGCCTTCCGGGATTTTTTACAGTATCTATATGTGTATCTAATCATTTATTCCCATCATACATTGGGGTTTCATTCGGTTATACTTTGCACCACTTATTTGCCCATTTAGTCATTCATCCATCAATCTATCTATCTTAAGGGGATAGAGGAGGAGACGGCAATTGGCAATGAATTTTTAGAGGGCCATCCTACTCACAGATTCCATCATAGGCTGGAAAATTTCTGTGCAGAAGAAGAAGAAGAAAAAAAATGAAATTGAGACATGGTAGAATTTATTGCCCAGAAAATTCCATTCTACTATCTGATTTGAAAAGTCCAGTCCTCCTAGCTTCAAAAAATCTATTTCCCTCAACATTTTAATACCCACCCGCCGTCGTAGCAGTCCTCATAATTCATTCGAGTGTGTTAAGCGCAGTTTTATTAGATCTGAAACAAATTTTGGTGGGGATCCTATAGGTCATTAACCATGGAGTAATTTTATCCTTGTTTCCCTAATGATGCCATAATGGTGAGTGAATTTCTTAACTAAAGACCAAAGAACATTGTGAAGGTCAGCTTCATCTGCAGGCTCCTTCAAGCGCTTCTCGGAGAGATTGGAAAAGTCGCACATTTTTTGAGGAGTCATTAATAACCTTAAAGCTGAGAGCCTATTTGCGTTCGCGGCTCTCTACCTTTTAATTTCCCTGCTTTTTCACTTGCCTCTCTCTCTCTCTCCCCTTGTCGTTTCTTCTGTTCTTTTGTCGCTCTCATGCAGAAAAGAAAGGAATGCCAGACATAGCATTGCAGTAACATGCAGCTCCCAGATGTGATGCTGCTATAATTTGAATTTTATGCCTTTGTTATCGCCTTTAATCATTTTCTTTATTCGTTTTGTTTCAGTGGTCTGGGAGAGACACCTGATAGGCTCAGCCACCTAGGGACCCATTTTTATTTGGAATGTGGTGCAAGGTCTAATTAGAATTTGAATTTTGCTGAGCCTTGAAATGGCTGGTACTTTATCCTGATCGCCTTAGATATTGTTCCAAGTCAATCATTTGTCATCGCAAAGCATGCTGGGAAGGCTGCGCTAATGAAGCTCCAGGTTTGTTCTGTGTTTTTGCTGCCCTGGCATTTTTGTCCATTTAGGCAGCCTGATGTAAGGATGACGCCGGGTTATATATCCGTGTTATGACATGGGCAGTGGTAGAGCGGTGGTGGGGCACTGTGTCACATCGGTCTTAGGACGGTCCCATTCCACATCCCACGCAGAAGCGTTTTAAAGCCTCTCAAATTATTAGTTACTGCCTGGGGGGAATCATTATAATTATGGGAAAACCCTCTAGATTCCACTTTAAAGCATGTATAAGTGTTTTGTAGACACTCATTTTATTGACTTTAACTTAAAGTATTAACTCCTTGTCTTTTAATGTTTTTAAAAAGAGCTTAAAATGTCAAGTGATAATACCTACTAGCTCATGTTAAAGAATGTATAGGCATTTTGGAGACTCCTGTTTGAATGTCAGTGAAAGGTTAGACATTACATATTAAAGTTTCAAATATTAAAAGGCATTTGTGATGTTATTAATAATCATAAATGTCAAAATTATAACACTAATTTAAAGCAGGTATAAGCAATTAACTTCTTTATACAATACAATTCATTTAAAGTCATAATGACAAAATTAATAATCCTATCTCACTTTAAAGCAACTATAAGCAATACACAACAGCAACGGCTTAGAGGATTTTAAAGTTTTTTTTTTTTTTTTTACGTTTTGGTGACTGTATGAAATAGACCATTTTTAAGCCAGGATAGTCAATTTTGTCTTACAGGTGTATTTTATATTGATCTATTTAATATATATACACAAATATAAACTTACCATATGCTTTAAAACTGTGATGTGCAATTTTTGTGTCACTATTTTTTTGATGTGATGCTTTAAAGGTGGTATATGCAATTTTGTGTTCCTATGTAAAAAAGTGCATTTAACTCTGTGTATTAAAGCTTGGATAGGCATATTTAAATACCCAACATTTTTATTTGGCAAGCCACAATGGAGGATCTGTGCACCACTGAACTGAGCGTGTTTAATCTATGGTTTACTGTTGCATTTCAATCTGTATCGTTTGAAAGACTACAAAAAAAAAAAAAAAAACATGATATATATAATTAAAATTTGATATGCTTTAAACTGGGGTATACATTTTCGTGTCACTTTTTAGACACTTGTTTACATATTTCAGGGTGATTAAGAACACATACAGGTGACTACATATCAGTGACAGTTTATGTGTCTCTAAAAAGTCATAATGACAACACAGTTACACTTTAAAACAGGAATAAGCTATTTAAACTTCTTTACACATTGCAGAACATTGCATTATTTGCTCATCACCCTTAGTTTTACATCAAATTTCTGGAGACTACATAAATAAAACCTATCTTATATTAGCATTAGCGTTAGTAATCACAATTTAATTTATTTAACAATAAAACAACAATACACAAAACAATGGAAGGTGATGGAGGATTGTCCAAACTCACTCTTTGAGCTTAAAGTGCTGACCCCTCAAAGTAAACAAATGTTCATAAGTAAGCTTTTTGAATATGGAGAACAGTTTATGGATAAAAACTACAATATTCATACTACCCAAATTCGACATTATCATATAAGCAATGTTTGTTGTTGATTAAAAAAATCTCAATCCACCATAAGAACACTGTCTCAGCTATTTTTATTGAAATGACAAAAATATTATTGCATGCAGAAAAAAGTTATTAATCCTGTAAGTGCTCACTATATTCCCCTTGTTCTTCAGCTGCATGTCACATGACATTTCTGAGCAGATGGTGTTTGCTTATTTGTCATGGAGAGTAATTTTATTAACACTTTTATTAATTAATAATTAATTACGCTACATTTAATTAATAAAACACGGCTCATGTAAAACTGGATTTTCTATGGCTTTGTCAAACTTTTACACTTTGCAGAAGAAAGAAGATGACAGATTTCTACTTAAAATATATTTTAAAGGTTTGACGATGTTACAATTGTCCGTTCTGGTTTTTAGAGTGACATGAATTCATAATCTTGTAATGACAGGATAACACACTAAAATTCTAGCAGCCAAAGTTGTACAATAATAGTGATTGTATATTTGATGATGGGCGCTAAGAGTCCTAAGGCGATGAATCGGTGAGCTGGTTGCAGCAGCTCTCCCACAGTGTTCTTCCAGATGTGTGTCTCTCATGGAGATGGATTCCTCCCAGGGACAGGGGACTAGGAGCTGTCCTGTACGTCTCGCTGTGAACAGGAGAAGGTAATGGTGTTTTGTCACAGCCTATCTGGGTTAACGGGTGTCCTCCTCTCAGGTCCCCTCCGATGCATTTTATTTCCCGGACGCGTCTTTTCGAGAGATTGGAGTTGACAGGCGTTAACATTTAGAAATGCACCCATAAATGGCATTCATGGGGCGCTGATATGCAGTTTGCTGGTAGTACATGAAGAGTGAGGCTGCCTTTGAGCGTGTGATGGAATATCAGCCTTAAGGTAGTTATTAATTGTGATAGTTTACTGTGCAGCTAAATGCTACTGACGAAGGTTAAGTTTCCTTGTGTTGTAGTGCTTGCATTATGAATTGTTTTCCCTTGGTTCTGCTTCAGTGAACAGGTATCTATCGGCCCTACACACGGGACTAGACTTCTCTTAATTGCCTTTAAATCTAATTGAAAGTGAAGTAAGAAGTCTGGAAAGCCTGCTTTGAACTTCTTTGAAAATAAAATGAAATTCTCGTGACAAGATGATGGATCACCTGTAAGTCTACCTGACACTGAAATTAGGGTTTTTAATGACATGCTGCCTCCTCCTAGATGTGAAATTTAAATTCCCTCCCTGGTCTCCCTCCCTGTCGTCACCTGTCCCTTTGACTCGCGTACGCCAAACACAGGCACTTTGTCTTTGTCACTGGGAGCAGGACAATGTTTTTCACCAGCAAGCTTTTGTATTAACCAATCTCATATGGAACTGAGGACATAGCTCATTGAGCACCGTGTTGTTGTTACGTGAGCGCATTTTTCCTTTCATAGGGACCAGGCGCAGATTTCTTGTACTGCTCATTTTATCCCTGCAGCAGAGGCCCTCTTATTCCTGTAGACATCACTTCAGCTAAATTCAAATTATGCTAATGTTCAGACAGGGAATTCAACACACACCATTTTATTTTAGAAATGCCAATACAATGTAGCACAATAAATAACAGAGGTTGCACTACTGTAAATTAGTTATATACATTAGTTATAATATAATGCCAGTTAATGTTGTAGATCACCATTTTATTTTGCTCAGTACTGAATCACAAGTCATTCTATGAGTTTTTTGGCCTTTCATTGGTGCCATCACGTCTTCATTCAGCCTTTGTAATGCTTTAAACATACCTCAAGTCTGCCATCAAAACTAAAAAGATGACACAGTAGCTAAAATTTACTTTTTAAAATTGAAAGAAAAAAACTCATGACAGAAAATGAAGCACAAATTAGGTTCAAAACAAATGAACAAAACGAGCTTCTTATTCACATATTGAATAATCCACTCCAATACAATTGAAGCTCTACTACCCAATTTAATTTTACTGTCAAAGTGCCAACCATTCCACCAACAAATCACAACAGCATAACAACGTTTTCTGCGTTTCTTCTATAATAAAAACAGTAAAACTGGACTAACCTGTCAAGGCAAAATACAAAATGAAAAAAAAATTTAAACCAAAGTTTAGCCCTTACCTTAAACTTTGAGCTCCAAACTGAGCATCAGAGCAATACAATGTTGCACTATCTATGCCCCGTTTAACATTGTGTAAATGCATTGTTAGTATTTATCCACGTTTCATTTTGCTTCACTTTCCTTTATTTGTGTTTTTCTCTATGGCACTGTTTCTCTGTGTAAGCAGACATATCCAGTGCTGGATCAGACACTTTCTCTGTTCTATCAGTAGCCATTACTTCCTTGTTGAAAAGCGGTGTAGACCAATTTTTGGTTGGTCCAGACCCAAAAGTGAATCTCAAACATAGGCCATGGTGTCAAAATATAAAACAGAGAAGAAAACATTACACAATATAGCTTAGCTGTGTTATTTGGGATGCTGTTTATCCAATATATGTTAAACAAAATATACATATATATCACTACTATTATCAAAACATTAAATATTGTTTTTACAGTGTTTAAATCGTGTGCAACACTATGTATCTTTTATGAATAAAAAAAATCCCTTCTGAACTTGCTGCTTGCTGATCACACGTCATCTGTAATCAGCTGTGTCTCCTCTTACGAGCCTCCTCTTGTCATACCCACAATGCTCCGCTTCAACGGGGGCCACAGTAATCCATCCTGAAGCGTGAAGGAAAGGACTGGGCCGGCACTGGGACTGGGGCAGCCACGAGCAAATGAAAAATCAATGCCGCTCTGACACATTAACTTATCCCCCAATTTCATAACTGGCATTAGTGTCAGGAGGAATGTGCACAGTTTGGAGAGAGCCTGGGCCTTATTGGCTTTCACGGCCACTCTGGGCTTCCAGTTGCTGGAGCACATGGGAGAAAGTGTTCACTTTAAAAATAATAAAGGACAATGGAAAGCAAGGACTTTATCAGCTGTTTCTTCCACAGCACTTATTGAAGCCTGCTGTCATGGGCCAAGAAGAAGAACTGACTATATTGTGTTTGCTGTATTGCATGTGTGTTTACACTTCAACCTTTTAAATAAAACATTCCTAATATTTACTGAAGTTGACAATGATTATGACATGTTCTGACTATTAACATGAATCTCAAAAAAGACAATGGTGGCTTCTTGGACAACTAAAGGTCAAATTGAGATCCAGTATGAACAAAAAGAAAAGCAGGTGCTAATTAAATCAAATACAAAATGTGGATAATCACTAGCCTTTGCACCTAGTCCTCAAGTCAACTACACTGCTGCAACCTCACGTAGGACTTCTACATTTCAATATATCTAGTATAATTATAAATTTTGTTATTGTAACTAGTTTTGGTGAGATAAATGTTCTCACAAAATGCTAACATGCAGCAACATTCAAAGTTACACAGTGCAGTATCTGGTGAGTTGGGTGCATTGTGTCAACGAGAGAGGAGTTATTTTCCTTGTTTTATGTCAGAGAAGAACCATCTTAATGACTTTGAGACTACATATTTTAATGATTTTGAGGCTATGTTGTTTATGGTGAAAAAGTTTCATAGAGTCCCTTTAAGGACTTTACACTAATATTAGATTAAAGCTCCAGTAGGTAACATTGTGATATCTTTCAAACCCAGACCTTTAATCATGTCTAAAAATGTTTGTAGGAAGATGTAATAATTTAGCCATGAGAATAGACATTTAAATTGGCTTCTGTACCAACCATTGAAAGTTGGACTGAGACTGGGGCCTACCTTAAATATCTGGATCCAAACAGAAAAAAAATAATAACATTTATATAATAAGGAATAATAAGTTGCTTTATATCACATTTTGCCAAGAGAGAACTTAAAACATGTACATTTTATTCACTACATTTTGCCTACTCTAGCTTTAAACGGGATTAAGTGTCTTTTGTCAAATGTCTATTGTTTACAATATATTAACTACTGCACTTCTGTCCATTCCTGCACTGCTGGCACTCTAATATTCTGAACAATATTCTATTGTGCTTGTTATTATGTTGTTCTATTCTTTTCTGCTATTTTAATTTATCTCATTAAACTGAAAATTTTGTTTCACTGTTTGTGTGGCGCAAGAAATGTCTTTGAGTTGTACAGGGTTGTTCCTTACTTTATGTCTATGATTAGAACAAAAGAGATTGTGTCCTCAAACCAGAACTTCTATGGGTTTAAATGATTATAAATCTCCAAACTACAAAAATATGAAATATGTAAATTGCCTGCACTTGTGTGTTCAGTATGTAATTCTAATGCAAAGCAGCAGAATGAATCAGACACATCTCAGCTCAGTTGACTAAAAATAAAATGTGGTAAAAGGGGAAATAAAGGAGAAAGCTCATGAAAAATGAATCATTTTATTGCAGTCGCTGCCTTTGAAGTTGTTAATTTAAAGCGAGCCTGGCGTTCATCTGTCACATCATAACAATAATAATCTATAGCAAGCCAGTGGAAACATTGGAGAGAAAAATAGCCTTCACTTGGCGAGCTGGCCTAATCAGTTCCCTCTCTCAACTGTTAAATGTATTTAAACACTAAATTAACAACCCATAAAGGGCCTCTGGTACACTACATTCAAATTAGAGCCACTTCTTATTTACTGCCACAGAACTGCAAAAGTGACACTTTCCCTGATCACATTAAGAAAAGCTACAGAGTGACCTTGGCGTAATGGAGGTGGATGAGATACGACAGCACCGCTCCGTTCCTCAAAAACACACAGATTCGGCGTCTCCTCAGCCAGCAGGCGGGGAACGGGGAGGATGACAGAAAGAGGGTGACTGTCCTCATCTACACTATCATTAAATCATCAGCTAATGGTGTTAGCATCAGCCCGGCTAATGCTGAGGCGCGCCAGAGAGATTTATGGCACTGACATGTGAGAGGTGGAAAACAGGAGAAAGACAGAAACCCTTGATCTGAGAGCGAGGCGTGTACTTTTAGAAAAAAAAATAGCCCAGCTGGCGCATATGTTTCACCTCTAAGTTGTGCGCTGGGCTGTTGGTGTCATCTTGTTTAGTGGGAGTTGATCGTTCACATATTTAATGCTTTAATTACACCTCAACATCTGTGCACAGTGATTTAAGTTTATGGATGTGAAAGCTCTTAATTATGAAGCAAAATGCATAAAGTCATTTCTGATGGCGGATGCAGACAATTAAATTTATTTAAGATTTTCTGCAGAGGCTGAGTAAACGGCTTTCGGAAAATGACCCTTAGCCAAATGCACAATGCGGCATAATGTGTTTTATAATGTATGATGAGCCCCAACAGAGGCTATGAATCAGGAGACGTCGGGGCAAATTTAAAGGAAATTCTTGTTTTTGGAATTTATGGCATACTGATGCATACAGAAGGACAAGAACGTGGAAAATAGATGGCTGTCACACAGAAGTGTCTGCTCCTTTTGCCAATATTTTATAAAACCCTGAATATTTATGGGGCACTTGTGAGTGATTAGTAGTTATTCCAAAATGGTAATAGTTCTTCACTTCCATTTTTTAAAGCTAGTTTAGTATATTTAGTGAGTCTGAGCGAACCCACAGCATTTTTACCCAATGCTAAAGCTGGGATAAGCATATTTTGTCTTACTGTGTAATATGTGAATTGAGAGGTAATGCTTTAAAAGTTGTGTAGGTTATTTGTAAAGGTCTTGTCACCTTATGATATAAAGGTAAATAGGCGGTTTCTGTGTGTTGCTATGTAAATAACTGTTTTATCCCATGCATTCAAGTTTGGATAGGCATTTGAAAGAATTAACAGAGAGTTCTTGTATAAAATAGCACATTTTAACTAGGTTTTTAAAGCTGTGATTGGCAATTTTGTCTTATTATGTACAAAGGCATTTTCATCTAATTTTCTTTAAATCTTTAAAGCTGGTATAGGCATTTCTTGTGTGATGTACAAGGTATATTTTGATATGACAATTTAAAGTGGAAAATTTGTTTTACCTTATTTTTTAAAGCAGAATAGCATTTTTGTGTCCCTATTTAAATAAGTGCATTTTCATCCTATGTACTAAAGACTGGATTGTCATTTTTAGAGAGCCAACATATTTATTCCATGCAGTTAAGCAGAAGTTAGGAATTCCGTAAACATAGCACACCCTACGCTAGGTGGGATAGGCTATTTTGTCTCACTATCAACAGTTCTATCTAAATGTTCTAAATGCTGGGATAGGTTCTCTTTATCAGTACATTAAAGTGCATTTTCATTAGATGCTTTAAAGCTTTGAAAGGCACATTTGTTTTACTGCGTGCAGGTGAATTTAATTCAAATGCTTTTGGGAGATATACACACATTTCTTCATATGATTTAAAGCTGGGATTGGCTATTTGCATGTGTTTAAAGTTCAGACTCTTCGAATCAAAAGTACATCACAAAAGCAACATGGGCACTTCCATACATGATTAAACCATATCAGCTTCATACATGTCCATTACAGCTTGTTATTAGGGGTCTTCATGTTCTGCCTACTGTACCTTTAATATAATGATGTAGCTAATGCACTGTAGATGTTGGGCTATCAGAAGGCATTTCTTGTAGGCTTAATGCACTGGTTTCCATCTCTTTGAAATTGCAGGAGGCAAAACTGTCCAATGTGAAGAAATGTCAGTGTTGCACTGTGAAGCCCTCCAGGATAATTCAGTTATTTGTTAGACAGATGAGACATTTCAGTTGTCTGCTGGTCAGTGACAGCCTTACATGTTAACTGCACTCATGTGGCTCCTCAGTCAAGCTCAGCGCACATTATTTGGTAAATTGACTCGTGTGGGCATTTTTCTTTCTACTTTTTTTCTCTCTGTGTGGCTCAATCTTTTTTCTATATTTCAGTGCTTGGCGCCTGGACTTGGACAAAGGATTTTAACAAAAGTCCTTTCCTTAAATGATTTTTAAGCTGCAAAACTGTGTCCATTATTGATGACATCATTATTATGTATGGGTTCTGTTAGTGAATAATAACTCTTATGATCTGTCATTTTTCCTGTTATTGGCACTGCAAGTTGTAAAGGTTAGGTAATTTGTTTTAATGTTTAATGTGTCAGCTGGTATCGCCATGCTCGGCTGTCCCAATATATTCCACACTTAAGGCATTATTGTTCCTTTTTATCCTGGCTCACCATTCTGGAAAAGTGCTCGTCATGAATAATCCACTCAGGTTTAATTGTCTTTAGGCCTAAATGTATTTCCATATAAGGACCAAATCAGAAATTAAAATACGCTAACATAATCATTCATCTAAATCTCTCAAACCGGCATCGAGCCAAAAAT
This sequence comes from Perccottus glenii, assembly GCA_024416835.2. Taxonomy (NCBI): domain Eukaryota; kingdom Metazoa; phylum Chordata; class Actinopteri; order Gobiiformes; family Odontobutidae; genus Perccottus; species Perccottus glenii. Next base: position 20,206,884 of record CM044552.2, on the reverse strand, counting down.
AGAATCTCGGATCTATATTCTCTGCTGTTTTTTCCATTAAAGCATGAAAAATAGGTGGACATGCTTCACAATATGAAACCAAGCGGCAGCGGCATTGAAAAAGGCCTACATACAAAGACATTTCTGTACAGCATATTCCCCAAAGATGAATAGCTGTTTGGTGGTATGGTCGTGCAGAACAATGAGAGGGATTTCAGGAAAATGGGCTTTGGGGTGGCATTGTACGCGTACATTGTGGAGAGAGAAGGGGGGTGGGAATCAACACGCTTGAGCGCATTTAAATTTACACAAACTCTCTAGGAATGACAGTGATAAATGTTACACTCTATTCTACAATATGTTTAATGCATAGGTCTGAGGAGTTAAGTTTTCCCCTCTGGTACGAGGCTGCTGTTGTACTTACCACTATATGTTACATCAGATTCCCTTCCATTAAAATGCCAAGTGGCACAGTGAAGACAGCAGCGCAATATGACACGGAATTTGTTTACCTGTCACCTTCCTCCATCCTTCATATTTTTCCTCTCCCTCCTCCCTTTTGTGTCTGCATTTGGAAGAGGTCAGGCTAAGAAAAAAAAATAAAAATAGGTAGGACAAAATGGGAGGAAAAGGACAAAGCAATTTTCATTCTGTGCCATTTATCAAAGCATGTTGCATGTTTTGATTGAAACAAAGGGTGTTGTTTTGTTGCACTGTAAAGAAAATGCCAAATTAAAATGAGGTAAATCAACAGCAGTAATAACTCGGAGAGAAAATGAGGTTAACCTGATGCGGCCTTGGCAGAGGACATAGTATAACAAAAACAATAGGTATTAGCAGTAGATAACACTTTTAAGACTCTCTTGGTTCTAATACTTAATGAAATTACTGTTAATGCAAGTGTGTATTACATCAAAAGTAGTTGCAAGCATTCATTTGTCACACGTTTTTTTTTTTTTCTCAAAGTCAAGCATTTGTACATTGACAAAGGTTACCTAGTGATGCTTTTAAGTCTAAATTTCACTTGCTCTATTTACAGCAATACATGGTTTGGTTTCTGTGGCGTTGGTCCTGTCTTGTTTTCATAACTTTGCAAAGACACATATCAAGTGTAGGAATTGAATTATTTGACCAAAAGTGTCTAATAGAACCACATTCACAAAATACTGAACGGTGCCTTTAAGAGTGCTCTTATTAAAAAGCAATTGTTTAGAGTGAGATGAAGCAATGATGGACAAAATCAAAGGGCAATGTTAAGAACTAATGTTATGTGATCATGTGGCATGCAACGCGATCATTTTTTAACAATAATGCACACTGGCTTTAGTTAGTTTATTATGGCTGTCACAAGGGAAAGTTAACAAGGTAGAAACCAGTCTTTTATATCACAACAATAACAAACACACTTTAAAATGACATTGGAGTTTTGCTTGCTCATTTTTGTCCCACCTTTCAGAAATCCACTACATAAAAAAGAAAGAAGAAAATCTATGCTTATCAGCGAGAAGACTCAACTGTGACTGTCCACATCGCGGTGCATTTCCTCTGACTGTCACAAACATCCACACCACTCCTGTCCACAAAATGCTTCTTCCACCTTCACATACAGCACTTGTGTGGATTATACTGGAGTGTACGTCGCAGTCTCTGACCCGCCTTTGATCTCCAGTGCTCAGGCCGTGCATGAGCAGCTGAGTGTGCCCCTACTGTATAACCGCGTGTGGCACTGTAAGAGCTGATAAGATAACGTACAAGCTTGATCTCTCTTAAGGATAAGTGTTTTGGCTCACGGTGCACCTGGTAATACCTGAGCGGAGACTCTCTCACAAAATGTACTCATGATGCTATGGCGGCGCAGTATATGTCAGTGAAGCAACAAGGGATTAAACACAGCAAAAGGATATCGTTCAACTGTGTTTACATTGGCTTTTTTGACTGACGGCACCGACTATCATTCTTTTTACAGTGGGATATTGTATTTTTAAAAAAGAAGCTTACTTGCATTGCTTACAAACAGTCACAAACATAGACCAAAGATTCTTGGACTTGTATCTAATCATTAAAGCTACCTTTTAGCATATACATGTATTAAAGGTCTCATATGGGAACATGTTGTCTTAAGAAGTAGTTAATAAACATCGTAAGTGTGGGTAAATGTGTTGATTTGGCAAGATGGGTTCTCACAAGATGATAACGCCACTTAAAGTTACACTGACACTTTATCTATGAAACATGGATTCTTCTATTTTATGTAAGATAACCTTTTAATTCTGACTCTATGCATATTACTATTAAAACTTCAAGAAATAATATCTGTTTTCAGAATTATACAAATGGACAATCAACACCGTGCTTCTCAAAACTTGAAATAAAAAAAATTAAAAAAGTAGTTTTAAAAGGTTTTTGCTCAGCATTTCAAATATTGTTTTTGTTTTGTTTTTATTGTTTTTTATTTGTAAAAAAAATATCTTTTTTGTTTTAGCTCAGCCATTTTTTCTGGTAAAATTTCATTTTATATTTATTTATTTAGGATAGTTCCACTGAGATCGCTTTTGCAGGGGTCTTGTCATGTATTTTACGTACTATCTTCTGCAGTTGCACAGCACTTTGCAAAGGACATTAATGACATTAATTTGATTGTCAAATCAAAATCAGAAATCCTTTATTAATCCCTGAGGGGGAATTCTTTATGTTATTATCTAAACATGTTATTGGAAGAGAAAGGTAATGTTTAGGTTGTGATAAGTAGTTTGCAAAAGACAAACATTTAAAGCACAGCAGTGGTATATGGTTTCTGGAAAACGTAAGGAGTGGGACCTAAGGATAAATGATATTTCTATTTATTATTGGGCTCAAGAATGATCTCTTAACCAAAATTAAGAAGCATTTTTGATATGGTCTTTTACAAGAATGAATACTGCTTTATTCCAGCGTTAAGCGTTGATGTGAACAGAAACAAAGTCTACTCGTTGAAGGCAGGTTGTGAGTCATGTGACATTATAAATGTGGCACTATTTCCTTTAAGAATCCAACTTTTTCACCTTAAGTACAAGCTCAACTCATAATGCTGTTCTGTTCTAAATGTTTTTATCGCCTAAACAAAATAGTTGTTGAGCATCCTACAGTGTTGGGTGGTTTATTTTTTGGTTTTATGAGCCATACAATAGCTTTGGCCAGCCGCAGCTCCTTGTAGTATACCCACTGTAAAAGCTGTGATATGTAAACAAACAAGCCCAAACTTTGGTGTGATTTACAACGTTAGCCGCTCTTGGCCGGGGGGATCCTTCACCACCTCCAACAGGCCCGAGTCAACCGGCAATTCCAGCGGCAGACAGCTTGAGCACTTTCCATTTTATACCTCAGCAGTTTTTATAGCGTCTTTAGCTCTGCACACGCACACCTCACTCTATCCTGCGGAAGCTGGGAGACGCCGGGAGGAAGAGGCAAATAACAATACACCTAACGCAAAAAAACAGGTGTTGGTGAAGGGATGCTAAGGAGCTGGGTCATGTGACCGGCGGTGTTTTTTTGCTCGCCGTGATTGGGTCTTGATTCAGGATGCGGTGTGATTGAATTGGCTGATGCTGGAGCACTGTCTCACAGATTAAGTAAGGTAGAGTAGCCAAGCCTCGGAGGGTTTTAGCATCTGCGCAAGGTTGCTGTAACTGATACTGGGGAAGTTATAATTAAAGGTTCCGACCGAGGGAGCCCCGCCTGATGCAGTTCATACCCTTCATCTCAGCGGCGGGATAACTAGAGGAGGAAAAGTGGGAGACAGGTTGACAGCCAAAAACTGCACTCTGACTTGAATGTTAGGTTACGTTTCTTGTTATTTAGTACTGTCTCTGTCGATACATTTTAAAGTGCAATATGCAATATCTAATGCAGAAAAAAAAAAGAAATTTCACAAATCTGAATTTCAGTATATACCTTTACCCTCATTTCTTTCATTTGTAAAAGGGATGTTGGCCTTTATACTAGTTCTTTCAGAATGAGTTTAGGCACTAAAAATAGAGTACTCACCAAAACCAAGTACAAACAGTACTCATGCACAAATTTTTGGGGGTGTTTTATGATGCAACAAAGCATTTTTTTTACAGTTTTCTTTACTTTCTTTATATTCTGTGTGTTCAAGCAGCACTGTGTAGAGAAAAGCAGGAATAAAAACACTGCAGTGAGTACTCATATGGCAGCATCCAAAGGTCCAACAAGTACATGTCCGAAGAAGCATTTCTAGAAATTCTATAGACCCCTGATGGGGCCCTAATACACATGACACTAAAGGTATAGTGTATGTTGACACTGGTCTTAGTCTTACGATGGGACTTAAGCCATATTTCTTAAAGGTCTTGGTCTAGAACTCAGTTTTATTCATCTTGGGTTCAGTTATTTAAGTCATTTTTACTCTTTCTTGTTATAATCTCAAGCATCAAGACAAACCAAAATCACAACTAGTTTATTAATTCACCCCATTCTTTTGATGAAAACGTTGATCATTTTATCTTTATTTAGAATCTGCCCTTTAACTCTGACTTTTTCACCAAACACCCACCTTCTATGAGTTCGGACTTGCTCTTGGTCAGTGCAGCGCACTCTGCACATTTAAATGAGTTGTGACTTTATGGTCAGTGAAATTTAAGGGGCCCAGGATGTGCCCAGTTTAGAATGACTGCATTAAGAAGTGCAATGACGTTAGTGGTATAATATTGTTTGTGAATATGAATTAACTAAGCCCTACATTACAATAAAGTGCATAAAGCCCATCATTAAATGTTGTTTACGTCAAGAGGCATCCCCTGTCATCTAAAACACTACAGATCAAATAATTGTATTTGAACACATATTATTTTTTCATTTTGTATTCAGACTTGATGTCCTGCCATGCAACTGTGAGTTCATATTTCTCACCTTGTGAACAAGGTTAGTGCTTTCACTTTGCTCCGCACTGTCTCCCATTTTTCATTTACCTGGCAGAAAATCAGATGCGACAGTTAAATTGTGACAGTGGAGAAAATCTACTCTTTGCCATTAGAGCTAATGTCATGTTTCTGTGCTAATCCCTCATCATTTTTGGGCCTCATTGCCTATTTTTCTCTATGATATTAAGTATTCAAAGCTCATTTACATTCTTATTTTTCAATTTGCTGCTGCAGTAGTTTAATTTATTCCATATAATTTCTTTTTCTGAGAGGGACATTAATCATTGACTGTACGTTTTAGTGCCTCTGGGATTTTTTTAATCAATAAAATACAGGGATAAAAAGCCTCGGCAACTGGGCTACGGCTTACAAAGACTGTACAGAAGATTTGATTTTTTTGAAGTCTCTCCTGTTTTACTGGATTTGCTCAAATTCAATTATCAGAGATACCTTAGTGTATTTGTTTTTTTTATTATGATGCCGTGTTGATGATTTTGCCATTATCTTTTCACCTTTCAGTATTTAACAGACGTCTTGTCCCCAGCAGAACTTTTCCCCAAAACTTTTTTTCAATTTGGCTCTTGACAAAAAATAAAAAAAATAAAACAACGCTGCTATCAATGAGGGCTTCCCTGTAACGCTCGTGTTCCTCCCATATTTCTGCTCTGTTAATCTGGAGCCCGAACCACTTCCATCCTCTTTTCTTCCTGCCTTTTCATGTTGTTTCTTCATCCTTTTACATTCATTTTATGCTTGGCTATTCCGTAGGCTATCAGTGTATTAATGCCAGGGCTTAAGCCAAACAGCCTCCGTGAGATAAGCCCTGCATGTGGCTGTTCACACTTCATACTCTGCTCTTCCCCTTTTTTAGTTGGAAAATCATTTTTATATTAATCAGTTTTACCCGTTTTTTTTTTCTTTTTTTTGCATTTTCTCACCAAATCGTATTTATTTATTTGACTTGGTGCGGCTGTATATGAGTCCTACACGTCTTCATTAAGGCGCCGGAGAGCTTGACCTTCCTGCGGTGTGAATGGAGGTGGTGGTGGGGTTTGATTGTGGCGTGGCGAGATGAAGGGGGTCTGTAAACTCTGATACATAATGCTGTGGGCTATAATACTTTGTGCATGGCTGGGTGCAGGCACGCTAATCACAAGGAAAAAGACCCCACTGTCTCACTCCATAAACCCGGCCAAGTAAGAAGACTGCCAGCCACGAGGGCACCGTGTCACTTGTAAATCCCAAATTAAACCCAACTGCCCAGAGCTTCCTGGTGTAAAAAAAATAAGGCCCATCCGTCCTGTCCTCTGTCCCGTCCCGCCTCGCCGTGTTGTCCCCGTCGAAGATAGGTGTCCAGGTGTCATTGGTGTCAAGGTTGTGGAGTGGTCAATTTGTGTTGGTCACGCCGGGCTTTGTGCATGTATTTCATGCCACATGGACTCGGATACCACTGGGAACAAACTCAATTCCTCAGTCCGCCAAACACAACTCTGACATGTTCTGTGTTTACATATGAGAATAGTAGAAAAGTGTCACGAGTAAAGTCTGTGAAGGTTCTCAGTCATCCAGGTCATCTTGAAAAAAAAAGGTTTAAGCAAAAGCATCTGGGGTCAGTTTTCAAGGGAAGATGTTTTGTCTCTAATTCCAAGAGACTTTATCAATTCACCTTAGAACTGATAAAGTCTCTTGGAATTAGAAACACAACGTCTACACCTTGAAAACTGACCCCAGATGCTTTTGCTTAAACCTTTTTGTCACAATTAAAGGAGCTGTATGTACTTTTTTATTATTATTCTCAAATGTATTAAAAATAAGATTAGAGGGTTTACACTTTACGTTATTGCAACTAGTCAACAACTTTCCTCCATTAACAAAGACCTCTGTATTTCCGGTACCACTATTGGCTACCAGCATGTGTCCAGCAAAGGCTATGGCTTACGCAGACAATGTCAGTGTTCTTATAAAAAACTAAACTGAAATGTAAATTATAATGACCTTAAAAAAAAAAATTCTCCTTTGCCGTTTTAAATCATAATAAGCCAGAAGGAGCCTGGATTGGAGAAAATAATCAATGTTAAAATCAAATATTAAAAAGAGTCCTTGCTTTGGTCATAAATAATACAAAGTGTAACAACAGAAACAGGGAAATGAAATGTGAAAGTTAAAGAAGAAATATGTAAATGGGAAAACAAGAAAACTATTTAGGATTAATATAATTAAAACTTCCATTTTATCAAAGCTTTTTGTCCAAGCTAACATTATGAACAATTAGGGGCTGTAGATTTACAAATAAAAATAATTATAGCCTTTATAAAAGATACATCCTTGGGCTTTATGAGAAATGCACTTTGGGTGGGAGATAAAAAATGGTGGGATGAGTACGTTGAGGGGCAGATTTTAAATTGTTGTATGGTAAATTTAATTATAAATATGTCCTAGATTGGAATGGTTCAACATCCAAAATGCTATTTAACAAAACAAATGACACTGTTTACGGTGGTACTCTAAATATCTAAATAATGATGAATTTCAAACTCTTAGAAAGGTCGTCAATTGTAAACTAGATGTTTTTTGGCTGATGGCGGTGAACAGACTCAGAGCTACTGTCTCATGGAGCTGTTATGTAATCACAAAAAAATGACAAAGTTGAACTGTTCTGAGGATGAGACCCAGCCACATTTGTTTTTAGTGACATCACTCAAAGGAAGTCTGGAATAAATTAAATGGACCTCTTATGGACATGGACTTGAACTCTACACCAAAACAGTTAAAACTCATTCAACTCATTATCTCGGTCATCACAGTTAAAATATGGAAAACAAGGACAAAAGCCACCATTAAACAAACATTCATTAACAGTAACACCGTATTCAGTACAGAACTGAAAAGAAGATATACACTGTACTCACACAACTCACCCTGGGACATTTTTTTATTGTAATGCTAATATTTTTGAAGTATTTTTGCAATTTTGTGGTTTTATAATGTGTCTCTTACGGGCTCTCAAGGGCGCAGTGGCTCAGTGGTAGAGCGGTTGTCTCAACTGGAAGGTTGGTGGTTCGATTCCAGCTCTCCCCCAGTTTGTCCTGTTGTTGTGTCCTTGGGCAAGACACTTAACCCACCTTACCTCCAGTGATGTTCCAGCTGTAACACTGGTGATCCCAAACACTTTTAATCCCAAAAAGTCTTAGTCTCAACCTTAATACGCTCTGGTCATGTCTCAGTCATGACTTGGTGTGGTCTCACCGGTATGCCAAAGTCAGCAATTTCTATTTTATTACAATGTCCAGACTTTTAACCTGATTACCTGTAATATCACTTTGTCCACTAGGGACAAAGAAGCACTCCATCTGAAAACATTATAAATGGAGTTTATACATACTGTGTTAGTTTTATAATTCTTCTGCTGTTATTTTAGAACGGCTGCTCACAGTCGAATGTTAAGGGACTTTTATTCAGTGTAAAGACTCGCTGACTGGTTCTGAGTCAACAGCCTTTTGTTAACGTTACAAATAAAGAGTCAAAGTTTCAGTTTGCAGAAAAGATCCAAACAATTACTTGGTTTGGAACCAACTTTTGAGGTTGTGAACCAAGTTATGTTTGGTGGGTGATGTGGGGTTATATTATGGGACGCTATGTCAGGTAACTAATAAGAATATATTTTCATTCCTAGTCATGGACAAATTGTAACAGAACACAACCTAATGTCCACCAATAGAAAGTCCCTTTTAATGGCGTTACACATACTGTAGGATCTCTGGTATGGCTTGGTATGATTTCCCATTCCCGTAAATGTCGTTGGGAAACATTGCCTTATTGTAACTGAACAGTAGGGGGCAGAGTTACACTGTCTATCACGATTATGACTAATAAATCAAATAATTTTAGTGAATTTGTGAATGTCAAAAACACATCTGTGTTTAAAATATATTCTCATTGTTATTCATACTGCAGACGTACCTTTCTGAGGATGTAAAGGATACTTTGAGCGAGCCATCCTGGAGTGGAAATAGTCTCCTTGAAGGCAATCTGTTCATTAAGATAATGTGTTAGTTCCAATTAAACTAACATTAAAACGGTGCCCATAAAGAGTCGGAGTCAGCGTTTTTCCCTAACTTGCTCTTTTAATTACATCGTTCCTCTCCTGTCATTAAGGATATTAAAAATTCATTAACAAGAATAGTCCTGCATCTGAGAAACAAATCAGAGCGACTTTCATTTGGCGTTGTCAAAAGATTATCGCCATTAGTGATTTGAAGTGAAAGGCGTTCAGTTGGCTCCGGGACCTGAGTGTCAACAGGTTACAGCAGCCTTTCATTCACTCCCAAGGTGTTTTAATACGGGATATAATGGGAAAAGAGGGAGACATTTAAATGATGAATGAGTTTTGGCAACACACAGGGCTTTATGTGTTGTATTTATCCATTTATTAAGTGTACATTTATTTGCAGCGGCATCCAGCGCCCCCCTCTAATGTGATTCCATTGCCGGCTGTTATGTTTTCCGTCAGTTATATTTCTCGCTCCTAATTTGTTTTCATCAAATGTGTTTATGGCTAGCTGAAACTGTTTTACAGCTTCACTATCGAAGCGTGCTGCCGCTGCTGCAGGAAATGAGTCTGCCCATGAATAACATAAGCTCTGCCAGGGCGAGCCTTGCCAGAGAGACGACGAGAAGGAAGAAAACAAATACTCACATTTATTTATTTTTTTATCTAACAGCACCACAGGTTTGTTCATCCTTATGTTTCCACCAGATCGTACTGTATATAAAAGTAATAATCTGAGCCACCTAATGATGAAGATTAAACAGATAAAACACACACACACTCTCGGGACCATGCAGCAGGTGTTAATGTGAAAATAATTACGGTTTTGGCATCAAACTGAGGAATAATTAAATGAATAAATGTAAAACAACAGCTTTGAAATGTGGCGTTGGCACAGGGAGGCTTTTTGGGTCCCAAATATTTCCCATGTGGAATCGGTGAGCACCTTCATGCAAATCTTGCTCAGTGTTAAGAAAATGAAGCAGAACAAGACGGCGAATGGTTTCAGAGGCAAAGTAAATGTTCTTTGACACGCATGTCAAACGGGGCTTAGTACACGGAAGGTCTTATTCACAGTTAGTGCTTCTGTCTCTGCTTTCTCATAGCACATCCGTAAAGGGACAAATAGCACAGTGGTCAGAAAGTGAAACTTCATTTTACAGACCTTTATACTGTAAAAATATACTTTTACATTGGAAGAAACATTGTTAGACTTTGAAAACATTTAAATATTTTATTCAAAAAACTTTTTCCAGTGTTCAAAGAAATTGACAGTGTTGTAACAGTTTGCAAGTACTTAAACAATTTCACCAAAGGCATATTAAGGTAACGTATATGCATAAAAACATAGTAGAAACACGTAGTGACAATAAAACTCATCTGACTGGTTCCTTGACTGTTTGAAAGACTAGTTGGATTGACCAAGTGTACAAAATGAATCAAGATAGGCCAGTCTTGCCTGTCTTTTGTCTCCCATGTCGGCACATCCACTAGTGGCCAGTTGTGGTACTGCAGTTAACGAGGAAAATTATTTATTTGCGGGCATTTATTCATCATACTTATATGTTTTTATTTTATTTTATTTTTGTTTAGTGAGATTAAAGAGGCACTTTGCAGGTTTTTTACCTTAACATAACATCTTTGGAGTCATTATGATGGGTTAATGGCTCATTTCGTGGCGAATGGGGTCTGTCCCAAAGCCCTCTGGCACCTCCTAGCCATACCTCGGATTCAAAAAGTCTCACGGGAGTCTTGGGTCTCACGAGGAACAAATTGGTTTAAGAAACTACACACATAAAAAAGGAGCTAAAGCAGAACGGGAAGTTTTTACAACAGTGTTTTTTAACATTACACCAAAGCTGTAGAGGGAGCTCTATGGAAAAACAAAAACAGCAAAGAAACTGCCAGACCCTTTAACATTTAGAGTGACAAATATAACCACACAATAAAGGGGAGAATATTGTTGCAAAACTATTTGTATAGGGGAAAAAAGTCATAATACTTCAAATGATAGATGTTAAACGGTCTGCATCTATAAATTTATGTTGAAATCCACATTGATGCATCCACATCTGTCATGTGACTTGTCAGACTCTTTTCACATTTAACAGGTTTTAAGCACAATACGTGTTTCTTGTCTCTGTGAATTGGCTTCTGGTTGCTAATCTGAAATACGTATATAATAAAGTATTTACTAATGTTGCATATTAGACATTTTAACTAGTGTAAGGCTCCAGATCTATTTCCTTGTTTTGTTGCAATGCCAAAGATCTTGTAATCAAAAGTGTCTCAATAAAAACTCTATTCCTAAAATAACCAGGTCAGTGAGTGTATTGACCCTTTGTGTATGAACCCTTCCACACCTTATAGGCAGTGGAAAAGAATCCCCAAACACCACTCCGTCATTAATATTCCATTCGAAGTGTTGTGAATCCTATCTGTGTGCAGCCACCATTGTATCATAAAGCACTGAAATATTCATATCCTTCCTAATTAATTGGCATCACGGGGTGCCTTTTGTTTTTGTACCACAGCAAAGTAAGCCCCAGATTTGAGTGAAATATTCCCCTCAGCAGGTGATGGAGTAAGTGTATGAAGATAGAAAACATGATGCATATGCAGTCTGGCCTGCTCTATTATCTTATACAAACACAGAAAAGGTGTAAGAGAGGAATTTGGGCGATGTTAACAGATTATCGGACAGGTGGGTAATGATGTTTCTCGTCGCCCCCCCACCGTTGAAAAACATCAGGGCCGAGCGAGTCCTCCCACAAGTGCACTTATTGAATTGCATTACATTGCTCTGTGGGGCTCCCATTACTCACTCGGCCTAATCTGTAATGACTGGCTATCATCAGGCGGCCGAGCCCAAATGGACTCTGTCATTGATTATACTCAGAGTGAAGAGGAAAAAAAAAAAACACATGGAATTATGAGAAAGTCCCTTCACGTCTGTGTTATAGCCCTCAGTCTAATCCCAGTTATTTGAGCAGGCCACCCTTTCTGCTATTGATCAGCTTGTGTTTGTGTGCTTGTATGATTGTATGTTTGCCGACACGTGTGCGGGACAGCTCTTTTTAAATGGGGCCCATATCGCAGCTGTGTTGGAGATCCATCAGAGCTGACAGTTCTATTGAACCACCGAGTCTTCACAGGCTTTGACCCAGCACTCACAATAAGATCTCCCTTTGAATTAGATCATTTATGAAACCATACAGAGAGGGGTTTGAAGTGAGCACACACAGATAATGTCATAACGCAAAAAAACATTAGGCATATTAATATTTAATAAAAAAGTCACCTAATAAAAGATGTAGGTCATTCCATTGAATCGGAGCCATTTGCATTCCCAGGACGTTTCACAAAATACATTTTAAAATTAGGCAAAGGACCTTGTAACTGTATTTTTAAGATGAATCATAAAAATGTCATTAAATATACTGAAAATCTGCCTAAAACACATACACAGAACAAATAAGCTCTTGAGCACTCCACTTAGAATATACAATTAAAATTCCCAAACTGCATATGCAACTCAAAATCTCTGCTCTGAATAAAATGCGTAATATTTTTACGTAATATTCTCCCCCTTCCATGAAACAAAAAGAAAGAAAAGAATCTGAATTTTTATAACAATTCCAAGTAGGAACCAGCTCTCAAAGCCTAATACTAGTAACAAGTGTTGCTACCAAACATTCTAGAGCGCTCTCTAGACCTTTATAGATAAAGAGATGTGAGCTTGTAATTAAACCTCGGTTTGCACATTAAGATAGCATTAATTCAAACCCCATTTAGCTGCTACATTCCCAGTGTTAGCAAACGCTAGCTACTCTGTTAACATGAATATTACAAGCCTCCAAGCACAGAGGTCTCACTTTAAATCCTACATGTGTCCTTTCCCCATCCACTTGTTTATCTGCTGTTGCATATAGCGCATACCCACTTTTTGCACCACTGCTAATACACAATGTTTTTCTGCTTCAACATCTTAAACAAATTTATATAATAAAGTTGCCTGAGATTGCCCAATAAACACTTGTATTGTTAATTGTGTGGTTTGTCTTATTGATTGATGAATAAAGTATAAAGATGAAGTTTCATGTTACACAGATATAAAGAAACAACTGGCACCTTTTTGGTGGAATGACTCATTCTTTATTTTTACCTGTAACAGGTCATTTTTGCATCCCTGGGCAAAAGTTTTAATCCAGATTAAGGGTTTTATTTGCATTTTGCAGAACACTGTAGTCTGTTGATTGGACGACAAGAGAAACCTTTCTCAGACATTTTTTTTATAGAAGCACGTTTTTTGCACATCATATTTTAAGTAGACTGAAACTTAAATTTTAATAATTGTATACCCACAGTTAGTAAATTATTAAATATAAAATGATTTGACAGGGAGAAACGCTACATGTCTAAGGTCAAAAGCCTTGCACCCCAACACTTTACTTGACATTTCTTACACATTTTTACTTTAAACTAAACTTTAAAAGACTTTCTAATTGCTTTCTTATTTTATTGCTACAATACAAGGCTTTGCAATATTTAAGATCTTGTATTTTGATATCACCGTAGACAACACTGTACAATGAATGCTCATTAACATAAATACTTCCGAGCATGTGTTTCCAACAGCAAAGCCCAATCCAAACTAAACAAACAATCGTGATGGTCCTGGGAGAGGCCCGAGGACGCTGGATTCCAGAAATGAATGGGTATTTGAATGATTGCTGCTGTGACAGGCTTGCTGTGATAGAATAACACATTCTGTTGAACAAATAGGCCCTTGAGTGCCGCCTGGTCCCAGGGGTCTGTCTATAGCCCCGAGGCTGTGGCTTCAACACAAATGGGCTGCTCTCAGCACGGCTTTAGCCCGACTCATGCTCTGTGTGTCTTGTAACGCTCTCCGTATGTGGACATGGATGTTTTGTTCATTCACAAATACGTTGTGTGTGTGACCACAATGATTTGATAGTATTTGTACCGTGAAGACAATCTTTAATATTAAAACTTTTTACTAACAATTTTTAGCTTTCCCTTTATTCCTACTTCAGGAAGCATTAGGGATTCTTTAAAATACACCAAAAGTACCAGACCGTTGAAAATGAAAAATACCACATTTAGGACAGCTTTCAGATTAAAAAAACTTGAGGGTTGTGTTCCATCTGCAGTCGCAGCTCAAAATTGGCTTTAGCATGTCATACCAAGCACTTTAAAGACACTGAAGTCGTCCAAAGTGCTGTAAACGGGTGATAAAAGAAATAAAACACAAATAAAATAAATATCCTAGTTGTAATGTATATTTGTTTTCATGTGACACATTTTGACTCGATCTGTGTTATCACAGATGGTAGCGTGCCCTAAAACTCAGGATAGTCTCCTAGTTTAATGTCAAGGAACAGACAAAATATTGCTATTGTTATAATGATTTTCAGGCTCCTTATTTTTTATTTTTTTTAAAAAGCTTTAAATAAACAGCAAAAAACTAAACAAAAAACAACACGTACAAATGTGCATTTTTTTAAATCTCAGCTGGAACACTTACTGTAGCTCCCACACAATGTCATTGAAATTTATAAATTTTTGACTCTTTTTTTTAACCTTTTAGCCTTGATTTGATTATAGACAGTAGGTCAACAGAAAACAGTAAAAGAGAGAGGAAACAGCATTATGCAAACGACCCGAGCGTGACTCAAACTAGGTCTCCCGCGTATAATTGAGCTAGGGGCGCCCCCAACGTCACCTTATTTTATTTTTTTATTTATTAATTTGATAGGGAAAGTGCACATTAATGAACATCTATTCAAACAGCAATAGACGTAAATATGCTGGATTATAGCAACAATGCTGATGTGCATCTGCAGTCCCTCGCCAGGGAACACAAAAACATAATACTGAGACATGGACAGGACAGTACGTAACAAAGAAGTGAAAAGTCAATGGTTACAAGACTGGTTTGCTTTCAGCCACTGCTTTAGGTAAGTTATGAAGGTTGGTAAAGAGGGACACTCCGTTATAGAGAGAGGAAGACTGTTCTAGAGCTTACTGACCTTTACAGAAAGAGCATTTTGTACAAAAGTTGTTTTTCTGTGTGGGACCTCACAGTCCTCTCTAGAGGAGGCCCTGGCCCTGAGACTGCTGTGAGCCCTTTTTATTTAAGAAAGTCAGACATGGGAGGTGGGGCAAGTCCATGTAACACTTTGTAAATCAAACAAGCAAATAAAAAAAAAAATGTAATTCTTGCAGCTCAATACATTGTACTTTTTCAAAATGTAACAAGCGTAAAATGATTTTTGAGAGTGATTCTAGAATTTTGCATGTATTTACACCAGTCAGTGACCAACATGTAATACAATATTCAATGTGTGACAGAATCATAGAAAACATTCTAGCAGCACCAAGCGTGATGAAAGGTCATATTTGTTTAAAAGTGTTCAACATCAGAGACTTTCAGGCTCCTTAGGGCTGTATATAAAAGAGCATATGTCATGGATGTACATAAATAGACTGTTTCTGTCATATGCCAGGCTCACTAAAGACTTGTTAAGTATTTTCTTTAACTTTACTGTTTTTCTCCTTTGCTTTGGTTCAATTCTTGAATGAGATGAGCGCTTCTCCAAACATTTAACTCACAACAGTTTCTCATTGTTTCAGTCAAATTACAAGTGCAGATCTCTACAAATCTGTACAAAAATCTTAAGTATGTATTGAAGAAAAAATATTATTAATATTATTATAACATATTAATAATATTATATCTTGTGTCATTATATTTATTCTCACTGTTCACAAACCTGTAACGGCTGTTTCATCAATTGAGCCTCAAAAGACTTTATTCATTCAGAACTTTTCGAATATTCAGATATTTGTGACAATAAAAATCAAAAATGTGTCTTTACATTTCGCCCGTTGGGGCTCTATGATAAAATAAACAACTTTATGCCTTGGTAGCTCTGACAAAGTAACAGACACAAAAAGTAGCTTTGAAACATAAACTAAATCTTTTACAAACATGGTGAACTGAACTGTTTCAATAATTTTGCCAAAATAAGAAAACCCCTATCACAACAATATTGATGAAGAACCACATAAAGAACATTTGTGACTTTGGCTCTGATCTAAATGTGTGGTCTTCTTCTTTTACCTCGTTGCAGCGGGTTGCTGGTGCTAGTCCCCAGCTGGTTAAAAACCCCAAAGCGCCAGTGCTCGCCGTTGTTCACTGGTGCCTTAAGAGACATGTTGCTGCTGTTGTAACGGCAGCAGGCCTACACCGCTGTGCGGCAGCCCCACACAGCACGCTCTTTGATGATGTCACAGGGTTAGATAGGCGCCATTGTGGATATGGGCTTCCAGAGAGCCACTACACACTGTTCCAGCATCTGTTGAAAAGAGAAACACCCTCCCCAGCTCCTTTGACACAGCTTTTTTTGTAAAGGAGACTTGGACAAAAGCCACAGTTTCTTGTGTGATATCCTGTTAAGGCTGTTCTGGAGTCAGCCAAGCATGGCCTTCCTTCACAGAGCTGGGGCAACATCATTCAGCTTCCTCCCTGTGATCCGAGGCGCACAACAAACCCAGTGGTCCACAGCTCAGTGGCCAGGGAAAATGCCCATCACACAATGTCTTTTAGCCGTACGCACATTCAAAGCCACGCACATTATGCAGCCCCCCATTTGGTCAAGTCCGTCACTTGTACCTTCACTGGGTCTGACTTAGGAACAGACTCTGCTGGGCCTTGTGCTAAAATTGTGCTGTCACCTGAAAATATACAGCTTTTAGTAGGCCTACACTGCAGAAGATAAAACATAATTGAATCCAGTAAACTCTTTTTTCTACAAATACACTTGCACTCATGCACAAATACATCTTGTTTGTGGCGACAGTGAGTTAATAGTGTAACATACTAGAGTGGAAAAGTGTTTTAAAAATACAGGAGGATGACAATGCTCTTTTGATCCTACAGTAGTGTACACTAAGATTTTTTTAATCAACCATGTGGGTTTGGGAAACTTCAATGATTAGGACCACTTTTAGATTTAGTTAAAACCTGAAAACAACCAAGAAACAAATGATCCTGGAATTTCAAATCGAATCTCAAAAACCCAAATAACAAAATATCAAACTCAAAAACAAATCATGAAACACACACACACACACACATTCCAAAATGAACAAATAAATACAAATCCTCAAATGCATAAATCTTTAAACGCAAAACCAATTGTGATCACAAAATTAAAGTCATAATCCGAAAAGGATACTTGTTTGTAGTCTCTTTCCCTTAAAGGAAAGTGGTATGAGATGTATTTTACAACTCTTTTTGTCTTTCAAAGTTTGTCTCGGTGTACCTTGAATTTGTTTCTGCGTCTTCCTTGATATGTTTTTGTGTTTCATAAGTTATTTTTGTGTTTTGCAATTTGTTTTATGTTTTACCATTTGCAACCATACTTTGTCATTTGTTGTTATTTGCCTTTCAGGGCCTTCTCCTGTTGAAAATTCCACCAGTGGTCATTTGTGGTAGTGCAATTTAAAGGTCCACGTCCTACAAGTAACTTTGGAAAAAGCAGTAACTAGACTTTTCGTAGTTTTTTTCAGTGCCAGCTAGTTAGACTGACTCATTCAGTGGTGGTTGGATTCAGACTCGTCTCACTACAGACACTTACCCGTAGTTTATCACTCATGACAGACTGAAAGCTGAAACTGTGATCTGACAATGCTGTTCCGAAGCGCTCCGACATCAGAGCACCTATCAGCTGTTGAGCGCTCCTTGCTGCTTTAAGACAAAGCTCTTTGTTCAATCTGCTTGTTGCCTGCATCTTCCAATAGAGCCTCTGTTTCCAGCCCAGCTCAATTAGAACCTCTATAATTAACACCCCCAACTGAGTAATCAAACAGAATCTAAATTAATGGCAAAAGTGATGTATTGGAGAAAAGAAGGGGGCTGTTTGAGATGTGGGGGGTGGACAAAATACAGAACGCATATCTCTGGGGCAAACATGATAGAATTACAAAATGAGCAGCTTGCAAACTGTCTTAGCTTTGATGAAGAAACGTTTAATTATCCCCCTGGTAGAAGAGGTCCCCTATTGTCTAAAGCTAATTTGTCCCTTTTGGCTACTTCCCTGTCCCAGAGGCCTGTCTGTCTCAGGTTACCACCCTCCTCCTCCTCCTGTACCAGCCCACTGCCACCCTCGGTATCACCATCTCCCAGCTCCGAACACAAGCACAAGCCCAGACAGTATTTTGTTTGTTAAGTGTAGCCCAAAGATCTGGGCCCATGGGGAAAGATGAAAGCAGAAGTGCCGCCTCTCTCTGAAGGGAAAGGATCAAGCAGGTCAATTTCCTCTGACTTTTGTCCCGCCGTGGAGTTTGTGTTCCCCTCTGTCCACAAAGGCCACCATTGGACCGGACCGGAGGGGCGCACTCTCAGAGCTGCCCTGTCTCTGCCCCCGTTTGATTCATGGAATAATAGATGGCAATGCATGCCTCCTAAGCACAACTCCTTTTTTAAAACATTGAAACAAGAGATAACACTCCCCAGAATAGAACAACAAGCAAACAGAAACAGATACTGTATAACTCACAACCGGGTTCTTGCAAAAACAGGATTACATTTCAGAATCATGTTGAAACAGCATCACATTTAAATATTGCAACAGTTTTGTTTACACTGATGCACTTTTAGTTAAAACCCTATGGAACGTTTTACTACAGAATACAAAGCCACAAAATATTATAATAAAACAAACAGACAACATAACCTCAAGCTCTTTTTAAAACAAATAATAACTTTTCTTTCATAGTCAGTCTACAAGGTTCACTATGTTACTCCACGATACAGAGCATGTTACTATTTGGCAAAAAATACTTGTTTTGCCAAATAAATTAAACTAGACGTACTTATCAGGGGCATGTTGCCAACTTCTTTTAAAAAGAATAAAAATCCCAAGAGCAATTTCATAGGTGGCATTAAATATGCAGCAAATAAAAACTGAAAAAAACCTTCTTACTATTGGTTGAAATAGCTGATAGCAAATAACATCTCTGAGGCAGAACACACTTAAAAATAAAATCATGACAATATAATTCATTGTATTTATGTTCACAAAGCCAAGCTGTCTCTGTCTCAGAGTGTAGCTGTCTTTAGGTCAGCAAAGTCTGAAATGTTACATAGTGTTGAATACATTTGTGTACTTGGAATCATTTTTCTGTTCACATGACACTACGAAAGCTCCAATAAGAATGCTCGACCATTAGATGATAATTAAGTAACATACTGTGACTTTCTGAACATTGTGAGTTTAATGGTGGTGCCACAGTAGCTAGCAAGTACAGATATTTTTATTTGTGAGGGTAAGGTTGAGTTGTCGTGAAATGAGTTAAGTTATTGAAAAATTAGCTATCATTATAATATTTTAAGTCCATCTTTATCATACAGACTGGCATGTACAAATTAAAACTTGAGTGTGTAGTATCATGAGCCTTCTTGTCAAAATGCAAAAATGCAAGCTGTAATTTTAAAGCAGGTGAACAGCTATGGTATCCCTGCAGGGACATGCTGTTGTCTGTATACTGTATACATAAGTCCGGTGGAAACAGGTCTAATCATTTTAGTTTTGAGATGCTGTAAACAAAATGATTTAGCTCATAAAAGCCCTAAACTTGTGTGCTAAAAAATGAACATGCCATTGCTGCATTGCTGCACCTTAAATGTATTTTTTTGCACATTAACATTAGGGATACTTCATGTATGTCTGCTGTTAATGATACTCTAACCACTGTAACTCATGCTGCTGTTGTGATCACAAAATTTGCATTTTCTGGGATTGCACTCTTTATTTTGCACAGTGCATTTTTTCACCTATTCTGAATGATCTCATTGTTTATAACAAAGACAATAAAGAATGAAATTGATCTACGTCATCGTTTACAAAAGTCTTCATTTTTGTATGTCTACACTATAATGAGCTGTCAAACTTAGTTTAAACTTAGTTTGTATCATTTTCATCATTTCCAGCTTTAGCAGTCCTGAAATGTGGACACTACACGATAAAAGTAAAAGTTGGCTAATTAAACTGAAAACACATTAGTACGGACTTAGCCTATATCATCAGAAATGTTCTTTTTCCCATTTCAGCCCTGCAACTATCCCTCATGCCTCCCAGATAATACAATTAAATACATTCACATTAGGCCTGACAGTGGATCCAGTTCACATTTAAATGCAATTTAAAAGGGGCATATATTTGCATAGTGAATTAAAATTAAGACCTAATTATGCAAATAAATTATCAAATGCGACAGGGGATGGTTTTCAATTCCGTTAATATCTCATTTTTAGAGACAATAGTTACTTGATAGTCCAAACGGCACAGCAGCCATTCTGCAGCACAGCCAAACAATGGTGTTAAATATTCAGGTGGTATTTAATTACAAAAAAAAAAGAAGCTCATAAATTACAAGCATTGCGTCTTAAATACACCTAGACAAATCCTCCTCCCTCAGGATTTAGGTTACCTTCAGACGTAGCTTTTAATTTATTTTACATAAGCCCTTTTGAAAGAGAAAGCCATGAAAGTGTCAGTCGTCAAAGGAAACCAAAAATGTTTGCGTAAAATGAATACAAATGAATGCAGAATGGAAAACTAAATCCATCATATTTTATTAACGAGGATACGTTACTCAAAAACATGAACATACTTGAGATAATTATGATTTTGTGACTCTTTTAGCGTTTGATTTTATTTGCCTGATAAGTGCCACTGCTGCATTTTCAATCACTTCCTCCACAGTCAGTTAACGCTGGTGAGAATTTAAAACTTGGTAAACACCATGCAGTATTAATGATGTGAAGAGGCAGAGCAGCAGCACAAATCCAAAAGAGATGCTCCGATGAGCCTCCACCGAAACAAACTGAGACTGACTGCAGCCACAATGCACAGATAACCCCACCCTGCAGTCGCACACAGCACTGGGGCCACGTGGGACCCCAAGAGTGGATGTGTAATCCTGAAAAGCTGTAGAGTTGAAAGCACATGACCAGAAATGGTTCTCATAATGGGCAAAGTAAAAAAAAGTTAATGCATCACTTTGACAGGTTCGTAATTTTTTTGTAAACTTTTATTTCTGGTGGCTTTATGTTTGTGTATTTTGCCCTTTTTTGAGCATGTGAACAGCTATGGTAGCCATGCAGGGACAGACTATGGTCTATGAACAAACTAAGTGGAAATGGGACTGGTTGGGATTTCACTTTACAAAAATCAAAAAGTCCCTAAAGACCACCTACAAGAATTAAAAAATTAACAATAAATTAGACAAGTAGTTCCATATTAGTTCCATAATAAGATTTTAAGAGCTGTGCATACAGATTGGTTCACTGAATTGAATTGCAAATCAGGAAAAAAAGTAGGTTTAAGTTTAAATTTTTTAAACAAAATTAATCCTATTGTTATAACATATAAAAATGTATGTAGTAGTATAATGCCTACTTTTATTTAAAAAGTATTGCTATATTTGGTTTTTGGAACATTTGGTTTGCAAACACAAATAAAATGCTTTTTAACAGTAGTATTCCCTTTACACAATAGCAGTTAAAATATTTCCTGTATATTGCAACTTAAACATTAATGTAATCAAATTAAATATAAAACATTATAGTTTATAGTTTTATCTAGTTTGTTTTAGAAAAACAAGTTTCCAGAGCCACCATCATAACATTATCACAGGCACTTTTGCAGCACTTGTAGCTCATGGCACTGTGTGTAGTGGCTCTATATTATTTTAATAGGCTACATAAGATGAATAGATGCTCTCTGCTCATGTTTCTGTTTTTTCCCTGTTGTTGGTTACCTCACAAACCTTCTTCATATACACACACACTTCTTCAGATTGAAGGCTTTAAGTTCCGAATTTAGAACCTTCTGCTCTTCCGCTCAACGACTCTGGAACGATCTCCCACAACAAATACGTACAATAACATCTTTGGTTACCTTCAAATCATGTCTAAAACCACGTTTGTTTACAATAGCCTACAATACCTGACACCCATTACTATTATGATTTCACATTTATTATATTATTTATTGTATTTTATTTGAGTTACCATTAAAGACAAAAAAACTGGGCCTAAGACTGAACCCTGGGGAATGCCACATAAAATATCTGCAGGTGTGAGTGAGTTTCTGATGCGTGTGGAAAACAGGCAGAATTAAAAAAAGAATTAATTTAGACATTCTGGGTAAACTCTACAGCTAATTTACAGTGACTCATTCTTGGGTCCCGAGCCACAGTTTGGAAAGCCCTGTTTTTTTAATGAACTACAGATGGCAGTATGCAGTTTGCAGCCACACAAAGCAGTAAAATCCCATGAGGCCGAAGGTTAATTTTAAAATGAAAGAAAGAGAGAATATAACTTTCTCTCATGCAGATCCTCCAAGTTTCTTCAATCAGACTTTGGGAGATGAATAGTGCTGAGTTAATGGACTGGCCAAACATGATGACATTCGCTTCAGCATTAATTAACAGAGCTGTAAAACACAGTTGTGTGATTGCAAGCTGTTAAAGTCCAATAGCCTTATATTAAGAGACTTCATTTTTGGTTCTCCACAAATCCCGAGACGTTTCCCCGCTTTTTGTCGATTACCATTTTCTTAATGCACCTCACACTCTGCCAATTAATTCGCTCTCTTTTAGAAACTAATTCTCTTTATCAAACCCAAACAGGTTCCTGCACTATGACGGATCCACACATCAAGAACAATCTCATAAAAATCCTCATAGCAGAATTTTAAAATGCACACTGTGATTTGCAGTGTAAAAATTATTATTAATCAAAATATAATCATTTTCTATTGCTCAGTGGGTCACATCTCTTGGTTTGGCAAAAGAATATATCTAATAATAACTAAAGATTGTAATGGTATTCACAAAATCAAACATGTCTCACATGTTTATCTGTGCAACCAGAAACATGATAAATTATGTTTTTATTATCTATTTTACAGATATGCTCGTATATATAAAAAAAAAAAAAAATAGGCAATATGTGTTACTATATTTTCAACCTATGCAACACTTAAAGGAAGTCAGTATAAGTATAAGTATAGTTTGAGCCTTTTTGGTGATGGTTAATGTTCAGATTGCAATTCCACACCTGAGATGTGTTAGAGCATGTGAACAGCTATGGTAGCTGTGCAGGGACATACTGTTGTCTATGAGCAAACCCAGTAGAAATATAGGTCTGATGGTAATTTCACTAAACAAAATCAATTTTATTCATAAATCTCCTTAACGGCCATGCAAGAATGTGTGCTTAAAAATAAACATGATAGGGCTTCTTTTCCAGCAGTGCTCAGTTTGTCTGCTCTGGGCAGTTGTAGGTACAGGAAAAATACTTCCACTTATGTATTTTTTTCCAAGACAAACAAGTGCAAAGATGCTAAATGTTATTCTGATGCTATTATACACTATTAAAAAAACTATTTTGACAGAAATATTCCTACTTACATTCATTTTCCCAAAAAGAAATCTATATAAAATTGAAAACAGCGTGAGATTGGAATTTGAGACATTGGTGTTATTCAAAAAAAATTTTAAATCCCTTAAATGTGCATTATTTTAAATGCATGATATTTCAAATGTTATCTGTCTATAGAAATGCAACTTAGTTATTACACATACTCTCCACATACATGACCCCTGTCAATATAAAGCCCTTCAATGCCCAGGTCTGACAAATGAGTAAAAATTATGCATCTTGTGTTTGCATTGTGATGATTCTTGGATGCATTCTGGGTAATAACCAAAAAAGTGTAAAAAATATTCCTGAATTGATTAGAACACACACAGTCTGACAACATTTTCTCTCTGTATCCAAAAGCAGGCATGCAAACAGGACTCTTTCTGGTCCTTTGCGCCCGTTGCACGCAGAGTACTGAGGCGAGGTACAGACAAAACAGGTGGAAGGTAATGAAGAGTATCACGGGCTAACTGATGACCCGTCTTCAACATCGGCATATCGTTCCAAGCCTTAATCTTTGTCATCAGAGAAAGAGAGAGAAGAAGAGGGGGCGGGGGGGAAGGTGGGGGGTTGTAAATGGATGGAGGGCAGCTCGAGGCCGGGACTGTGTCAACTTTCTCACTCCTGTGGGTCAAGTAAACAGGCTTTGCGGGGACAGCTCTGGGGCTAGTGTCTGAGCAGCCAGGCTGAAAATGGCCCTTGTCCATTCCTGCCATGTAGCATTTCTTTCCCCAGCTGTTTGTCCTTTGTCACGGACATGGCTTGTAATAAGAAGAGCCAACATATTTATGGAGTGTCCGACCTCGCTGGTAACACAGGTCTTTTATCTGCTGGCCGCAAAACAGCTTTGTTAGTCTTTAACAATTCACAGTGTGCACATATAGCAGCTTGGCATCTTTGTAGAAACAGAAATAAATGTTTTCTCCTGTATTTTTCCATAAATCCCTATCTCGACTTTGACCTTAAGGCCAATTAGTGCGTTCATGCCGGGTGATTTGTTTAGCCGTGTGCGGTGGCCATCCACTCAGCAACATTTATGAGTGATTAGTTAAGCTTCGGCTGAGCTGTATGAAGGAGCCGAGAGGAGCCACAAAGCTACATTCACATGGTGCTGGAGTAAGACGAGGCCGGGGTATAGGCTTAAGAGTGAACTTTGGAGGGAAAAAGGAATGAATGATGCGGTGAACAAAGAACCTCTTTGACAGCTCCAGTGTGTGTGTTTTCAAGAAGCAGCCAGGGGATTCCCGTTTAAAAGGCAAGTCAACGGCAGGTTAACAAGATACATTAAGCCCACAAATCTCCAAAACCAGGCAGAGTGAGCAGGTGTTCTGGTCACAGTACAAAAGGAAAATGTTTTCAGATTATTTAGAGTGCTAAATTATTTACCCTGGAAAGCTGAGTAAAATGCATTTTCACATTACTGAATCCTTCTCAATCTTTTCAAATGCTAAGGTTGCATTCACAATATCTTATACTTTGCTGTAAAACAGGTAAATATAAACAAGAGGGGAGAACATTACACTTATCCCAATTAAAGCTTTGCACTTTGATTTATCTTTTACTAAAAGAGAAATAGTTTGTTGGTGCTCATTGGTCAGTAAAAAAAAAAAACTTTATTAACCCTTATTTGTCACATCTGTTTTGGACTAAAGCAGTGGCGGGTGGTGCACGTTACACCTAGGCCTTCAGTGGTGTCCCACCTGAAATAAACCATCTCCTAATACCATTATAATGCCACCATATTAGAAAATATAATATAATACAGAAACATAGTATAACATCATAGTCACAGTAGGTATCACATGTAGCGAGAATGAATTACGTAAAAAAGAAAAACAATTCATACAATTCAACAGGTCTCACTGCACTGCAGTCACAGCTGGGCCACAGAGACTAGATCAGGGGTCCCCAACAGCCAGACTCTGGGCCGAATCCGGACCTCAAGAGGATTTGATCCGGACCACAAGACATTTTCCATAATTACAAGCACAAAATGTGGAAAATATACTTTTGAACCGTCACTTCTCGTCACTATATATACATGCATGGGTCCTATGCACAGCGGCAGATTCAACAACTTTAGCGTAGCTTGATAAATGAGTTAGAAATGACCACAGTCAAAAAGTCAAACCTCGGGGTGTGGTCACGCTTCGATGACAAAACATTACGTTATGGACGGAGAGGGAACATTAATTTTATTGGTCAAATACAGCTCCTAAGCTCTGTGTCAAAGGTGAACACCACTTTATCTTTCAGTCCGGGCTGCTGTTATGATCACAGAATGAATCCAGAACTGAACCAGCACTGGACCAGGCTCAAAAAGACTCAAGCTTAGAGGGAAGTGAGGATGTCTAATAATGTGGTGAGTTGTGCATTTGTCTGTTGACTGTACTTTATTCTGTCGTAAGTTACTTAACTTGTTTGTTGCATATTTGACCTCATTTAAACTCTTTGTCTATATTTTGGAGTTGAGTGAAAAAAACAGTAAGTTTGCCTTAGTGTCAGTTTCTGTGGGAATCCTAAATACTGTTACAGAACTAATCATAAGTGTTTTAATTTTTTTATTTTTTTATTTAATATGAGACAGTGCACATTAATCAACATGTGTTTGTTAGTCCAGCATTTAAATGTACCAGAGTTAGCCATGCAAAAACAAACATCCAGACATATGACACTAGGACAGTGAAATACAGTATCAAGAAGATTAGTAAAAAAAAACCTGTTAAGAACACACATTAAACAAAACACACAGTGACAACAATAAAACACTGCTAAAACCCATTTGTTAGTTTCAAACAATTGTTGATACATTAGTCCAGGTTATGTTTACATATCTGGTTGTCCAATAACCACTGTTAAATGGATCTGGAGAAGATGTTAAATGTTCTACGGGGATCGTGTTCCAGGAGTGTGCAGCATGGACTGAAAAGGTAGACAGATTTTGCAGTCTCCTCTGATTGATGCTCGTGTGGTTGTAATCTGAATGTACTCCTTTAAAATGTTAACCCAAACTGTGATAACACAGGAAATAGATCTTTGTATTCTGGTTTTGAACCTTTTTTAAGATGAACCTGGAGCTATTGAACAGTAACATCTTAGTTATTGGCAACAACTAATGTTAAAAAAAATAAATGCTTAGTGCATTTTTCCTTGTTTCTGTTGTCTTCAGATGAATGACAATAGGAAAAGATAAATTATGATTGCACCGTTTTTTTATTTCTTTACCAAACAAATATGTTGAATTGATTGTATTCAGGCTTATGTTAATTAACAGCCAAGTCCTGAGCCTTATCCTTTCTGTCAAATCCAGTTTTATAGTGGCTTTTAATGAACTCTAGTCTCTTAATTTTGTAGCATTTTCCTTTCTTCTGTGAGCTGTGTCACTCAGAAACAACCCTCTTCAGCTAATCAAAGAAAAAAATACAGAGGACAGTGGATTACCTAAATATATCTCCACAGTCTTCAAGAGACTGTAGGTGTGGAAGAAATAAAATGAGATTTAACTTAAATAAAAGTAGGCTATATTAAAACAAATATATTTTAATCAAAATATTCCGGACCCCTTATGGTTAGGAAAGTGAACTAAGCAGCCCTCGACCAACATTAGTTGAGGACCTTTGGCATTGATTGTATTCAGTAGGAGCATCAATATTGAGCCAATAAAATAACAAAATAGAAAAGAAATTAATAAAATTCTTTGATTCACCAAAACATGTGATTATTTAAACACAAAGTCCATCCTCGTTTCTTTCTTTAAGAAGAGTTCAGTTACTCTGTTGCACAGTTAATCTGTAGTTCCAACAATTAATCCTTTTCTATTGCCAAGTAGGCTAATGCGAAAGTCTGTCTTCTCGTACGTCTGGCATAAGCTTTAGGGCCGAGAATGTCCGCTCCATAAAATGATTTTAGTTGTATATAGTGCTAGCTCTAGTAGGCTACGCTCTCTGACCATCCAATCAAAAGACGTAAAAATGCTGACATTATTGTACACCTGCTAGCCCTGGGTACTTGGTGGGCTATCCAACTCTAAATCTGATAGGTTAAAGCACAGTTTCATTAGCATTTATTTTAAGCTAAAGGCACCCACACTGTTGATTCTGAAGGCCTCAAGGCAGATTTCATTCACCCTGGCAACACCATCCATCTATCCCTCTTCTTCCACTTATCCAGGGCCGGGTCACGGGGGCAACAGTTTAAGCAGACACTTCCTCCAGCTCTTCCGGGAGAACACTGAAACGTTCCCAGGCCAGCCAGCGTTCCAGCGTGTCTTAGGTCTTTCCCAGGGCCTCCTCCCTGGCAACACATGGCTAAAATATGATTGGATAAAAACCCCAGCATAAACATACACTGTTGGAAGCAGTGCAATAAGGAGAAAAGCTATGAAATGAAGAGTATAGACAATTGGGAATAATTTAATACAAATTAATGGAAAAAAATATGTAACATAAGTCAGAGATTCTAATTGTTTAGGCCAGCAGACCTTTGCAGGCCCTCACAGCCCACCAATGGACAAAGGTTTCTGTAACATCAGAAGTTTCCTTTAAAGTTGCCAGTTTATATTTAAAACCTCTTTTTAGAAGTAAAGGTCACAAACATGAGGTTCTCAGGCACAAAATATACCATTTAGATTCTGTCTCCACTAAGACAGGTGTCTTTAAAAACAGTGCGTTTTAGCCTCTATTACAAGAGCAAATTTTTGAAAATAACTGTATGTTTTATACCATATACTTTTTATACTCCATTTTAACATATGGTTTCTGAGTATGTGCGTAACCACATCCCCCCCAAAAAAATAGACAGCTACTTCAGTTTTAAAACAAATTCCCCACCCCCAAAAAATCTGAATCAAACCAATACCCCTAAATACATACATTTTCTTCCGCTAGTCCCATTAGGGGTTGTAGGTGACATATCCCAGCACCTTTGGGCCTTACACTTTACACCTTGGATAATGGCCAGTTAGTCACAGGGCTGACATTTAGACACAAACAGTGACAGACAACCATTCACTCTTACATTTATTCTTTAGGGACACTTCAGATTTGCCAATTGATCTGAGCATGTCTTTGGACGGTGGGAGGAAGCCGGAGTACCTGGAGAGAACCCACGGTAACACGTGGAGGACATGCAGACTCCTCACATTACACCATTAATACTTAACAGTGAAACACAGTCAGAGCTTACCTTCCTTAAACTCCAAGTTCTTCAATCAGCGTTAGACTTACAATCCCACTATAATCTCTTCTTATGAACGCCATTGATTCAGTGTTGACAGTGCATATACACCAATCAGCAAATGTGGGCTTTTCTAATGGAAGCAGACCCCTTTCTATGCCATTATGTGATTGGCCATAGTGGCCTGACGTGTTAAAAATTCTAATTTATTCATTCATTCATTCATTTTCTACAGCTTTGTCCCGTTAGGGGTCGCAGGTGACTGGAGCCTATCCCAGCAGCTTTGGGCCTGAGGCGGGGTACACCCTGGACAGTGGCCAGTTAGTCGCAGGGCTGACATTTAGAGACAGACAGTGACAGACAACCATTCACTCTCACATTCATTCACTAGGGACACTTTAGAGTTGCCAATTAACCTATACATGCATGTCTTTGGGCGGTGGGAGGAAGCCGGAGTACCCAGAGAGAACCCACAGTAACACGTGGAGGACATGCAGACTTCTCACAGAAAGACCGGAGTTATTCAAATTCTTACAAATAAAGTCCCGAACGTGGTCTTAAGGTGTTGTTGTTCACAGATCACGCTAATTAGGTGATAAACCAAATTCCCAAACTACTGAATTCATTATCACACTGTGACTTTTTTCAGATAAATCCATTTAGTGATTTATCTGTTTAAACACCACTTTAGTTTAATATTTGATCTATAACATGTTAATTCCAGTACTTTGGTCAAGGTTAAAGAGTGACAATGTGACCTCTTTAATCCATTAATAGTTCCCATCATACAATGGCAGTTCAATCTAATGAATACTGTTAAACGGCCTAAATGTGTTTTAATCCTCTCCATCAAAGCGTGATTACAGAGGACGGCTATACCAAGTGCTTCTTTCATTTGGTTAACATGATCAAATTGACTCCTGTGTCATGAAAGATGACACCAGTGGTAATTAATTTCTCCATTAAGGGCTGGCCGATGTGACAGCCATGCAAACAGAGCGGAGTGACAGGGAGGACACGACAACTTCAGCAAACGAGACGAGAAGCGGGGGTAATCACATTATCTGTCTGCGGGGAGAGCAGTGTTCATTAAAATAAAACAACACGGCCCCGCATTGTCTGCCACCGCATCATCAGCATATCTGCACATTCGGCATATTTAGCGGTGTGCATTTACATATAGTAATGAACTTCTTCTTTAAATTCATTCCAAATTAGTCAAGTGAGCTATTAAAGCCTGTGGTAGAGTGCCACTAGGGGCCTTGTTCACTCCTGAGCATCGTTGTACGTACGACAGAGCAAAGGGAACGAGTATTTATGGTAGCACATGAAGACAAAGCCGCTGTAATGATGAGATGTTTATTTAAGTGTGCATTAGAGTAAAGCAAAGCCTCACATAACAACACTTAGAATCTGGGTTAGACTCTAATCTCTTGTTTAGTGGATTATGCAGAGTGAGTGAAAGTCTTTGCAAACAGGCAATTCGGGGGGGAGAAAATGGGGTAGCACTTTAGAGTGAGGGTTTACAGATAATTGTGAATTCATGCAGGAACTTTGTGCACTATTATCTCATGAATTATCAAGATTTTCATTCATGACCTTATATGTGAACAAGACAAGATAAAGGTAACAAAGCTGGGAAATCATGTTGTATTCTTTGTTAGCAAAAGATTTGGACCACTGACCCAAATCAGACCCACCTTAACAAAATGTTTTAACCATTATTAGACAATAATATTTTCACTCATCCTAGTGAAAATATTCAAATCAAGCATGTTCATGTGTAGCTGCAGGTAAGCGGACCGACCACACCACTATTTATTATAGGAGATTTTATAAGTTACTCAGGAACGCAAAGATTTGACCAATCACATGCGAGCAAACCACATGCTCGAAAAAGGAGCACTCCTATTGGTCTACATCGGCTTGTGATCTGACGTTGCAAGAAGTGTAATAGCTGCTAATATTTTCAGCACTGAAAATGTCTTTTAACACAGAGAAACAGCTCAAAAAAAGAATACTGTCAATCATGTTATGCTTAACAAGGCAGATAATTGCTAATGCTAAGCTAATGCTAAGCGCTAAACTTCAGTTTGGTATACTGTATTAGTATTTTGTGGAGGGAAAATTGGTCCAGTTTAAATTTTTATTAAAAGAGCAGCAGGAGAGGTCCCTAGGCTGCTTTTGGGGGAGAGTTGAATCTGAGACAAGGACGGCAACAGAAAATCAGGTAGTGGAGTTTTAACTACATACCTTTTTAAAAAAGTATGTCTGTCATGGGTTTTTCATACAAAAGTGTATAAAAAGTATGTCATCATACTAGATGCAACTGTCTTGTATATGCTTTTAAAGCAGCAATGTTTCACAAAACAAACAAACATTATCTTACCAAACTAAGCAGGCAAACAGGATGTTTCTGGATGTATACCCACTAAGGGACAAATGCTGCTGTAAACTCACATGGGACTGTTACCTCTTAAAGAAATATCTTATAAGTTTAAGTAATAATATAAATTTGTGTTGATGTGATGGGTTGTGGGACAATAAGCGTTTTGAGTCCCACGGTGGAGGATCAAACTTTTGTTATAAAAAAAATATTTATCAAAATGAATTTTAAGCTAATATTTTTGTGTTGTTCAGAATCCTAATCTGGAGATAACTTTACTTTAATCTACAAATGTGAGATGGCTTAAGTCTGAATTAACCAGTATGGTTTTATTACATATAATGTAATTAAAAAAAAACATTTAAAACTGAACAATCAATAAACTAATCAGATGGACTGCAGGTGTAATGTGTAATTTTGAGGTGTAATTTTATAAATTGACAATTCATTTTAAAACCCTCACTCTCAGATATCACTCAAAGTTTCTTGACCTATTTTGAAATTTTCTTTTTTGTGCAATGTAAAAACAACATTTTTCGTGCACACTTTTTTGAGATCATACTCAGAAATTGGTGAGGGAAAAAACTAATGGCAGGGGGGTGATCCAATAGTATGGTTCCACACATACATACAACTCATTAGTGCAGACGGTTAATATTAACACTATCTTTTAACTTTTTTCACAACCTTTAAGTGGACCTTAAAGGTTGTGTCAGCACCAGTGGCAATGTCACATTTTGTTAAATACCCGGAGTGTTTAAATACATGGTTGTGTGTGAAAGGTGAACAGTGTGCGCCTGCTGGACGTCGGGACACATATGGGGCCTTTAATAAAAAAAAAGTGAAACCAGCAGTGTCCCCCTCCCAGAAGCGAGAGCCTGGGCCTTCTCCAGGGGAGGGGCGATTGTGCAGCATTCTCCTCACAATGATGCCATATGGAGAACAGAAGGATCAGCCACAGGCTCCCTGCCAGAGCAAAGGCAAACACCGATCCACATATGCATAGAAGTGGTCATTTCAAGCCGCCACCTTTTACCATAACAACAGATGAAACACAGGAGTCATTTTGTTTCCCCAGAGAGCCATTGTTCCCGGGGCTCACTGTGCTTAAGCTGCAGGAGAAACTTAGAGGCCTGGGCCCGGCTGTAGAGGACAATGGAAACCTCACTTACATGCTTCCTAAATCCTATCTAAAAGTGAAAGGAAAGAAAAAAAACACTCCATTTCCTTCGAGAAATCAGCTTAGAACAGGACAAATGAATATCTATATGTGGTGGCTCCTACTGTGCGTGTTTGTGTGCTCTTTCTATTTGATGGATTAGACTTTAAATACTTGAAATGGCTTTGTTTGGACCAGTTTTTACCATGTGATAATTACATTCGGTCTAATCAGAACTCCATAACTGCCTTATCGGACTCAACAGAACAAAATGTTTGAGAAGGCTAGTAAGTGAACAATGGTTTGCTAATTTCACTGTACTGATAATCCATGAGACTAAACCCAATCTAGTATCAATTGAGTCAAAATAGACTTACATATATGCTTTCCCATCAAGCTTTGAGGTGGTTAGTTGCATAAACATGGACCTTGCATTAGTTCCAAAAATGTCCAAAAAATATAAAGATTTTCTTTTCCTGTGAATCCATTATTGCAGTGTGACTGGTCTGTTCTAGTGTAATTTGGTCATTTTCTAACCTAGTTCCATTGTTTAATTTAGACATTTTTTTTTGTTCCTTTGTCGGTGTCCTTTTGATCAGTCTTAACATATATGTATATGTAAACATAAGACAATACAACACTTTCATATGCATAGATCGAAAGAGTGTATACTGAAGTCAAGACTTATTACTTGCCTACCTCTTTCAACATCCCAAACCAAAATAGCAATGTATTGCAACAAGACAGAAAAAAAACACAAAACAACTACAATATGCTACATTCTCAAAACAGAAGAAAACACAAACATCCCCACTACCATCATACCAATATACCAATATCACCAACCATTGTCAACATCACCTTCATCACCATCAATACAATAAATAGTTCTAATTTGATAATAATTGCCTAGTATCATTCTTATCGTCAAAAAATGTAACGCACAGCAGACATTGAGTGTGCAAAGTGTTTTGTTTAATATTGAGAATTTGTGAATAATAACACAATTTTCGATAAAGCAAGGTGTGATTATTACTGAAAGAGTAAGAAATATTCACAAATATAGCAAACAACTTTTGCAGATACCAGTGTTCTCCTTGTTGTGAGTTTCTTCATTTTATAGCCGAAAGCAATGAGCCAAGGTGCCATTTTGTGCCGAGTGGCGAGTGGTTTTTAGTGTGTACTCCAGAGCTGGTCAGCCAGTCAGTTGGACACTTAAGAGCAGCGATATTGTAATAATGACTCACTGATGAGAAGGTAGCAATGGAGCTGAACTTCCAACATTCCTCTGACGCCTGATTATGACTTTAACTGGACAAATTATTACCGCAAACAAGCTCTGAATCTTAACTAACCTCTCCAGAAGACAAAAGTGAGTGTGAGTGGATGCAACTTAAGTTTGCATCTGATTATCTATTATGTACAATCAATAAGTAATGGTTATGATACAGTTGTGCTCATGAGTTTACATACCCTGGCAGATTGGCCAAAGGTTGATTTTTTTTGGGCCATTTTTCAGAGAATATGAATGATAACACAAAAACATTTCTTTCACTCATAGTTAGTGGTTGGGAGAAGCTATTTATTGTCAAACAATTGTGTTTACTTTTTTTTGTTTTAATCATATTGACAACCAAAATTACCCAAATGACCCTGATCATAAATTTACAAACAGTGGTAACTTTGGCCTGATAACATGAACACAAGTTCTTTTCATTTAGCAGACACTTCTATTCAAAGTGACTTACATCAAGCTTCTATTCACCAGCATTACAGCTGGAACACCACAGGAGGCAAGGGTTAGATGTCTTGACCAAAGACACAACAACAGTATGAGCTGTGGGGAGAGCGGGAATCGAACCGCTAACCTTCCGGTTATGGGACAACCACTGAGCAACTGCGCCCCAAGCTAACACAAACGGGTGTCACAAAATCAGTGTGTGTGTATAAAAGGTCAGTGACTTTCTGGGCTCATGACAGACTCTTGCATCTTTTATCCAGTGCTGCACTGATGTTTCTGTATTCTGAGTCAGGGGAAAAGTAAAAGAATTGTCAAAGGTAATTGAACTGTATAAAACAGAAAAGTGTTATAAAAAGATATCTAAGGAATTGAGAATGCCAATCAGCAGTGTTTAAACTCTAATTAAGAATTAGAAAATGAGAGATTCTGTTAAAACAAACCAAGGTCAGGTAGACCAATAAGAATTTCAGCCACAACTGCCAGGAAAATTGTTTGGGATGCAAAGAAAAACCCACAAATAAGTCATTTGGAGGGATGACACCAAATTGTAACTTTTTGGCCACAGCCATTAACGTTACATTTGGAGAGGAGTCAACAAGGCCTATGATGAAAGGTACACTATACCTACTGTGAAACATGGAGGTGTATCGCTGATTTTTGGGGACGTGTGAGCTACAAAGGCACAGAAAAGATGAATGCAGCATGTTATCAGAAAATATGCACTCATCAGCTGCTTATGGGACGTACTTGGACGTTCCAACATGACAACGATCCAAAGCACAAGGCCAAGTCGAACCTGTCATTTGGCGACAGCAGCATAAAGTGAAAGTTCTGGACTTTACCATCTCAGTCTCCTGACCTCAATATCATTGAGCCACTCTGAAGATATCTCAAACGTACAGTTCATGCAAGACAACCCAAGAATTTACAGGAACTGAAGGCTTTTTGACAAAAAAAAATGGGCAGCTTTACATTCTGAGTAAAAAAAAGAGCCTCATCCACAACTAGCACAAAAGACTCTTATTGATGTTAAAGGTGGCAATACATAGTATTAAGAACTGGGGTATGTAAACCTTTGATCAGGGTCATTTGGGTAGTTTCTGTTGTCATCATGA
This sequence comes from Perccottus glenii, assembly GCA_024416835.2. NCBI lineage: Eukaryota > Metazoa > Chordata > Actinopteri > Gobiiformes > Odontobutidae > Perccottus > Perccottus glenii. The sequence goes on along the minus strand of CM044552.2, from coordinate 20,171,841 downwards.
TTTAAAAAGAAGAGTAAACACAGTTGTTGACAATAAATGGCTTCACCCAACCACTAACTATGAGTCCAAAAAAGTTTTTTCGGTAATCATTCATATTCTCTGAAAAATGGCCTAAGAAGATCACAAATTCTGTAAACTTATGAGCACAGCTGTATATACAGTTATTTCATGATGCTTCCAGTTTAAGGAGTTTTGTAAAAAACTGTAATGAAAAAAAAACATGTAGGTGCAGTGGTAGTCTTTTTTTAATCTGGTGTCAGAATTGCAGATTAACACTCCTCCTTATTCACACCTATTCTAGCCTTATAGGAACATGCAGTTGTCTATGAACAAACCCACTGGAAATAGGTCAGTTCATTTCATTTATTTCTTTTGAAACATTTACTTAAATTGTATCTTACCCTTTATGCAAGTTTGTGTGTTCAAAAAGAAACATGAGTGTGCTTCTCCTACATTTACATTTACATTTAGTCATTTACAGTGTTGCCACAGTTACTTTGAAAAAGTAACTTAGTTACATTACAGATTACTTGATTTAAAAAGTAACTTAGTTACTTTACAGATTACTTGATTTCAAAAGTAACTAAGTTACTTTACAAGTTACTTTATTAGTTACATTCAGCAGCTGCCGACAACATAAAAATGACAACTGGTTTTGCCAACAATCACTTTATTTGAAGTGTATTTTTAACAGTAACATCAACAATCTATCTCCTGACAATTAAAGTTGAATTTAAAAACTATTTCCTGAAAAAATACATGTTTTACAATAAATAAAGGCAGTCTCTCTTGACTTAACATAAATACTTGTTTTAATAAAAAATAAAGGCAGTCTTTCTTGACTTAACATAATAACTTGTTTTAATAAAAAAATAAAATAGTCTTTCTTGACAAAAAATGACAAAAATAGTAACGCACAGTGACTTGGTTAAGTAACTTTAATCTGATTACTGGTTTGGAAATAGTAATGCGTTAGATTACTCGTTACTGAAAAAGTGGTCAGAATAGAGTAAGCAGCTTACTAAAGCTGCGTTACTGGCATCACTGGTCATTTAGCAGACGCTTTTATCCAAAGCGACTTACATTCACCAGTGTTACATTTACAGATGACGCTTTCATTTAAAGCGACTTACATTAAGGTTCCATTCACCAGTGTCACAGCTGGAACACCACTGGGAGCAAGGTGGGTTAAGTGTCTTGCCCAAGGACACAACGACAGTATGAACAGTGAGGAGAGCGGGATTCGAACCACCTACCTTCCGGTTGAAGGACTACCACTCCTTTAAATTTTTAGGAACACACATTAGCAATAACCTGAAGTGGACAATTAACACTCATTAACACTCATCATTGCAAAAGCTCAACAAAGACTTTACTTCCTTAGACAGCTTAAAAAATACCGGATCAGACGTCAGCTCCTTGTTCTGTTCTATTCCGCTATCATCGAGTCCATCATTACATCATCAATAACAGTATGGTATGGTAGCACAGACAGCCAAACAAGGAAAAAATTACAGCAGATTGTCAATAAAGCATCCAAGATAATAGGAAAACCACTGCCTTCAGTCGATTCCCTCTATAAATATCGGACTGTAAAGCGGGCAAAGAAAATCATCTCTGACCCCCTACATCCAGCGAACCACCTTTTTCAGCTTCTTCCCTCACGTAGGCGCTACAGGTCACTCCCCACCAAGACCAAACGCCTCACAAACAGCTTTTTCCCCACAGCTATCAGGACTCTAAACTACTCTCTTATAGTCTAGTTTTTCCTCTTATATACTATGCATGGTCATGTAACCACTGTATCTTGTATTGCTACATTTTTTGATGTATATTGTCTATTTGTTGTTTGTAAATGTGCGATGATGCAGAGCTTAAAACATACTGTACCGAAAACAAATTCCACCAGCATTGTCGTGGCTAAATAAACAATCTAATCTAATCTAATCTAATCTAGTGGCCTCCTCTAGCAGTGCTCGGTTTGTCTGCTCATGGCAGTTGTTGGAACAGGAATAAGAAGTTTCATTGCTTCTTATTCCTCTGACTGCTGATTATGACCTTAACGGGACAAATTATTACTGCAAACAAGCTCGGAATCTTAACTAGCATCTACAGAAGACACAACAGTGAGTGCGAGTGGATGCAACTTAAGTTTTACATCTGATTATTTATATGCATTATGGGCTGAACCAGAAATGGAGTACTCGAGTCCTGGACTCGGACTCGACTTGAGTTATCAGGCTTATTTTTGTGACTTGTGAATCGACCTGAGGGTTAACCTCATTGACTCTACTTGGACTCCGACTTGGACTCAGACACAAGGACTCATGACTTAAAAGACTCGCAAGTCACACTTAGCGACAACACCACACAACCTTTGCCTGTTGCATGTGTTCAGAGCGGGACGAGCTGCTCTCATTTAACTCCCAGCCCCTAAATAATTCAATTAAAGAAATAAAGGCCTATAGCGGCTATAGTCTTAATTGATATACAACAATCCAAACTCCATTAAATGTGTTTAATGAAAGGCTTATACAAACATTTAAATCCCAATCATTGTGTCAGTTTGGCTCCCACAATTTACAGATTTGTAACTCACTTTGGTTTGACTCGACTTGGACCTTTCTTTAGTGACTCGTACTCAACTTGAAATTTTTTGGATGACTCAGACTTGGACTTTGAGGGATGATGACCTAACTTGGATTTAACTCAAACTAGTCTTTGGTGAATTGGATTTGGACTTGAACACTGAGGACTTGAAAGTGACTTGGACTCAAATTCATTATAACCATATTCATTGTTGGCAGCCACCACCAGGGGGCACCCAGCATGTTTTTTGCTGTTCGAATCACAGGGAGAACACACAAACTCCACCCAGAAAAGCTTTGTCTGACCAAGGAAAAAAAGGCTGACAGCATGTTAATACAAGGTACAACTTTCTAAGGTTCTAGTTGATCAGAAATCCTTTCTGATACATTTACTGTGATTAAAAGTAACTGTAGAAACATTAATACATGTATAAAATGTCCCCATATGGAGTTATATTGACCAAATTGTTATACTTACTATACCTCAATATCTCCTAATTGCTCTGAAGGCAGATAAAACCCTCATAAATCCAAGGGGAGAAAAATATTAGAGACATTTTTCACAACTGTTTATAGATTATTGCATTGCTCTTTCCAAATCTACTCTACCAGTTGGAGGTAGTTTTTAGTTGTTTCTTAAAAAACACTGAAAAACATTTAGAGATGAGAGGTTTGTGTCAGGCAGTAAGTGGTTTGTAACTGATTCTTTATGTGCAAGGTAAATTATGTCCAGTTGGAAAATATTAAAGCCTTCTAAATTATTTATTTGAGGCAATACTGCACTGTTTTTAAACCTCATCAGATCCCAGTGAAATATTATCCAGAGTTTTAATATCCGGAGGGTGTCAGGCTGGAGGCGCTCAGCTGCTTCACTATAACCAAATGTTACAGTATAAAACAGCATGTCGCGTTGCTATTTGACATGGTGCAATGAGATTAGACGGAACTCATTTCTAAGTGAAGGGGAAATTACAAGCCTATTGGCAGAGGCATGCACACACACTCACGCACACTCACACTCACACACACTCACACACCTACACCACAAAAGGCAGCCGCTGCTCGGCCCCACCAGTGGCCCGACAACAGGGGGTTAGTCGGCCATGAACGCTGACATGAACAGGGAATGACCTCACTACCAAATCTGCAGCCACCTTCAATAGGCCAGAGGAAGCAGTGTTGTTTTAAAGGTCAGCTCTGTCTGAGGTCGTGCAAGCATGTGTCTCTACAAGAGCGACAATGTAGATGTGGAGCAGAGGAGATTTTTCTGCTGAAAGTGTTTCTTTATTAGAAAACACAAGTTGTGTGGATGTTTATTTACATATTCATTTACATGTTTATTGTTTTAACACCAATAAGTAATAGTAAAAAAGTCTACAACCTTACCCAAAAAATTTGATTAAAATTGATCTATGAAATATGAATGTATTCAAGCACATTGTAAATGAGCCTGTAAACCCTGTAAAAATGTGTGATGCCTGACCAACACCTCATGAAGTTGCAATATCTTAAATATCTAATCACTGAAAACTTCCCTTTTTCTGTTATTCTCATAAAACCACAAAAGATAAACAAATAAAACAAACCATTTGTACGCCATGCAAAACAAAAATAAATATGCAATAAAAAAATACCGTAACAATTCCAGTAACTTCTAAGCACAGACTTTTTTTCTTTGTATTGTAACTTACAACATATTTTTGAAATGTTCTTCTGTGTTTTCTTCTAGTGTTTTCTTCTTTTTTTTTGCCAGCAAATTATCAAAAACATTTCTACTTCATTTTTAAACAGCTGTAGCATCATGTCTTTTGAGGCCACAATAATGATAAGCCAGTCAAAATCCTAGTGGACTGATTTAAAAATGTTTAACTACGTTCATTAGTGTAGATAATAAAAAGCAACCAGTTGTTCTTTGACAAATACCTTGCATTTTTAAGCTACAACATACTTCTTGCCCATTGTTTCTCCTTATTGTCAGGATAGTGCTGTGACCAGAGAGAGGCCCTTGACATCCTGATCCTTTAACACTTTGCAGCACATCAGGATGACAACTCGTGAAAGGGGAACGCCACCTTTGGCTTCTCTGGGAGAACAACACGTGTCAGCGCCCCCGTGGGCCCTGTCAGGGGGTGAAGAGGTTAGACGCTCTGTGCGGCCGCACACATCCTGGCCTTCTTCAAGACCACCATAATGACTGCTAATTACACCACCATCTGTGGGGTGGGCTGTGTTATGTAGACACCTGTTCATTAAGTAGGAGAAAGAAACTTTTTCTTAACAGGCTTATCCTATACAAAACATTGGACTAGCTTATCTGTAGCTCATGATACAAATATTCAAGACTCACTACTGCTCCTAGCTACACATTTCCCTAAATAAAACATCAATATATCTTTATAAAAAACCCTTAGAGCATGTAGAATTGAGCTCTACTGCACTGCTAATGATTGAGTGAACTTTGTGTGATACCTTTCCAGCTTCAAAAGCCATCATCAAGGTTAACCAGGCTATCGGGCAGCATTAGTAGGAGGGTGTTTGGAGGGGAAGCCAATAAAAAGCTCTTAGATATCTGCTGAGGGGGAGCACAGCCTGTCAATTCTGTGGCCCTAAGAGGTGATCTGCCATTACCGACTCACACAAGACTAATGAGAGCCATTCTGTTGCCAGCACCTTGAATTATATGTCAATAGTCATTCCGCTTGCGCTACCTGTTGTAAATGGTTTTACCTTCACTTGATGTGGCTGTGATACAGATGGATCTTTTTTGAGGGCATTTTGGCTCACTAGTATCTAATTAACTGCAAATTAAATCTCTGCATCTGAAGCCCAGTGGATAATTTTGATACTGTGGGGATTTAAATCAGCCTCCCACTCTTTAAAACATAAGCAGACACATTTGTCTAATCTGCATCCTTCAGTTTAAGATTTATATAAACAGATGATTGCCAAGCATCACATATTTCAACATTTTATCTGTGGAGCTTATGACTCCATTTAGCTTGAGATCCTCTGAGAGTGAGCCAGCGCAGCAATCATAAACGGAGGACCAATTAGGATGTTGACGGATTGATTTTGGAAGATAAATTTAGGATGTAAAAGGTTGACATAGCTGCTGTGTCTCTTTCACTGCGTGTGTGGCTCCCAATTAAGTGAGGAGAGGCAGTTTTTCCCCACTCTCTCTCCAGGATCAGAGTGTCTCCCTGACAGATGAGCCACTAATGAGAGCAAATCTTACTAAATCCTCAAGAAACATGATGAATTGAATCATGTTGCCCCTGTTCATTTGTCGTGTTCACAGATGAGACAAAACACAACATTTATCTAGTCAACAAATAGCAAATGAGTAGGTGGGCCTGTCATTGTTCATGCTGTGTCTGGCTTTTGAGTATAATATTAAACTGAGGATGGTTCTGTTGCCATGGAAGCTGTTGTGTGTCCTTTTGTAGCGGCTCTAGCTCACTGCTATTGTTTGTGCTTTTTGTGACTACCACATTGAAGATTAAACACCACTCAATCTGAAATGCCCTATGAGCTAAGGAGAAGGGTCATTTTGTTTTACTGGATGCTAAGATATTTTTCCCTGGTACTTTTGCAGTTCAGTTTACAGTTGTTACCTGTTGCTAACAGTTTGCTGGACATTGTAACATGATTACTATCAACAGCTGTTACCTGATGCTAACCTTTCAGTGGTCATTCTAACATGACAATGTTTACCTGATGCTTAAGTTTCACTGGACAGTTTTTTATGTTACTGTTTAATGGTTATTTAGCATGTGATGCTAACATTAACATGGTGAAGAATCTAAAATAAATTATTCTAAATGTAAACATTGTAATTTGCCACATGTTGTGGTTGTACACAGTTTGCACAGACACCTAATGTTTACCTAATGTGTTTCACCTAACGCTAACATTTTACTGGACTGTAACATGCTCTCATTTTAGTGGACATTTTATCACACAACAGCAACAGCTCTTATTGAATGTTTTACTGGACACTTTCTATCTTATGCTAACATTTTACAGGACATTTGCTTCTGCTCGATGGGCTGCACAACAGGGAAATTAACCTGCAAGCCAAAAATCATTTTGCAATTCTACGCCAATGTCTACTGAAAATAAGTGTCCCTTTTTTTATTCAGGATCCTGGTCTAATAATGCATCCATAGCTTTACTGGACAGTTTCATCTGATGCTAACATGTTTTTGGACATTTTTCCCCTGATGCTTTTAATAGATGTTTACAACCTGCTTCTAACATTTCACTGGACATGTTCACACAATGCTTATATTTTAATGTAAATGATGTGCACGTAATGCTAACCTTTTATTAAAGGACTGTCACTTGATGCTAACTGGACAACTTTAACCTGATGCTAAAAATCTTCTCACTAGCATTATTGTTTAACTTTTATGCTAAGGTTTGACTAGACTTTGTACCATGATGCTAACATAAAATATATGATAATGAATGATATTGTAACATTCAAGAGCTTTTTCTCACATTTGTTCCAGACAGTTTTCATGATGCATGCTGCACAATGCCAGATGCTGACATTTTACTTTACACTTGAAACCTCATGAAAAAAAGGTTGAAGTAAAACCTTGAAGAAACATTGAAACCTCATGTGATATGGTTGACTTGCTGCTTCTGGAATCCAACAGTCATTAGACTTTTTATATAACAGAACCAACACTATATTTCTGCTTAAGTTGGCATAATATTTTGTTATGTTCTTAGTACTGCTCCATTGTTCTGTTTTTATAGTAGTTGCCTTTATCAGGTATGATCCTGGCTGTTGTAACTATAAAACTGGATTTATATATATATTTATATCTTATCTTGTACCATGCATATTTCACTGTTGCCATCACTGTATTTTCCATTCCCCTTGCTGCGTGTGGAAGTATGGCGGATGAAAGCAGACATATGTTATGTCCTGAGGCCTCAATCTGCCTCCCTCCCTAATATTTATAAGACAAATTAAGGAGGCTAACTCTCTCATTATCGCTCTCCAAACCCTCACCATATGTATCCCTATTATTAGACAACCACCAGAAGATGTCCTATTTTCAGATTTCAATTACCTAGGTAACCTTAATTGGTTAGAAACCTTGTTTAGTGGATGGTATCAAAGTCGGGCTTGGGAGAGAAACCGACAGATGGCTTAGTCTTATGACTTGTATTAACACCTTCGAAGTTTAATGAACTGTTAATTGCTTTTCTAATACATAATGGAACCATTGGAATACAAGCAGTAATGCAAACAGATTAGTTTGTAGACAACAGATAAACACACGTCCTTTTCAATGTCACCTTTAAGTACCTTGGAAAACAAAAGCAAGATGGAGGACAGAATGCTACACTAAGGCTGACATAGTTGCACATGTGAACGTACAAGACCCTTTTATAAGAAGCAATATTGTTCTAGCATTTTACATTAAGTCAAATCTATAAAATGCAGGATTTTTCATGTGTTTGCACATATAAGTATTTTGGGTGAGCACTATAAGCAGCACAGGAATGACCGTTTTGAACTTGTGAACAATATATTAATAGGATTATAGGATTATATAGGGACTCAATAAAGTCTAATTTAATCTAATGGTTTGTTCACTGACAATTTCTATACATATTGCATCTTCAAAATAAAATAAAAATTAAGGTAACTGAAGTCCCAACCATAATCAACATTCTGCAACCTTTTGTAACTAATAAACAAAAACATGTATTCGACCTGTTATTTTGTAAGTTATCAGAAAGTCAAATAAACGAATAGGACAAAACAATAAAAGGAAAAAACATTAAAAAAGAATGAAATTACTGTAGACAATTAACTTAACAATTAACCTAGGAATTTTCTAAACTTAGTATTTCCACTTAAATATCCTTTAGTTGAAAGAAAAAAACCTATAAGCCAGCATCATTGAAATACTACAAATAATGTTTTTAAAGGCAATTATTGGTACCATCAAAAGTTGTCCTTCGAAGTAAATGCAGCCCCCAAATTTTGCCTCATCACAAACTTGAATAAACAAGCCGTTATTAGTCAGGTCAGTGCTTTATTTAAAGAATAATTTGCACTCTCTCTAATAAAAGGTCTTCAGACTGTTCATTTACAGCACTAGTTCATTTATCTACTTTAGCTGTGCTTGTAATACGCAGTGTGCATTGTACTTTGAGCAACCATAAACGCACTCCTACCTCTGCTCTGGCCCTTTATTAAATTAAGCCATCTTTAAGGTCAATATACTTCTGTAATGAGTTGTCTCTTTTGATCATCAGAGGTTAGATTGTACCTCCAGCCTCACTCCCTTTTAATGGTATTGCGGCCAGCCTAACACCGACGCCGTTGTTTGTCATATTCTGGCGTAAAGTCAGCGCAAGTAATGCTTTGCATGCTTAAAACCCATTTCCATAACTAAGTGTAATTTCCCCACAGTTTGTTCCTGTTTAATGAGGTGAAGTCTTGTTTGTATGCCTCCCAATGTCACCAGAAAAGTCACTCAAGCGTCAGTGTCAGGATTCAATCAAATTAGTGCTACTATGCCGTCATTTTCCATCCAACTCTTTGTCGTTTTTGATTTTACAACCATTTTCTTTTTAGTTGCTGATTCAAATGATGGAACGTGTAAATGGTTGTGTGCGGCGAGCTAGCGATGTGTTAGCAGAGAGGAAGAGAAAATGACCAACATTGATTTATCCTGGCTGTTCTCTTGTCTGGTTGGTGCAGTGGGAACACCTCGCTGCATCCCATTCCCTCCCATTATCTCCTGGCGATCACCGCAGTCCAACGAGTTTCTTACAGGGTCATAAATACTTCCCCCCCGGACCCCATACTGCTTTCACATCATCCTCCAGACGCCGCCTAATGACAGCGAAAGACAGACAATGCATCCTTTCTCTCCGTTCGTACACATTTCACAAGTGGCTGAAGCTAGCGTACCTACTCGGCGAGAGGCCAGCCGCCACGTGTCCTCCCCAGACTTTGCATTTAAAATGGTACATTAAAGCAACATGTCGGAAAAGACTGTACATGATTGATGTGGGTAATGACAGTGTTTTTCTACTGTGAAAGTCATATGTATGCCTCACTCTGCATTTGAAATGTCCATAGCTTGCAACAAACAAAACGATGGTTCTATTGGGTCTAAGAGACAAGCTTTCATAGGCAATAAATCCAAATATGCAATGATGGTCATTAAAATCAATTAGAGAGCAGTACAATATGAGCAAACCGAATAAACAAGAAGTTGCAGTGCGTGACCTTATTAAGAGAGAAAGACACATTCATAAACTGTTTAAATATGAGTAAAGAAAAAAACAAGCCACGTGATTGGATGCGGCGACAAAGCCAGGTCAAAAAGATTGTGTCATTGGTTGGCTGTACAGCAAATAGTAAACAACGCGCTTTTCATTTAGCCATTTACAAAAGGAAGCAGTACATTCCAGACAAACCTAATGACCTCTGACAAGAAACCTTTGGCAAGACCTAGAAGTGGCCTCCTCCTGCTATTTTTGCTTTGAAGACACCCTGCAAAAAGGCATTGTGATAAAGGATTCTAGTGCTGGTGGTATGAATTAAATTGAACTGACATTGTGTTGAGAGTCAATTTATATAAACATTTTGGTGTTTGTAAAAGGGGGTGTATGAGATCCTTGGGGGTAAGTAACTTGTTCTCCACAGTAGGTAACTGTCAGAACACTCCCAATTTGGAAAGACAGATAGGAGTGGCCAATGATAATGTTCACAATACACACTGAAGAAACAGCATGAAAAGCAGAACAACTTTTAAATTTTTTAAATTCAAAATCAAGGTTTTGAAAAATAAACAAATGCCTTGCGACTACTGCCACTGGACTTGTTATAGTTAAACATAAAACACAAACCACAGCAAATTAAATTCAATCTTTTTGTGCAAATTGTAAAAGACGGTCAGAATCTCACCTGCAAATACACTCAGAAATACAAACACTGATATAGATTGCAAGCATAATGCAAACCCAAATGTGCATTACAAGCATAGGCAGCATCATTTAGCTATAAATCAACAGCTAAATCAAATGCAAGTTGAGTCGTGCAAATTCATTTACCCAGCCCACACTGTGTTTGGCAGAGCATATTTAGGAAGAGTCAGCTGGCAGAATGAATTGGCCACCCACAGATCCCTTGCATTGTAAAGCTGCCACATGCTCTATTAGTCCCCACTGTTTGAATGTATACATTAAAAGATAGCAGAACAAAATCAGACAGCAAGACCCGCTCTGCGCCATGAAATCAGGAACATGATCGTCCTCTGGGCTCGACATGAATATTCACACCACGCACTGACTTGACATCATTACAAGTCGTAGCGTGTGCCAATCACCGACGCTCGGAGTGACTCTCCACTGTCATGGAGACCAAGCACGTATTGTAAACCGTAATATATGACCTCGCGTTGTTCTTTGTGGGGTCTCTCCGACAAGCCGTGCACTCCGGAGAGGGACACGACTGACTGAACATTGCTCTATTGCCGTCTAATAGGACGCCATGTTTAGGCCTGTCATTCAAAGCGGAGGAGAGTTGTGCGATGAGGAGCTCTTGGCAAATGAGTATTTTAGCAGGCATGGCTAATGTCGACGAAGCTGCGGTGTTTAGTATGCTGTTAAGGATGACATTAACAGAGACACAGACCCAGGGATGCTGATCAACCCCGAGGTCCTAACACATGGGATGGCGTTTCTGGCTCATTTCCTGCACCATAATCAAGGCTTATGCACCTTTGTGTGAAGCTGGAGAGATGACGCTTCATATAAAAGGCTGCCACTCTGCTCCGTGTCTGTCTGTATGTATGTCCCCTGGTTTTTGTCACTCCGTCTGTCTCTAATGTGAGGCGGCTAATTAAGGATGTAAATAGAATTGAGAAGTGACAAAGAGGGTGCTTGTAATTCGCAGCTCAATTGTCTCTTACCTCAGCGGAAAATTTATTGCAGGAGACAATGTCAACTTATACACAGGGAGCCATTTGCTTTTTTTGGATTTGTTACAGAAGTGGGCACTGCGATCAAAAGTCAAGACACACAGAAGGAGGGAGGGAAATATATGTATAAATGTGAAAATATCGCATTACATGCTACACTTGCACCTATATATTTTTTATTACAATAGTCGGCCAGGATGAATAGTAATCAATAGGGCTGCACAATATATTGCAATTGTTTCATTATCACAATATCACCAATTGCATTGGTGATATACACAATATCACAATATCTTTATCGCAAAGAACTACTTTTCTTTCAATAAAGCAGTTGGCTCAGTGGTAGAGGGGTTGTCCTGTAACTGGAAGGTTGGCAGTTCTATTTCCGCTCTCCCCAGGTCATATTGTTATCACAATAGTCAAGGTAATTATTGCAAACTGCATGTGACATGCGTGTGTAAAGTTGATAATGTCAACCATCTTTGAAAAAATATTTTTTTCCTTTACTTGTTCCTTGTCCCTGTTAATTCTGGACGCAGATTAAACTACCCCTGAATCCAAATGGAAAGATAAACAACCAATCAGAGAGGCAGTACCAACAAACGCAGAATAAACTGCCTCTGCATCAGCGCAGTAAAAAATATATATAAAAAACAAAGCATCACATTAAGCCCGTCCCATTTTAGACTGGTTAGGTTGTATTGAGCTTGGGTTCAACAGGAGGGGTTCAAGACCCACTGAGGAGTTCCATACCCACTTCACTAAAATAACAAAGTAAAGGGATCTGGCAAGCCAGGCTAATTAAAGTTGCTATTTTTCACATGTTCACATGGATTGTTAGAAACATGCTATTTCATGTTATTTTTATATATTTTGTAAATGGGATTTTTTTTGTGGTGACCCAAATAAAGCAACCCACTGTTTTTGAAACACTGATTTAATACGAAACCTCTGCTTTTTGCTATGGGGCCATTATTGTTTTTCAATTGTACAGATAATGGGATAAATATATATTAGATGCTTGTTTTGCTACATATAAATTAGTATGATGCCTGTTATTATTGTGTCCAGTGTATAGTGACTTGCAGCCCTACACTGTCTCCATTGTGTCGCACCATACCCTGTACCCATCGCTGGCAGGCAGGGGATAATCTGATGGGTTCCTCTTCAGTGGTCACTCAGCAGTACTGGGGAGAAAAGAAGGACAGAGCGGAGGTGAATGGAGTTTGTTGGTCCACCCACTTGTTTATGTGTGCACATGCTTGTGAGCGTGCGTGTGTGCAGCAAAAGCCACAGCACTCTCCCGAGCGACAGAAACCTTGTTGTGATTTATGCAGCCTGAGATATGAGTGCTGGTTACGCAGTAGCAAGACATCGATCTGACAAAGCAAACCAAACAATAAAGAGGCGAGGAAGATGATGTGCCCAGTGGAGTGGAGAAATGGAGAGTGTACCTATAAGAGCTAATTATCTGAGCACATAATTCTTCAGGTTAAGACAGGGGGGAGAAGAGAGCCAGCCAAGCCACGGCTGTCTGAAAAGAGGCTCAGATACACAATAGAGCTACGGTCCAAGACCTTGGTCAAGAATAAATCCAAATAGAAATGTATATTCATGCAATGTGTCAGTAAATGGGTTTAGCCACAGTGTGTAAGACCTGAATTAACCTGTGTGCAGAAAACTTTCTCTATACTAAATGTCAGGCATGAAATGTAGATGATAAACAAATGCTATGTTGGAAACAATACTGCACGATTAGCATTAGATTCAATTTGTTATATTCCATTGTATAATAGCTATACCAATCAATGCCAAATATAGCATTGTTCGGCCAATAGAATGACTCATCTCTAGTGGTGCTATAGAGCTCTATACTATGTTGATGGACCGGGTTTGACATAGACCCCAGTGTCAAAAACATTAAAAGGTTCAAGATTGAACCCTTTTTTTTCAATAAAAGGTTTTGTCAATAAGCTAGAGACAGGTTACAGCCACCTAATTAACTACCATCAAATACAGTAAGTGGCTCCTCACTAAAATTACAGCATAGAACAAATAGACTCTTGTGGTGTGAAAAGGCTTTGGTCAGGAGTTATGTAACTGTTTGTGTTGGCCCTTATGTTTTTATCAGTACTTACTCAATTCGCAGTTCAAATATGGTCTCCTAACCACACGTCATTTCTCTATAAGCCGTGAAAATAATAATGATAATATTTGCAATTATTATTTCCTATCTTGCAAAGCCATTCTCTGCTTCTGTAAGCAGCGATGGTTTAATTAGACACAAGCATGCGAGCACACATACATAAAGGCCGGGGCGGTGGGTGCTCGCTGCCATTAATAACACTATATAAAAGCAAAGCCAGACAGCCCCTGACACTTTTAGTAGTTTGGGAAACAAGATGTAATCTGCGCCCGGTGCCAGGAGCGGCCTGCTCTTTGAGAGAGAGGGAAGAGGGAGTGTGGCCTGTAAGTCAATGCAAACACAGCACAGTTAGTACATCACTGATGAAGACATTATAAGTGAGTTATACTCACAAAGACAACAGCAGGCAGAAGTGTATGGAAACATAAGACGGGAAAGTGACATACCAAATGGGCATCTGTTGTTGCCAAGGCTACTCACTCATGTGTGTATTATTAGTCTTTCAGAAGCTTCAGCGCTGTAAATTAAACTGGAAATTCATCACTTATAAAAACAAATGCAGTGTTTTTCAACAAACCTTATTGTGTGGCTTTGTGTTTAGATATGACTCCCAAATGAAATGAGTCTATGGAACTTCAGAGGAAAGATTATGCACCATACCTTATTCCACTTTTCTGTTGAATTTAGGTCCTTATTTAATTACATTATAAAAAAGTACAAATCAGTTTTTATCATTATCATTATCATCATTGCTCTGGCAGAAAGCACAACTAAATAAATATAGTTTTGGAAAGACAACTGGACAACTTTCTAATATAGAAAAAATATGTCACCCAATATTCCTAAAATATGTTTTTTTTTTAATGACTCAAGTATTAATTTACTAAAGTTATTTAGTAAATTAAATAGATTTGTTCCCCTTTCTGTAATTAATAATGCTGTATCACGTTTATCTTAAAATTGACCGAAGTACATTCAGTACAATCAATTTCTTAATTGCTGAAATAATCTGTAAGGGGTCTCAACATAGAAAGACTATGGCCAGCTGGGGGATTAAACCCACAACCTTCTTGCAGGAGAGCTAACCACTCTGCCGCTGTGCATCCCATATCAAGTCATTTATTATACTTAATACTCTATTGCAATAACTTTGTTATGGACTGTAATTTTGTTATTGCAATAGAGAAAAAATATAATAGAGTTGTCCAGGTATTTGGACAACTAACCTTATGTCCCATCCACCTCCCTAACCTGCCTACTGTCCTTCACCATATCATATAAATATTTTTGGGAAAAACAAGTAATTTTGTGCTATAACTATTACTGACATGTTAACAACACTTGAAGACTAGGTTGGCTATCTATTGCTTTGTTTTATATTGCAGCAGTTTGTGTTGGGCATTAATGGACAGAGCTGGGTATGGGCTTCTGTTTAGTAGCACCCTTGGCACCCATCTAACCTTGGCATACTGCTGGGCATGCTCCACTGGCACTGAACATGCTGAGGTTTGAATCCAGAAATGCCTTTGTGCTGCGCCGGCCACCAGAGGAGAGGTGGGAGGCTCTGTTAATATCCCCAACTGTATCAGTCCAGACTTCACTCACGGCAGATAAGATTTCCAGTGTTTGGACTGTAAAGAGAATGCAGGGAGAGAACATATGCCTCCAAATAGGATTTATGTCCCAAAAGAAGTGGACATGATGTTAAAAGTCCATAACCGGTTAGCATATATTAAAACAGTTTGGGAAATGAGTTTGGGTAAATTCAGTTAGAG
Source organism: Perccottus glenii (assembly GCA_024416835.2). Taxonomy (NCBI): domain Eukaryota; kingdom Metazoa; phylum Chordata; class Actinopteri; order Gobiiformes; family Odontobutidae; genus Perccottus; species Perccottus glenii. Next base: position 20,156,369 of record CM044552.2, on the reverse strand, counting down.
CAAGGTCAACCCATGCCATTGTTTTCCTGTTTTCTTGTTTGTTTGTTTAATGTAAACCATGAATTCTAATTTTGGCAGCACAGAATGGCCACATTAACCAGGCATGGCAGTCTGGGATGGGGTCCAGCTGGAAGCCTACATGGATGCTGCTTTTCCCTCTAGACAAAACTGGCAGCGTTGGCAAAAGCTAAATAGTTTCTCATCTTCAAATGGTAAGAAAAAAAAGTGGAAAGTGGGACTAACTCAAATAGTTAATAGTGAATTTTAGGCTGCTGTTTTATGCTGTCATTAGGGACTATTACATCACGGTTAAGTCTGAAGCTACTTGCTGGTCCCTAAGCCCTCAATCACTACATGGGGCTGCTCTGTATCCTATAATGGACTAGGTATACTCTATTAGTGAGCAGTTTTTGATTCTACAAACAACTGCTTTCTTGTATTGCGTTAGTCATTTCAATTTACAGAAGAATAAAATGTGCTAAACTGAAAGACCAAAATAACCTCTGTAATAAACTCTAGCATGACAACAGTAAAGATACAAATAAATATTATGCACCATACTCACAAGTAGTATAAGCACTGTTTCTCTTTGAGCCTGTAAGAAAGGTATTACAAATCCAAACAAGGTAAGCTAACGTTAGCAATATGTAGCAGCAATTAGGCTTTAGCTTTTCTCATTCAAACAAATTGTGCTGTTCTTCAAAAAAGCTAATGTCATGTGATTAACACTAGCCTACATGTAAACCAACGTTAGCTAGGCTCCTCTGAAAGTTAACTTCTATTGAGGCTTTATTGAAGATAAATGCAAATTAATAAAAATTAAAAATAAATTATGTATGGGGTGACTCCAAATAGTCGAGGGTTCGATGCTTCGATTCAAGGAGCCTGATTTTATAACCAGTCTCACAGTCGAATCGTTGTGGAGGTTTTATGAAAGAAAGGTTCATGCCATTTTTGCTTGATGGGGGTGCTCAGCATCTGATTTTATATAGAACTACTGGTTTGCAGCTAATATATACAGTCTATTTTGATAATGCTTTAAATATAAATGTTAAAAGAAAACAGATGTTCAGTTTTGAAAATGTTTGAATGCATGAATAAATCCTAACCACCCCTGTGATAGATTTAATTTTCAAGTGTCAGCAAGTGTCAGTTTTGACCTGGACCATACTGTGAATGAATAAGATATGAACACTATGTAAGGGTTAAATAAAATCAGCTGGTTCAAATTCTTGGACGTTTAGCTAATCCTTAGTGAGGGTACACCCCTAATTAAGTAATATAAGTACAGTGTCTTATTGTGTCTGGATTTGTAAAAGCTAACGTAAGCTAGCAATAGCAAAAGGCTTCATACCAAGAAACAACCACAGAAATGTTCAAACTTGTGCCTTTTTTCCCTCCCAAATAGTGCTGTTCTGCTCCTAAAAAAAAATTAAAAAGCTATATGGATTGTTTTGACCATTAGGTGACCATCGGTGCACACTACTCTTCACATTGTGGTTTCAGATACAGCCCATGATTTGTAGCTTCAAAGCGTTTATCTCACCTGTGCCAGATAAGAACGAGAAGGTCACACGGTTTATTCCCATTGGAATGTAAAAGTCATGATCATTTCCAACGCGTGTTTGACTGCTCATCACCGCCTCCCTCCTGTGTTGATTCTTTCAGGCTGGCTGGCTGGTTCGTTTGTCGGATAGCTGTCTGGGCCGTGATGTCTGCAGGAGAATTCTTCTGAGGGCTGAGTTCAAGAAAAGTGCAGTGGGCTGGATGTGTGTTTGTGTACTTTCAGTGAGTATATCAGTTTCAACATGATTGCCATCCATAAACAATGTAAACATAAAGAGAAAACTGCAAAACACACGTTTCCAAAGTTTTGATTTACGTGTTTGCATTCAGTTTTGCATTTCAGTGTTCAGCAGTAGATCCACTGTTAATTGGGAAAAATAATCCACCACTGATAATCTATAGGCTACAAAATATTTGGCTACCTTAATGTAAAATTTGGCTGAACTGCAAGCTCCACATAACTTTCAACCTTGCCCACCATTCTTTGACATAAAATAAAAAATAAAAAAACAACCTGCCTTTCTGTTGCAATCTGCCTTTTAGGTTCAAGGTCCCAGCTCCAGAGGTGAGACATGGCAGAAGGGTTATTAGGATGAACAATAAAATCTTCTTCCCCCTTCGTTTCCTACATGAAGTAGAAGTATGGTGTTAAGCTCCTCATGCCCTCATTGGCCTTTACTGTGTACCGACGTCTTTCTCTCACACTTTCATCAGAATCCCATTTCCCCCCAAAGCCTGCGAGCCCCCTCGGAAACTCTAGCCCTCGCTCCACCATTCTAGCCGCTCTATGATGGATGGCCGCACCTTAGGTCCTCTCAGCCTGTCCATCAAGTACTGCGATTAAAACACTTGGAATGACCAACATTTTTCTCTCTCCCCCTCAAAGCCCCTGTCCCCCATGCCACCCCTCCACTCAGGGGCCACCACTACTCCGGCCCTCTGCCCCCTCACCTTCCAGCGCCCTCCCTCCAACACTACTCTCCCACTTCTACTGCCCCCACAACCCCACAATCCATCTTGGAGAGAAAAAACATCATTTATTCTGTACTTCCCCGATAATTTACTTTTTCTCTCCCTCTTTCGTTGCTCTTTTCTTTCTCCCCTCCTTTCTACAGGAATTCTCCATTTCCCTATAAAATGAAAATTCATCTGGAATTACATCTTATGTCATCATTATGTTTATTAAGCGTGGATGATGTATATGAGGAGCTGCGGCGTGCCGCTGAGTGCTTAATGATGCATAAGATTAAGCCGAGCCTCTCAGCTGTGCTGAGACTCCCCTCTGCTTCCCAGGCTGCAGACACACGCTGGGGAACAGGCTCCAAACGGCCATCAGGTGAAAGCTCCAGCCTCTTTGTGTGTCAGCAAACAAGCTGAAAAGGCTGCAGTTGGTGCACAAGAGTTGCTGATAAGGGAGGATGTGAGAGCTGGCAAAAACTTTACAGAAACATAAGTTGTTTGTATCAGTCGTTAGCAGTGAATATCTGCCGCTCTGTCCACAGCTTTTATCAAGTGCAGACACTTCATAATGAGAAAGCTCTCCTTTTATTTTATGGTACATCTTGCCTATCTTTCTAAACACTTAGGTACCACAGCTTCCACACAGAACTAGCAGCATCCCTCCAGCCTAGCAGCAGAGGCACCAGCAGTCTATGACAAAAACATTATCCTTCTGCTGCTAAACAATCCAATAAACCTCTCCACAGGGAAGAAGTTAACCTCTCCTCTCCTCCAATGCTGGCTTCCACACCACGTGACAACTGCCACAGTAAATTCAAATCATTAGTCTTCTCGCCTCACCATCACACAGGGAAGGGGAAAAAATCTGCCTCTATTAGTAATGGAGACCTCGTCAGAGACCTTCCTCTCAGAGCCCTGCCTTCCCAATTCCCAAAGGAAAAATCCCCAGCAAAAAACTAATTCTACTTTTAATAATCTGTCATCAGGACCAGAGGCAGTCATAAATTATGTGGGGAGCATGTGCGGAAGCAGGCCACGAGAGGGAACTCAAGGGGAGAATCAAAGCCCGAGTTTGACAAAGTTTGCCGAAGATAAATAATAACTTACAAACAGGATTAGTTGTAAAGTCATGGCTGAGTGCCCCGCCAGGCAGTTTTCCTAGCGGTCTATGCAGGATGAAGAATTTACAGACATACCTGTCATTAGCACCTCCCCCCACTTCCTCCGCAGCCTCCCATTCTCTCTTTTCTGTGTAATGTCTTGACAGAACACTTTCCCTCTGAAAGCAAACACTGTTTCATCATGATTGTTTCCTAGGGACACACGAGGTGCAGAGGTGTGGATGAGACAGGAGCCAGTGAGGTGGTTAAGACACACTATTAGAACAGCATGGCAGGGGAAATAGCCTCTTCTTCCAGCCTTAAGTAAATAAACACAGTTAACCAATCAGCCTCTCCAGACAAATACACACATACACACCTCGGTGGACTAACAGGAAGTGGGCCAGGTTTCACTCCAGTGGGCTAATAAGAAACAATTGATCGGGATGGTTTGTTCTGGACAACTTCCTGTGGGCTGTTTATATGTAAGTCTGTGAAGTGTGTTTTGTTATGAACTTGAATTGGGTTTAAAGATAAGAATAGAAATGTGGAAGTGTGTAATGACCACTGGATGAAACTTTTCCTTCATCCTTAGCCATGGTAGGGTTAGTCAAGCATTAACAACAAAGAGGTCACTTTGTTCCTTGGGGACAATATGTCCCACGTGATAACACGTTTATCAAATGGCTCTACAATCAAGTCTGAGCTTTCTGGAAAAGCACAGGAAAGTTCAATTATTTACCCCCACACCAGCATCAAAGCTGGGTTAGCAACTGCTAGCTACCAAAGAAAACCCTGGAATTGTATTAGAATACTATATTTGGTCAACCCCATGAAAAAGTAAACAAAAACATCAGTAC